>CM035442.1:109268433-109278433 GCA_020310875.1 Ceratopteris richardii | reverse complement strand
ATCTACCTCTCCATAATACTCTTGTATTACATATAACAAACATAAATAAGTAAAACAATTAAAACATCCATAAAATGAAATAATTATATAAAATTTAATAATACTCAAATTCATCCGTATGATCTCACATATACTCGCTCAAACGCCTATATCCGAAATGTGAAGCATACTCGATCTCATGTTTCGTAGGATATCCGCCATAATCCTTTTGCTGCATTGAAACAAATAAAAAAGATCAGTTTCTTGCATTTTAACTAAACTAAAAAATATACGACACCTTACACATATACTTACAAATGTAGCTACAAAACCATGATGGCCCATTTGGCCTAGGTGCGATGTGTGGCCCGACTCAACTCTCTTCTTTGCAGTAGCCTGTTTATTTAAGAAAAAAAATACATAAATTAAATGTAAAACA
Source organism: Ceratopteris richardii (assembly GCA_020310875.1). Classification (NCBI taxonomy): domain Eukaryota; kingdom Viridiplantae; phylum Streptophyta; class Polypodiopsida; order Polypodiales; family Pteridaceae; genus Ceratopteris; species Ceratopteris richardii. The sequence continues at coordinate 109,278,015 of CM035442.1, read as the reverse complement.
TTACTAAAATATATGAAAATTATAAATATAAACTATTAATTTGTATACCTTCTGTTGAGGAAATGACTCCTGAATACGTAGTTGTCTACGAAAAAACTGCCATGTCTCAGGTGGTATGTTAGGTCGCCTCTTATTTTTTTCCACCATACAATATCTCCCGTTAATTTAATCTCAAACAGAAAAAAAGAATCAGAATACATACACATATATACACACACATACACACACATACCCACATACACATATACATGCAAACATATACACATACATATATGCATACATGTACACATATACATACATATAACATAAACACACATCTACATATCCACATATATGCGTACACACACATGCATGTATATACACTCATTCATACAAAATACATGCATTTATCCCACTGTGTATTTGTGTATATGTGAATATGTGTGTATGTGTAAATGTGTATATGTGAATATGTGTGTGTGTAAATATGTATATGTGAATGTTTATGTATGTAAATAATCAGATTATTAATATCAAATACCATTATTTGTAGATTCCGATCAATCATATGAAATTCCACCACCGTCTCCTCATCATGCAAGGACTATATACTCTAAGTATATCAAACATTTAATTTTAATTATATTTGATAGATACATAACTTATATATTTTTTGTTTCTTATTATAATCAGATTTTGATCAATCAAAGGGCACTCCACCACCTCCTACCCATTGAATGACTTCACATGTGTCCTCCGATAGGAATTATGATGAATTTTTACTATCAAGGGCATATTATATGTTGGTGTAACTCTTGTTATGGCACGTATTCAAGACCATGATTGGAATGTATTGAACATGAGGCTGAGTATGGTACTTTTGAGCGTGCACCATCACCTGATCAACGTGATAATGCTTGGGTATGTAATTTTTCTATAAAATAATGTCATTATTTTATTTAAAAACCATAAACAAAATCAAATTACTGTTGATATACAGGAATACTTGCTCGATGATGATTATGATAATTTTTCTCATAATGTTAATATACCTTGTACATGTCATGGACTTGTTGTTCATCAATTACAAGCGGAGGTTTCTAGAAATCCTCTACCTCCTGGTTTAGAGACTGAAACGGTTGGAGATTATCCATTGCCAGCTCGTGATCATTCTCTGGTACAAACATATGATAGAAGAAGATATGGAGGATGGAATAGAGGGCCACTTCCTTTAGATGGAGAGGTTTTCAACTTTTGGGTTAATCGCTATATGATTGCCCCATCCACTATTACTAATGTTGGTCGTGGTCTCTTGATTGTAGAGGATTTGTATGTGCCTCCGAACTCTGAAGTCACTCTTATGTCATTTTGTGGTCCTATATATGGATGGGGAGATTGGCATCGACTTGCATGTTATGTTCAAAGCATGAGTACTTATGGAATATGCTTGAATGCAACATCCCTTACTAGTAAAGCATTTCACATGCAGAAAATGAAAGATTATATATTGATGGAAGACCTTACATGCATGGAAATATAGAAAGTTTAATAAATAGTAGTCGAGGGTTACATAATAGTTCAAGGACTAATTGCACATTTGAGGAGCGTGAAAATAGTCATGAATCACCATACATGAGTAGAGATGTATCAAGATACATAGTTGTCAATGCTATTACTACATTACATGTTGGTGATGAATTATTAGTGAATTATGGAAGGGGTAGACCTCCAAGAGCACCTTTTAGCTAGAGAGAATGAAAATTTTCTATCCATATTTAATAACTTATATATTTAATTTTATGTTTAAAGCTTACTTTTTATTCATTTATGGAATACTAATGATTTTTATTCATGTGTGTAGATTCCAACGTATGATGTTGATGATATTCCTCCACACCATTCACAATTGCCAGTAAGACCTCATTTATCAGAATCTTCTATGAGGAGGCTACGAAAAAGTGATCCCGTGGAATATGCAAGGTCGAAAGATGTATATTAAAAAGAAGATAAAGTACAAGATTTGTGCGACAATGATGAAGATGATGGCATGGAAGATTTTATTGAGGATTGGTATCAAAATGGCAGTGAGAGCATTGATATTTCTAAAAATGAAAAATATCTTCGCGAGGAATGTCTAAAGCATGTATATGAAGGAATTCGTTTGACACGACTAAGTGCGAGCTTACTTATTCTCAATCGTCAAAATGGTTTTGGATGGAGTAATGTATCTATTTCGACACTATTAAGGTATAATTTTCAATTCTCTCTCTCTCTCTCTCTCTCTCTCTCTCTCTATATATATATATATATATATATATATATATATATATATATATATATATATATATATATATATATATATATACATATATGCATATATATATATATATATATATATATGTATGTATGTATATATATATATATATATATATATATATATATATATATATATATATATATATATATATATATATATATATATATATATATATATATATATATATATATATGCATATATAAACATACACAAACATATACACACATACACATGTTATGAGAGTAAGGTCAAATTATACATACCTGTATCGAATGAAGATATTTTGTCCATCTAGCCTTTAGAATTGTCCACCCAACCTTTAGAATCCTCTTGACACATCTGTTTCTCCTATTCTAGTCGACCTAATACCTGTGATGCTAACTCTTTTGCATAAAAATATTAAGTATCAGTTAGCTATGAAGGTATTAAGTCGTTAGTAAAATGGGAGGACCAAATTTATCTAGAAGATTTTGAAGGATGGGAAAATAATTTTAAAGGATGGGCACTTTTTGTGTGCCCATCCCTTAAAACTATTCATGCATCTTTCAAAATCTTCGCGATAAATTTGATCCTCCTAATTTACTAATGACTTAATACCTCCATAACTAACTGACTTTATATTTGTAATCAACTTAGCAAGATAGGTAATAGATTGACTATAAAATTGGAGACAGTCAGACGATTCAATGGTCTAGATATGAAAATCTGCAAACCGCAATAAAGAAAAAAAAATTAAAAACAAAATCAAATATACACAACTACACATGCATACATACACATACATACATACATACACATTCATACATATATACACATATATACATCCATACACATGTATACACACATGCATATACATATATGCATACACATATGCATATGTATATATACATACACATACACCTATAAAACACATATACATACATGTATACATATTACACATACACATAAGCATACACATATATAAAATTATATGCATATATATATATATATATATATATATATATATATATATATATATATATATATTTATTTATTTATTTATTTATTTATTTATTTATTTTTTAATTTTTTTTTTTAATAATATTTTTTTTTTATGAACTTACAAGTTATTATCTGAAAAGTTTTTACCAAGTCAGAATATTCTTCCTACCTCACATGATGAAATCAAGAAGATAATCAACAATCTTGGTATAGATTATCAATGTATACATGCATGTCCTAACGATTGTATTTTATATAGAGGTGAATATGCAGACTCTTTGACATGTCCCAAATGTCAATCTCCTCGATATAAGGACAAAGAAGGTAAAATCCCAAAAAAGGTATTGATACATTTTCCATTGGCTCCACGGATTAGACATATGTTTCAAAGCCTCGAATTATCAAAGCTTTTGACATGGGGACATGATCATAAAAGTACTGATGGAATAATCAGAATTCCTCATGATAGTGTTGCTTCTCAGCATATTGATTCTACGTGGCCTGAATTTGCACAAAATCCACAGAATCTAAAGTTAGGAGTTGCATTAGATGGGGTTAATCCATTCTCCATGAAATCCAGTAAATGGTCAACATGACCACTGGTAGTCATAAACCATAATCTTCCTTCATATCTTAGCATTAAAAAGGAACATTTAATGCTTTCACTTTTAATCCGAGGCAAAAGACAAGTTAAAGATATGAATATATATCTTGCTCCTCTCATTGAGGATCTCCAAGAGTTATGGAGAGGTATTAATTTCATTGATGTATCGAAAAGCATCAATGAAAGACATATTACGGTTTGTGGTATTGTGGGTTGGACTATTCACGATTTTCTAGGATATGGTGTTTGTTCAGGTATTGATGTAATTTTTTTATTCAATATGCATATAAATAAATGTGATTTAATCTAATTATATTTTTATCGTTTCTCATGATGCAGGAAGATCTACTAACGGTTATAAAGCTTGTCCATATTGTGGTGATTGGTTGAGATCAATCTATAATAAGAATCTCAAAAAAAATATTTATCTTCGATATCGATGGTTCTTGCGTGATGATCATCCATTAAGATCTAAAAGAGAAGCAATACATTTTAATGGAAAGCTTGAAACATGTCAGTGTCCAAAACCTATGACACCTATGGATTGGTGTAAAAAATGGACAGATGGACCTCTGATGGATCCAGAATCAGAAATCTTTAGTGATGATAAAGATAGTGATTATGTGAAGAGAGGTAAAGGAAAATTGGCACTCGTAGAGAAGATATCAATATGGTATTGTTTGGAGTATTGGAAAGAGTTAAAAGTATGTCATCTTCTTGGTCCTATGCATATATTCAAGAATATTGGTTATTCACTATGGCATCATCTTCTTGGACTAAAAGATACCATAGCATCAAGGAATGATTTGAAAGATCAAAACTCAAAACCAAAGTTATGGCCAGTTTTTTATAGACATCGACAGGAAACAACTAATGCACTCGCTCCTTGGGTACTTACAACAAAAGAGATACAAACTATCAACAATAGGACTCAATTGATTAGGAATCCTACAGGATATGGAGCATCTTTCCAAAACATGTTTACTATGGATGATAAGAGCTTATCTGGGTTAAAGACCCATGACTAGCATAACTTTTTGAAACATATTTTACCTTTGGTTATCGATGGATGTACAAAGAAAGGAGTACGAGATGTGATCTATCGTCTTGGATTGCTTATAAGGTAATTATGATACTTTTATATTTAATATGTACGAATATTGGATATCTTATATTTTTGAATTAACTTCTTTATAATTTCTTTTATGATATGTATAGGTGAATTACATCAGAAGAGATTGACAAAAACTCGATCCCACAAAAAAAACGTGAATGCAAAGAGCTATTATGTTTGATGGAGAAAGAGCTTCCTTCTTCATTTTTTGATATTCAAGTTCATTTATTAGTTCATGTTGTAGATGAAATAGAGATTGCAGGTGTTGTCAACACTCGATGGATGTTTTGGGTCGAGCGATTTATGGGAATATTAATTGTTATGTGCGACAAAGAGCGAAACCAGAAGGACCCATGGCAAAGGTTTGGATGCTTGAAGAGTGCATGTATTACATTAGTGAGTACCTTGAAAGAGTTCATGAAGAAGCTCCATGCGCATGGACCAACGAGTCTTCTTCAAAAATAATAGATGAGGTATTATCAGGTAAGGGAGTTCCATTTTATTTACATTTCAAGAAAGAAATGATGTTTCTACTTTTGTAGCATATAATAGCAAATGCATGCAAGCATTCCTTAGAGAGTACAAACACAAACTTCAAAATCTCCAAAGTAAAAGGCAAAGAAACAAAAGATATAGATGTAATCTGGATAATAATGAGATTACAAATATATCTTCTTTCACGAATTGTCTATATAGTTGTTTGCAATGCACCAATGCAAATAATGAAGAAAACTTAGATGAGCAGAGAGAGTTAATGGTAGTCATATATGTATATTAGTTTCTATTTACTAATTTAATTTCTTTTGTAGGCTCCAATGTTCACTAATATGTGGGCTTTTGGACAACATATTAGAATCAAAGCCATTGATCCTTTACATAAAACAAAGGATTCTAGTATTGTTGTTTCTTTCAAGCAACTATCACGTGCTAGCTCAAAAGACACAAACCTTATAGATGGCGAACTTGGTTACGTGGGAACTATTGTTGGTATCTACAAAATTTCATTTCGTACATTCAAACAGGTAGAAAAAAATTTATATTTTTTATGATAGAGTTAGTTATTTTTTTAAGTACCTAATAACATTTTTGTTTTTATATATTTTGATAGGTCATTCTGAAGGTTGACTAGTTTCGTGTCGAGTACAAAGGTAGTAATTCCACATTAAGAAAAGAATTATCTGGGTTTTGGGCAATTGATTCTTCCAAGGTAATGCAATCTACTAAAGAACCATATATTCTTCCTAGGCATATTGAACAAGCATTTCTTTATAAAAACCCGGATGCTCACCCTTGGTGGCAAGTCATTCATGTTCAACCTAGAGGTAGTTCATTGTTTGAACAGTTTATTGTTAGAGAGATCGAAGAAAGTCCTCTTGATGATTCACCATCTGATACTGATACAACAACATCTCAAAGAGAAATTAGAATCATTATACGTGATAATGATACTAATCTTTTTGGTGAAGAGGATAATACTCTACATGCTCATTCTACTGATGAGGAAGAGGAATTACAAGAAATCGATATTGATCCATCAATAGATGATGTGACTCATGAGAACATAGATTTAACAATAGAATAAATAAATGAAATCAATAAGGATAATGAAGATGAGACTATATTGATGTCTTACCAAAATGATCAGATAGTAAATTCTACTCTAGTTATCGATCAATAACTAGAGTAGAATGGATATCAGATAATATATTCTTTATTCAACTTTAATAATGATGAATCCTACTAGAGAGATGAAATCATGTTCTTTTAAGTTAGAACATGAAGCCCAGGTGTATGCCTAATTATTTTATATATAGCTTTATCTTCGACGAGAAAATTTTTATCAAGTATGTATGCATATGTGTGTGTATTCATGTGTATTATATGTATACATGTGTTAGTGTGCATATATATGTATTTCATGTATATGTATGTGTGTGCATGTGTGTGATATATGTATACATGTGTTAGTATGCATATGCATTTGTATAAAATATTCATGTATTCATGTAATATATGAAAGTGTTTTTATAATTGTGTATGCATGTATAGGTATACATTTGTGCATGTAGGCATGTATATGTGATGTGTACATGTATATATGTATATGTGTCTATGTGTAAATGTGTACATGTAAATATGTATGCATGTATATATATTTATGTGTGCATTTAGGCATGTATGTGTGATGCATAATGTATCTACTCCATTTTATATTTATGTATGTGTATCTACATGATGTGTATATATCTTTATATATATTATATACTTCAATCATATGGCTAAAAGGCTGAATTAGAGTTTCTAAATTAGGGGTTTTAAAACCCAAATATCAAAATTAGTGTTTTTGAATTAGGATTTTTGAACTAGGATTTCTGAATTAGAATATTTATAATAGGGTTTTTAAATTAGGATATGTATATATATATATATATATATATATATATATATATATATATATATATATATATATATATATATATATATATATATATATATATATATATATATATATATATACATACATACATATAGATATATTAGTATGCATGTGTGTATGTATGTGTATCTATATGTGTGTATGCATGTGTTGTGTGTGTGTATGCACGTGTATATGTATATATGCATGTAAATGTGATTATGTGATTCTATGTGTGTGTACATATGATTATGCATGTGTATGTGTATGTGAGTATGTGTATGTGTCTATGTGTATTCATTATATGTCTGTAACTGCATGCATGTGTATGTGTGTGTAAAAATGTGCATGCATGTGTGTATGTATAAATGTGCATGTATGTGTATATGTGTGTAAATGTGCATGTATGATGTATATGTGTGTATGCATGTATTTGTACCTCTAGTCTCACTCTTTTCTCTCTCTCTCATATACATACATACATACATACATAAACACACATACTCATATCCACATATATATATATACATAAAAGCAATGCATATCGTGCATTATCGCGATGATGAGCCATAAGTGTCCACATCTCTTTTAGACACCACTTATGCGACCATCGTGTCCCAAACTCTGTCTCAAGTGAACTAAGTACATATTTTTTATCCCTCTCATCATGCTCACTACAAAAATAAAAAAAATCATGTAAATAAAACATAAGATATTTATTTCAATTTATATGTAAAATTTATACTTACTTCCACTGTAAGTGGGCAAGGCGCACGTAAGAGTCGCATAATGCTCACATTCTTCTCTTGAACTCCAATCCATTCCCTATGTACACAATGTTCCCCTCTGGCTCCATATCGCACTCTACCCCTAAGGTGCCTATGCATGTCCTCATAGGCACCTCTGCTCTGTTATCATGATCTGGAGGTGATATAGGTGTCCTGAAAATATATAGATAAAAATAAATAAATATATGTGTTAAAATATCATTAAAAATTTTTATGAAAAGAAAACATACTTATGAGCAGATAGTTGTCTTCTTGCATGTGGAGCCGCAGAAGAGCCCTCCACTGATCGCTGGGTAAGCATCTGGATCGTATAATCTAGCTCATCATCAGGCATCTCTGAGTACTCATGCATGATGATCCCTAGAGTATCAGGCTTGCTCTCATAAGACTTTTTATGAGAGTGAGCTTCACCTTTCTCTCTCTACTAGGATCCATAATACCTGTACATATAAAACAAAATGGGTTAAAAATCAATATATATACGTGTACATATGTATGTGTGTATATGTGTATGTAGGTGTATATGTGAGTGTGTGTATGCATGTAAGCATGTATATATGCATATGCATGTGCATTATGTATGCAAATGTATGCATGCGTGTGTATGTGTGTGTGTATACATGTAAGTATGTATGTATGCATATGCATATGCATTAAGTATGCATGCATGTGTATGTGTGTGTATGTGTCTCTATGTGTTTGTATGCATATATATGTGTGTATGTCTCTATGTGTCTATCTATGCATATATATGTGTGTATGCGTCCATGTGTGTGTATGTGTGTGTGTGTGTGTCTATGTGTGTGTTTCTGTGTATATACGTATGTATCTGTATATATGTGTCTATGCATGTGTATGTATGTGTGTAAATGTGTGTGGATGTGTGTTTGTGTCTGTGCAAGTGTGTACGTGTCTATGTGTGTATGTGTGTGTGTCTATGTGTGTATATATGTGTGTATTTGTATATATATGTCTATAGGCATGTGTATGTGTGTGTCTAAATGTGTGTGGGTGTGTGTGTAAGTCTGTATGTGTCTATGTGTGTATGTGTTTGTTTATATATGTGTGTGTGTATCTCTGTGTGTGTAAGTTTGTATGTGTGTGTGTCTATGTGTGTAAGTGTGTGTGTGTATGTCTATGTGTGTATGTCTGTGTGTATGCATGTGTAAGTGTGTCTGTGTATGTGTGTGTGTGTGTGTCTATGTGTGTGTGTGTAAATATGTGTGTATATGTTTGTGTATGTATATATGTGTGTATGTGTCCATGTGTGTGTATGTATCTATGTGTGTGTATGTGTCTATGTGTATGCATGTAAGCATATATATATGCATATGCATGTGCATTATGTATGCATATGTATGCATATGTGTGTGTGTGTGTGTG
>CM035442.1:109237779-109240933 GCA_020310875.1 Ceratopteris richardii | reverse complement strand
TATTGAAGGGCAACATATGGTGTACAAGTGTGAAGCTTGTCAATTAGGTAAAGCACACAAAAGTTCTTATAACAAATCAGGGTACAAGTATTCAAACATGCTTGAATTGGTTCATACAGATGTATGGGGTCCTTCAAGGACTATAGCATAAATGGATCCAGATATTATGTGTTGTTTGTTGATGATGCAACCAGGTGGATTACTTTGTATGTAATCAAGGACAAATCAGAAGTCTTCAGACATTCAAACATTTCCATGCTTATGCAGAAAGGATCACAGGACAAAAGCTAAAGAGGTTAAGATCAGATGGAGGGGAGAGTATTTCTCAAAGAGTTTGATGATTATTTGTGGAATGCAGGTATCAAAAGAGAAGTGACTTGCAGGTACTCCCCTCAACAAATGGAGTAGCAGAAAGGAGGAATAGGACTCTTGTAGAATTTGCAAGAGCCATGATGAAGGAAAGAATTGTCCAAATTACTTATGGGCAGAGGCCATTACACTGCAACATACCTTGTGAATAGGTTGCCTTGCAAAGCCTTGAATGGAGGAACCCCTTATGAAGCATGGTGGGGTAAGAAGCCTAGTCTTGATCATTGTAAAGTATTTGGATGTATTGCATATGCTTATGTTCCTTCACATTAAGACATAAGCTAGAACCAAAAGCAGAGAAGTATGTGTTTATTGGATATGATGATAGACAAATGGGTTACAGGTTGTGTGAGTCCCTCCACAAAGCAAGTTCTTGTTACTAAAGAGGTAACATTGATGAGCAAAACATGTGGTATACAGGATACACCAAATGAGTATGCAATGGTGGTTGACGAAATTTCAAAGGAAAGGAAAGGCAAAGGTAAAGGTATGTGACGAAATTGATGATGAAGTTGACTCTAGATGTAGATTGCAGGATCATGTAGAAGAAGGGCCAAGATTTGATCCAGAATCAAATGAGGCTGAAACATCAAAAAGTGCAGAAATCAGAATGATCTTACAAGGGAAAGGAAAGAGCCTATAAGGTTATAGCTATGATACATCTTTCCTAACAACAAGAGATTATGCTTACATTGTGAAAACAGAAGAAGATCCAATCACTTATGAAGAAGCCAAAGGTAAACAGAATTGGGAGAAGGCAATGCAAGAAGAGTATGATGCTCTACTTGAAAATGAAACTTGGGAATTAGTACCAAGACCAAAGAATCAGAAGTCATTGGATGCAAGTGGGTATACAAAACAAAGAGGTTTGCAGATGGTAAGGTGTCTAGATATAAGGCTAGACTTGTGGTTAAAGGTTATGCCCAAACTTATGGGGTAGATTATGATGAAACCTTTAGTCCTGTTGCTAAGATGTCTACAATTAGGACATTGATTGCTATTGCTGCTTGCAAAGGATGGAAATTATCACAATTGGATGTGAAGAATGCATTTCTTAATGGTTACATTGCAGATGAAGTATATATGGAGCAACCAGAAGGCTTCATGGAGTCAATTGGATCAGATTATGTGTGTAAGCTCAAGAGAGCTTTATATGGGTTGAAGCAAGCCCCAAGAGCTTGGAATTACAGATTGGTCAAGTTCTTGAATGAATGTGGATTTTCAAGCATCAAAGGCAGATAGTAGCTTGCTAGTGAAGGCAAAGTGAAAATGGATATATTTACATGTGCATTTATGTTGATGATATTATTGTTACAGGAACAGATGCTCAAGGAATCAATGAACTCAAGAAGCAAATAGAGAGGAGTTTAAGATAAGTGACTTGGGAAACTTATCTTATTTTTCTAGGAATGCAGATTGTGTATACTCAACATGGAGTATATGTTTCACAAGAGAGATACTTGAAGAATCTTTTGATCAAGTTTAACATGGAAGATTGCAAGACCTCAACCACTCCATTGGAGGTAAATCATAAATTAAGCAGGTATGGAGGTGAAGAGTTCAATGACATGAAGAAATATCAGAGTTTGGTAGGTAGTCTAATCTATGCTACCTTGACAAGGCCAGACCTATCATATGCAGTAGGTGTGTTGTCACAATTTATGCATTGTCCAAAGAAGACTCATTGGATTGCAGCCCAAAGGGTACTTAGATATATCAAAGGAACCCTAAGTGAAGGTTTGTACTATGGTTTCACTTCTGACACAAGAATCAAAGTGTTTAGTGATGCAGATTGGGCAGGTGACTCAGATGATAGAAGGTCTACTCATGGATATCTATGTTATGTTGGAGACAAGTTTAGTGTCTTGGTGTTCAAAGAAGCAACACACAGTTGCTTTATCATCCACAGAGGCTGAGTATAAGGGAATGGTAGAAGCTGCAAAAGAAGTATATGGTTGAAGACCTTGATGAAAAGTTTTGAGACTGATCATAGTACTCCAATAATTTTTGGAGACAATATGAGTTCTTTGTATTTGGCAGCTAACCCTGTTTTTCATGCCAGGACTAAGCATATAGAGATACAGTATCATTTCTTGAGGGAAAGGTACTTGATAAAGAGATTGAAGTGATGTACACTCCAACAAAAGAACAAGTGGCAGATATGATGACAAAAAGCTTGGATGGACCTAAGCTACAGAGATTCAAAGAGATGGCAGGAGTGAAGAAGAATGGAATAATCACAATTAGTGATTGAGGGGGAGCTGTTGGAGCAAACCAATCACAAATTGGTGATTATACAGATCTTGGAGAATGCTTATGGTCAGAATGAAGCAAGGAAGACATTTGCAAAATTAAGAAGAAGTCAGAATGTTGTCTTGTACACATATGTACATTAGCATAGTCCTAGATGACTTAGATCTTTTGTTCAGTAAGAATTATGTACAAATTATCTATAAATACCTTGAGAAAAGTCGGGGCATGTATGAGAGCATATGTGACAATAGTTACAAGTCAAGAATTAGGGAGGTAGAAGCTATGAGATAGTGGAAAGTGAATTTGTGTTTGCTCTCATCACTCAGTTGTAATTTTCTGAGTTAATGAAGAAATATTGCGCCCCGATCTTTTTGTGTCTGCTCCTTCTGTGTTTGATCATTAGCTAAATCCTTTTGAGGATATCTAAGTTGTTAGTTAATGAGCCTGTGACCTGAATTTCAGAGTCCAATTGTAAACAGGCTAGGAGAATTGTGAATAGGAACATTCATATGTGTTGAATGTCTACAGTTCT
>CM035442.1:109197779-109225279 GCA_020310875.1 Ceratopteris richardii | reverse complement strand
GAAAAAGGGGCGGCCGTTTTTTTGCCAGCGACTGCCGACTGAAAAAAAAAGGAATGGAGCAAGGGGGCTGTTTGTACCCGTAGGTGTTGGGACAAAAAAGGTTTTTCCTTTTTGTTTTTTCGGTATGCAGGACAACAAAAGGGGGCCTTTCAATCAATTTGGCGGACGCTGATGATTATAGAGGGAGAAGAGCGCTACGGCTGAAAAGAAAAAGGAGAGCTACGTTATATACTTGGAAAGAGGGGAAGGCCATCGAACTTCTGTTATCGCCAGAGGTGGAGCTCATCAATAGAGGAGGTGTCAGAGCATGAGGGCGCAATAGTTATCGAAGGAGCTCTGGAACTGAGAAGGGAGCAGAGTTCGGCTGCTAATTGATTACTGAAGAATTATCAAGTTATACTGCAGTAAATGGATTACAGGAGGAGGACACCATCAAATCAGGAACAAAGTGGAGGATGGAACATTTCTGCATGAAAAACGTTGAGTGAAGGTGTGTGAAGCCGTCAGGAAAAGAACTGTTTAGAGATGTGTTAGCTCACAAAATGGTTGGTTTATGCACTAATATGGATATATTTGGCAGGAAACTATTGTTGATTTCAGGTACTTGAAGGGTGATTAGGTGATTTACGAGAAATATTTGGGACTACATGACGACTTCTTGGTCAAAGAGGAATGTGTCAAGGGGGACAATACTTGGAGACCCTACTGAGATTCATTGGTGAGAGGAAAATGGAGCAACATCCAGGAGGCCTGTTGAGCTCTGTGAGAACTATTGAGTTGCAATTGGTAGCTTTCATTGTGGTCTTCTCAGCAAGTGGTTTGGTTCCACTATCAGATATTGTTTTCCCAGTCTTTGTGTCTTCATACCTTTGGGTCCTTTCAAAGTTCGTTTTTCCCACTTATGGCAAGGAAGGGAGCTCGAGTCAGAATGAAAAAAAACACATGGCTCGTGAGAGGATAAGGGCAGAGCGGTGGTTGTTGTTGGACACACAAAAAAGGAGAAGTCTGGGGGAAAGAAAAAAAAAAGGATAGATGCGGACGGAAGAAAAAAAGAAGTACAGGTAGAGGGGGTTGTGGGGAGAGAAGGGCAGCTCATCTTCGAGGGGCAGAACCGCGTGGAGTTTTTTTTTATCTGTAATGAGTGTCAAGGGGGACTCATGCCCGAATTCTTCCAACTCGTCATGTCTGGCATCTTTATTCTCCTGCTGCGAAGACGAGAAGATGTGCAAGCCTCCTCGTGAAATCGAGTTTTGTTACTGCTGCATTTTCTGCCTTACAAGGGAGCAGCCTACCTGTTGGTTGTTCGCGAACTTTATATGAGAGGGAGGCCCGGCTTACGGAATTCTTTTGTGAGCCTGCAGTATGGAAGGAGAGGGAGTAGAGTGCGTGCAGTATTTTGAGAATGATTAACAACTTAAAGCTGGCATCAGGATGATCAGGACTTTGTCTCATGTGCTCGCCTCACAAAAAGGTTAACTTTTTTAGTTGCTGCATATCCAATCCAAAGTCGAAATGCTATGCCCATCTTACCATTTATGAAGGGAGCAAGGACACCTTCTATAACTTGCAGACAGATAGACCAAAATAGCAAGTCAAAAGCAGTGTTTAATCTGGATGCTTGGATTGAAAAAATGATGTGATTGTTCGGGTTGCTCCGACCATATTTGGAGGTTGCTCTTTTCTACTTGTGATTGCCAATAGAACCTTTTCAGGGATTCCTCCAGTAGCTGATGCAAGCAGTGCACAATCAAGGGCGGATGTTGTAGCACTTTTGTTGGCCGCAACAGTTGTGCTTACAGGTTTAGTTTGGCTCTCAGTCAAGCCTAGAAAACCCATTCCTGTGAAGCTCATTGGAGTCGATTGCCTTAGGCTAGATTCATCGCTTCCAGCAAATGCTACAGCAGAAGTTATATGGGCCTGGGAGGCATTAGAAAGGGTGTCATGGTGCCGAAGTCTTGTAATTGTGTACCGGGGCCACACTGTGCTTCAAGCTGGTTTGGCATCTGAGGTTGATGGAGAAGCAAAGGAGGTGGATTCATCAAATCTGATCAAGGGGCAGCAGAAAAGAAGCTTATCTTCTTAGTTTACTGTCTTCGGAGGTAGTTGCTGTGTGTTTTTGGGAGTGTGCATCCTCAAGGGAAGGGAGGCAGGAGCTTCTTCTTCATTGTCTTTTCTATCCTTTGGGGGCTGCCGTTTGTGTCGAGGAGGAAATGGTCTTTAACAATGGCGCCATGCTGAGCTTGGACACTATCCATGTGTGAAGGAAAGTGGCTTCGAAGGGATGCATCCGAGCAACCAAAGGAGAAAAGAGGAACCAGGTGTGCAGGGGCAGAACCTAGCGGATGCGAGTACGACTCTAGGAGCGTTTGCTGCTAATTTCCCCACTATCTTGAGGGTGACAGGGACATCGTCGAATGGAGTTAACTGTGGCAATAGGTACAACTCTTTCATATAGCACAATTGTTAATTCCCTATGGACAAGACTTTCTCCCTTGCGAGGATAGGCGAGGTTGGCTGAGCTCTGTTGTACTACAGAGATTTGTGTTTAATGGAAGTACAGACAATGGTACCCTCGTGAGTTGCTGAGTGCCCGCATGAATTGCTATGCTCATGGGTTATGGTAGTTGCATTGTTGCTAAAGAATGTACCAATAAGGGATCATAAGTTGATGATTCTTGCTTGGCGTTGGTTTTGAATGTTTGCGTTTGTCTGTTTCACGTAAGTTAGACATATGAAGTGGTGCAGAAGATTATATTTTACATAGTACGGATCACTGTGCAATGTACATCTGCGAGCATGAGGTTTAGAGCCAAACCCAATTTATATGTGAACTTGTCCTTTTCCTGAGTCGTTTATCACAGACTTGTTAGTAAGGTTATCATGTAGAAAGTGCTTTCTGAGAGAGTGTAAACGGAGGTTCGAGGGCTGAGTATTTTCTCCGATGCGGCACAATGCTACGTTGTGATTTGAAAATGGTTGTGCAATTGCTTGGGTTGCTTACACAGAGGGGGTCCATCTGTCAATCTGTACTTGCAATGGCGCACTTTTAATTGATAGCAATGTTCTGGTATGGTTCGATCTGATCACATAGTGACGGATCCCCGCAAATTATTAATTGCAATATCGATAATGTGGGTGGGAATAGATGTGCGGCTAAATGCCCAATGATTGCCATTGCCTTTTACACTTCAAGGGTTTCCAAGCATGCCAAGTATATAGGATCGGCCACTACCTTCGGAATCAGGATCGGAAATCACTTGCATGCGTATTGTAGAGCAGAGCATCAGAAGTGTTTGATGTGGACATACATCCGACAGCCAAGATAGGGAATGGTATCATAT
Source organism: Ceratopteris richardii (assembly GCA_020310875.1). Taxonomy (NCBI): domain Eukaryota; kingdom Viridiplantae; phylum Streptophyta; class Polypodiopsida; order Polypodiales; family Pteridaceae; genus Ceratopteris; species Ceratopteris richardii. Next base: position 109,221,938 of record CM035442.1, on the reverse strand, counting down.
TTGATCATGCGTCAGGCGTGGTGATAGGGGAGACTGCAGTGGTCACCCGCCCTATCAAAAGTGAGAAGAGGGGAGAGGACAAAAATAGTTTTTGATTTCATCGTTTTTGCCCTAGCCACTGGGGAGGCATGGACCAAAAAGGGAGAGAAAAAGAGAGCGTTTGAGGGCTTTTGGGAGCTAGAAGCGTTGAGGAAAGGAGATCCAACATGTGAAGAAGGGGGGCTTCGCCTCCGCGGCAGCTCTTGGTTTCTATTTCGTGCAGTCTGAGATCTACAATGGAAATCGCGCTATTTTTGCTCAGGTAAACAAGTCTTTTAAAAATTTGGAATATCGGATATCCCGTTTGGAGAGTAGTTCTCATCTGTCAGTGGGGGAGTCATCTGAACAGAATTATGCAGATTATTATGAATGCATGGATTTAATGTATTGGAAACTAACAGCATTCTCTTTGTTAAGATTAAACTGGGGGTAGATGAAGCAGAAAATCTTCCATCTGTGGCTGCAGCTGATTCATAACATCCATGTGAAAGACCGGTGTTTGCTAGCATTGGATATATATATATGAAAAGTGCTTGCCAGCTTAGATCCATAAACTATTTTGTTTATGTTCTATCGATTTGCAGCAACATATTTTGATATAGACAGCTGGTGAAGGTTACATTCATTTGCCTTCTGTATACGAAAATCATACGGCTGAATTATATGGACGTTGAAGTGAATTTTTCACAAGTCATATGCTCTTTGTTGAGTATTTTATTATCAAAACTCACTATCAATGTTTTTTTACACACATATATACTGAGCAGTAATGGTAGTTTGCACTTTCCACAACATCTTTTCTGTTCCTAACCTTTACCTAGGATGATCATGAAACCATACCTGACCATATGCTTGTGCATTATAGCATACAATTCTGCATTCATATTGTCAAAGAAAGGAGTTATAACTGAAAAAAAAGGGGTCAAGTGTGAGTGAGGGAAGAGTGCAATTGCGAGAGTCAGCTATTGTAGTTGGTCCTTGGTTTTTGTTCGGACACTGGTTCCCATTCCTTTCTCTTTCCACAGATACATTCTCGTTTAGTGGACTGAGAGCAAAAAGAAGCTAACATCGTACAAGCAAATTGGGCAGCAATAGATCTTTTCCTTTGGGTTTAAGACCCTGTTCATTTGGTATGTTTGCCGGAAATTTATGGCTAGTGCATATACAAAGGAAGGACTCCTCGAGAGATAATTATGGGCTCTAAGTAATCCAATTGGATCGATTGCGAGGGGTTTTGAACAAAATAAAGTCTCGTATAATCACTTTTTCCTTGGGCCAAAGAGCCTTTCATTTTGGTGCGTTTGCCGGGAACATATGCGCTAGTGCATAGACATAGGAAGAATCCATTGCGAGATAATTGTGGGCTCTAAGTAATCCAAGTGGACCAATTGTGAGAGGTTTGAGCAAAATAAAGGCTTTCATAATCATCTTTTCCGTGGGCTCAAGACCATATCATTTTGATGCGTTTGCCGGGAATTGGCTTAGCACATCTCATAGAGAGTGCTACGAGTTCGCTTGGTGCCCCAATCGTGTGGCACAGCCAATTCGATCCCAAATTTGCTCTGATCTTCATTAGAGAAATGGCCCAACAAAGACAAGCCTCTAGTTTTGAGAAAGCAAATATAAGGCAAGGGAATTTTGGACAAAATAGATGGATATATTCTCGTCCGACCATGAGACATCATGTGAACCGAGGGTGGCGATTTGGCCCGATATCAAATTATGTGAGATGCTGGTGTTGCGAGCAGATTGGGCATATAGCCAAATATTGCCCTCGTGTATGCACCCCGTTGGATTTTGTTCCCACATGTGAGGACTGCGGGAAAAAGAGACTATGCGAGCACGTGTGTGGCTCAAAAGAGGTGACTGGCATAAAGGTCGCAACGAATCAATCGGATAGGTGTTTATCCTCTTTGTATGTGGAAGTTGACATGAGTGGAGCTGCCACGTCGATGGAGACCGCAAGAGTGAATGGGGACATAGATAGGGAATTCGAGAATCAAGCCTTGATGGACCTCGTAAAGAGCTTGGAATGTCAAGTCAATTTGCTTCGCGTGGAGCGAGATAACGAGAGGATCAAAATAGAGAAATTAGAGGAAAATCAAGTGAAAATGGCCGAGGTCCTACGAACTTGGGAAAAGCAAGTACGAATGTTGAAAAATGAAAACAAGGAGCGGAAAAGAGTAAACAAAAGCTGGAGGCAAGATCTTGTGAAGCCCGAGAGTGAAAACGTGGTCTGGGACTTGAGATCCGGCTTGATGGTAGCCGACTGCTTTGGAGTTGCGATCGAAGAAGAGCTCTCAAGAGACGAGGATGACCTGATGAGGAGAGTCGAAGGAATGGAGCATGAAATTGAGAAGGTACAAAGCATAATCCGTCGATACAGTGACCAAGCGGGTAAGGCATGTGACGAGTTCCACCTGGAGTTAGAAAGAATGAAAAGTGCTCAAGCGGAGAGTGATGAGAAAGTGAGACGGGTAGAGAAAGAGAATGCAAAGCTGAGTAGCAAGCTCGGTAGGTGGATGAATCAGAAAGACGATGAGACCCGAGAACGAGTGGAGGATCCGAGAGCGAGGAAAATGGAGGAAGAGCTAAAAGCGGTGTTGGATAGGTTGGATGCGTTCAGAACAGAGTTAGAAAGGACGAAGAATGAATTGTCGAAGAAGATAGATGACCTGGATGAAGAAAATATGAGTAGGATTTGGGAGGAGAGGTCGATTCGAGAAGAGGTTGAAAAGTTGTCTGGCCAAGTCGAGAGGAGCGAGGAGGTTCCTTTGGAAATAGAAAGAAAGATGAGCCATTTAGAAGAGGAGAAGAAGAAAATGTGGGTTCGGTTCCATCAAGTGGATGATGAGATTTTTCGACTCCAAGATAGTGATGAGCGAAAAGAAGAAGGGATAAGGGATTTAGCTTCGAAGCTCGAGGCATTAAGAGGTGTTGTAATGAATGGTGGCCTTCCAGACCGTATCGCCTGGTTAGAGGACAATATCAGCAAGCTGTCGAATCATGTAGAAGCTCTGCGAGGCAGAGGTTGGAGATGAAAAGAATAGACGAGGCGATGGATGTTGGTGAGGATGGCTGTAGTCAGACTAGGGTTTGCTTTGCGGATTACGAGTCTGAGATGTGAGGACGGATGGACCAAGTGTGTTGTACACTTAGGAACTAAAGTGACATTTTTTGAGGTTTCAGGTCGACAAGGTGATTAGTATGTGCGGGTTTTGCGAGGACGGGTTGACCATGGCATTAGTGGCTGGATTTTGGCTTGAGTGGCAGCAGAGAGGAGATATGTCTCATTGGGATGTCCACGGGGGGATATATGTGTGTGTGTCGTGATTGGTTGGGTTGGGAAAAAGTCCTTTCTTTTGTCTCCTAATTCTCGAGATGCGGGAATGAAAAGAAAATGAATAAATATATGTTTGTGTATGTGTGAGTGTGGCTACGCGCCTATGTGGGCCGATAGGTGGGTGGACCCACTTTGGCCGGGTGGTCAAAGCCACGAACCGACGTCGGTTTCGCATAGGGCTAGCTGTCTGTGTGTCGTGCGCTGCGTTGGGTTGGTAGATGGGTGGAGCAAACTTGATCGGGTGGTCAAGTCCACGAGTCGCATCCAGCTTCGGCGTAGGCCGGCAAGTGTGAGTAAATAAGTGAAAACAAAAAATAATGAAAAAAAAACAAGAAAAGAAAAATGCGGAAAAATATGAATGAGAAGAATTCCTCGCTCGAGGGGGGACATAAGAGAGGTGAGAGAGCATGATGCTCGGATGGGAATATATGTGTTTGTGTTGTGGGGATTTGGGTTATGTGTGGACTCCCGATGAAACATGTCAAATTGAAGCTTAAGCTCGGCTAGGGTTTTGGTTGCGATGTGTCTATGGAAAGCTTGGACTTGAGGAATCCAATCATGCTAGTTGCCTTGTTCATCTGCGAACTCTTAGGAAGTGTGCAGTTTGGCTCTTAAGTGGTATGACAACTTGAGAAGTCCTGAATCGCGTCGACGATGAGTGATCTTGTTAGAGTGAGCTCGTGTTAGGCTTGAGTGGTCTTTGTCGTGTGTCCATCAATTTAGGAGTGGTGTGGTGGTGACCTAGCATATGATCTAGTCGACGAGCAAGAAAAACAGAGAGATAGACAGGAAGGCAAGTGGGAATAGGAAACCCTAGGTTGAAGAGGCATGAAAAATAAACAGGAGGACTCGATTGAAAATGGAAGAAGAATTGGGGGGAAGGTGGCGGTATAGCCTCGAAGGTAGGAAAAATGAAATTCAAGGATGGTACTTGCTTACATATATAAGCGGTGTGTAGAAAATGTGTTGATATGTGGAATAAAGATGTGTGACGTGTTGAATGAGTAGTCGAGAAGAGTGACGAGAGCGAATGTGGATATGTCTTCTGTTTGCATGTATGTATGTTGTGCATGACGAGAATGCATGAGTGATGCGGGATCATGATGTGTGTGCCGAGTGTATATGTGTGATGTGGATGATTGTCTTTCCATTTTGGTTGTAGATGTTATTGGGATTTGATGAAAAAAGGTTCTAATGTTTTAATGAAGTTTGCAGACAGGTGGACATGTCGATGAAGATACGAGAAGATGGACAAAGATGGTAAGTGAAATGATTGGATTGTGGTACTAACAAATGATTGTATGAGTATGATTTCAGGTGCTACATTGAGGAAGAAGAGTATGGTCATGCAAGGTAAAGATTTGTATTTGATTGAGTGATGATCACATATTGGGTGATTTCAGCGCAGGAACAATTTGGCTCGTCGAGGACGACTTCGCAAATAAGAAGAGGGAAGTATGTTAGCTCACAAAATGGTTGGTTTATGCACTAATATGGATATATTTGGCAGGAAAATATTGTTGATTTCAGGTACTTGAAGGGTGATTAGGTGATTTACGAGAAATATTTGGGACTACATGACGACTTCTTGGTCAAAGAGGAATGTGTCAAGGGGGACAATACTGTTGGAGACCTCTTTATCTCCAAAGGTTTGATTTATACTGACTTAAGAACACTTTTATGTCAATTATAAACCAAACTTTACACAAACAATGATCTTCTTTACCAAAACTTTCATCAACACTTCTCTGAGTAAAGAAATGTTTACTCCAGAAAGTCTGCTTCAGAAATCAACTTCATTACCTGCACAAAACTTCAAATTTCTTCAAGTAAATGATGCACAAGTATTCGCAATACCTTTGCGCAATCATACTAGTCATTAGTTCTCAAAACTAATCACCAAAAGTTTAATTTGATCATTAAGATCAAAGATATGTCAAAACTGTCTCTCAGAAGTTGCGCCTTCGACATAGTCAACTTCTTAAGTTGATTTCTCCCAATATACAACCCGTTTTGCTAAATGCTTTTAGCCATAGCTTCCTTATCTTCTAACTTAAATTTTAAGTGCTCACTCATCAAAAACTTTACAGTATACACTCAGATCTGATCAAAATACTGAGATGGAAAAGTGCGCTACTCTCAGACTTCAGTTTCCAAAGTTCACATATGAATGTTCCTATTGATCATTCTCACAGTAGGAGAGGAATTAGATTCTGAAACTCTAGACATAGCTTCATTAGCTTCTCAATTAGATGTGTACAAAAGGATTTCTGATCCACGTGATCAGACAGAGAGCACTCAGAGAAAAACCCGTCGCTATTTTCTGGGAAAAAACTTCCTACACATCTTTCTAAAGTTTTTCATCTACAAATGACTCTCACATATATTACTTGTCATCATTAACTTATATATACATGACTTTTGACTTATCTCGCGTCTATGACACTACTCTTCATCATCCTAAAGTTTAGTTCTACTTAGATTACAAAGATTTCCACATAAATGTACATATGTGTACAAGACATCATCCTGAAATCTTCTTCACTTTCACAAGTGTTTTCCTTCACTTCATTCTGACCATAAACCTTCTTCAAGCTCTCTATAATCACCAATTTGTGATTGGCTTGTTCCAACAGCTCCCCCTCAATCACTAATTGTGATTATTCCATTCTTCTTCACTCCTGCCATCTCCTTGAATCTCTGTAGCTTAGGTCCATCCAAGCTCTTTGTCATCATATCTGCCACTTGTTCTTTTGTTGGAGTGTACATCACTTCAATCTCTTTATCAAGTACTTTTTCCCTCAAGAAATGATACTGAATCTCTATATGCTTAGTCCTGGCATGAAAAACAGGGTTAGCTGCCAAATACAAAGAACTCATATTGTCTCCAAAAATAATTGGAGTACTATGATCAGTTTCAAAACTCTTCATCAAGGTCTTCAACCATATCACTTCTTTTGCAGCTTCTACCATTCCCTTATACTCAGCTTCTGTGGATGATAAAGCAACTGTATGTTGCTTCCTTGAACACCAAGAAACTAGCTTATCTCCAACATAACAGAGATACCCATGAGTAGACCTTCTATCATCTGAGTCACCTGCCCAATCTGCATCACTAAACACTTTGATTCTTGTGTCAGAAGTGAAACCATAATACAATCCTTCACTTAGGGTTCCTTTGATATATCTGAGTACCCTTTGGGCTGCAATCCAATGAGTTTTCTTTGGACAATGCATAAATTGTGACAACACACCTACTGCATATGATAAATCTGGCCTTGTCAAGGTAGCATAGATTAAACTACCTACCAAACTCTGATATTTCTTCATATCATTGAATTCTTCACCTCCATACCTGCTTAACTTATGATTTACCTCCAATGGTGTAGTTGAGGTCTTGCAATCCTCCATGTTAAACTTGACTAGAAGATTCTTCAAGTATCTCTCTTGTGAAACATATACTCCATGTTGAGTATACACAATCTGCATTCCTAGAAAATAAGATAAGTTTCCCAAATCACTTATCTTAAACTCCTTCTCTATTTTCCTTTTGAGTTCATTGATTCCTTGAGTATCTGTTCCTGTGACAATAATATCATCAACATAAATGCACATGTAAATGTATCCATTTTCACTTGCCTTCACTAGCAAGCTACTATCTGCCTTTGATGCTTGAAATCCACATTTATTCAAGAACTTGACCAATCTGTAATTCCAAGCTCTTGGGGCTTGCTTCAACCCATATAAAGCTCTCTTGAGCTTACACACATAATCTGATCCAATTGATTCCATGAAGCCTTCTGGTTGCTCCATGTATATTTCATCTACAATGTATCCATTTAAAAATGCATTTTTCACATCCAATTGTGATAATTTCCATCCCTTACAAGCAGCAATAGCAATCAATGTTCTAATTGTAGACATTTTAGCAACAGGACTAAAGGTTTCATCATAATCTACCCCATAAGTTTGGGCATAACCTTTGACCACAAGTCTAGCCTTGTATCTAGACACCTTACCATCTGCAAACCTCTTTGTTTTATATACCCACTTGCATCCAATAACCTTCTGATTCTTTGGTCTTGGTACTAATTCCCAAGTTTCATTTTCAAGTAGAGCATCATACTCTTCCTGCATTGCCTTCTCCCAATTCTGTTTACCTTTGGCTTCTTCATAAGTGATTGGATCTTCTTCTGTCTTCACAATGTAAGCATAATCTTTTGTTGTTAGGAAAGATGTATCATAACTATACCTTATAGGTTCTTTCCTTTCTCTTGTAGATCTTCTGATTTCTACACTTCTCGAAGTTTCAGCCTCATTTGATTCTGGATCAAATCTTGGACCTTCTTCTACATGATCCTGCAATCTACTTCTAGAATCAACATCATCAATACTTTCTTCATACACTTTTACTTTTGCCTTTCCTTTCCTTTGTATCTCTTCAACACCTGCAAAATCATTTGTTGATCCTGTATACCATGTATTTTGCTCATCAAATGTTACATCTTTAGTAACAAGAAATTGCTTTGTGGATGGACTCCACAACCTGTAACCCATCTGTCTATCATCATATCCAATAAACACATACTTCTCTGCTTTTGGTTCTAGCTTATGTCTTAATTGTGAAGGAACATAAGCATATGCAATACATCCAAATACTTTACAATGATCAAGGGTAGGTTTCTTACCCCACCATGCTTCATAAGGGGTTCCTCCATCCAAAGCTTTGCAAGGCAACCTATTCACAATGTATGTTGCAGTATTAATAGCTTCTGCCCATAAGTAATTTGGACAATTCTTTTCTTTCATCATGGCTCTTGCAAATTCTACAAGAGTCCTATTTCTCCTTTCTGCTACTCCATTCTGTTGAGGGGAGTACCTGCAAGTTACTTCTCTTTTTATACCTGCATTCCACAAATAATCATCAAACTCTTTAGAGAAATACTCTCCCCCTCCATCTGACCTTAACCTCTTAAGCTTTTGCCCTGTGATCCTTTCTGCATAGGCATGAAAATGTTTGAATGTCTTGAAAACTTCTGATTTATCCTTGATTACATACAAAGTAATCCACCTGGTTGCATCATCAACAAACAACACATAATATCTGGATCCATTTATGCTATAGTCCCTTGAGGGACCCCATACATCTGTATGAACCAATTCAAGCATGTTTGAATGCTTGTACCCTGATTTGTTGTAAGAACCTTTATGTGCTTTACCTAATTGACAAGCTTCACACTTGTACACCATATGTTGCCCTTCAATATTTGGCAATCCAAGCACCACCTGATTCTTTGACATTTCCTTTATAGCTCTCTCATTGAAATGACCTAGCCTTTTATGCCATAGGTCTAATTCAGATACCTTTTGACTTCCATAGGTAAATAATGCATGTCCCACATTACCTTGGACTTTGAGAGTGAACAATCTTCCTTCCTTTTTACCTGCAATTATGTTTCTATATCCTTGATTTGGATCTTGCACATAAACACCATCATTTGTGAATCTTACCTCATATCCTTTCTCCACAATTTGCCCTACACTTATCAAATTTTTAGGAATAGTAGGGACATATAGTACCTTGGTCAGAAGTGTACTTCCACTCTTTGTCTTCACTGATCCAATGCTCTCCACTTTATGTTTGGTATTGTCACCTGTTTGAACTGTATGTCCATTCACCCTTGCTTCCATATCAGTCATCAAGGATAGATTCCCACTCAGATGGTTGCTACACCCTGAGTCAATATAAAACACTCTTTGATCTTCTCCTATTGATTCATGAGTTGCATTCAAGATAAGAGTCATATCATCCTTCTGATCTGATGCATAATTGTAATAATTGTTGTTGTAGGACTGAGATTGGAAGTTTCTTCCACCTCCTCTACCATATGATGTCCTACCACCTCTTCCTCTGAAATTGCCTCTTTGGTTTCTGCCTCCTCTACCTCTTTGATTATAATTCTGATTATTACTTCCACCATTTTGATTGTTATACCAACAATCATTTGCCAAATGATTTGTTCTGCCACAAATCCAACAAGCTTTAGCATTATCTTTGTTCTTACCTCCTCTTCCTTACCTCTGAAATTCATCTTTCCCTTTGTGAAGTTAGCTTGATTTGAATTCCCTTCATCATCATTCGACTGCTTTCCCTTGCCATTCTTTTTCTTGTCCTTGGAGTACATAGCTTGACTTGTACTTCTATCATTGTCTCCTTTAAGGTCCTGCTCAAAGGTTAGCATGTGTCCTAGCAATTGATTAAGATCAGGAGTAAAGTGATCAAGTGACAATTCAATGGACAATATGAAAGGCTTCCACTTCTCATCTCCTCTCAGACCTGTAAGTATTTGTCTTACCAACTTTTCCTCTTCAATGTCTTCATCCACTGCTCCCAAGCTATCTGCAATATCCTTCATCCTTGCCACATAATCAGAAATTGATTGTGAGCTCTTCTTCTTGAAGGTTGTGAACTCAGCCCATAGTGAGGACTTCCTTGACTTGGTTGTATTCTGGAAATGCTCTTCCAAAGCATTCCAAACATCTGTTGCACTTTCCAAACCTCTAATGTGAGGTAGAAGATAATCATTTACAGCCATGTAAATGATACTCCTTGCTTGAGCATCCTTTCTCATCCAAGCCTTCAAGTTTGCAAGCTCTTCCCTAGTTGGAATACTAGGATCTATAAATTCAGGTTTTTCTTCATCTCCTGTAATAAATGCTATCAAATCTTTACTCATGAGGTGTGCCTCCATCCTCATGGACCAAGATGGATAGTTCTCTCTATCTAGCTTATCAATCTGCAAGCTTTCTCCCATCCTTGACCTTCTGTATCTGCAATTACTATGGTTTATGAGAATAAAGTGTACCTTTAATGTGAGCCTTGTCCTTCTTGATTCTTTTCGAACTCGTGCTTTGAACTTCTGCAAGTTATCTTCAATAATTTGTCCTTGTCCTCCTTTGATTTGGAAGATCTCCAATATCTGCACCAGTCGGAACTTCAATTGTCTTTTCTTCTCTTGTATTGCACCTTCTGCTCTGATACCACTGTTGGAGACCTCTTTATCTCCAAAGGTTTGATTTATACTGACTTAAGAACACTTCTATGTCAATTATAAACCAAACTTTACACAAACAATGATCTTCTTTACCAAAACTTTCATCAACACTTCTCTGAGTAAAGGAATGTTTACTCCAGAAAGTCTGCTTCAGAAATCAACTTCATTACCTGCACAAAACTTCAAATTTCTTCAAGTAAATGATGCACAAGTATTCGCAATACCTTCGCGCAATCATACTAGTCATTAGTTCTCAAAACTAATCACCAAAAGTTTAATTTGATCATTAAGATCAAAGATATGTCAAAACTGTCTCTCAGAAGTTGCGCCTTCGACATAGTCAACTTCTTAAGTTGATTTCTCCCAATATACAACCCGTTTTGCTAAATGCTTTTAGCCATAGCTTCCTTATCGTCTAACTTAAATTTTAAGTGCTCACTCATCAAAAACTTTACAGTATACACTCAGATCTGATCAAAATACTGAGACGGAAAAGTGCGCTACTCTCAGACTTCAGTTTCCAAAGTTCACATATGAATGTTCCTATTGATCATTCTCACAGTAGGAGAGGAATTAGATTCTGAAACTCTAGACATAGCTTCATTAGCTTCTCAATTAGATGTGTACAAAAGGATTTCTGATCCACGTGATCAGACAGAGAGCACTCAGAGAAAAACCCGTCGCTATTTTCTGGGAAAAAACTTCCTACACATCTTTCTAAAGTTTTTCATCTACAAATGACTCTCACATATATTACTTGTCATCATTAACTTATATATACATGACTTTTGACTTATCTCGCGTCTATGACACTACTCTTCATCATCCTAAAGTTTAGTTCTACTTAGATTACAAAGATTTCCACATAAATGTACATATGTGTACAAGACATCATCCTGAAATCTTCTTCACTTTCACAAGTGTTTTCCTTCACTTCATTCTGACCATAAACCTTCTTCAAGCTCTCTATAATCACCAATTTGTGATTGGCTTGTTCCAACAAATACTTGGAGACCCTACTGAGATTCATTGGTGAGAGGAAAATGGAGCAACATCCAGGAGGTCTGTTGAGCTCTGTGAGAACTATTGAGTTGCAATTGGTAGCTTTCATTGTGGTCTTCTCAGCAAGTGGTTTGGTTCCACTATCAGATATTGTTTTCCCAGTCTTTGTGTCTTCATACCTTTGGTTCCTTTCAAAGTTCGTTTTTCCCACTTATGGCAAGGAAGGGAGCTCGAGTCAGAATGAAAAAAAACACGTGGCTCGTGAGAGGATAAGGGCAGAGCGGTGGTCGTTGTTGGACACACAAAAAAGGAGAAGTCTGGGGGAAAGAAAAAAAAAAGGATAGATGCGGACGGAAGAAAAAAAGAAGTACAGGTAGAGGGGGCTGTGGGGAGAGAAGGGCAGCTCATCTTCGAGGGGCAGAACCGCGTGGAGTTTTTTTTTATCTGTAATGAGTGTCAAGGGGGACTCATGCCCGAATTCTTCCAGCTTGTCATGTCTGGCATCTTTATTCTCCTGCTGCGCGAGAAGACGTGCAAGCCTCCTTGTGAAATCGAGTTTTGTTACTGCTGCATTTTCTGCCTTACAAGGGAGCAGCCTACCTGTTGGTTGTTCGCGAACTTTATATGAGAGGGAGGCCCGGCTTACGGAATTCTTCTGTGAGCCTGCAGTATGGAAGGAGAGGGAGTAGAGTGCGTGCAGTATTTTGAGAATGATTAACAACTTAAAGCTGGCATCAGGATGATCAGGACTTTGTCTCATGTGCTCGCCTCACAAAAAGGTTAACTTTTTTAGTTGTTGCATATCCAATCCAAAATCGAAATGCTATGCCCATCTTACCATTTATGAAGGGAGCAAGGACACCTTCTATAACTTGCAGACAGATAGACCAAAATAGCAAATCAAAAGCAGTATTTAATCTGGATGCTTGGATTGAAAAAATGATGTGATTGTTCGGGTTGCTCCGACCATATTTGGAGGTTGCTCTTTTCTACTTGTGATTGCCAATAGAACCTTTTCAGGGATTCCTCCAGTAGCTGATGCAAGCAGTGCACAATCAAGGGCGGATGTTGTAGCACTTTTGTTGGCCGCAACAGGTGTGCTTACAGGTTTAGTTTGGCTCTCAGTCAAGCCTAGAAAACCCATTCCTGTGAAGCTCATTGGAGTCGATTGCCTTAGACTAGATTCATCGCTTCCAGCAAATGCTACAGCAGAAGTTATATGGGCCTGGGAGGCATTAGAAAGGGTGTCATGGTGCCGAAGTCTTGTAATTGTGTATCGGGGCCACACTGTGCTTCAAGCTGGTTTGGCATCTGAGGTTGATGGAGAAGCAAAGGAGGTGGATTCATCAAATCTGATCAAGGGGCAGCAGAAAAGAAGCTTATCTTCTTAGTTTACTGTCTTCGGAGGTAGTTGCTGTGTGTTTTTGGGAGTGTGCATCCTCAAGGGAAGGGAGGCAGGAGCTTCTTCTTCATTGTCTTTTCTATCCTTTGGGGGCTGCCGTTTGTGTCGAGGAGGAAATGGTCTTTAACAATGGCGCCATGCTGAGCTTGGACACTATCCATGTGTGAAGGAAAGTGGCTTCGAAGGGATGCATCCGAGCAACCAAAGGAGAAAAGAGGAACCAGGTGTGCAGGGGCAGAACCTAGCGGATGCGAGTACGACTCTAGGAGCGTTTGCTGCTAATTTCCCCACTATCTTGAGGGTGACAGGGACATCGTCGAATGGAGTTAACTGTGGCAATAGGTACAACTCTTTCATATAGCACAATTGTTAATTCCCTGTGGACAAGACTTTCTCCCTTGCGAGGATAGGCGAGGTTGGCTGAGCTCTGTTGTACTACAGAGATTTGTGTTTAATGGAAGTACAGACAATGGTACCCTCGTGAGTTGCTGAGTGCCCGCATGAATTGCTATGCTCATGGGTTATGGTAGTTGCATTGTTGCTAAAGAATGTACCAATAAGGGATCATAAGTTGATGATTCTTGCTTGGCGTTGGTTTTGAATGTTTGCGTTTGTCTGTTTCACGTAAGTTAGACATATGAAGTGGTGCAGAAGATTATATTTTACATAGTACGGATCACTGTGCAATGTACATCTGCGAGCATGAGGTTTAGAGCCAAACCCAATTTATATGTGAACTTGTCCTTTTCCTGAGTCGTTTATCACAGACTTGTTAGTAAGGTTATCATGTAGAAAGTGCTTTCTGAGAGAGTGTAAACGGAGGTTCGAGGGCTGAGTATTTTCTCCGATGCGGCACAATGCTATGTTGTGATTTGAAAATGGTTGTGCAATTGCTTGGGTTGCTTACACAAAGGGGGTCCATCTGTCAATCTGTACTTGCAATGGCGCACTTTTAATTGATAGCAATGTTCTGGTATGGTTCGATCTGATCACATAGTGACGGATCCCCGCAAATTATTAATTGCAATATCGATAATGTGGGTGGGAATAGATGTGCGGCTAAATGCCCAATGATTGCCATTGCCTTTTACACTTCAAGGGTTTCCAAGCATGCCAAGTATATAGGATCGGCCACTACCTTCGGAATCAGGATCGGAAATCACTTGCATGCGTATTGCAGAGCAGAGCATCAGAAGTGTTTGATGTGGACATACATCCGACAGCCAAGATAGGGAATGGTATCATATTTGATCATGCGTCAGGCGTGGTGATAGGGGAGACTGCAGTGGTCACCCGCCCTATCAAAAGTGAGAAGAGGGGAGAGGACAAAAATAGTTTTTGATTTCATCGTTTTTGCCCTGGCCACTGGGGAGGCATGGACCGAAAAGGGAGAGAAAAAGAGAGCGTTCGAGGGCTTTTGGGAGCTAGAAGCGTTGAGGAAAGGAGATCCAACATGTGAAGAAGGGGGGCTTCGCCTCCGCGGCAGCTCTTGGTTTCTATTTCGTGCAGTCTGAGATCTACAATGGAAATCGCGCTATTTTTGCTCAGGTAAACAAGTCTTTTAAAAATTTGGAATATCGGATATCCCGTTTGGAGAGCAGTTCTCATCTGTCAGTGGGGGAGTCATCTGAACAGAATTATGCAGATTATTATGAATGCATGGATTTAATGTATTGGAAACTAACAGCATTCTCTTTGTTAAGATTAAACTGGGGGTAGATGAAGCAGAAAATCTTCCATCTATGGCTGCAGCTGATTCATAACATCCATGTGAAAGACCGGTGTTTGCTAGCATTGGATATATATATATGAAAAGTGCTTGCCAGCTTAGATCCATAAACTATTTTGTTTATGTTCTGTCGATTTGCAGCAACATATTTTGATATAGACAGCTGGTGAAGGTTACATTCATTTGCCTTCTGTATACGAAAATCATACGGCTGAATTATATGGACGTTGAAGTGAATTTTTCACAAGTCATATGCTCTTTGTTGAGTATTTTATTATCAAAACTCACTATCAATGTTTTTTTACACACATATATACTGAGCAGTAATGGTAGTTTGCACTTTCCACAACATCTTTTCTGTTCCTAACCTTTACCTAGGATGATCATGAAACCATACCTGACCATATGCTTGTGCATTATAGCATACAATTCTGCATTCATATTGTCAAAGAAAGGAGTTATAACTGAAAAAAAAGGGGTCAAGTGTGAGTGAGGGAAGAGTGCAATTGCGAGAGTCAGCTATTGTAGTTGGTCCTTGGTTTTTGTTCGGACACTGGTTCCCATTCCTTTCTCTTTCCACAGATACATTCTCGTTTAGTGGACTGAGAGCAAAAAGAAGCTAACATCGTACAAGCAAATTGGGCAGCAATAGATCTTTTCCTTTGGGTTTAAGACCCTGTTCATTTGGTATGTTTGCCGGGAATTTATGGCTAGTGCATATACAAAGGAAGGACTCCTCGAGAGATAATTATGGGCTCTAAGTAATCCAATTGGATCGATTGCGAGGGGTTTTGAACAAAATAAAGTCTCGTATAATCACTTTTTCCTTGGGCCAAAGAGCCTTTCATTTTGGTGCGTTTGCCGGGAACATATGCGCTAGTGCATAGACATAGGAAGAATCCATTGCGAGATAATTGTGGGCTCTAAGTAATCCAAGTGGACCAATTGTGAGAGGTTTGAGCAAAATAAAGGCTTTCATAATCATCTTTTCCGTGGGCTCAAGACCATATCAAGATGGCAACTTCTAAAAGGAGTAGGGCGGAGCATTTTCTTCCCTTTTGGGGGAGTTTCTACAGGATGGCGCATGGATGTTGATGCTTCGACACAAGGAGGCACTGCGTTACAGAATCATTCCTTAATGCAGAAAGATGGTCCTAATTTTCAATGCTTTTGGAGTTTGCTGACGAAATAGGACGTGCAATTTCAACACTTAAGTGGGTTGTGGTGAGGATGATGTCAGAGGTAACCCGCATATAGAACACCTTCTGCTTTGCTATATAAGGGACTGTGGAATCTACTGCTTGAAGTTTTAAGGATTGGTGAAACTGTTGAACTGTTGTCTGTACATGTTTGTGTTTTGATTATCTATCAAGTCATTAGATTTTGATTGTTCATCAGTTCCTTCTCTGAGCAATATGGTGGGGCTCCCACATTAAACTAGAGTGAACGAGGTGCATACAGTGGGGTCTTTGTTGTCATGTAGAGAGTGGTTATAGAGGAAGCAATCTTGTTGCTGCTAGAGAATGGTTGTTCACCTTGACGCCAAGAGAACCTTATTCTAGGAGCGCTTAAAGAGACCACTGGTAGTTTTAGGCATATTAGCTAATGTGTGTGTTTTAATACACAACCAAACTACTATTGGCAGTAAAAGTTGGGTTTTATGGCATGCCTGCTAACGTTTTCTTGTGAGGATGGGAATATGCAGCATTATTTCTTGTATACATGATGTCCTGTTGTGTGTCCGAAACAAAAAACTGAAAAAGGAGTTGTACTATTTATTGCTAAGAGAGTGCCATAGGTTCGCCTAGTGCCACATGTTGGTCGAGCTTGCGGACTCCAGATCTAGTACATGAGCGAGGGGAGCTCATCCTTAGGAGCAACACAAACGCAAAGAGAGGAACGCGCTCAGAGAAGAGCCCTTGAAAGAGAAGGGAAGAGGTGGGGATCGCAAGGTGAGTCGACCTCGACTAGCTCGAAGAAATCTGCCAAAAACGTGTACTCTCGTAGGAGAGTCGCGAATCAAGTGCAAAAGTTTGAAGGAGGGATCCTGAGGCCGCGTGCACTAAATTTTTGGGATCGAAGTGATATTGACATCACACCTCTGTTCGAAATGGCTCAACGGATTTCGGTTCATTTGGGGGACTTCACCAAGTTCTCAGGTGCTTGGGACGAGGATCCGAATAGTTTTATCCAGCTATTTGAGGTTACTTGTGAGGCCAATGAGGTAGTTGACCAAGGTCAAAGATTAAGAATTTTTCCGGCTATTCTCCAAGATGAGGCAGCCAACTGGTATGGGAATTTGACACCACCAGAGCGTGGAACTTATCAAATGCTCAAGGAAGCCTTCTTTGCAAAGTTTCGACGACAAGGCTTCCAAGATAGATTGGCCCAACAGATGGATTATCTACGACAGGGAGTCAATGAGAGCATTGATAACTACATTCAGAGAATGGAAACCTTGGTAAGAAAAATGGGCGCGAATGCCCCGAACGATGAGACATTGAAAAGAAGATTCATTGCGGGATTGAGAGATCCTACGGCGCAGCAACATATCAGCCTGACAAGACCTGCAACTTTAATAGATGCTAAGGAACAAGCAAGGCTTTGGGAGGAAGTACAATTATGTCAACAGAGGAAGATGGAGCTCTTATACGAGCCAATGGGAGGCCAAGGAAACATATCGATGAAAGATCCTGGCCAAGGAAGTCCCGCATTGACGACCCCAGCTTTTGTAGCTGCCACTAGCATGCCAGGCGAGGTAAAGCCTGCGCTAATTGAAGAACGAATATTGGAGTTGGTCACACAAGCTATAAAAGCTTCCACAATGACCCAGGAGACATACACAGTAAAACCAGAGGTAACTACAAACCCGAATCAAGTGTTTCGATCAAATACATGGTGTGGAAAGTGCCATGGTTACGGCCATCTGGCTTCAGAATGTCCTACAGTCTCGAGAGTATTCACAGATAGATGGCCACCTCGAATGCGTTGTACTTTTTGTGGAAGGACTAATCACACGGAGGATCAATGTTACAACAAGAGGGCCTATGAAGAGCAGACCATGAAATCGGGAGATACAAGAGAAAGATCCTACACAGGATTGCCTGCTTAAAGTGTCCCACCTACATCTCGTTGGGAAAATAGACAAACTTATGGATATGGTGTTCAGGGTCAGGGAGGAGACTATCCAAGAGGAGTTGCACGTGATCAAAGAAGAGATGGTCCAATCTAGTGCTGGAGATGTCATGGCTTTGGCCATACTCAATCTAGATGTCCAAACGAAAAGAAACCAGTTGATTATACCCCACTATGTAGGTACTGTAGTGGAGAGGGCCACTTTGATGAAGATTGTCCAAAACGAAGAGCTGTCGCCGGCAAGGAAAAAGGACCAGTAGGGTCCTCGAATTATGTTGATACTCAGATGCATTCCACAACGAGAACTCAAGAGCACGTTCCTACGATCGGAGTAGTGTTCAAGACGCCGAATCCTCAAGAAGGCTCTAGCTCGTCAATGCACTTTGTGGATGCTTACCCGGCCAAGAAACCGCATAAAGAGCCAACTGTGGCAGTAGTCACAAGGACTCAAGAGTATTTGAAGAAACATCCAGAAGGCGAAAGCGAAAAAGCTAGCCAAGAGAAGATACCCAAACATGAAGAGGTAGAAAACCAAGTTGGAGGATTTGATGAGCAGCAAGAGTTTGAGGATGGGGAAGAAATTGAGATCCTTCCACTAGTGACCAAGGAGCTTGTGCCAGGCATAGCACCATTCCCGGAAAGATTAAGGGCTCCAAAGTGTAGAAAGGAAAGACAAAGTTTGGAGGAAGTGGACATCCTAAAACTGTTGGCTGACACGGAAGTCACGCTGGACATTGGCACATTGCTAAAATGTTCACCTGCATTTAGGAAACAATTCTACAATGAATATATTAAGAAGCCGAGGAAAGCTCGAGATAAAAAGAGACAAGATAAAGACGTCCAAGGGATCATTCAAAGCATTACGACGCAAATTGATTCGAATGCTCCAGCTGTGACAGTCGAGATTAAAGGGTATGCAGTCCCCGGTGCTCAGCTAGATAGTGGAGCCACAGTCAACTTAATGACTGAGTACATGATGAAAGCTTTGGGCCTCAACCACATGGAGGACACTCCAATGTCCTTGAGAATGGCAGATCAAACACAAGTGAAGCCTGCGGGTCTTTTGAAGAATGTAAGCACAGTTGTGGGCAGTCTAGAATTTCAAGTTGATTATCTGATAGTAAGACCAAGGACCTCAGAGGCCACCTTCTCGATCCTACTTGGACGGCCATGGCTGGTGCAAGCCGAATGTGTGCACGATTGGCGCACAGGATTTATCACAATTGGACCAAAGGGTGATCGAATACAACTTCAAGTGTCTCCAAGCTTGTCCGGCAAGAAATCAACAACAGCTGAGGAAAGGGAGCAGAAAGCAAAGGAAAAGGTTAGACAAGAAATGGCGCGGGTAAGATTTGCCTTGCGCACGGAGACTTCCAAGGACCTTTCACAGGATGGATTTAACTTGCAATTGTCCAACCTCCAACACGCGAAAGTGGGCGAGTACAAAGATCCACTATGTTACCAGGATGACTCAGACCAGGAGTTGCTGGGATGGTTGACACATACAAGTGAATTTGAGTGCTACATGTTGAGTATAGACGCAAAGGGAAGCAAAGCTACCCAATCCCTGGAGAAGGGAACTTCAAAAGAAGAGTTGAAGCTGGAGTTAGCTCTGACAATGGAAGTACAACAGTTGAGAGAAAGGGTCAGAGTGCTAGAAGCAGAGCTTCTGAGGAGAAGTCGAGAATCGGAAAAAGAAGCGGAAGGTAAGACTAAAGTGCACAAAGCCACTGCGAAAGCTGAACTAAAGAAATTGGGTGCGGTTGAAAAAGAAAAAAATAATGATTTACTGGCCAACCATGCACGCGTGATCGGGGAGCACTTTCCAATCACAACGTCATCAAGGAATAAGGAATATTCGCGAGAAGCTCAGGTGGAAAAATGGGAAGTTTTTCCAGAAAAGTTCTTGAGCGTGGGGTCAGAGCTACCAGATGGAGTACGAGATTGCATTAAATTGGCACTCAAAAATTTCAGCAAGGCCTTTGCATGGTCATACAGTGATCTGAGAGGAATTGATCCCTGAATCTGCCAACATTATATAGATTTGGAAGAAGGCACCCGACCAATATGTCAACGACTTAGGCGGACAAATCCAGTCTACTCGGAATTGATCAAGCTGGAATTGACTAAGTTATTGGAAGCCGGATTCATATATCCCATCGCCTCCAGTGAATGGGTATCACCAATTGTAGTTGTTCCGAAAAAAAATAAGAAAATCCGCATTTGCATAGATTATCGGAAGTTGAACGAGCGCACAAAAAAGGATCACTTCCCTTTGCCGTTTACTGATCAAATCTTGGACAGAGTGGCTGGCCATAAATTGTACTCATTTTTGGATGGTTTCAGTGGGTAAATTGTACTCATTTTTGGATGGTTTTAGTGGGTACAACCAAATCCAAATCCATGAAGAAGATCAATCAAAAACTACTTTCACGATAGAATGGGGAACGTATGCATATCGTGTGATGCCATTTGGATTATGCAATGCACCGGCCACATTCCAGAGGGCAATGATAGCTGCATATCAAGACTATTTGCAGGATTGGATAAAGATATTCCTTGATGACTTTGCTATCAGAGTCAACGATGAAAACATGATGGAAAGGATCGAAGCTATTTTAAGAAGAAGCATTGAAAAAGGCATCGCATTAAATCCTGAAAAGTGTACATTTGGAGTACGAAGAGGATTGCTTTTGGGACATGTTATTTCCGAAAAAGGGATCGCGGTTGACGAAGATAAAGTAGAAAAAATCGGACAACTTCCACCTCCTCAAAACTTGCGGCAACTCAGAGGATTCTTGGGGCATGCTAATTCTTATCAACAATTTATATTAAATTTTGCATCAATAGCAGCACCACTGAAGAATCTTTTGAGAAAAGACCAACAATATCAATGGACTGGAGAGTGTCAAGTTGCATTCGACTTGATCAAATAGAGATTGATAAATGCACCGATTTTAGTAGCACCCGACTGGACGAAAGAATTTCATGTGCATACAGATGCTGCTCATACTGCGGTTGGAGCAGTGCTATGCCAAGCCGATGAAAAGAAGTTGGACCACCCTATTTATTACGCAAGTCGAAACTTGAATAGCACTGAAAGAAACTACATGACTACAGAGAAAGAATGCCTCTCGATGATCTTTGCGGTAAACAAGTATCGGCACTACCTGATGGGAAAGCATTTCACGTTTTATGTGGATCACGAAGCCCTAAAGTATATCATCAATAAACCCGAGCTATCAAGGCGATTGATGAGGTGGATGCTACTCCTACAAGAATTTCAGTTCACAGTGGTAACCAAACCAGGCAAAGCGCACATATTGGCTGACCATTTATCTCGAATTATTAATGAGGAGCCAATCTCTGGTGTGCCCGATGATGCTCCTGATGGGCATCTATTTCAGGTTGATGCTAAGGTACCTTGGTATGCCGACTTGGTGAATTTCTTGTGTACCACTAAATACCCGCCGGGAGCAAGCAAGAGAGAGAAGCAAAAACTATTAGCACTGGCAAAACACCATAGCATCATTGGTGGGCAGCTCTATCGATATTTTGTCCATGAAAGCATTTATCGGAGGTGTCTCGAGGAAGAAGAAGCAACCCTAGTGTTGAGAGCATTGCATGATGAACCTTGCGGGGGGCATTTTGCTGGTGAGCTTACGGCGAGAAAGATCTTATTGGCTGGGTATTGGTGGCCAACACTGTTCAAAGACTCTCACACATACTGCAAGAAATGTGACAAATGCCAAAGAATTGGCAAACCAACATTAGCACATGCTGCTCCTCTTACGCCAGTGCTGGCTCTTAAGCCTTTTGAAAAATGGGGAATTGATTTTGTGGGGCCTATTGATCCTCCCTCAAGACGTAGATCCAATAGGTATATCTTGGTCTGCACTGACTATGTTACCAAGTGGGTAGAAGCCAAAGCTCTGAAGACTGACCGAGCTGTTGATGTAGCTAAATTTTTGTACGAACAAATTATCACCTGATTCGGATGCCCGTTGGAGATAGTAAGTGATAGAGGAACACATTTTGTCAACGAATTGATCGAGGAATTAATGGAATTATATAAGATCAAACATAGGAAAAGCACTCCATATTACCCGAGGGCAAATGGACAAGTGGAGGTTACCAAAAAGGTTCTTGAACAGATTCTGACAAAGACAGTAGCTGTGCATAGGTGAGATTGGGATGAGAGACTTTTGGAAGCTTTGTGGGCATATCGAACATCCTACCGAGTGACGACTAAGAGCACTCCGTTCTCCCTAGTATATGGCGAGGAAGCAATCTTTCCCATCGAAAAAGAAGTTCCGACACTAAGAGTGGCCATTGAGGCCAGGATGGGAGAGGAAGAGTCATTGAAGGAGAGGTACATACAAGTGGTCAAGCTAGAAGAAAAGAGACTCATTGCACAGCAAAGTCTGGAAGCTATTTAGAGAAGACGTAAGGAGAGGCATGACAAGAATCTCAAGACCTATGCGATTCAAAAAGGGGATTTGGTGCTAGTCTATGATAGCAAATATTATAAATTCCCGGGGAAGTTACAGACAAGATGGGCAGCGCCGTTTAAAGTGGTGGAACTCAACTCCAATGGTTCCATGCAAATTCAAGATTTAGGAGAAGAATGTGCTCCCGTGAAGGTTAACGCGCTTCGAGTTAAACCATATTTCAACTAGCATTAGGATGGGAGAAGCCAGACGAGATCCAAGCGGAAGGACGTAGTAGACTCCTTGTACATAGATGTATAGTTCTATATATATATATATATATATATATATATATATATATATATATATATATATATATATATATATATATATATATGCCCATATGTTAGCTATGATTTTTGTTGTCATAAATATTATCCGTTGGTAGCTCAAGAATTTTGGACTTCTAATTATTTTTTTGGTGTTGCGCAGAGACTGTTAGGAGCTAAGTAACAAAATGGCAGATCAAATAACTCAACTCTATTTGTACGAGCTGGGGATATATTTCTCGGACCAGACATTCACCCGCATGGACATAGAGGTCGACGACTTTGAGACCGAATATGATGTGGAACAAGCGCACTGGCTGGTATGCTTCATAAACCAGGGTTTGGATGTTATATTTCATATTGAGTGGTTTGAAACATACCTGATCCGACATGTAGGATGGGCGGGGGATCGATATTACTATTTCAACCCTTCGAGGGAAATGCCTAACGAAGAGAACGATATCACTTGGGCTTGGGCAGATGTGTTAACGATAGAAAGTGATGACGGAGCTCCTGAAGTTGAGCCTGACTCGCCCTAGGGAAGTCGTCAGGATGCGAGTACGAGGTGAGGCTATATGAGACATCCCTGAGACCCACATTCTAGAGCATCTAAGGATAAGCATATGAGGGACAAAGGCATAGCTGGTTGTAGTTACCTAGTGAAAAGTCAAATCGATGAATACATATGTAGTGTCTGTAATTGAGAGAATGGAGTGAAGAGGTGGTTGATCTGTCAAAGGCTAGATTGTATATGTTTGCATGCATGTGTGGGAAAAGTGGGAAAAAAATCTCTTTCTTCCTCTCCCTAATTCTCAGGACTGGGGCGAATTAATTAACTATGAACAAAAAAAAAACATTGTGTTGTTGCGATTGTACCAACGCGCTATGGTGGGCTAGTAGGTGGGTGGATTTATCCTAACCGGGTGGTTAGGACCATGAGCCGCAGCTAGTTTTGCCATAGGCTTGGGATGTATATGTTTGTGTCTTAGCTACGCGCCATAACGGGTTGGTAGGTAGGTGGAGCCATCGTGGCTGGGTAGTCACGACCACGAGCCGCATCCAGCTTTGTTATGGGCTAGCTGATATATGTTACTCGTCTATCGTTATGTGTTTTTGTGTTGTGCGCTATGTTGCATTGGTAGATGGGTGGAATCAACTTGGTCGGGTGGTTAGGTCCACGAATCGCATCCAATGTCAACGTAGGCCAATGTGTGAATATAAATAAAATTTACCTATGAAATTATTCCCCACTCCTGAGGGGGAGAGAGAGAGAGGAGAAGGCAACGATCGCCTGGAAGGGAACGTTATTTGCTTGTGTGGTTGGTATATGGTGGCTTGCGACAGATCAGCTCACTCTGAATCAACATTCTCAAAGGCACGGATACTGTATATGTACTTATAGATGAGACCTTTAGCGAGGTAATGCAACGGTCTTGCTTTATAACTTCTGTGCTCTATCTGAGGGTTTTCCAGTATGTGGGGCACTCTAAGGCTTTTATGTAGGACTTGACCTGTACTCGAGTCTCGATGACTTTTGTAGGACGACGATGGGGATTCTTCGGGAGTGTCTAGTCATGGAATAATTGTACATAGCGAATAGTAGGTGCAATAATGGGGTATGCATTTTGGGCATGTTGCATCTCCTGTTGGATTCATTTCAGTTGTCGTTGTTTATTTCGGTATTTTCTTTTCTGT
>CM035442.1:109152779-109185279 GCA_020310875.1 Ceratopteris richardii | reverse complement strand
CGTAGCTCATGGCCGCTATGAGTGGCAAATAGCAAAAGTATCTAAGATTGGTATCAGAGCGAAACGATCCCAGGCGTTCTCGCGTGTGCAGATGGAGGGAATCGATCCCTGGTGGCTGCTATGAAAGGCGCAAGCTCTATCAAGTAGGCTATGCTCACATGATGAAGGTAATCTCTCTCCTTTTCTACATATTGCGACGTCCGGAAGCTGCTGCCGCCCTTGAGCCTTTGGAGGAGGAGATATACATTCTCTTCACTCCCTCCTTCTAGATTTGTTGGCTAGCTATAGATTGTGGCTAGAGGAACAGCTTACCTCATTTCATATGAGAAACATCGTTTAACTTCATAATCATGAAGCAGGAGTAAGAAGGATTGGCAATAAGGAAAGATCAAAGAGGAAAAGAAAGAAGGTAAATGGTTAGGTGTAAAGACCATGCAAAGCATGGAGGCTTTCCATTACACTACTTGTTAGATAAGTTGAGAGAAGGAAATAACAAGCCTCATGAGTTAGGTACTTGAGTCGTAGGTTCGCAGCCTCCGTTTTGGACGAGGAAGAGGAGGGAGAAATCCTCAGCTTTTGTGAAGGGTTTGAGAGACCATCCTTTGAGGCAAATCCTATTTATGGAGAGTATGATATATATATTCTCATCTCGAGTTAAGAATCCCCTCAAATTACAAGAAAGAATAAGCTTTAGGCACTTTCAAAGTAGCCTACTTTTATGATTTTAGTATAAAATTTCAGGGGCTATTTTTGATAAGTAGCCATTTAGGGAAGGGGAAATGAAGCGGGATTTTTCATGGATTTATGGAAAAAACCATGCACACCTATAGTCTAACGTATGGACTTCCATTTAAGATTAAGAAATCCATAAGATACCTCAGTTTGATGGGAGTTTGAAGCTCCACAAAACCCCCTTCCATCACAGTTTGATAAAAAATTTCAGCACCTAAATCTAAGAAATTCCCATTTTGAAAGAGGGAAAAAGAGGTGCAATAGTTACGGATGGATGGGAAAAAGTATATTTACTGAGAGTATGGTGTATGGACTTCTTAGGCGAATTATTAGATTCATCAAAATGATAAGCTAAGGAGGAATTTTACTTCCTCAAAGACCCCCTTCCCGCACTTTTTGGAAAATTTCAGAAATTGATATTTTGCCAAACTCCACCTCTGGGAGTAAGAATAAATATCATTTGTGGCTTTGCATGGATTATTATATTAAATCCAAGAGAAATCCACACTTAGAGTGGATTAAAAGCTTGCTAAGGGTTCGCATTCAAGTTTTTGCATGAAAGCAAAAATCTTGATTTAGGCCTCTTTTGGGGAGCGAATTAGCATGCACGAAGGGAGGATTTGTAAAAGTGAAAATAGGCCTAAGCATCTTCATATATTTCTCTCTGAGGTTATCGAGAAAAATTTAGTATTTTCTTGATCGAAGAATGCTTTTGGGCATCCCAAAAATCACATTTTTACACTTTTTCCAGCCCCTCCAACAGTCCACTAGTTTGACATGTCCCACTTGGAATGGCCATATCTTGGGCTAGAAAATTCCAAATAGGATGTGCTATGGCTCGTTTCGAAGAGCACAAGGTCTACTTTTAGTTTATGAAAGAAATTTTGGAAAATAAGTATTTTTGCAGGTCTGTACAGCTCTGCAAAGTCTGAACAGTTTTTGGCAACTACCTTCCGGGAGCCATATTTTTCAAACCGGGAAGGCGATTTGAGTAATTTCACTTAGACCTATTTGCACATGCTTTATATTTTAGTTTATGAAAATTTGCAGGTTCTATGGCCAGGGAGAAAAGGACTCATCATTCATGGCGTCATGTCTCACTAGATCAGAGGAGAGATCTTAGTAGACATCTCCTTAGGATTGGGAGTTATCCTTCATAGTAGGGAAGATTTATTCTTCCAGTAAAGAATGTGATAGGTGATTTTATCACCATTGGTATCACATACTCATTTTTCAGTCTTTCAGGAAGGATAATTCCATCAGTTTGATTGGATCGTATAGATCCATGTACAGAGTATGGTTGGCAAAGATAGTTCTTTATTATGGATACACTTGTGTTTATGGTATCAATCATATCATTGCTAACCATTTTAGCAGAGGGCTTTGACCCTTTTTAGGAATTTATTTTCTCCACTCTTCACTGTATACACTTTCATTACTCAGGGGAGATTTATTCTCCATTTTCAGAGGAAGAGAGGACAATTCATGAGTTTCTCTTTTAAGGAAAGGAGAAAGTGGGGGTCAGCTCAGAGATCCATGAGAGATCTTACTTTAGTTCAGTACTCACACTTTAGCTCCTATTCTTTGAGAGAGAAAGAAGGAAAGGAAAATATGATTTCTTCATAGGAGAAGAATAGAGCATATTTTCCTTTAGACAGAAGAGGTGTTTAGAAAACATCTCTTAGTTTATATATTCAGAAGGAATTTGTTTACTCTACTTGTCAATATAAGTTCCTTCATGTGGGAGTATGATTCTCCACTATTTTGGAAGGAAAAACATGGAGAACTTATGTGCATGTTCTCAGTCATGGATGAGTAGAGCTAACCGATTCAACAGAATCTCTTTCAAAGGGAAAGGGAAAGTGGAATAGGTTCCACTGCTAGAGCTCTTTTCCTTAGAAGAGATTGAATAAAGAGAGAGACATGGAGAGAGTTTCACTTTCTCACTTTTAGGTTGTCTAGATAGGAGTGGCACTCTTCTATCAAAGGCAAGAGGGAGATCAGTTAATCATGATGGTTAGATTGAGTCTCACATGGAGACTCTAGAGAGGAGCCATTATGTTACTCCAGTGATGGTCTTTGACTAGATGAGATGATCTAGTTATTGACATTAGTTAGACTGGGAGTAGATTGATGATACTTCTCTTTTGAGTTTCCAGGAGATAGGGATATATCTAACCTATTATGGTACCAAACTCTTAGTTGGTGTTACATCATGAGTATGATGAGTAAACATCAGTTAGGAGGATGGGTACTTAGGGATTATCTGAATCTCAAAGGGAATGCTTTTTGCACTCATATGGCAAACTATAGGGAAGAGAAATATTAGAGTTTGCACAAGTGCCAATAGATGCTCTTCCAATAGAACTTAGTCCAAAATGTAAAGAATGACAAACCACAGACTTCTTGGTTGGTGAAATGTAGAGATTGCATTTTACTACCGTGAGCTAGATGATGGAATTGCATAGTCACAAGATAGTTAAGTTAAACTATTACTTGTGATTACACTCAAGGTTAGCAAGACCTGGGGTGTTATGAGGGAAATCTATCATTTAGTCTTAGATATGGTTGGAGCCACTTGTTATAGGACTTTGTTCTATATTTTAGAGGATTATATGGTTTATTATCTCCATTGTCATACGTTCAAGCTTATAAGTTTGACACTCTTACACTTGCTTTACATGCTATTACTCCATAGAGTATACATCATATAGACTTAGGTCATTTGGATACTGTTGTATGTCATGGGAGTGATAGTTTGGAAAGTGAAGTGTATATGGGAGATAGTAGGCACCACTCAGACGGTTTCCCACCTTTGAGATGATCTCACATGAGGCTTCTTAAGGGGAAGGATACAGGGAAACAACACACAGAGATGACCATGTACATAGAGTGCATGGGGTTCAGGGGAGTCCAAGTATTTGCTTCTACCATCATGGACATTTCATCTACATTTTCGAGGACGAAAATGCTTTCAAGGGGAAGGAAATGTCATATTATGGATGCACACTCTTGAGTGAGGTGGCAAGAATGCCCACATGGCATCACTAAGGGCATTATGCCCATTTGGTAGAAGGGGGAGAGAGCAATCTCTTTGAGTAGAGAGATTATTAGTATTACACTTAGTGGTTTTGAGGGCTCTCTCACTATCTCTCAAGAGAACACAAGTAGAAGCTCGGGCGTGGCTGGGAGGCGAACACTCTCTGTGTAGGACGTCTTCGCGTAGCTCATGGCCGCTATGAGTGGCAAATAGCAAAAGTATCTAAGACTTGGAGCACAACACACAATACTAAATGTATTACTAGAGAATGTACAAAGATAAGTAGCCCATTAGCACAATAGGCGTATATACAAGCTGGGGGAAAAAACCTCCTAAAGAGGGAAAAAGTGCCCTGGCGGTCCTAGAGTGTTCACACACATCAATACCTAAATATATCAACAATAGATAGATAGATAAATAGATAGATAGATAGATAGATAGATAGATAGATAGATAGATAGATAGATAGATAGATAGATAGATACATAGATACATAGATACATAGATAGATAGATAGATAGATAGATAGTGGTAAAATGTGTGTTTACATATTTGAAAGGCACTTTAATTTTGGGTCCCTTTTATAGTAGAGATGCTTAATCATGCTTTTATGCGTTTATAGATAGTGATTGGGCTGGTTGATATGGTACATGACTATCCACTAGTGGTAATTTCTCTTTCCTTGGAGGATCATGCATATCTTGGTTGAATAAGAAGACACATATTGTGGCCGCATTGAGTTGTGAAGCTGCGTACAAGACAGTACTAATAGCTACAATGGAATGTGTATGGATAAGACACCTATTGATGGATCTATGCATGGAGATTGATGCACCTACCCAATTCACATTGATTGTGAGAGTACATTGGGAGTTGCAAGAAATCCCATGTTTCATGCATGTACAAAGCACATTGAGGTTCATTATTGTTGGAACATCAAGCTTACACTATGTTTGAGGTGGATTTGATCTACATCAAAGGCTATCGCGTCGAAAGAATATCTGTTGGAGAAATTTTTTTTTATGGTTCATTTATCGTTTTAAAAGCCTTGAGCTCTACACATGTAAAGGTAGAAAGATAAGGCCCGAATCCCATGAAGTTGCATTCAATCAAGCAATCAATCACCTAAAAGTAGATCAAACTAGATCTTCACTTTTCCTAGATTATAGGAAAGTGAATTGATTCCCTCCAACAACCATTCCCACCTTCATTTGAATTCAAACTTCACTTGTAGAAGTCATGCAACACTCCTAGAGTCTATATAAGACTTGAAATCACTTGTACATTACATGGAAGCGATATACATACACTTGTGACCATCATTGTCTTGCTCCTTCAATTCTCTACATCATCTTCTTCGCCAATAGTAATCTTGCAGAGGCTTTTGCTCTTTCTCTAGAGCTCCAAATTGAGTGGAAGATGGCTTATTGGAAAGAATTAGTGTCTAGTTTATGCCTATAGATTTTCATAGCATTTGGTTCAGTAGATTGGGAGAAATCTGAGTTTTTCTGTCTCGAGGTCAATCTCTGCGTATTCTTGAAAAATAGGAAGCACCACTGGTGAATGTCTCATTCATTCCTATAGCATATTTTGCTTATTCCTTATACGTTTGTGCATTCTATACACTCAACCCTATGTGTATCACTCCCATAAAAGGATTTTTTCTAATTGTAATCACGCTGGTCGCTATGGGCATTTGAAGTTCATTGTCTCTTCCATAGATAGTAAGTTTTTTGAGCTAGTCGACCCGCGAACCTATCTGTTTTGTATCGACTCATTCTCCATGATGCTCCAAAGTACATAGTGTGTTTCTTTGCACTTATCACATGCATATAAGATCTATTTGAGTCTCCATAAGCTCAAGGGCCGGTCTTGTGCCGGTTGGCTAGACCAAACTTTGTCACTTCGAAACGCATTTTTCTACCTTCTGCAAGCTTCTCCAAGTTCTTTCAGTGGTATCACAGCTAGATCAAGATGGGTGACGGCTTTCCATCAATGATCGAGAAGCTTGATCGGCACAACTACACCGCTTGGCAAATCAGAATGGAGGCCTATTTGCAAGGTAGAAATCTTTATGGAATTGTAGCAGGTGATGAAGCTATGCCTATTCCAAGATCCAAAGGAGGACCTACACAAGAGGAGATAGATAAGCTCACACTTTGGTGTGCAAGGGATGCTCAAGCAAGGCCGTACATACTAAACTCTATCTCTGACTTTCTATTACCACATATTAGAGGATGCAAGACATCTCAAGAGACTTGGGATACCCTCGAGACTTTCTTTTCTGCTAGTATCAAAGCAAGAAAGAATCATCTTTGGAACGAATTCAACCAAATGAAGAAGACACCTAAACAAGCCATCACAGAGTTTGTTACCAAGTTCAAGGAGGTTGCGGATCAGTTAGCATCCATTGGAGAGCTGATTGAAGAAGAGGTCATCATGAGGCAAATTCTCAATGGCATTCGAAGTGATAAGCAATGGCAATCCTTCACAACGGCTTATGATCTCATCATGGATGTGCAAAATCCAGACTTCAACATCTTTCTTGGATAACTCTTCAATCAAGAAGCCAACAATAGCATAAAGGAAGGTAACTCTTATCATGGTAATTCAACTAGTGCTCTATATGCAGATAAGAAGGATAAGAACCAGAAAGGCAAGAAGAAGGAAGAAGATGAAGAAGAGACTTCCCAAGCCAACTTTGCAAGCAAGAGCAAGTGGAAAGGGAAGAAGAAAGGACCAAAGCAAGACAAAGCCAAAGGTCAGAATGTTCAACCTTGTGCCATATGCGATAAGACCAACCACACCACTCACAATTGTTGGTTCAATGGGAAGACCCAGAAAGGAAGTGGAAGAGGTGGATATGGCAGCAATAGAGGCAGAGGTGGACACAACTTCAACAATAACAATAGAAGCTATAATAGAAGGGACTACAACAATTATTCAGAAGATCAACCACATGAAGACTCATTGCTTCTTATGAATCTAAGCCACAAAGAAGGTAAAGAAGATGATCATTTGTTCTACATACATTCAGGATGCTCGAGCATGTTGCAGGTAACATTGCTCTTCTATCTGACTTGGAAAGTCCAAAGCATAGACATGAAGTGCAAACAAGGGATGACACAAAGCACAATGTGGAGAAGATTGGTAATGTCAAAGCTTCCAATGGCAGGACAAACATTCTGAGTAAGGTTCTCTACGTACCCACTATCACTAAAAACCTAATAAGTGTAGGCCAAATAGTTGAAAAAGGCTTGCAAGTTAGGTTCACCCAACATGGAGCTTTTGCGGAAGATCCATCTCAAGGCTTCAAAAAGATAGCCCGAGGTGAGAAGCATGGTAGGCTCTTTACTTTTGAAGTAGGAGAAACCAGGAACATAGCTCTATTCAACTTTGGGTCTCAAACCCTAAGTGAGCTTGAAGTGTGGCATAAGAGACTTGCTCATGTGAATGAAAGAACCTTGAAGAATATATACAGGGATCAAAGTATTCTAGGACTGCCAAACATATCAAAGCAACACATGATCAACAGGTGTGATGCATGTCAGATTGGGAAGGCACAAAGACAACCATTCAACCACAAAGGCTACATCCACAACAACTTATTGGACTTAGTACATACAGATGTATGGGGACCAAGTCAAGAACCTTTATCGACACGATCAAGGTATTATGTCTCATGATGGACTATTCTATACTTTATCAAGAGTAAGAATGAAGTGTTTGATTGCTTCAAGAAGTATCTTGCACATGTGGAGAATCATACAGGTAGATCACTAAAGAAGCTCAGATCTGATGGAGGGGGAGAATACTTCTCCAAAGATTTTGATGAGTTCTTGTAGGAAAAAGATATCAAAACGGAAGTGACTACTAGGTACTCTCCTCAACTAAATGGAATTGCAATTGTGCATGAAGTAGATAAAACATTACTCAATTGGATTATTGCTAAATTTTTTGTATACATTCCATTAGCGCACACATATATACATAGCACTTTTGTTGTATATTTTACTTCATGGTATTTAAGTTTGTTTATAAATCTTCAATGGATATTAACCATCTTTGCAATTTATATTTTGAGAGGTAAACGCTGATAGCTACACAAGTTAGTTAACATTCTTGGTATGCATCTATAATGTATCAACCCTTGAATGATTCAGCTATATTGCTAACAAAGCGTGTAGGATAAGTCTTTCTCAACCTAGTTTTATCTCTGTTTTTCTTGATTTTTCCCTTCATCTTTGGGGCAGGCCATTGAACAAGGGAATTCTCACTTTGACAAGACTCTTCCATGGAATCCCAAGAGTGATCTTGCTTTTCAGCCCACCAATCCTCTTGGCATAGGTTTCTCATCCTCAAAGACTTCATTCTCCCAACACACTGGATATTCAAAAAGATTGGCCTCCTTCTAAAAACTTGTATCTCTAATATTTTTGGGGCTCTTTTTTTTCCTATCAACCTCCATGAATCTTTTTGAGTTTTGCACCATAGAATTAGTGACCCCTATTGGCTCTATTTTGATCTCTCGTTCCTTTGAGATTGAGCCGAGGGAACAAGGATTTGGGACTAAGGCTTCTCTCCTTGGACAGATACTCTCTTCCACCTCATTAGGTTTGGCTTTCTGGATCCCTTCCTTGATATGACACTTGTTGATTTTGTATCCATGTGTACCCCAGTGAAAATGATCTATTCGGTAAGTTATCCTTGTGTACCCCAATGAAAATGATCCATTCGGTAAGTTCTTATAGATAATTCCTCGCTCCAAGAAAAACTCTTCTTCGATGTCGATATCAATGGAGAACAAAAGATCTAGGTTTAGATCTACTTCCACATAGATTTTTAGGTGCCAAAGAGCATTACATAAGTGGAGATCCATCATGAATTGGGCCCCCAATGTCTTCTTTAGTTGCCAAAAGTTTCCCAATCGACAAAATAACCATAGAGGTAACCATAAGTAAACCATGACAAAGAGAGCAAGATCAGGAGAGAGAAAGAGATAGAGAGAGAGAGATACAAATAGAGAGGATAGAGACAAAGAGAAAGGGAAAAGAGATAGACACACACACAGCAAGAGAGAGAAAGAGAGAGAAAGAGAGCAAGGGGGAGAAAGAGAGAGAGAGAGAGAGAGAGAGTGGAAGATAGAGAGAATGAGAGAGGGAGAAGGGAGGAGAAAGAGATGATGAAATAGATGACGAAAGAGAGAGAAAAGGGGGGGCGATAGAGAGAGAGAAGCCTTTCCAATACAAAGAGAGAAAAAGAGACAAAAGAGAGGGAGGGAGAGAGAGAGAGAGAGAGAGATAGGACAAGAGAGAGATGAGAGAGAGAGAAACAAAGAGGGGGGAGAGAGAGAGAGAGAACCAAAAAACAAAGAAAGATGAAAGTTTACAATCACACTAAGGAAGAAGGAAAAAGGGAGGGGAGAGAGAGAGAGAGAGATAGCAACAAAAATCCTATAGCAAAGAAAGGAAAAAGGAATGACAAAAAAGCAACAAAGGGGTCTCGACAAGAAAGAATTGACCAGACCACAGGTTAATTGAACCCAAAAAAATCCCTAAACTAGGCATTTTTCCTAGTGCATTTCTTGAGTGTTCCTTGAGGTCACTATTCTAAATTGAATCACAAGAAACCTTTTAAAAGGATGGGCCCTCTCAAGAGGTTCATGACCCTACTAAGAGAGCAACACATTTTAGAGATTCATCTATTCCTCAAGAATAAACAAGGCTCTCTACTTGCACAATTCTAACTCTCTCGAGAATAACTAAAGGGCTTTGATGAGAAGTCTCTAAAAAGGCCTATATACCTTCCATTGGAAAATCAATAAATCTACATCGATAAGCAATGTGCAACAACAATGAGCTTCACGATCCCCTAGAGGGCCTAGCCATCACGATTCTTAACTTGTGATCCTTAGAACAACTTTGCAAGCCATTAACTTCTCTCAAGACTACATTGAAAACTTCACCACCAGGAAAAGAGTGTAACCCTTGATCAAAGGGTCACAAAGCATGTGACCCTACACAAAGGGTCACGAGATTGGAGCAAAGGATTGTGGAAGTGACACCCAACAGGAGGTCACGGCAACATGAATTTGTGCACAGTCACGCAAACCCACTATTGACCAAAGAAGCCTAAGCTTCCTAAGAAAAAAAAAACATGCAGGTAGATAACGAATCTAAGCACTAGAGCCTATTACTTATACCTTCTTTTGGTGCAGCAATGCCGATCACGATGATTCTAAATAGACAAAGACTCTAAGCACTGGAGCCCATTACTTCTACCTTATTTTGGTGCAACGATGTTAGTAATGACAACTCTGAATAAGATGTCAAATGGATTCAAATTTCTAGTGCAACTATACCAATCACATCAATGCCTTTTTCATTTGCCAAGGAGATAGAACACCACATCATTAATACATTTGTTGATGCCATTCATTTGTGATAATTACACAAAAAATTTTGGAACATACGCTTTTCATCTCGATCTCCTAGTCATTGTTACTAGCTCTCCTCTAAAAGATTTTTTTTTTTGTGAGACCCATTAACCCTCATTAATTATGGTTAAAAATGATTTAAGATATCTCTAGGTAGGCATGATGTGTAAATTATCTCAATTCCATGGCTTCATCCCATTTCATGATTTCCATGTGATATAATCCATCTCCCTTGGCTACAAATGGAGATGAAATTGGCCCCCTAAGTATCAAAATATAATCCTACAATGGTACAATAAAGGGATCATTGAGAAAACACCAAAATCTTACTTCTCCTTCAATTAAAACAAAAAATTGTCAATGAAAAATAAATGTTAATTATTATTGCATACAAAATTTGCCTTAAAAACCTTACTAATTTTGAATTCAAGAGGATTCAATCATAACTTGTACAAGAATTCTATGGATTTCTGGACAATGTTACCATAAACGTGAGTGAAACAAAGAATCAATGTAACAATTCAGATAGAATTTGGGCATAACTATAAGAAATGAAAGAACATCCATGTAGAAGCGAATTTCAACAACTAAAGAAGACGTTTTAAATGAAAGATTCTACCATGTAAGTGAGAATTCATATACATTGACCATATCGGTATCGAGGTCGTAGCTTGGACAAAGATTAAGAGCATAAAACATGTGAATGTGCATGATAAAAGCGAAGCATCGATGCAAATTTGTTGAGAACAACAATTGTAGATTGTAACTTAGTGAGACAAAGATATTACATCAAAGCCAGTATCCTCTTTTTATTGTCTTGAATCATTTCTTGCACATCACATTCACCTCTTGAATACATCCAACTTATTTGAATGATTAAACAAAATGAAGAAACATCCATGGTGGAATTGAATGTTGAAATTGTGCGATTGGAGAAAAGCCTTGATTGAATTGATACTAGGTGCTCGATTGATATAAGGATTTTAGGGAGCTTAGATAGTAAGTTCATAGAAAATGTCATACAAGCTTCGATATTGACTCATACATAACATCAAGCAAGAAATTTAAGAAAATTTATATGCATTATAGATAGAGAGAAAGATATGTAGTGGCAAATGTCAAACATCATGGGATGCTCAACTCACCAAAAACTACTTCTACAAAAATGTAGTAGTAGTATATATGCATGTGTGTGTCTAGGTTTGTATATATATGCATACATGTGCACACTGCATACAGATGTACACATGCACACAGATGAAGAGACAACACACATACAAGTAACTAAGGAAGAAAATATGAACCTTGACAACCTTGTATATGTGTGTCTCGACTCTTAGGTGTTTTGTTGTTGAGTTTTGGTTCTTTTATTTGTTTTCTCTTGATGATGATCCTTTGTAACAAATTCCAACTCAAAGGCAGAGACTTTGAAATGAAACATTCCATTAATTTTCAGAAGAAATGGATGGGCGTTCAAAACAAGCTACAAAAAATCAAGAGATGGGATAGCTTCCCTTTCGCATGATTCTTATTTTTGTTTGCCTCCATGAGTTTCCTTCATCTACACATTTGAACTATGAAATGCATTTTGTTTTTCCAATTGGTAAGCTAGCTTTTGTCTAATTTTATCCTTGATCATAAACATTCTCTACTAAAAATCAAATATTTTTTTGTAATGATAAATCATTTCTTTTTTTTTAGCCCATGGAAAATTTGTACTAATTGAGGTCTTTTTCCGATATTAATTTCAAGATATACTCAATTTTTGCGCAAAATTTTGCTTTTTCTACTTTCTTCTAGGGTGTCAAGTGATCTTTTCCCTCAAATAAGTTCATGTTGGCCAATGATTCTCTTGGATTCAACGATTCATACATTTCGATTTTCTTTCTTATAGATGTGTTTCTAAAACTCGAAGAAACCTCACTTTTAGAATAAGAACTTTATCTTTCTCCCTAGTCCAAAATATAATCTCTATAGAACATTAATGCTAAGTTAAGTCTATCCACGAGACCTTTGTGCCACATGTATAATAAATTAAAAGTATAATCTTGAACTACGCATAGTTTATTAGAAAGTTTCTCTATCATATTAGCTATTCACTCTTTGTGCAATTCATGCATACATGGAAGAGTTTAGATCATATGGCGTACGCTTTCAAATATCACCTCTTTCTTATGGGTATTCATAAGAATACATGCTGACATTATCCTTCAAATTTTTCTACTTGTGAATTGTACATTGTAAACAAATAGTTTAAATATGAACACTGCAAAAATCAACCACCTTTGTGCTGGATCTAGGTCATACAAATGTTCATAGATAGACCCTTCAGTAGAGCTTTACATTTTTCATATACATTGAAATCACTAGGAAGGTGTGGGCTTATTATGTGATTTTAGTATGGGAACTGATAGTCTCTCTTTTGGACCCAATCAACCACTCATTCACTGTGGATCATACAATGATGTTTAAATATGTTTTGTAAGTGGTGGAATAAAACTAACTAGCAACATTTAGGCTTTTTACTTTTAGTTGGGGAGAAAGGAGTGAGGTAGATTTTACCCTTGCAGCTTGGGGAATCAATGGGGCGAAGACCAGGCTTAAGCGAAGGCCAAAACCATGAAGTAAAGGCGCGTAGCTACACCATGTAGGGAATGTCTACATGTTACTTTCCCCCTCAACTTCTTAGGTTCAAGCCAATGTTTCACCATTTATTCAACTATTTTTTCATCCTCAAAGCATCCAGGACTCCTACACACCTAGTCTTTAGGCAAGTAAATAAGTCTTACATTTAGTCTAGAAAATCCATTTTCTATTCAATTGGTGGCACAATATGAGAATTTCCAGTAAAAATTGGAAGAGATCATTATGAGACCAAGAAATTATTACCTACCTCTCTCTCTCTCTCTCTCTCTCTCTCTCTCTCTCTCTCTCTCTCTCTCTCTCTCTCTCTCTCTCTCTCTCTCTCATTCATTATGCTCACAGAGACACATGAGAGCCCGGACCGGGGCCTACCTCGAGTCCACGGTTTTCAGTGGGAGTCCACATACAGAGAGTGTACACGTCAGCACACCACCCGAGGATCAGGAGGAGTAGCCATACTCTTTAGAGATGGACTTCAGAGAAGGATACAGATAGTCGCACGTGATTCACAGGCCAGGTATCTTTGGATTCGACTCCAGCTCTCGCAGGAGCGGATCATCTTCATAGCATTATGCTACTTTGCTCCTTCTAGCTCGCGTTTCGCTATCATAGATCGAGAGGAGGACTCACCATACACTTGCTTGTCAGAAGAGATTACAGAGTACTCTGCATTAGGGGAAGTCTTCCTTATGGGAGACTTCAATGCAAGGACAGGCAACGATCAGTGTGAGATATTTGACCCAGAAGACCCAGAGATACTACATACCATAGAGGATGAGTCTACAGCTCGAGCTTCAGCTGACCCTACACACACTCACTATGGCACTCACCTACTCAGACTAGGCTCTCGACATAATCTCGTTATCTATAACGGGATGACTCAGTGGCCTACCTCAGGAGGATTGACATGCATACCACACTCAGTCACAGATGGCGGGGGAAGTACAGTAGATTACGTCATGGGGTCCAGAGAGGCCATCCACCTACTTACCTCATTCACCATCCCACCCATACCCATTGGGGCCGATCACACATACCTCGCACTCTCCTTGAAGGGAGACACCCCTTTACGCATACCCGCAGCACGCATCCCACACACCACCATCCACTTCACACACGAGCTAGCTCACATATATGCGGCTCGAGTCGAGAAGGGTCTTCTCTTACTTCATCCTGACACTCCACTATCCCTACTCACCTCTCAGATAGCATCAGTTCTTCAGACATCAGCCATCAGCTCCTTCCCACACACCATCCATTCTCGTCACACACCTCCTCCCGGGACTATGCCACAACATCGTTGGTATGATGAGGATT
Organism: Ceratopteris richardii; assembly: GCA_020310875.1. Classification (NCBI taxonomy): domain Eukaryota; kingdom Viridiplantae; phylum Streptophyta; class Polypodiopsida; order Polypodiales; family Pteridaceae; genus Ceratopteris; species Ceratopteris richardii. The sequence continues at coordinate 109,171,111 of CM035442.1, read as the reverse complement.
GCAGAGATCTTTACCGCCGACTACGAGCTCAGCGAGCATTGGGAGAGATCACAAAGAGAGAGGCCAAGGGACAGATGAAGACTCTCACACGTCGAAAGAGGCGAGCCTTTGAGGAGGCACAGGAGCTTGAGCTATACCATCTCTTTATGAGTATGGACAGTGCTACAGCATAGCACAGCCTACGAGAGCCACGCCCGACCACACCTATTGGAGACCCACACACATGGCATGACTATGCTCAGAGGTTATATGAGGTACCTAGGCAGCCTCCCATTCCCCAGCCACTTGAGCCTCGCCCTATTAGTTCTTCTCTCTTCACAGCAAAGATGGTTGAGAGGGCCATACGACGACTGCGACATGGACGTTCGACAGACCACGCGGGATTGCAGAGCGAGCATCTCATATATGCAGCCTCCACTATAGCCCCGTTGATTGCACATGTCTTCAACCGGGCTATAGGAGAGGGCTTCCCAGAGGAGTGGACTAGGCACACCATTGTGCCTATCCACAAATCGGGCGACACCCTGGATCCAGGGAACTACAGGACCATCATGATTGGCCACACCATGGCCAAACTATACGGTGCCATACTTGAGGCAGAGCTCAGCTCATATGCAGAGACTGAGGGGCTACGAGCACGAGGCCAGGCAGGTTTTCGACGGGCTTTCTCTACTATTGATCACATCTTCATTCTGCGCTGCCTCATTGATGGGGCAAGGATGCGGAAGAAGAGGCTATATTGCTGCTTTGTGGACTTCCGCAAAGCTTTTGATACGGTGCCGCGAGAGAGGCTCTTCCAGCGCCTCCAGAGCTTGGGAGTACCATCAGGGATGATTTGGGCCATCTATGCACTCTATGAGCAGGTGACTGGGAGGGTACGGTGTCCAGGAGGTATGTCTGAGGCCATTGCTAGCACCATCGGTGTTAAGCAAGGCTGCCCACTCTCTCCCACTCTATTTGGTCTCTACATTGACGAGATTGAGGACTACATTCTCCGAGCTGGAGGAGAGGGTGCAGACCTCGCAGGTACACATGTCCACATTTTATTATATGCCGATGACATTGTCTTGATTTCAGAGTCACCCGAGGGATTACAGCGCCACCTTGAGGCCCTGGATGAGTTTTGTACACAGAGGGGCTTGACAGTAAACCTTGGCAAGACCAAGGTCATGATCTTCCACACCTCCCCCATGGTGAGGAATGGAGCAGGATTCAGAGCTGGTGGTGGACAGATTGAGGTGGTCACTTCCTATGTCTATCTCGGAGTCACATTCACGAGCTTGCCTGGCCCCTTCAGCATGAGACAGGCAGCCACCGATAGACTCACACGCGGATATGCAGCTTTAGCCATGTTAGAGCGGAGATGTCACCAAGCACACTTCCAGGAGCCCCGCACGAAGGGCTGGCTATTTGACACACTGGTCAGACCAGCTATGATGTATGCCGCGACGGTTTGGGCCCCAGGTCTCACAGTCACCCAGTGGAGTGCGATCGAGAGGCCACAGGTACGTATGATCTCGCGATTATTTCGTGGGAAACAGTCGGTGCCACATGACATCATCAGGGCAGAGCTAGCTGCACCACCCATGGCAGTAGAGGCACTATTCCAGACTATCTGCTTTATTCAGAGGATTAGGGACCTCCCTACAGATAGACTCACACATAGAGCTCTTGAGGCATCTATACAGATATCAGAGTCAGGATATGAGAGAGCTTGGTACACTCAGGTTAGAGTCTGGTTTGATAGTCATGGACTTGATATGGACAGATTGCCGCCTTTTCAGTATGACCCAGATTCACCTCACATCCACCTCTCTCGTCGTGAGAGGAATGTTGTGCTCAGACAGGATCTCTGGCAGCTTTACATTAGTCAGACATGGCACACACCACACATGGGATCGAGACTATCGCACTATCGAGACCAGTTCATAGACATACTAGCTGACGGTTTCATCCAGCGACCACGCTACATGGATACTCACATGCCTCATAGCTCGAGGGTAGCGATTGGCCAGCTGAGAGTCTCATCACACCGACTCGAGATTGAGACGGGCAGAGCCGCAGACATTCCCAGAGAGGAGCGGATATGCAGAGTATGCAAAGTAGAGATGGAGGATGAGGAGCACTTTGTATGCAGATGTAGCGCATATGATGGCATCAGAGGCAGATACGAGACTCTGTTTGCAGGGCAGCCCACCCTCCGAGAGATCATGGACTCTAGAGACCAGCGACAGCTCGGGCGATTCTTACTAGAGATACAGAGTCACAGAGATTCCCTACTCCAGCCTACTGTAGCACTCCACACAGGAGGGAGACAGAGTCAGCTCACTGACTTCTTTATTCCACGACGTGCTGCAGCCCTCCCCCCCTCAGCCCACACACCGAGCGGGGTGACTCTTCAGCAGGCTCAGATATCTCGAGCTAGGAGACGACCCCGTGCTATAGGATATCGGGCCCCGAGACTTCACCAACACCAGATTGCGGAGATCCAGGCTTGTGACCATCGCGCCATGGAGGAGAGACGATCCCAGATGATGGCCGATCCCGTTGCAGCCATCAGGGTGGCCCTGACTCCACCTCCACCTATGTATCACATATTACACCCACCCACTAGCACAGGATGGAGCTAGTAGTCGTTTTAGATGCATTCTCATGGTTGTTGTACTACCCTTTTGCATATAGACTATCATAGATATCGCACTCCATACACCCCCCACCATTTTCATGGGTATCCCCACACGCATACTACGGAGATCTATATCAGCTTAACCAGTTTCTTTTCAGCACTTTTATCTTTTCTGATTGACAGAAGATACACCCATGTACATCGATTTGTCTCATAGGCCGAGTTCGGCCTCCTAATAGACGTAAAAACACTTTCTTTCTTTCTTTTCTTTCTTTTCTCTCTCTCTCTCTCTCTCTCTCTCTCTCTCTCTCTCTCTCTCTCTCTCTCTCTCTCTCTCTCTCTCTCTCTCTCTCTCTCTCTCTCTCTGAGTTTCCAAGGCTTGCCCTTGATAGCACCTTACACATACCTTCCCATGAAACACCCCATCTTCCACTTCCACAACAGAAAAGGTGTTGGGTAACTATGAATCATTGACCTACTCACAATCATAGTTGATGTATATCAAATCTTTCTTGTTTATGTTAACTCCATTTGTAGCGCTCTAAAAAAGAGTAGGCACCATCTTAACAAAGCATGTACCTAAGTCTAGTCTAAGAGAAAATGAGAAATGTAGTCCCACTCCAGCCTATACTTTAGTAAGTCTTTCTTATATGGGTTTGCATACTCTATGTTATGCCTCACACCCTCCCTTGTGTCAATATTGCTCTACAAGTTGTGCCTTTGATCAGACTTTTTTGTTCCTTAATGTGGAGAAGATCCATAGACTATTTAACAGCAGCCTTTGCCAACAAAATATAGCAAGTCCAAAGCATCGTGATAAGCCTCCCATTCTCAGTTCTTTTCTTTTGTGAACCATTCAATAACTGCCGCGTTGATATTCAAGGGCGAGCAACCGGAAGTTGATAACTGCTTTCCACACCGACGCAAATGGCAATGGGTTCAACTAATAACGTAAAGAGATCACTAGTAAGGCTGTCCAAGCCTACACTTTCATAATCAGAGAAAGCGTGCACAGCATCTTCCAATTCTGATATGATTAATAGTGCATCTAGGAGCTCAGTATTGTCTGGCAAGTTGACACTTTCCCTAATTGATGAGATTGAAATAGTCTGCTTTCTTCTTTCCTTCAGGGATCACAAGGGAACCCTGCGCTAGTTCAAAATGAATTCTTCCTTCAGTATAGACAAGCAATCAAACTTGTCCACCTACATCCAGCAGGCAACTTAGTAATTGATTTTCAATGTCTTACACATCTTTTAAAGGCCCATCAACTATGCCATCCCACAATTCATGTTAAGTAGAATTAAAAAATAGAGTTTCAAATGTTGGCAATCAAGTTCTCATACATGTCATCAGTTTTCTCTTAGTTTCGAAGATTTTATTCAAAGCTCAAGAATTCCTTGTCTTCTTTTTCTATTTCAATCAACCTTACATATTTCCAATCTCTATTTTCTTTCCTAGTTCCATTCTCACTAGTCTCTCTCATTCCATTCTCTTATTCCAGTATGACATCCCATCACCTTTAAAGCATTGCCACCATCTTTTGTAATGTGTCTCCTGACATTAAAATTGTACTGCCTTCTTGCATGCCCAATGGATTATTCATCAACTATACAATTATCATCAATCTTTAAATTTGTACTACTATTTAAACGTCTTTTACAATGTAAAACATTTATGTTTAAAGATAACTTCCCTCATAGGATCCATATTTGAAAACTAAGGTTTGTAAGCAATGTAACAATCAAGACATCAATACAATATTATGTACCTCAAGGAGCCTACAATGACCCATGCTAGGCAATGACATACCAACTTCCTCAAGCTATGCCTTCTCAGTTGAGCAACCTACCCTCATCTAGAATGAACGTACAAATACACAAGTTTGTATTAACTGGATCTCCCCACCCTATTATACTATAACTCACCCCCCTCCATACTTTATCGCATTCTAACATGCTTTAAGGGCTTCAATTAGTCAATGATGAATGAAAGACACCGGTTTCAAGAGCATGACCAGAAATTAATCAACTGTGTGGCTTCCAGCATACAAGCAGTAGCAGTGAAGTGATCTTTTCTGCTTAATAAATTTCGTTGTCACTGAAATTCCAAGTGACCCACCTACGAAATTCCCACAGCATTTTCCTCCTGGGCAACTATGTTATCGTTAAACTACAATTCAAGCTATAAAATGGGCAACTATGTTATATATACCTCCATAAGTTCAGAGTTATCCAAACTTATGAACTCAGGATAGAGAACACAAACACACACATTGGAAAAAATAACAAACAAAAGCAAGAGACTTAAGACCAATATAAGACATGAAAAATACAACCAAGAAAGAAAACCAATACAAAAAGAGATGTGCACACACTCACATGAACACGAACACACACACACACACACACACACACACACACACACACACACACACACACACACACACACACACACACACACACACAAAACAAAAAATAAAAAAAATAAAAAAAATAAAAAATAAATAAATAAATAAATTTAAAAAAAGTTAAAAAATAAATAATAATAATAATAATAAATTAAAAAAGAAAAAATTAAAATAAAAAATATAAATATATAAAAATAGAAATTAAATTAAAAGAAAATAAATAAAAAATAATAATTCCATAAATAAATAAATAAATAATGCTTATATATCACTAAACTACAATTCAAGATGTAAAAAAACTGTTCTTCAACATGCATCTTGTCTTAAAGCTGTGGATGATAGATATGACTTGATTGGCATCTGCAGTTGATGTATACATGCATGTACATGCATCTGAGCTATACATAGGCATGTGTGCATGCATGAGAGTAGGCGCATGCATGCCCTTGCATACCTGTCACAATGCATTTATTTCCATGCCTAAGCTGACGAAATGGACACATGCATCCATGTATGCATTTCTTATCACGCTCAAATGGATATATGCATGTTTGCAATATGTAAATGCTTCGCACGTCCGTCTGCCTATGTTTATGAGAACGTTCTAGAATTATCCCCTAGCCTTGATTCTTGTTTAGGTGAAGATCACTATAAGCCTCAGTGTCACATAATTGAAGTCTTCTGAGAGCAACTTCACATTCGTGGATGTATTTCATGGGATATCTTCACAAAATAACCATGTTATAATTATGATCTTAAGGCGAAAATGATCCCTGAGTATATTGCAATGCAAAGTCCAGGAACCATCTTTTGCTACATTGGGAAACTTTGCTACAGAATGATTCTTCCTCCTCGCTAAAAAACAGCCTTGGCACTTTTGCAGAACAAATGAAATTAAATAAAAATATTTCCTATAAAAAAAGGTGGCAAGAGTCTTTGCACTTTCTTCCATTTAGGAATCATATAAAATTCAAGAACAGTTTGATAAGACAGTATTAAGGTACATAAAATCTGTAAAAGGAGCTTAAGGATACAAAAATGTATACTTCTTCATTGAAAGAACTTCAAAAACCACATTTATAAAAGAACAGGAAAAGAAGTATACAAGCTTACACCTTTCTACATAGGTCAATGAACTAGTCTATAAATACATCAACTTAAAACTCTTGATTGCTACTATCCTCAAAGAAAAGGGAAAAAGACAGGGAAAGAAGGAGATGAGAAAACTTTCCACTGATGATACTACAAAACTGAATATCCCTATTTCAATAGGAAATCTATAGCATCAAACAACAATGGTGACATCTCAGGACTGGGTGTCTTCACTGCACACTTCACACCCGGGGAGCCCACTAATGCAGTCAACTCCACAAGAAACGGTATTGACTTTCCTGAAACATAAGGAACTTTGCAGGACAGATATAAGACATCCTGATTTGTATCCTTCAGCATACGTCGAGCAATATAAAATAAGTTAGAACTTGAAAGCTTTTCTACAGTGGCATCCACACTACTAATCAGGGCAGTAGGCAAATCTCTTGTAACCTCATGCGAGTCAGGAAGAGCTTTCCATGTCTACAAAGAAACCCAAACAACAAGGTTCAGAAAATTGCCTTCAGAATGTTCAGGGGACAATGATCACAATTAAGTAGACACATTTCTTCATTATAATAAAATAAATAATCTCTTTCATAACTACAAAACAAAAATCACTCCATGGAATCAATCTTGTTGAGGAGCGAATTTATTACAATGCTTAAACAGTGCAATAGGTAAAGATCCCAGAGTTCTAAAAGGCTCTTTTCTTCCCACTCGGCTGCTTCTAAATTCAATCTAGTTATCGTTTTCTCAAACTTAAAATTCCCAATCATCCATAGTCCAACAAAAAACAATATGTCATGCTTTCCGGAAAGTAAATTGTGAAAGCTAACCCACCTTTTCCGGTTGCCTCCCCTTGGTGACACACTCGCATTGCTGACACCAATACACAGAGCCCTTGTGACAACTGTATCAAGAGATTCCAAGTGGCACATACTCATTGAGAGTGTTCTCATCTATGTCATGTTACATTTCCTTGCACTTAAAAACATTTTCGTCCTCAAAAATGTAGACGAAATGTCCGTAATGGCAGAAGAAAGTGCTCATAGTCTCGTGAACCCATGTGCTACTAGTATATGGTTCTCTTTGTGTTGTTTCCCCGTATCCTTCCCATTGAGAAGCCTCACATGAGAACAACTCAAAGGTAGGGACCATCAATGCCTACTATCTCCCATATACACCCAACTTCCAAACTATCACTCTCACATTAACAACATCATCCAAATGTTATGAGTCCATATGATGCTTCCTCTATGGAGTAATACTATGAAAGATATGTGTAGAGTACCAAGCTATATCGACTTGACAATACCACAAAGGAGATAATAGACCATGTAATCTTTATAGAAATAGAACAAAATCCCATAAGAAAAATGCTTCCAAAGTTCAAACTGCTCTAAAGCTATCTCAATAGTCTTGCCCTCATGCCTCTCAAGGTAGTCCTAGCCTTGAGTGTACTCACAAAGTAATATACCTAAACTATCCTTGTGTCCTATGCAAATCCATCATCCTAACTCATATCGTAAGACATACTAGGTAGCATAATGAAATCTCTACATCCTACTAGCAAAGAAATTATTGGTTTGTCAACCACAAGTTTGAGCTAAGTTCTATTGAAAGAGCATCTAATGGCACTAGTGCAAACTCTAATATTTTCTCTTCCCTTCAATTTGCCATATGGATGCATAAGCATTCCTTTATGAGAATCATATAATCCATAAGTATCAATCATCTTTATGGGTGCTCAATCATCATTCTCATGACAAAAAATCCAACGGATCAGATTTATCCCCGTCCCCTAAAGACTCTACAGAGAAAAGTCATCACTCAGTCCCCAAGCTCTCTAATGCCAGCAATTAGAATGTCCCATCAGGCAGAAGACCATCATTGAGACTGCAACTTCTCTCGTAAGTCTTCACGTGGTGGAACCATAGGTTTACTCCTCAAATTTAAACTAAGATCCTCCTTTCCACAGCTCTGATACCAGTTCTTAAGATCCTGTTTTTTGCATGACCTGGAGCTAAGGCGTGAGCCGCCTCCAGCATGAGACACACACAGATGCCTCAGTTCAATCACCACCCAGCCTTGTCTTAGAACCTCATGCATGAATCTCATACAAGAGGCTTTCTTCTCCTCTCCCCCGTCTACCCTTGTAACAATCGCACCAAGAGATTCCAAGTGGCACACATACCTCGAGAAAGGAACCTCGTTCCATTTTCCCATCTTCCAAAAAGAGCGCCTGCAGAGGGATCTTATCTGTGAAGTACCAGACTGGTTGCTGATGGTTTTTCACTGCCACCTGCAGGACAGAACTAGGAGGTCCAACTGATAGATTTTGAAATAGCAGCATAGGAAGTAATGTGTCGGCCTTTGTTCCAGGAAGCAAGGAGGGGACCTGCACACAAAAGATTGAATATAAGCAAAGAAGAGATATAACAGTCCATAAATCGATTACACTGTCAACTCAAGACCTGTAAAGGTCCTGCTGCTGCCAAGCCAAAAGTGTTTTTATTGAACTGTATTTGAAACCCATCAAGAGGACCCGTGGTGTTGTTTTCAAATGCAAGGCTATAGAAAACCTGTCCATCCCTTCGAATCAAACGACCAGAAATTTGAAGGCCTTGACCTGCTGAAGCTGGAAATATGACTGGCAATGGCGGCCTGTAAGAGACCAATCATGAATTTCAAGCAGTTAATAACCAGCAGAGAAGTCCAAGAAAAACAAAGTATGCCTGAAAACGCTATTAGTCATATACGCATCCCATAGTACCAAGAATCAATTGCGAATTCTGAAAAGAAAGTTCAAGTTTGCTCAAACAAAAGCATACCCAGAAGGTGCCGCAGCAGTAGGTTCACTGACAGGCACAAGATCTAAACTAATCAAATCGCTCATTAGATCAGGCATGGGAGGGGCAGCTGCTGGTTGGACTGGTGCAGCAGAGGCAGCACGATTGGCATTTGCTGGGACAGAAGCTACTACAGAATCTGGAATAGGAGCAGAAGATTCATTCTGTCCTGAATCCTGTCCCTCTAGGTATTCTTCATCCTCCTCAGGCTTTTGGACTGTTTTGACACGACTAACGAAAGATTCTGGAGGTTTATGATAAACGGATGCTAGGGTTGCAATATTTCCAAGCAACTCATCAAGCAAAGAGCTATCTAGTTGGTTTGAGTCATCACTAATCGTTGGCTTCTCTGCCAACACTACATCTTTTGCTGCCTGCATCACCAAGTAAAACAGTAACATGGTAAACAGCTCACGTGTAAAGCCACAGTAGGATACTATTTATATCCTAAAGCTACCTCAGGGTCTGTCGAGAGGAGACGCCAATAAATATATGCCCGATCTCGAAGGTCTGGGTTGTCTGTTTCCTGGGTTGCATTATTCAAAACAACCTGCAATATCCACCATACAATGGCAATGGATTAGAGACAAAGGGATGTATTACAATACAGATAGGCAAAGGTAGAAAGGGACATTTTTGCCTTGACTACAGAGGCAATTGAACGACAGGCAAGTCACAAAAGGTAATCATTTCACCTGAATCATTTCTTGAGGACGTTCTGTTGGCTTTTTTAAAAATAACTTGACAGCTGCTGTAAGAAGTTGCAACTGCACCTGGGCTGGCTCCTCTGGGAATGTTTCAAGAAAGCTTTCAAGCAACTCATCAGCATTGTCTATACGTTCAGCATACTCCCCAATAATCCATATCATGGATGCCTGTATATACCAAAATCAATTAGGCAACTCAAAGGTCACAAACCATGAGGCTTCCATTTCAAGAAGTATAAAATTACAAACCTTGGCCTCTGGTTCATCCAATGTATCCAAATTTTCACATAAAGTAGCAATAATTGATTCATACCTGATGAATTGTCACGTTTTTTCAGCAGATGCAGTAATAATGATAAATTCCCCAAATAAACCATTAGACAACCCCAGACAAGATTAAAACCAATTATTCAGAGGCTTACATGTTAGGATACCGCCTAAAGATATCTTTGATCACAATGATGGCCTCCTGGACCACGTAGTTCACCTTGATTTTAATCAGGTCGAGCAATACACCTATGCATTTTTCAGCAGCTCTTTCTAATTTTATAGCACATCGACCAATTGCACGTACAGCTTTTCGAACAAAATCCACATCCACTTCTGTTGCATATTCCTTAAATTCCAAGAGGACCTGTATCAAGAACATAAGATCATTACTACTACACCAAAGAATTCAGGCCTCACTTAGCAAGGCAAAAACCCATCTAAACATTCCCATGCATAACCACTACTTCCCATATAAATCAATCAACACAGAACAAAAGTAAAACCTCTCCTAATTCCATTAGAACGTGCATTCATAACAAATAATCAGGTCCAGTTCCTATAACAAAGATTAGCAAGCACATTTAGCGAAAATCGATGAGAGAATATCAGATAAAAAGATATCTAGACACTAAGCTTGCTTCAATCAGCTGAATATCCTTCTATTCTGTCCACAAGTGCACTTGTTTCCATCGAAAAGCAGAGAAGCAATCTGGTAAATAGGACATTAATTATAAATTCAAAAAATGTTCAACAATAAAAAAAACTTCAGTGAAGTGTAGGGACGCGAAGAGAACTTCAAATGGGCCTTTACAGATGCTCAAATATTTTTCCATTACCTATTTTTGGTCCAAAATGTGATGTATACATTAGTTCAAAAAAATGACTACAATGGCACTTCACAAATATATCAAGCAAAAAGACATCTTATAACTTTAAAAAAATTATGCTGAAAATTCAAGACCCAAACAAGTTTAGGACAAAGATATCGTTAGCAGATCTCACCTGATCAATGTTGCGATCTGATGCCAGCTTTATCATAATTTCAAGCTTCTCCATTTTCACATAGATGGGATCATTATACTTGCAAAAGAACACCTTTGAGGAGAAAACATGTAAAAAACTCATATCAAACAAATAATACTTAAAGAGAAAAAATGAACAATTAATTGCAAAGTGACTTTCAGCATCAAACCTTGATTTCATGTGCAAGAATAAGGGGTCGTTTCTGAACAATAAGGTTTATGTTTCTTAATGCCACATACTGAATTTCTGGCTCTGCTGAAATGAGAGTCACCAATGGAGGAGCCATTTTCTTGCAAAGTGTTCGTATCACATCTTGACTTGAAATATGCTCCATTTGTTGCAAAATAACCTGTAATCAGACCCCGTAAATTACCTTCAGAGCCTAATTTGAACCTTGATATGGCCTCAATACCTTAGCCAGAACTAAAAATTTGATATAATGGGAAAAAAATGTCGATTGAAAATAAAGTACACCATCTGCAAATATTGATGGTCAAACCAATACCATTTCCTCAATTGAAAGATGCTCATCAACTACTATATGTTAAAAGCAAAAAAGAATATCAGCCTTGATACACCAGTAGAGCCATCCTTGTCTGCCTAAGTGGTAATGTTGATGCTATTCTGATTAACTCCCTGTTCTTTCTGTTCTTGGATGCACAATCCTGTCTTATGAACATACACGTGCATGTATGTGCACATGTGCATGGGTGAAAATGTGCGCATGTGGAGAGAAAATGGAAAGAAATGAAAAGGAAAGGGGGAAGAAAGGGGGGAAATACGGGAAAAGGGTTCTTTTTTTTTTTTTTGTGTGTGAGTGTGTGTGTGTGTGTGTGTGTGTGTGTGTGTGTGTGTGTGTGTGTGTGTGTGTGTGTGTGTGTGTGTGTGTGTGTGTGTGTGCACGAGTGTGCCCGCATGGGCACGTGGGAACTGGGTTTGAGTTTTTTTTTTTGGTTTTGTTTTGGGGTGTTGTTGTTTGTGTTGGGGTTTTTGGGGTGGGGTGGGTGGGTGGGTTGGGGGGGGGGGGGGGGGGGGGGGGGGTGTGTGTGTGGTGTTTTGTGTGGCTGGGTGCTAAACATGCATGTGTGTGTGAAACATGCATTTCTTTTGCGTGCGCATAGTGTAAAAAAATTGTGATTTTTTCCTTCAAATGAAAACCTTTTATATCATTCTCAATTTAAATTTCTGGAACGATTTTCATAGTACAATTTTTCCTATTACATCTACTCAGATTACCTTGAGATATGTGCCATTTCAGCTGCTCATGTAGGCACAACAAAAAGAACAATAAAACTGCAACTAGAGAGGAAAACACAGCAATAGATATGCAAAATGCAGAGAAAAGAGAATAGACTGAAATTTCCTATATTAATGAAAGATTATGAATTAGATAGCTAAATATGACTGAAAGCACAAATTCTGATGTACATGCACATGCATGTGTTTGTGTGTGAAAGATGCATTTCTTTTAGTGTGCATGGTGTAAAAAAGATTGTGATTTCTTTCTGAAAATAAAAACTTTTAAATCATTCTTGATTTATCTCTCTCAAACGATTTTTATTATGATTTTTTTTTATTACACCTACTGAGATACCCTTGAGATGTGTGTCATTTCAGTTCTTTGTGTTATTGGAATTTTTGTTATCATGTAAACACAATAGAAAGGACCATCAGAAAAGCTAGAGAGGAAAACACAGCAATAGAGATATAACAAAAAGAAAGAATAGTCTGAAATTTTGCTATACTGATGAAAAATTATGAATTAGATAGCTAAATATGACCGAAAAACAGCAAGAAATCTGCTGTATTTACATATGATTCATTTAAAACTTGAATAATCCCATGAAGAGGTGAGAACAGACTGAGAGAATAAATGAGATGCTGAGAATATGTGGTTGAAAATGAATAGCAGATGCTAGGGCATGAGGTCCTTTGCTGCGGAAATTCTCTCTCATTTCAAGTGGGAGTATCTGTATAAAGGTTGTGGAAGTACATACTTGGTGGAAACTTATTACAAAATGTCTTTTCTCTGATTTTACAGGCCATATTGCTGCAAAAATTAAGGCTTTTGTGAAGACAGGCACCCGTTGACTCTATTTTGCGTCTATGTATGCCTTTTGTGGTTGAAAAACAAAAAAATTGTTGTTTTTGGTACAATACCAGCTTGTTGAAATTTTCTGAAAATTGCTGCAGAAAATTTCAGAAATTGGTTTTCCAGTTTTCAAACTGTTTTTGAATTTAACTTCTCAGCTTTAGTCTCATTAGGTGATTGTGCACAGGATAGCAGGTAAATTTTACATTTTTGGGTGAAATTTTGAGGGCTTCAGTGAGCAAACATGGCTTCTACCTGCTCAAATGACAAAAATTTGTTTCAAATCAAGAGATTTGAGGGTTGCGGCTTTGATTTGAGGCAGCCTTACTAGTGCTTTTGAGGTATGGGAGAACTTGAAGGCCATCTATGAAAATACCACGCCTATAAATCAAGTGCATCTTATGCGTAAGCTTGATGAGTCAAAAAGTGGAGATAAGCACTTATATGCATTTACAGGTACTCTCTCTGAATTGCACGCTCCGGATTACATGCATTTAATGATAAGCTTAAGGCCATCTTCTTGTTAATGACCTTACATGGTTCATGGGAAACATTGGTTGTTTCACTTTCGAATAACCCCAATCTTACCTTTGATGGTGTAAGAGATTCTATTCTGAGTGAGGAAATCGGGAGGGAAGCCATTGGAGAGGGCAATGGTTCAGTCAATGTGTCTAGAGGAAGAATAGAAAAGCAAAGTGGAAATGCACCGAGGAACAGGAGCAAAAGCAAAGGCAAGGATGAAGTTACTTGTTACTAATGTGGTAGGAAAGGTCACAAGAAGCTTGATTGCAAATAGTACAAAGCTGAACTAGAAAGAAAGAAGAACACAAGTGACAAGAAGAAAAAGGAGACCAAGAATGAAGCATATGATAGCTCAAAGGACAAGGACAAAGAGAAGGCCAATGTGGTCTCCAGTGTCGTCATTGAGGAGCTATTAGATGCAGAAGATATTCTTTGTGCTACTATGGTTGTAGATCATGCCAAAGTCAATCATGCTTTTGTTAATATTCATCCACACGATATGAAAATCACGAAGAGGGATTTGATTGATGCCTTGCTTGCTATGAATGATTGTGGATCAAACATGGATTGTGGATTCACTAGCATTGTTACATGCTACTCTTATTAAAGAGTGTTTTACTACCTTTCATGCAGGCAGCCATGGACATGTATACCTTGGAAATAACCATGCTTGTTCTATTGAAGGTATTGACACAGTGCATCTCACTCTAGATGGCACTAATGAGCTCGTTTTGCATGATGTAAGGTATGTACCAAGCATCAAGAAAAGCTTATTTTATCTGTTGGGCAAAAGGATATGCATGGATATAGTATTGCTTGCATGGTAAAGCCTTGATGGGCAAGTTTATTGCTTTGGCTGAAATCCATTCACATATGGAATTATGGCATAAAAGGCTTGGCCACATGAGCCAAAAGGGTCTTGATAAACTATGTAATTTGCACAAGTTTGATGGTAAAGGCTCAAAACTTGATTTTTGTAAGAATGCCAATATGGTAAGCAAATAAAGAATTCCTACTATTCTACTGCCTCTAGTAAGTCAAATGTGCTTGCAGCATGATCTTATTCCTTCTGATGTTCGTCGCATGCCCACCAAATCTTTGGGGGATGTTCTTTACTTTGTTTCTTTTGTTGATAACTACTCTAGGAAGCTTTGGTTGTATTTGTTAAAATCTAAGGATGAAGCTTTTGCTGCATTTAAGAAATTTCATGCATTTGTGACCACCCAAACATGTAGAAAGCTGAAATGCTTACGTACAGATACTGGGGGTGAGTTTACAAGTGCTGAATTCAAAAGATTTTGTGAAACTCTTGGTAGTAAGAGGGAGCTAACACTCCCATAAAGCCCCTCTTCTAACGGTGTCGCTGAAAGGTATAACAAGACTTTATGTGAGAAGGTGAGATGTGTGCTGTCCATAGCTAATCTCCTCACACGTCCTTAAAAGGTGGCATTCTGAAAGAGGTTTGATCTTGTAAACCAGCTTCATATGACCACCCACACATCTTTGTTGCGATCATTTTGTGCATATAAGGTCTGATCAGGTTGAGAAGTTAGATGCAGAGTCCATGAAAGGAATCTTCATGGATTATGGAGATGAAGGTGAAATGGGCTAAAGGATTTGGCTACCTCAACTCAAGAAGGTAATACGCAGCAAGGATGTTGTATTTAATGAAGCAAAGCTGCTCAAAAATGATTGTCTCTCTAAAAGTGACCATAAAAAGATCAAATTTCAGCATGTACAGCCACGTGTTAAATCTGATATGAACCCTCGCGATGCACCAGCGGTTATTGAGCCAGATGATGTTGGAAAGCAAAATGAGGCTCTTGAAGGGCATATGCAGCCACCTATTCATGTTGAAAACAGGGCTGGAAATGTTGTACAGCAGCCCATTGAGGAAGTTGATGTGCCTCTAATGTAGATCCATTGCCAAGGAATGTGGATCATTGGGTAAGAAGATCTACACATCCTAGAAGGCGTGTGAACAGATATGACCCCTCTGTACATTGCATTATGTTATCAGATGAGGGTGAGCCTCTTGCTTATAAAGAGGCACAGCTATGTGAGTCAAGGTGGTACGAAACGTTTGGTGCGGCACATACGGTACACGTACGGAACGTGGTGCCATACCAAACGTCAAGATATGGAACGGTATGGAGCGATACCTCATTAATTATTTAATTAACTAATTTTATACATACACCCAAATTCACCCTCAAATGAAAGTGCAACTATAAGCTCATGGTAGTCAACCACAAGACCATATAGCATATCAGCTCCATTATGCACAATATCCACTCAATACTATGACATCCCCACTAACGTCATCAATGCCCAATAGTGGGTATAGAACTCAGAGTGAATACATGCTCACACACACACACCAAGAGCATGAACTCACAAGAAGCTCTGCGAACTGAGTTTCTATCACTTCCGGAAGTGATGGGTAAACTCGGCCATAATGAGGCCTAGGACAAAATGCAAACAAAAGATAGGAAAAACTATAGAAAAAGCATAGCTGATAGGGTATACACACCTATCATTGGTCGTAACTCGGACGAAGAATCCACAAGTGAAAATTGCATGTCCGCTAATACGAGAGTCATATATACCAAAATGAATCTAGGCAAACCCCAAGTTCACACTCGAATGAAAGTGCAACTATAAGCCCAAGGTAGTCAACCACAAGACTATATAGCATATCAGCTCCATTATGCACAGTATCCACTCAATACTATGACATCCCCACTAACGTCATCAGTGCCCAATAGTGGGTATAGAACTCAGAGTGAATACATGCTCACACACACACCCCACAATGCACACACACCACGGGCATGAACTCACAAGAAGCTCTATGAACTGAGTTTCTATCACTTCTAGAAGTAATAAGATTACTCAACCATAATGAAGCCTAGCACAAAATGCAAAATGAAGATAGGAAAAACTACAGAAAAAGCATAGCTGATAGGGTATACACACCTATCATTGGTCGTAACTCGAACGAAGAATCCACATGTGAAAACTTCATGTCCGCTAATACAGCAGTCATATATACCAAAACGAATCCAGGCAAACCCCAAATTCACCCTCAAATGAAAGTGCAACTATAAATGGTAGTCAACCACAAGACTATATAGCATATCAGCTCCATTATGCACAGTATCCACTCAATACTATGACATCCTCACTAACGTCATCAGTGCCCAATAGTGGGTATAGAACTCAGAGTGAATACATGCTCACACACACACCCCACAATGCACACACACCACAAGCATGAACTCACAAGAAACTCTACAAGCTGAGTATCTATCACTTCCAGAAGTGATGGGCAAACTCAACCATAATGAAGCCTAGCACAAGATGCAAACAGAAGATAGGAAAAATTATAGAAAAAGCATAGTTGATAGGGTATACACACCTATCAATTGGTCGTAACTCGGACGAAGAATCCATAAGTGAAAACTGCATGTCCACTACTACGACAATCATATATATACCAAAATGAATCCAGGCAAACACCAAATTCACCCTCAAATGAAAGTGCAATTATAACCTCATGGTAGTCAACCACATATATATTCAATAACTTATTTATTTAATTATTTATTTATTTATTTATTTATTTATGTGTGTATGTATATATATATATATATATATATATATATATATATATATATATATATATATATATATATATATATATATATATATATATATATATATATATATATACATATATATATATATAAAAGTAAATAAATAAATAAATAAGTAATTGAATATATATATATATATATATATATATATATATATATTCAATTACTTATTTATTTATTTATTTATGTGCATACATTGTGCATTGTCTCATGCATGCATGCACTATATATGTGTATGTATGTATGTATGTATGTATGTACGTACGTAAGTATGAATGTTTGCATAGCATCATAGGTTTTATGTGACATCACATATGCATTCAACAATGTGACGAGTCACAAATGATATATGTATATGTGAGTGTGTATGTACTAATGGACTTAAGAGTGGGTTCGTGGGGGGAGAGATCACTGACTCCTAAGGCAAGTTCTATCGAAAAGACGATGGGGTATCGTTTTGTTAAGTCCAAGTTCCATACGTTGTTTGGAACCTTGGTGCAGAACCATACGCGCCGAGCCATAAAAGTTGTTTGGAACGACATCCAAACCAACTATGATGTGAGCACAAGAAGATGTGGGAGTTAGCTATGCAAGAAGAGATAGAGGTCTTGCATGCAAATGATACTTGGGACTTGGTTGAGTTGCCCAAAGGTAGGAAGGTCATTCCCAACAAGTGGGTATACAAAATCAAAACTATTAATGGCAAACCCAAGCATAAGGCAAGGCTGGTTGCTAAGGGATATGCTCAAAAAGAGGCATTGATTTCCAAGAAGTGTTCTCTCCGGTGGTTAAAATAACCACATTACGAGTGTTATTTGCTCTCACAGCTTCCTTGGATTTGGAGTTATTCCAAATGGATGTCAAAACAACCTTTTGGTATGGTGATTTAGATGAACAGCTGTCTATGAAACAACCATAAGGCTATCCCCTTCATGATTCCTGGAAATGAGTATATGGTATGCAAGCTGAAAAGGAGATTATATGAGCTGAAACAAGCCCCCGACAATGGTATAAGAAGTTTGATGCATTTAGACACACACACACATATATACATATACACAAACATACATATAGATACA
>CM035442.1:108920279-109145279 GCA_020310875.1 Ceratopteris richardii | reverse complement strand
ATTACAAGATATGTCTTAGGGCTGCTGCCAAAACCAAATACATGAGCACAACAGATAGCATATTCAGAACACTGTGAATAAATATAACTGAATAAATGTGTGTGGGGACATGTTTTGTGCATGGTCACATGTGTTTGTTTGTGTGTGTGTGTGTGTGTGTGTGTGTGTGTGTGTGTGTGTGTGTGTGTGTGTGCGCGCGCGCGCACGTGCGCAAGAGAGCGTGTGTGTGTGTGTGTGTGTGTGTGTGTGTGTGTGTGTGTGTGTGTGTGTGTGTGTGTGTGTGTGTGTGTGTGTGTGTGTGTGTGTGTGTGTGTGTGTGTGTGTGTGTGTGTGTGCACACGCGCGCGCGAGTAACGTGCGTGTGTGTGTACATGTGCGAGCATATACACGCATGCACACACATTAACTGCCCCATGAGTCATCATTAGGAAAGGGGCATCATGCAGCTGTCCACACTAGCACTACTGTGATGGATTGCAGAATAACAACTGCCACAAGGGGCCACCCACACTTGTGTGCTGATGGAGGGAGTGAAGAGGCAGATCCTGCAAGTGCCAAGCAGCACAAGGATAAGAAACACAAACACAATTACAAAATTCAAATAAATAAGGTGATAATATTAAGATAAATCATAAAAAATGTATACAAATAAGAAAATTTTAAATATGAAAAGCAACTAAATCAAATATAAATAAGGACCAAACGAAAAATAAATTTATAAATTAAATTTTATTCAAAAATAATATATGTTAATAAAAAGAAAATTCTTTTCCAATAAGTTTCAGAAGTAATAATAATGTGAGAGAATTCAAAAAGAAAATAAATTTTAAAAGTTTGTGATTAAAAAATTACGAAAAGAAAGAAGTGCATCTTCATCTTCTATGTTTGTCCAGAATAAAAAGTATAATCTATTCAAATTTCATCATGTATAGTTTGGATAAGGAGATATGACATCCCTACTAAGGACATGCCCTAGACTAGGTGCAACACTTTGATGGAAGCTCTCCATACAAAGATTTCTAGGAATAGAAATCTGAGTTCCTATCACTTCCAAAAGTGAAGATTAAAATCAAGCCTGCCCTAACAAATAAATAAAAGGAAACAAAATAAAAACTAAAAAACAACTGAAAATCGAAATAGACAAAAATTCCATCTTGAAAATTATAAAACAAATATATTTTTTATAAGGAGATGAGCTTTTTATGAAATAGGGAACCCCAAAAAAAATCTAACATCACCTTCATATGCTTTAAGTCTTTCTCCTCCTTTTGTATGGCTTCCATTATTCTGTCAAGATTAGGGTTAGTCTTGTTTTGCAGGATAGTGACAATCATATTGTATGAAGAAGGTAGACTCTCCAAGAGAACTTCTATTGCTGTTGAGTCTAAGATTGGATGCTCCATCCCATGTAGTTGAGCTAGATAGCTCTTAAATTTATTGATATGCTCTACCATTAATGTCGACTAACTCAATTCCAATTGAAAGAAGGAAATAATGAATGATATAAGCGACTCCTCAGTTCTTGTACCAAATGTTCCCTCCAATTTGATCCAAGCTTCCCTTGCACTCTTAACACCTACAAGGTTATGTATATATCCATTACTCAAACTCATATCTATGGTGCACAAAGCTTTTCTATTTCTAGAAATAGTTGCTCCATATGGGCCTTGCCTTGATGTTGAAGTCCCTCTTGATATTGTAGGACTAGTTGCTCCTCCTGCTTGGCTACTTCCCATTCCACTTGATGAAGATGATGAAGCACTTTGAGCCTCTGACCTATAAAATTCTTGAGTAGTTCCTTATAGAATCCAATTGCTCCTCCTAGTCACTTCACTTCTCCTTCAACCTCATCCCATAGATCCATGATCGTGAGGTAATATTGGAGACGTGTTTGCCATGTTTGGAAATTGTTTCCATTGAAACAATCTACTATTACTATGAAGGAAGCTTCATAATCTCTTAAACAAACACTTCAGCAAGTAGGTTGCTCAAGCAAACACTCTCATAGTCCTCTAATACCAATTGTTGGTTTTTAGGCCCACAATTAGAGTAAAAGAGAGAGGGATATAGACAATAGAGACAAGAGGGACACACTCACATATGGCAAAAGGAGCTAAAGTGCTCCAAGCCTAACTATATTACAAAGAACTTACAAGATTGCTTCTAGGTGATCAAATCCAAGAGCATGAATAGTGTATGTGTGATGATTTATGTCCAATATGATGGGTCTTTATATAGGCAAATCCTAGGCATGAAAAAAAACTCAAAAAGCTTCAAAAGTTGTTTTTCGCAATTATCATTGCAAATCGAGGAAAGAAGCTAATTTTCTATTGTCATATGGGATTATTATGGACCATTGGATCATATGCTCTAAGATTATGACAAGTGTCATTGCTTTTGGTCTTTAAAAATCTGATTTTCAACTTTGCCTGAAATTAGGGTTTGACTTTTGATCTTCCATATCTTGCCAAAAACCCATGTATTATGTATCGTTGGATAGCTCTCATTGAGCTCTACGAGAATATGTAAATAAATTTTAACCAAAATTTGACCATCTTTGACTTTGTTGACCAAACTTTGACCTGTACTATCAAGACTATGCCTTTCCCTTCAACATTAACAACAAGTGCTTAGTGCCTAGACCATTGGGAATATGAGTACCAATATATGTAGAAGAACTTAGAAGGTTGTCCCTTTCGCCAACCATGAACAAATTGCACTCTCCCCACACTCCTTTATCTCCCCTTTTGAAAGGTTTGAGATGGAGCGCGAGAGGCAAAGACCCCACAATCACAAGAGAAATCATGACATGAATGGCCTTGAGCTCTGTAATCTTCTTTTGCATCTCTAGGATGATGCTACTTGAGCATCGCAATAAAAAATATTCTAGACTCTAGTGCACAAAGATAAATGGTTGGTCCTTCAAGACGTAACCCCACACTCCTTTATCTCCCCTTTTGAAAGGTTTGAGATGGAGCTTGAGAGGCAAAGACCCCATAACCACAAGAGAAATCATGACATGAGTGGCCTTGAGCTCTGTAATCTGCCTTTGCATCTCTAGGATGATGCTACTCGATCATCGCAAAAAAAAATATTCTAGACTCTAGTGCACAAAGATAAATGGTTGGTCCTTCAAGATGTAACCCTTGCATGTGTTATAGGTGGTTACCTTCAAGTTGTAACCCTTGCATGTAGGTAGACACAGGGGGATAGAGGACATCCTCCATGAGCTAATGCAAACCCGTTGAGTAGCTTGGTTAAGAGAAACTCTATTGGGCTACCATCTCCATCCGACATCCTCCATGGGCTCATGTGGGCTTGTTGAGTAGCTTGGCTAAGAGAAAATTCTATTGCACTACCATCTCCAACTTTCATGCAAAAGTATGAATGGACAAAAATTCTCCATGCAAGAATAGATGAAGGGGAAACTTCCTGAGGGAAGATCTTCAGATTGAGTTCTACCAATGACTCATACACTCTCAAATTGAGCCCATGAGATTTCTTGTTTGAGGAAAAAATTCCCTAAAATAGCAAGCTTCACTAAGATAGGCCTTTTAGACTTAGACCCTTTAATTTCATTGTCAATTATTTTTTGAGCCCATAAAGTTAAAAATAAAAAAAGGGAAGGGCAAGGAGGGGATGTTCCAAAAAATCCTAATGTTGTACTTTCCCAAATTTTGATTGACCAAATTTTGTGCCCGAAATTTGTGCACCCAAAAAATCGTGCTCAACCTATTTATGCCCAAAAGACTTTTGAGCCGAAAATTTTAATGACTTATCAAGATAAAAGATTCTTTATGGTCTCTTTTCCATATTTTTTTTACAGAACCAAGTGATATGCCTAAAAAAGAAACCCACATGTAAGTTTTAGATATCCCAATGCAACTGAATGTGTCACTCAATGCTTCAGCTCATTGCCTTGTAAGTTGTATCTATGAACCTTCTGATTGTACTTGCCCTTCCTAAAACATAAGTTTGTTGTTAAGGTGTCTACATCGTCTCATCTAGATTCTTTATGCTCCAGGTCTTCTCTTTTTGTATGCTTCTAGCTTTGAGTTCTCCAACAATTTTCTCTTCTTGTCAAAAAGACTACCCTTCATGTGTTTTTTCCTCTCACTACTTCCATCGTTTTAATGTTATATGAAATGGATGTAAAAACAACATCCTTACATAGTGATCTTGATGAGGAGCTGTACATGACGAGGCCTAATGATCCCTCTCAAAACAATACTTGTATGCGAGTTATAAATTATAAAGATAAAAAAAAATAACTTATATGTATTGAAATGAACTCCTAGATACTGGCAAAAAAGTCTAATGTCTTAATGCTTAAAGATAGGTTTATGTATAACATTGTTTATACACCAAAAAGGCCACAGACAGCAACCCTATCATTCTTAAGCTGTATGTTGATAGTATGTTACTCGTCAAAAAGGAAGAAAGCACACTGTAAATGTTTTACAACAGCAGTTGAATGCTGCAATTTCTATAAAAGATTTTGGTGAAGCTGAGCATATCTTGGGTATGAGGATAAAAGTGGATAGGCTGGAGTTGTTATTTTTCTCTCAAGAAAAACACATTCAAAAGATATTAGACAGGTTTAACAAAGCTCATGCAAAAGCATTTAGTATACCATTGCATCCACATGTTAAACTAATTAAGGCTGCCTGCTTGAAGGATTATGAAGCAATGAGAGCTTTGAGAAGGTCTAATCCTAGCAAAGCAAACTAGGATGCAATTAAGTCCATTATGAGATATTTGAAAGGAACCGAGCCAAGATGCCTACGTTATGGAAGGTGTCCGTTAAAATCAAAAGGATTTTGTGACTCAAGCATGGAAGGTGATGAAGATACAAAAATATCCACCAATGACTATATCAAACATTGGCATGTTGGAATTTGGGGCCCCAGGATCGTTCCAAACTAAAACCTTTTGAGCATACACAACTTAATTGACAAGATGATAAGTGAGAGATAGAAAGAAAGAGATCTTGAGACAAGGATAGGGAACGTAAGCAGGATGCTTACTCACTGAAAAATAGATGTCCAAATTACAATATGGGAGTACTACTCAACCATATAAAGTGGTGCACTCACTAATGGAAGAATATCCAAGAAGACGATGATACAAAATTTAGATTATGTCGAAATAATCTAAGTGTGTGAAGTGAACGAAGCAACGAAGCTAACCTTATTCTCACAAAATAGTGTAACAAAATTGTACATCAACCACAAGGTTAACTCACAAAAGATAGTTACCACCACCTTGTAGAAGACTTCGTGCTCCAAGAGAGTAGCCTCTCCTTGACCAAAACTTCACCTCCTCCAAGAGTGTGAGACTCTTCCTCCTTGATCTCCTTGAGATTGCTTGAGTGAGTGATTTTACAATGAGCCAATGACCTCATTATATAGCTTGTGTACTCCTCCAAAAGCACAACGTAAAATCGATGTCAAGTTGATATATATGCCAACCAAACGTAGGAGCAAATGTCTCATCATAATCAATACCTTTTTGTTGTGCATATCCTTTAACAACCAACCTGGCCTTGTATCTATCAATAGTACCATCTGCTTTCCTTTTGATTTTGAAGATCCATTTTACACCTATAGCCTTCTTTCCCTCTGGTAACTCACAAAGCTGCCAAGTTTGATTCTTACGAATAAAATCAATCTCTTCTTGCATAGTTTTTCTCCAAATAGGAAAGTGCATCTTTAACACATGCAGGTTCATCTTCAACAGTAGTAAGTGCCAAAATATCATGAATCTCAAAGTCTTCCGCAAAACTTACATGATCTTTTTGTTGTTGTTGTCTAGTCTGACTTCTTGTTCTTACATGATCTTGTTGTTGTTGTCTAGTCTGACTCCTTGTTCTTCCATTAAAAGTCTTTATACCACTATCTTTCCAAGTCAGATATAACCAAGTAGGTATATCCTTAAATAGTGGTGAAACCCTTTCTGAACTTTCAGCTTCCACAGGTTCTGGAACTTGTCGTGCCGAGGTACTAGGACTTTCTGGAACTTTAACTTCTTCCATTTTTGGAACCAAAGTCTCATGTGGAACTGACTATGTAGAAAGTTGTGAAATTCCTCTTTCTTCAACTTTTTCTTGAATCCTAGGAATTTTAACTCCCTCCTCATATGGCTCAACATGTACATCCAGAATCTTTCTAAAAAATCCACATTCATTTTCACTAATGAACTCTGGAATTTCTGCTTCTTTATCATAAGTCTTATTTTCAGCAATATAAGCATTACGTGAAAGAATAACTTCACCAGTCTCTGGAACATAAAACCTATATCCTTTACTCTCAACAGGATATCCAATAAAAACAGCTTTCTTTGCCTTTACATCTAGTTTACCTCGGTCCTTTTTCTCAACATGTACATGAGAAAGTGATCCAAACACTCTGAAGTAACTCACATTAGGTTTTCTACCATAATAAGCTTCATACGTTGTGATTACCTTTAAAGCTTTTGTAGATGACATGTTTAAAATGTGGTTAGCTGTATGTACTGCATCAAACCAGAATTTCAGTGAAAGCCTTTTGGATGTCATCATGCTCCACATCATTTCAACAAGTACTCTATTCTTTCTTTCTGCAACACCATTCTGCTGAGGTGTATAAGCAATAATAAGGTGTTGAGTAATACCTTTCTCATCAAGAAATGTCTGGAACTCATTTGACAAGTATTCTCCACCTCTATCACTTCTGAGAATCTGGATAGTTTCCTGACTTTCATTTTCAACCATAGCTACAAACTTCTTGAACATAGGAAAGACTTCTGACTTCAACTTAAGATCATAGATCCATGAGTATCTCATAAAATCATCAACGAATCGAATTAAAATACCTAAAACCCTGAATAGATTCTGGTTCATTCACATCTGAATGAATAGTCTGCAATTTCCTGGTAGCTGTAATATGACCATGTTTCTTGAAAGATAGTTTATGCATCTTACCTTCAAGACAACCTTCACATATATCTGAATCATCGGGTAGCTTGAATGAAGGTAAACTCTCAACCATACCTCTGTCTTTGATACTCTTGAGAGCTCCAAAACTAATATGTCCAAATCTTTCATGCCATAGCTTCATATCTTCCACCGGTGATGAAGATTTGACTGCATATGCCTGACTGATTTTTGACAAAACAAAGATCCCTCCTTTATGCTCACCTTCCAATATACAGTCGTCTTCTTTCTGTGATAAGATCTTACAAAGATCTCTCTCAAATACAACTTTAAAACCATCACTTAAAAATGCAGATATAGATAGCAGATTCTTCTTTATTTCAAGTACATAAAGGACATCTGAAATCTGAAAATTACCACCTTCTCTTGACTTTAGCGTTACTGTACCTATTCCCACAACATCCAAATCACTGCCATCTGCAATAGTAACTCTTCTACCTGAAGAATAGGAAAGAGAAGAAAATACATCTCTGCAACCTGTCATATGCTTTGTAGCACCTGAGTCAAATATCCAAGGACTTGCTGAAAGAACTTGTAAAGCTTCCTGATCAAAAGCTACTTCCTCAATAGTGATACAGGCATAAGAATCACCTTGAGGTTTCCCTTCTTTATCATCTTCTGCAACGTTACCTATGCCTTTTTCTTTTCTGTTGCAATCCTTTTATAACATGCTGACTTAATATGTCCAGGTTTCTTGCAGTAATAACATATTACTTCCTTCTTCTTAAAAGACTTCTCTTTAGATGTAGTAGATACAGAATCTGAAGTAGAAGGTGAAAGGGACCTACTTTCCTTTATGGATTGTTTTTCCTTCTTCTCCTTCTTCTTCTTTTTACCCTTTGATGAAGATGAAAGTGCTTCTTCATTCTCTTCCATTCCCTTCAACTGATCTTCATCTTGAAGCAACAAGAACTCTAATTCTTCAAATGTAACCTCTCTATCTCTTGTGATAAGGGAAAGAGTGGTTATAAAAGATCGATATGAAATAGGAAGTGAATTAATCAGCGTATTTACCGTTTCTTCATCCGATATCTCAACTCCTACATTTAGAAGTTCATCTCTCAAGTCAACGAGTCTCATAATGTGGGTTTGAATTGACTCACCAGCTTTCATCCTTGTATTTGCTAGTTGTCTCCTCAAGTGAGCTTTCCTAGCAGGATTTCTGCTCTAAAAAAGATTCTCAAGCTTTAACCAAGCTTGTCTAGAACTCCTTCAAGATCTGATATGTGGTAGAATATGCTTTTTGACACTCATTGCTATGAATGAAAGTGCTAAAGCATCTCTAGCATCCCATCTTGCCTAATCTTCAATAGAAGGAACTCTAGGTAAAGACCTAGCAGTGACCCTGGATATAGAAGTGGTTACTTCTTCTTCAGTTGGTTCTGCAATTATGATTCCAACACCTCTTGAAGTTGTTGTATCCCCTTCTTCAACTTCTCGTCTTGGTCTTGTTAAGGATCCATTGACGATACTCCATAAATCCTTTGTCACTAAAATATTCATCATCATGAAACTCCACATGGGATAATTAGAAGATCCATCCAACTTGTCTTCAATCTCAATTCTAATCTCACTCATCTTAACTAAGTGTGTATGTCAATTATGCTCTGATACCAAGTGTTGGAATTTGGGCCCCAAGATCGTTCCAAACTAAAACCTTTTGAGCATACACAACTTAATTGACAAGATGATAAGTGAGAGATAGAAAGAAAGAGATCTTGAGACAAGGATAGGGAACGTAAGCAGGATGCTTAATCACTAAAAAATAGATGTCCAAATTACAACATGGGAGTACTACTCAACCATATAAAGTGGTGCACTCACTAATGGAAGAATATCCAACAAGATGATGATACAAAATTTAGATTATGTCCAAATAATCTAGAGCCAATGACCTCATTATATAGCTTGTGTACTCCTCCAAAAGCACAATGTAAAATCGTAAAAGCTACATACGTAAAGCTACGATCAATAAAGCATCTACGATCAAACCCGTTTCGAAAAGCTATCGGCGCCACGCTTTTTCCGAAATTTTTTTTCAAAAAATCACATCGCGCTGCTGCCCGATTCGAACCCAGGCAGATGCTTTTCAAATTATATGGCGTAGCCAAGCTGCCCACGTTATTTCCTTGAAGAACAATGTAAGGGACATATATTGTAGTTACTCTTTACAACAGTTTTTGGACCATAGGATATTGACTCCAACGGGCATGTGGTGTTATCTCACAGTGCTTTAGAATTCAAAGGATAGTTACACTATCTAATATAGAGGCTGAATATATTTCAGCCACAAACTTGCAAAGAAGCCATACGTTTAGCATGCCGATGCATTAAGTTTGATATAGTTGGCAAGACACCTATTCTTGATTGTGATAACTAAAATCCTATATGCCTAGCTAAGAATGTCATATTCCATGCTTGTAGAAAACATGCTCTGAGGTATCACCTCATTAGAGAAGCGCTTCACGATGACTTCATTGTTGTGATCAAGGTAATACATCATAGAATTGTACAGATGCTCTCAACAAGTCCTCCCAAAGGCACAACATCAACTACGTACACAGATGGTGAGAGTTCATAGTGTAGCTCTCTCTAAGAGCTCTAAAGATATTTTTGTTCTATTCATTGTCCACATTTAAAGCCCAAAATAAAAATTTTATTAGCTAGGGTCATTTGGACATGTTCAAACTATAAAATATTGTCCAAGTGCCCAAAGCTTCATTTTAATAAAGCTTAGGTCCTTAACTTCATTTCTCAAGCAAGGACATTTCAAACTTTATAGGTACATATTCTTCCTATTCGCCTTCATTTTTGCCCAAACCTAACCTTTGAAAGCAAGCCCCATCTAAGTTCCAATACCTACCAATTTTGACCCTCAACACGAACACATTTGGTATCATTGCAAAGCTCTTAAACTTCTTTTTCCAAAGATGGTTGATTCTTGGAGCTCCCACAAGCCTCAAAGTGTGGTTTATTCCATCAAGTTTACCCTCTCTAAACCCAAGTGGCCAAATGCACATGAGCTGAAGTGCTATATTTGCCACACCAACTTGCATTCATGGACTATAGGAAACATTGGCTACCCCATAGTCGATACGATGAGGATGTGAGAGTTCCACTTACATGTTGCTTGTCGTCTTTTGTAGTTTTCCCCGCTGATTCAATTGTCTTCCTTGAACTACACAATTTACAGCCAACTCAAGCTTAGGTAAAGTAGAGATGGGATCTTTACTTACATCCCACCATCCCATAACCATACATAATCACATCTAGAGACTAAACTAGGATCTCTAATATGTGTCCACATAGCTCTCCTCATTTGGCGGACTTGCCACTTGAGCACTTGATACCAATGATGAACATAGAAGAGGTGAATATAGCAAGCAACACATGCAACAAACTCCTTTGAATTGCCCATTTCCCTCTCAACTTCTCTTTATCCATCCCCCTCGTAATTATTTCTGCCCTCTTCATTTCCTAGGATTCACCTACCAATCTTTGTAATTGGTGTGTTCTATAATGATCGTGTATCTTGATGTGAACTACAGAATACACACTTTGATCCCTTTCACATGTTAGGATGAATATCTTCTATGCCAAAAAATATGTATTTTGTACTCATAAATCAAATAAATTTGGAATCTGAACAAAACAAGACATGAAAATAAAGCGAAAAAAAAACCAACAAATTTGATAAGCGGTATCATGTACAACATCGATACTCAGTCCATTTATATTTCATTGATTCACTAGACTCTTGCATGAATCTTTATGCAAAGTTATAGCTCTATTATATGCAGGCCCCATATTGGTAGCACGCATCTCAAATTTGTCAAACTAAGTTTGCATCTTGATATGTGGCTCTCAGTGCATGAAGATGATTCTTCTCTAACTAGTATAGTTGCAAAACCAATGTATTTTCTTAATGAATTCAAGTCAAAATGGAAAATAAAACACATTTAGTTTTTTGATACGAATTGATACCAATACATGCTAGTATGTACAATACGAGAGGTCCGTACAAATGTATGGTACGAGTACCAAGTATGGACTCTCAAGATAGGCGAAATGTTGCCTATCTTTGCCCAAAAATCCATGACCAAGACTTTTTTTTGCACATGATATGCAAGCTTTGTATTTCCTCTTGACATACTTATCCATTTCCTATCTAATATTGTCATCCTCAAGGCACCGATGCACGCGTAGGAAGGAGAAGACATGATATATATATATATATATATATATATATATATATATATATATATATATATATATATATATATATATATATATATATATATATATATATATATATATATATATATATATATATATATATATATATATATATATATATCCCAATCACGTATCTATTGTGTGAACTAACTCTGTGTCACTATAACTGCAAAAGATACTCAAAGCCTAGTGATTCTTTCTCACAAACAAGATAATGTGTTTGGCATCTAAAAGGACGAGTGCCAACCATGGTAGTTTGTCTATATCCTCAAACAAAAGGTCGAGACAATGTGCACTAATTAGAAAAAGACATTAGAACACCTCAAGAAAAGTCCCTCTTGAAGAAGCTAGATCAACCTTCAATGAGACACTCATCATTCCTACATATTTGTAATGTCAAAAATTCCTCAAATATACCGAAACACCAAAACAATTTTGCATTCAAGAGCTAAATTTCTCCTCAAAAGTGACATTGCACCAAGTTGTTGGCACCCTATGAGCATTTACTCATAAGAGGACTTACAAACTCTTCTATCACTTCTGAAAGTGATAGGCAAACTCAACTTAATGAAACCTAACACCAACATTTCTTCATTCACTAAAATAATTAAGATAGGACATGTGAATTCGTTGCATTGCACTCTGAAAACAAATCTTTTAGCCAGCTTAATCAAAGTTTCCTCGACAAGTGGCCAAATATTCCAGTCTTTGTGTCCACTTCACCCTCTTATGACAAAGCATCAACCATTCAAACCTGGTAGTTTTCTAAAACCTGTCCAAAAATTCAGCAGACTAAATTTTTCCTTTTTTGAGCCCGGAATGAACACCCAAAGTTTGTGAAACTGGACTGAATTTTCTTTGGTAAAGGGGGTTTGTTTGAGTTTCAAACCTAAACTGTACAAGTAACACAGTAGGCTGCAGTCATCTGTTTATTACACCAATTCAGGGAACAAACATACCAATTTGTTTGTCTCACTTTCCTTCACCCTTTCAACTACTTGTCCTTTGACTTGAAACAGGTTTCTCGCAATAAACCTCTCAAAATACAAATTGAAATGTGCACACTTAAGGGGTTACAAGAGGAATCAGGAGATCTATGCATGTTCAAAAGGCTCTTGCCTCATGCACACCAACTTCTGTACAATGCATATGATATATATGCAACACAAGTGCCATCAAGGCCTACTTTTTCGGTGCATTGCTGAAAAGTTTAATTGAATATCCACTACTCACTGAGATACATAACCAAACTTTCGCTCCTTGAAAGGATATGACAACTTGTATACTGTTGTCTGCTTCAATGCACAAGCAAATATCCATGCTAGTGTCTCCTAGCCCATGTGAAATATCACATGAGTAAATTAAATATATACTCGTAGATATTGGAATCCAACAGGTACATACATATATTCGTGTGAGTGATTCACCATTTTATTATTAAAAAAGAAAAAAGAAAAGGCAAGGCCTTTAATCAAAATCTGCATAAGCAATGCATACATACATACATAGAGATTTCATCAATTCTCCTTACATTGTAAAGTAAGAGAGGATTCCACTGAGGTAGCATGTAGTAGACACTTATACTGTTTTCTGTTACAAAAGTTGAGAAGGAGAACTACATGCCAATGGTTCCTTGAACATTTACTATTGTATTATCAATTCGCTCTGTGTTAATCAGTGTGTGCTTTTTCACGTATCATTTAATGCTTCTTAATGTGTGTGCTAAAGTCATCATAGCTGCAATCAGGTAAGACATTTGATTTATAACCATAGTACTCCACGTGAATATTATTGAAAGTCCAATAGCATTCTTTAAACAATACATCTATTTTAGTTGGCACAGACGCCACCTCTTGCCTTACTCAATAAAATCCACGTTTACGTGTCATATGCTGAATTCATACGAGCACCATGTATAGCATTTACGTATATATTGTATTGGTACTATATGCGAAAACTATAAAATGTAACTTGAAAATGCATGGTATAGATTCAGCCACATTACACCGTAAAAAATAGTAGATCCACTATATTTCTTCTCAGATTCGGCCTATTCAGTGAGGGTACATGAAAACAAAGTTGCAATTCAGCTGTAAATAACGATCATCATGGCGAAATAAGTTACCTGAAATATGAAACTTGTATCCTCCGCCTCAAAATAGGACTTGAGGCGATAATGTAAGGTGATTCAGAAACTCATGTCAATCAAGACGCCCAAGCACTCCTTCTTGACGAAAGCCTATACGCTTATGTAATGACAGTATCATCAGCTATTGGACGAGAAATAGAACGTGCAAGACCGAATGCCTGTTCGGACGGCGCTAAAGAGCAGATCGATGCAGATATATGGGATGTATATAGAGTGTAGAATGGAGGAAGCCTTTCGCACCAACACTAGCTACGATCTCAAGGAAGGAAAATGCCAATGAGCGCAGGCCCGTCGAAGAGGAAATGAAAGAAGACGGGCACGAGATAGCCAGAGTGCGAAATGCGAAATTAAGAAAAGTAGGAAAACTTGGTTTTTATATGAAGTCTCCGCATTAATCGTGCTCTCTCAAAGGATCGTACAGGTTTTCGGCCTGTCTTTGAGACAATCCAACATGGATTCTAAAAAGGAGGTTTGATCGTGGAGAGACATCTGATGTCAGCCATCGTTGTTCTAATGGAAGTTCCTTCACTCCAGGGATTAAAGTTAGGTCTCTTGGGGGGGCATTTTGATGGGTTTTTTGGGTTTGTTTCTCTTATATTAATTCCAATTAATAGAGGTATGATTTCCATTGAATTCTTCCATGAGAAATCATCCTTTGAAGAGAGTACATAGCCAAAAATTTAGGCTCCACGAGTTCTTCTTGGCTTTCAAGTCTCCATTTTCAAAAAAAGTTTGGATCAATTGCTTTCAACCCTTGTCTTTTCCTTTACTATCGAATACAATTATATTTCAATGATAGCACACCATAAAACCAATGATATTTCCTTTACACTTCAATTAATTATATTTCAATGATAGCATACCATAAAACCAAAATTATATACATACGTACATACATAAAGGTATGCATATGCATATACATATACACATACCATCGTCATACGAATATATACACACCTACATACGTGTGTATGTATGCATATATATATATATATATATATATATATATATGCGTGTGTATTCATATTCAAATATATATATACAGAAGATACATATACATTTACTTATACACGTACATATACAGAGTGTGTATATATATATATATATATATATATATATATATATATATATATATATATATATATATATATATATAGATATATATATATATATATATGTGTGTGTGTGTGTGTATTCATATACATACACAGAAGATACATATACATTTACTTATACACGTACACATACATATACAAATAAAAGATAAACCTTAATGATAGTAGAAGTCCGAAATTTCCTTGTATGCCTTCACTCCCCCTATGGAAAGATCATAAAAAGGAGTTCATGTGATAACAAATGCCTACGATTTCTTGTATTTTGAAATCATCAATGTTATATTCTTTTGACTTAAGCAATTACAAAAGGCCTTAAACTTGCATCACAAAAATTGGAAAGTAAATTTCAATTCTTCAATAAGCGTAAAAAGCCTAGATTCAATCGGTTCATATGAGCTCCTTATTAGTCTGCCAAAAAGAATCAACACTTTTGAATGCATGACATAAAAAAGGTGCTATGGGGCTATCCGACACGGTAGCCTAATTTGGACTCTCAAGAAAGTTACAAACCTTACACATAGATTAAAGTTTGTTGGTTTCAAAAAAAAAAAACTAGAAATAAGTACAAAGTTTCTCAGAAGAAAAAGAAAAAAGATATAGTGACTTTTTTGGAGTTTCTGGAATGAAACTAATTAGTTCTATTATATAATTGTGCAATATCTTACCATAATAACATTCTTATACATAAAACGGGTATCCAATAGGCTTCTCATGTTTTTTCTTATGATGTACACTCTATTTGGCATCGTTTCAGTTTTCTTTTATTAGGAAATTAGGCAGCGATGGGAAGTTAGTTATAGCTTATAACTTATTTTCCTTCCATTTCATTGGTTATTTGGATTCTATTAATTACCAGTTTTCTGATTTATGCACAAGTGATTGAATGGTATTGCACTGGTGTATCCAAAAAATTTATATACATCAACAAATATATTAATGTTGAAAATGGCTTCAAAGTAATATTTTACCAAAAAATTATACACCATTTAACATTTCTTGATCCTTCAGGGATTATTATACATATTCTACTAACCCGAAAAAGATTCTTTCAAAGCAAGTACCTCACATTTTATTCATCTACTAGCTTGCAGACCATGTGTTATAGCTTACAACATCATTTTCTCCCACATAAAACCTATTGTTTTCAATGCTTCTCACATAGTGTATGCATTACATGATTTGAGAAAACACATTTGGTTATTTTCACAAAATGGGTTTAATGAAATTTTTCCAAATAGAAAAATCTAGATTTTGTAAGAACCAAGACATTCCCTATTGTGAGGTTTACATAGGGGAATACTAACTAGCATGGTACTTCACACCTTCATCCCTCGAGCTGGCTACTCCATACATTCTGAATCTTTGTGATACTTTGTCTCCACACAAGATTTCATGTATTGTGGTGAGATAATTTGTGTCATTTATACAATTGAAGTTTTTACTTTTTCACTATGATTAGTTGTGTAATACTCTGTATGTGTTTGTATTTCTCTATTTCAATAGTGTGATTCATTTATCTCTCAATCTTGCAATCTTGTTGGTCAAAACTGATGATGGTTCTTCATCCTCCAATCCCAACAATGTGATGGTCCAAACCAGTATATTCACATATACCTTGCTACCACCATTACTTTCTACTAACTATTTCCAATTCAGCTATCATGTTGTCCTAATATTAGTTATGCAATGCATAAGTAATTCTTCCACATAACGACTTAAATCATATTAGACAAGTCATTTTGACTCCACTACCCACTACTTTATCAACGATTATAGTAACCAAGTTTTTTTTCTTGGGACAAATGTGTAGAGATATAGTTGAGAGGCCTTGAAATTTCTAGTTAAGCATGCAGTAATGGTAGCCCATCCGTCGTTGGTAACATATTGATCATACAACTTCCATTATTCTTCTGTAATTTTTCTTAAGTTTTCTTCCATTAGAATGTTTTCATTTTATCATCGTATATGAGTTGTTTGTGGTTTTCTTACACTAGTCGGAAAGCAATTAAGTTTTCTTCGATTAGAATGTTTTCATTTGATCATCGTATATGAGTTGTTTGTGGTTTTCTTACACTAATCGAAAAGCAATCCCTGCTTAATTCAACATTTTTTTCTTTCAACAATAGAGTTTTGCAAAAGTCGAGAAATCTTCTTTAAACATGTTTAATGAACTCATACGTTTTGTTCATGCCAGGATGTCTTGCACTTAGAGCATTGTAACATTCAAACATAACTTTGTTGACAAACTTCTTGATTACTTGGAATACAAAATTTATCTTTGTATCACATATAATCATCTTTAATGGAATAATGTTTGACTGAAGTATTAGAACATTGTCCAACACTATTGGTTTTTGCTTGAACAACTTCCCAAGCTTTTTCATACCTTGGATCTAACTTTACAATGTCCTTTAAGGTTTTTGATTAACTCATTCTTGACTTGGACAATTTTTAAGGTAATCAATATTGGCATGTGACTCACTTCATTGACCACTGCATTGAATTTTCCTTTTCTCTACCTAATTTTGAAATCAAATTCCTAAAAAAAACTTAGCCCATCTAGCTATTCTACCTCTTAGATCAGTTTGATTAGAAAACCATTTAACACTCTCTTGATCAAGCACAATAGTTACTTTGGATTCTTAAAAGTAATGCTTCCACTTTTTAAAAACATGAATAATGCAAATATATAAATTTCACAGGCAAAGTAGTTTTTTTTATTTGTGTTCAACTTTACTTTCAAACAACATTGGTCAACCATTTTAAATTAGCATAGCTCCTACTACAAAAGCACTTGCATCTATTTCAAGTAATGGCTGATTGATTGGGATCTATAATCTATAGAATCGTGGTCGTGAAAATAGCTTGTTTATGTTGCTCCATACTTTGACTTTGTTCATCATGTTGGAGTTTGAGGTTTGTGGAAGCATGCAAACAGCACAAAGCATTGGAAGAAGCTTGGAGAACAACTCAATACTGAATGTATTACCAAGTGAATGTACAAAGATTAGTCACCCATTAGGGTTATAGGTATACAAAACCATGGGACTGAAATACATCCACTTCTTCATGTAAATCACCATTCAGAAATGCAGTTTTAATGTTCAGTTCATGTACATTCCAACCATGATGAGCTGCAAGTGCACAAATGCTATGAACGGTGGTCATTTGGCATATGGTTGCAAAGGTCTCATCAAAATCAATGCCTCTCTCTTGAGCATAACCTTTTGCAACAAGCTTAACCTTATATTTTTCAATTGTTCCATCAGCCTTACGCTTCAGCTTGTATACCCATTTAGTGCCAATGGACTTTTTGCATGAAGGTAAATCACATAGAGACCAAGTACCATTCTTTATGATAGCATCATATTCTAATTACATAGCAACCATCCAAATTTATGAATTTTGTGCTTCATCAAAAGAAACAAGCTCATTCTCATCCTAAAGACCAGAGGCAGCCATTACATAGCAATTTGATGCAAAAGAAGCACCATGAGATCTTGAATGAGTATGATATGATAGAGGTTCATCTAATTTTCTATCTAGCAAAGTTTGCACTAGCCATTTAGGCATAGTTTTTTCCTCCTCTATATTAGCCCTCTCACCAACAAGTGCATCATGTAAATCTACATTAGAAATGGAAGGATCTATATCGTCATGTGAAACCTGTAAAGGCAAAGAAATTGCCTCATTTTGACTAGCACTTGACTGCCACCTACAAAAAGAGGAAGCAAAGTGTCATACACATCATTGGAGCTAACTAATTTCTCCTTTGTGCATGAAAGTAATCGTTGAATTGCATCTTCCACAAAAACAACATCATGGCTAACCGAAATGTGTTTACCTATGGATGATATAGATGGTGGCCTTTGCTTTCATAACTATATTCAACAAAAATACATTTCACTGCTTTCTCATCCCATTTCCCGTGTTCTTGTTCAGGCACTAATGCATATGCCAGACAACCAAAAACATACAGATGGCTTGCAACCATGCCAAACCTCATATGGAGTGATAGATTGTTGTGCTTTGGTGGGACACCTGCTAAGTACATATGTTGCACACATAACAGCCTCAAGCCAAAAGCTATGTGGTAAAGCTTGAATTTTGACCATACATCTTGCCATCTCCATAAGAGACATGTTCTTTCTTTCAGCAACTCCATTTTGTTGAGGTGTATATAGCATTGTACACTAATGTTTTATCCCACATTCAGTCAAAAAGTGCATTAAAATCAGAAGACATGCATGCACATAAACACTTGGGACTTTGCTAATGGATACACCCATGCATGCCTAGAAAAATCATCAATAAAAGTCACGAAGTAAAGGTTGTTCCCAAAAGAAGGTGTCT
The DNA here is from genome assembly GCA_020310875.1 of Ceratopteris richardii. Lineage (NCBI taxonomy): Eukaryota > Viridiplantae > Streptophyta > Polypodiopsida > Polypodiales > Pteridaceae > Ceratopteris > Ceratopteris richardii. The sequence continues at coordinate 109,126,453 of CM035442.1, read as the reverse complement.
GCAGAGGACCACCGGCATCACTGTGAACAAGCTGTAATTTTTTAGTAGCTCGAACTAAACCATCTTTTGGGAAGAAGGAATGCTGCATTTTGCCCAAAATACAACCTTCACAATCATGTTTACAAGGTGCCTCAAGTTTGGGAAAAAATGACACCATTTCACATTTCTACAGGTGTAGTAAACTAGCAAAATTCATATGATGAAAGTGTGTATGCCAAAGCTTAGCATCTAAGATAGCGTGAGAATCTTGTACTACACATGCTAAAAGATTCACACATTTTGCATAGTCTATGAGCTTATACATCCCACAACATAAAATCTCAGAAGCAATAATGACATCGCCATTTCATGAACTTTACATTTGTCATCAACAAATTTGACAACCAAGCTGATCTTGGCTAATGTTGACACTGACAACATATTTTTCTTGATCCTTGGCACAAATAAAGCATCTAACAATGTGAAAGAACTACCATCGGTAGTGGTCAAAATGATCTTACCAACTCCCATTACAGGATAAGAGGAGTTGTTGGCACATGTGACTATATTCCCTATAGAGTCAGGCTCAAGTGAACTAAAGAAATTGCACTACGAGGTAATATGTTTGGTTGCCCCACTATCAAAATATCAAACATCAATGTCTACTATAGACATACAATGTTCATGAGAAGATGGGTTATAGCTGCAAACAATAGTAAACACCCATTCTTCATTCTGGATAAGACTAGCAAACTCTGTATTAGGTGTGAGGTCTTTGCAACAACCATTCTAGCCTCTTTTTTCTTTGCCTATTTTGCAGTCAGTTTTGGACAGCTCTTGTCGCATTAGCAGATTTTTGCTTGCTAATAGATGAAATCCAATTACCTTTGCCCTTATGACTAGCTAAGAAAGCTTGATCTGCAACACGCATAATGGACATGTTATGCTTGGACTGATCTTCCTACAACAAAAACACAGACTAACTCCTCAAATGTTAAGGCATTTGTATTTCCTTTCATCACCAACTCGAGAGTAGGAGAAAAACTCTAATATGAATCTTGAAGACCATTAAGAAATCTATGCACAAGTGAACTATCTAGCACGACTTCATCTACAAAAAACAACTGCTCTTTCAAATATTTTATCTTTGACAAAAAAATTTCCATAAAATCTCCTTCATTCATATGCTCACTCTCCAACTATTTTTGGAGGTAAGTATATGCTCATTCTCCAACTGTTTTCATATGCTCACTCCCCAAATTTTTTCTTGCCTAGTATAAAATGATAAGTGTATCCCAAGCATCCTTTGCTATTTTGCACAAGCAAATATGAGGGATAATGGCATGTTTGACATATAAAGCTATCAATGCATGTTCCTCAGCATCTCTGCCATCCCATCAAAGTTTCTCTATAGTAAGTGTAGGAGGAATTACAGCACGAACAGGAATTTGAAGATCGTCATCTTCAATGCCATCTACATCACCTTAAGTAATTGTATTTTCAGGTGTACTAGGTTGTTTTTCAACACCCTGCACAATATTCCACAACCCTTTTGCTACCAATACATGATGCATCATATATGCCCACAATGAATAATTAGTGCCATCCAACTTGTCCTCAACATCCAACATACAAAATACATCATTGTTTTGAGCCATGGCCATTGACTAAATACCTTGATGCAAAAAAATGACTATATCTCAAACAGTTGAACAAAACCACCCTATCAAGCTTTGCCAAACCTGTAGCAGACTTTGAGGTGCTTGTACTCATGAACCAAAACTTGTATATATGTTTGGGAAAAAAATGACAAAATTGCTTGCACAAGCACTATGATAGTACATTTGGAGGCCAAAATGATCTCAAATCAAAATGTCAACACCACAAAGTGAAGAATTTTTGAGCTCCTAATTGTTGTGAGTCTACTCACCAATTTTCATGCAATTCTAAGAGTCTCACTAGAGGGGTGTTGACGACACCCTAGATGAAGCGACGACCTACTCTGGTACCAATTGTTGGAGTTTGAGGTCTACGAAAGCACATGAACAACACAAGGAAGAAGAAGATGCTTGGAGCACAACACAATATTGAATTTATTACCAAGTGAATGTACAAAAATTAGTCACCCATTAGGGTTAAGAGTGTATATACAAGCCGGGGAAAAAAACCTCCTAAAGATGGAAAAAAGTGCCCTGGCGGTCCTAAGTTTGTTCACATAATTACTACCAAAATATATCAACACATCACCCCATCTTAGAAGTTTGGAATTTCCCTTTAACTGATCGATTAAGGGTATGGTGATCTTTGCATAGTTTTGAATCAACTTACGACAGTATCTTGCCAATCCCAAAAAACTTTGGAGCTCCTTCTTTGACTTAGGAGAGGCTAATTTTTTATGACTTTAATCTTGTGAGGATCTAATTTAATCAAGTTTATATTATATGATCATATACTTTATTTGTGTGGTAAAGAATTCACCCTTTGGTTCCTTACATCACAACATATTTGCAAATAGTACTTCAAATACTTTTTGAAGATGAGTTAAGCATTTTTTTTTACTTTCTCTAAAGAATCACCTACAAGTGCCTAAATATGGGTCCAAAATATTTATAAAATTCATGAAGGTTGTTGGAGAATTTGTCAATCCAAACGACATAAAAAGAAACTCAAAGTGTGTGTACCTTATCCGGAAGAGTATCTTTGTACATCATCTTCTTTTATTCTTATCTAGTGATATCCTTGACAAAGACCGAACTTTGAGAAGATATATGCTTCTCTTATTTGATCAAACAATTCAACAACTTGAGGCATGGGAAACTTGTCTTTTTTCTTCACACTATTTAAATTTTCATAGCCTATGCGTAGCCACACGAGTTTAACTTTCTTTTTGACAAAGAGAATGGGTGTTGCCTATGGAGATTGACTACGTTTAATTCAACCTTTATTTTGGTATGCTTTTCAACCTTCACCTATTGGGACAAGGGATTTTCTATTAGGGTAAACATACAGGATTGACCCTCGGAAGCAAGCCAATACCATGGTCAATACCTCCCCTGGGAGGCAGTAAATCATGAGGGAGTTGCCAAGGGGATACATCCCTGTATGCATGCAACAAACTTTTAAACTTGTTTAAAGCATTCAATGAAGTTGGACTTGAAACATAAGAAACTTGATTTGTATTAGCTTGAGTATTTACATCAAGAACAATCATTAAAGCTATTGGTTCTTGATCATTTACAAGTTTCTTAACTTCTAAATAAGAAATCAAAGGAGTACTTGCCACATCATGTTCACCTCAAATCAGGTACATGAATCCATTCTTATTGAATTTCAAAGTATTATTGTGGTAATTACGATGAGTGAAGGTCCTAGGCTCCAAAGCCATTCTCTTTTCAATATGAAATTTGTATGCTCCATGTTTGTGATTGAAGCTCCAAAGTATCTTTTAAACCTTTGATTTCAATCTTCACATGGGAAACCATAATATCACAAACTTTTTTATCATGAATTTGAATCATGGACACAACATAGTGATGAGGTGATTGTTTTTCTAGTGATTGCAACCTCGTAAGTAGAGCATAGTTGAGAATATTGTGGGTGGTGGAGTCATCAACCATGATTCTTGCTCTCTGCCCAACAACAATCACATGTAACTTAACAAGATCATGAGGTCCAAATTGAGAAGGAAAAAACAGCTTATCGATTAATCTACATTGATGGGGAACATCTTGGTGAACACTTCTGCTTGTTTATATACTTGAATTTTACTTCAACATCTGTTTAAATGAGTTGTTCTTGTTTCCCTTTAGCCTTATCTTCCTTAGTGGTTTTGGTTCTATCCCAAAGTTACAAATCAACTTAGGCACTAGGCTTCATGCATTTGAATCAAAACTTATACTTCATAGCTTTATTATAAGCTTTAGGTGCCAAACAAGGTTGGAGAACATTAAACTTCTTCACTTTGTTTATATTTAGAAAAAAATCAACCTATTTGAGAAACACTTTGTTCCTTTATGTCGATTATCATAAATGTGCACTATTTGAATGATGTCTTCCAAAGTTTGAGAATTACACTTTTTAACTTCCCTTTTAATACTCCGATCTAAACCTTTAACAAATCCATGTACTTAATGGAAATTGACTAATTTTTGCAATTTAAGAACAATATCTCAATACTTTGAGACATAATTAGCTAGATCTTTGCCTCTTTGGAAGATATTATGCTATTCCTCCCATTTCCTTTCCTCTTCATTTTGGGGTAAAAAATCTTTTTTGGAGAGTGGTTGGAGCTAGTTCCATGTGGTGGAATTTTAGTTGGACTCAGCTCATCCACCATTTGTATGCTTTAGGACTTAGGAATAAACTAACTTCTAAGGCTTGGCAAGGCTCAGGTGCATTTTGGAGACGATGTGGCTTGCCAATTCTATAAGAATGTAAATACTATATGCTTATTGTGATCACGTTCTTCTCCTTGAAATTGAGGATTACAAACATCTTTAAAAAAATATATTTTCTTTGAACTATAAGCTAATGTTCTAGTAGCAGAAGAGTTGGTTCTACCAAAAAGAGGAGTGGCACTTGCTAAATTCAAGTGTGCGAATGAATGGTGATGAAGTAGAGGTTGATTTAGGTACTATGAGATTAAGGGAAAAAAATGATGATATTCCCAATATCTCATCAACTTTATAGCTAGTTTCACCTTAGACTTCCAAGGTTGGAGACTCACTTTGAATTGGAGTAAACCCTACTTGACTTATCAGATTCAGAGTCCCCCCCTTCCCTGACTTGAAGCAAGCCTAAGATCATTCCCACATGATCTTGGATTTTTTCCATGGAGGTTCACATTGGGTGAGATCCTCTTAAGCTTGTATAAACCCGTTCAATTTTTTCTCTAATTCACTCACACACTCTTTTATTCCAACTAGTGTGCTTTTGTCCACCTTCAATCCCATCTACACTTTATCTAGTAACATTAATGAATTACTATCATGTATAACATTATGCTTTTGATGCTCTTGAGATGTAACATGACTAGCATGTTCATGAAAATTCTCTAAATCAGTTACTCTAGATGTTGATCCCTCCATGTTAACCTATCTAGTTAAATTTGGAATTCAAAATAAAGTGGGGTGCATGAACTTTGGAGCAAAAAGAGAACCAAAATTGTATGAGAGTATTTTCTTTAAATATTTGACTTGATCTAGAATCAATTCTAGCCAAGGATGCTAGAATAATGACATTGTTTAGCTTCAATCTCCTTCCTTCATGTTGACTTGATTTCTTGAAGTTGATTTAGATCTTTAGCAAAATAATGCTTTGGCTTCACCTCTTGAATTATAGAAACCATCTTGCTTGCATGGATAATAGCAAGAATCTCTTGAAGTTGGAAGACAAGAGAAAGAAGAGGTTTGGTTGCTTTCAGTCATCCAAGAGAGAAAATAATAATGAAGCTTGAAATTTAGACGAGCTTGAATCAAGGTAAAACTCAAGCTCAACTTGATAATAGCTTAATACAAGTCAAAATCAACTGGCATTGTCCAAGAAATTTAAGTTCAAGAGCTCCAAAAGCTCTCGGGACTAAGCATATGCAGAGAAGAAGATGTCCACCAATTGGAAAAGAGAGAAGGGAACGTGAAATTTCATGCATGCAGCAAATAGGGGAGAGTTTGGGGTTAAATTATCCCACATATATTGAGAAGGTTTCTAGAAGCACATATATAGGGCAATAGAAATATTATCTTCAACTCCAAGAGGGAGGAAGAGAACACCTCTTGGGAGCCTATGGCTTGCTTGGGTGGAGAAAATGCATGTGGGTGCTTATTGGATTTGAATATAACAACTTGTGGGTGCTTCTCTTGTGGGAAGCCTCTTAAGGGGAGTTCCCAGCTTTTGGGGGCTCCTGCATTCCTTGTTTTTCAGAGGCATACCAAGCTTCTCAAGACTTGTGAACTATGCCACCTATGCCAGGATATCAAAAAGATCTTGATACCAATGTATAGAGCTACAAGTTTACCACCATCAAAATATATGTGATGATTCTTTTCCCAAAAAAAAAAAGACTCTGTACATAGCTCTCTCCATGGGAGGCAAGCTCATGATAACCATCCAAGTGTCAAGCATGTAACTATATGTGCTCCAAGTGTCCCAATTAACTCAAGTTATAACCTTCTAGAACCTTGGGCTTGGGCTTGAGTAAAATACTCTATTGTCTTGCTTCTTTTAGGACGTGAACCCAAGTCCTCATGCTAGAGGATGAAACCATGTAATCACTAGGCCAAACCACAAGTCTTGGTTTTTATAGCACAAGTTCTTATATTTAAATCCAACTTTTTAAATTTAAGCCCTCACAAAGTTGGCCAAACACCTTGCTTTATAAGATATGAACCACATGGGATACAAATAGACTCCAATAGAGTGATACGTACATGAACCACAAGAGACATCCAAGTCTCCAATTATCTAGTGCCTTAGTGCTAAAATGCTCAACTACCAAAATGGTGAGTTGCTCATGAGGGTATGAAAAGAGCGAAATCCATGTATGAGTCCATCCTTGCCCAAATCATTCTAAACATCATCTAGATTTGCATGTGAAAAACTAAATCAAGTGCAAAATATGGAAAGAATGATATGGGTAGATTTAAACATCCCTACCTAGTTCAATGTTTTAATATGTACAAATGAGGCATCCATAGCATGATGTAGGTGGCTTTTAAGTATTTCCAGCTAAATTGTGTTGGAAAACAATGATCCTATTAGTCAAAAGTGTCCAGAACTGAAGCATAGCATGTAGTTATTATAGGACCTTCTACAACAAGAACGGCGCAGCACGGAAGTGTTTTTGTTTTTGCTTTATTAAACACGAACATAGACCATAAACGGCGACGCTATTTTCTATTATAAGATTTTTTTTCATAGCGATCGTGGCTTTATTATGGCTTTTGGGAAGTGCTTTTCAAGATCTATACAATACTATAAAAGAAGTGCTTGGGGTCACTTGTATTCATCCTTCACCTAGTATTCAACACAAGCTTGGAGATTGGACCTCAATAGAGGTGGTGTTTCGTCTAGCACATGGGGCAGCCATGGTGCTAACTTGAAGCATGTTGAGGAGCAGCTATGGAGTTCTTCTTAATGATTCTTCTTGGAGAAGATGAAGGGTGTGCTCACACTCTAGCTCATGGAGAGGAGGTTATCTCTTGTTCATAGCAAGAAGACTTGTTCATTAACAGCTTGATGGTGAGGATCGGCCATCTACATGGTGTATTTGAAGATTGTCTTCTACAAGAAGATATCAGGTTGAAGATTGTCTTCTACAAGAAGATGTCGGGCTACTTCAAAGACATTGGATGGTGGTTAACATAAGTTTCACATCTTATGTTAAGTATTCAGGTACATATTCTCTTTATGCACACAGGTACTACTTGAATTTTATGGAGGCCGTGGCATTCATATCAGGAGGAGTCCTATACGGCATAGGTACAAGAGAATTAGTACGTATATGCTTTATGCATATTTGGATGAGGTGTTTGAGAAGGTGTGTTCACATGAGTTTGAGGATTTTTGGCAGCAAACTTGTTAGCATTCTTTGCTACTTTTTAAGTATGTGATCTTTTCACACACGTATCTGACTTAGGGTCTTCCATAGCCTTAGGTTAGATGAGGATTTGTTGATTATCAGTTTCACACTGATCCTTCCTCTTTCAGCCACTCATATTCACTCTTCTATAACCTATTAGGTCACACATCTCATGTATATTCAAATTTATGCCCATACATCTGAATATGTTTGTTTCATTTGTACATTCGCTCATTCATCTATTTCTCATCACATAGAGTGGTTGAGAGTTTTGCTCCCACATTGTACATTGAACATTGGTATATTTGATACTATGGGTAAGCGATGGCTTACGTAACACCTTACACATGTCGTCTATTCTTTCTCTATCTTCATCTCATCATCTGTATGATTAAGTTGTGGTATGTTCATGTTTTGTAAATATTGAAGATTGCTAGATTCTATGTTGTATATGCTGGACCTATGGAACCATGAATCTGTGATATGAGCTAAGGGCCTACCTCACTTCCAACATTTGGTATCAGAGCACTAAGGTTTTGGTTTCAAAACTTTAGATCTTTGGCATCAATGCATTAAGGCTCATTCAGATTCACAAGTTCCCAGACCTCGAGTTTTACAATATTAGATTTAAGAGCATCTTCTAATATTTGACATTTGACATACACAGTTAATCTAGATGAGTAGAGATTTGAGAATTAGACAATTCAGTTACATGTGTATTCATCAGTTTGGAGTATGAAGTTGATGATCTGTTAGCAACCGAATATTTTTGGAAAAGTATCCAAATACTTTACAAAAGTATTGTTTGAAGACCCAGACTTGATGAAGAGAAGGCTACTTCAAATTCAAGGAAGAACAATGGTTTAGAGAAGATGAAGAAATAAGATCAACATCAAATCACAGGTATCAATTTTTACTATCAGATTATCATTTGCAGGTCATGTCTTAGATTAGCAGTTATGAAGAGATTTGAAGGTTTCAAGGAGTGCTTTTTATGCTTTCATCATTTGAAAGTTAAAGGCTACATCAAAACACGTATCTAGAGGTTTTTCTAGAGAGTTTTGAGAGATCTCTTTCATGGCAAGAAAGTTCATATAAGAAGACAAATGTGAAGATGGGATGAGTTTTTTGTTTTCAGCCAATTTTGTCTTGTAAGTTGGTTGGATATCAAGGTAACAATGTGATCTAGAGACAGTAACTCTAGAAGGGTAATTCATCATTCAGACAAAAGATTGGTGAATTTAGTCGTTTCAGACATTTGAAACAACATTTTGATTCAGAGATATGAGGAGATGATAAAACCTGATTCTATATTCACTTCCATTTGTATACCATGTTTGTTTTGTCTCTTACTCTTAGCACTAGAGGAAGAGAAAAGTTCATTTGAAGAGGTCAAGAGTGTTTGCTACTTCAAGATGAATAGAACAAGAAGAGAAGTTTGAAGATGTTGACATCATCAGGTGGAAGAAAGATGCAGAAAAAGAAAGTCCATCATTTCCAAAAGAAAAGTAAGGCTTCCTTTTCTCTTATATTTTCCATATACTTTTCCTATTTTATCCTCTACACCCAAAGACAAGTCTACGAGAACATCTTGTTTAAAGAAGAAGCAGTTTCTTGTTTTGCATTACACGTGGTCATGAATTAGTAGATTTGACAAAGAGTTGCATTGAGAGAAAGAAAAGCAGCAGATATATGTTTTGACTCCTATGTATATGAGTTATGTTTTAGTTGAAGCTTTTGAGCGGGCAGCTTATATGTTCCCTCAAAGAATTCTTGGTGTGTCAATACAGAGCTACTTGATATATGACAAGTTGCAGAGAAGTATATTTCTTCTTTATCTAACTCTCTTAAGGTAAAAGGGTTTTTTGTAGCAGATGTTGAAGACTTGGGTTGAGGTTTTATGTTTGGAAAAGGTTACCTCATATTCCGTATTTTCAGAAAACTTCAGAAAATTCAGTCTTGTTGATGTACCAGTCAATTGAAGAATCTACTTTTTATTGTTGGTGCATTTTACCCAAGCCTACATGCTTGATATATTTGATATTATCCTCATTTGTAAGTCACATGAGTAGTCATGTGAACACCTCTTGTAAAAGAGTACATTTTATCTCTTGTAAATGGAAAAAGAAAAAAGGAAAAGGATGGCTTACCTCATCCATGATGTAAAAGCAAATTCGTGGCTCCAACTACCAAAATCACGAATTTTTGAGCTGAGGGAATCTCTCTTAACTTTGGGGATCACTTTTAGGTGGAGCCATTCGAATTCGAATTCAAAACTCCCTCCAAGAATAGCTATAAAAGGAGCAAGAAGGAAGAGGCGATTAGCAAGCCTTGTACGTGACCACTTCATGTCATTTTGTAGAGATTGAAGAGCTTACTCCATAGCTCTATCGTTCTACTCCCATTGTGAAAAGATTCATTGCCAATGTGGTTGTAATCATATGTGAATCTATACATTTATCATCATCTACTTCTCTGTTTTGTTCTCTGCTATACTCACTCAGAGCAGTAACTTCAGAAAGTCATATCTCGAGTTCTACTGAACCTTTTTCAGTGATTTAACTTGCGTTGGATAGCTTGTACTGTCTACTTTGTGCATATAAATTTTCAAGGTCATTGGAGTAATACTTTTGGAGATATCTGCATTTTACTGCTTACTGGTCTATCTCTGCAGAGCCCCGAGAATTGTGGGAATGTTCCAGAAATTGATGAAACTTGTTCTCAGTGCTCAGTCCATCATTTGAAGTGTTTTAACTTGGATTGGGAAGCTTACTAAGTCTATTTGCTATGCCCAAAAGGAATTTTTTTAATTCCTACGAGGTTGAGAGCACTGTTCATTTTTTCAGTAGGTGTATGTCCAAAAATAGCAAGTTTTGGGAGCTAGTCATTTTGCAACTAGTCTATCTTGACTTAAACTTTTGGAATACATGTTCCAAAGTACTTGGCTGATATTTTGGTGGATTTAGGAAGCTCAAAGGGTCTACTAATCAACTCTGAAGTCTCAGTTGGCTGGTGTGAAGCTGGTTGTAGCAACACCTACTCATCTTTGGATTGCATCCACCATCTCTCTTCACATTTATGATTGTCTAGACTTTTGGATACATGTTTGTATTCAAAAAGGTGTTCCATCAGATCTTATCACTTGATTTAGAAGTGGAGTTAGCCAAGCAGATACTATCACATTTCACTCAAGTAAAATATGAAAAGTTATGAAGTATCAACTTGCAACTTTTGGAGTTCTCAAGGTGAGAAGTTTGTCCACTTATGTTTCAAGTAGGAGTTACAGATTCTTGGGAAGGATTTGTTTAAAGAAAAGTTTTACAACTTTTTGAGAAGCATGGACACTTGGAGACATTCAGGTAACAAATCAAACATTCAGTCATGAAGGTTTGATGATAGCAGATTCTACACAAGAGAGATCATTGATCTTGTATGATCTTGTATGATCTTGAATGATCATCTTGAGTTTTTATGAGTCAGTTGTCTATCCTTTGTTTGTGGAGATTCTTAACATTGGAGAAGTAAGTCAAAGATTCAGATTCTATCAAATTTGTGTTGCAGAAAGATAGAAGATACTTGTTATGTTACAGAAGGTTATGAATCCTAAAGTGCTTTCAACAAGGTTTTTTGTTATATGGATCAGCTAACCTTATTCTAGATTTTTGGGAAGCTGAGAAGTAAACAGTGAAAGCCATTAGTATCTGCAGTGCTAATAAAAAGGGTTCAGAAATTTTGTTTCAGATATAGGTATTGGTCACTAAAGATCAGATTTATGAAGAAGGACGTCCAAGATTTCATAAAGTCTGATATAATTTGAAGAATACTGGATACTAGTGTTAAGTCATCCATGGGGGTGATAAAACATGAAGACTTATTTTCAGCCATATATAAAAGAATACAGAGTCATACCTATAGGTATTCCTATTTCAGGTATTCCTATATTTCCTTTGTCAGGTTCTCTTTATGTTCTAGCTTTGTAAGAAGAAGGAAGAAGGAGAATGTCTGGAGAAAGTTCCTGTTAGGATGTTCTTGTTCAGGAGAAGGTTCCAGAGTTCTATTGAAGAGAAGCTTGATATTTCAGAAAGGTATATTTCAGAAGTGCGCACATATATGTTTATACCAAGTTCTGAAGGAAAGAGGTATGAAGGATTTAAAGGATGAAGACATGATGACATCATAGATTTTTACTCATATTTCAGTTGATTTCAATTGAGTTGAGTTGATTTGACTTGAGTACAGGCAGAGATGAACGAGCACTGTTCATAATACACTAAGTTGTGAGTTCTCAGTCACAGGTTCCAGGATTCAGTTCTTGATTTTGTTTAAGTGTATTTACATGACATAGAAGAAATACGTTGAGAAAGTTTTCATAAGGTAATTGCAAATATGTGGATCCTAGTGTATGTTTTCAGGTTTTTGAAGACAGGAGATAGCAGGTTCAAAAACAGTTCATGCTATATTTGTTATCAAGCAGTGATTGCTTGATGAGTTCACTATTGGATATCTAGTTTGCATATTTTCTCAAGTATTATGGTTCATATTCAGCAAGTTCAAGTTTTTTGAAGGAAAGTCAAATTTAGTTTTGAAGAAGACTTTTTGAAGACAATGTTTGAAGATCAATTTGGGGAGTACAAGCTTGAAGCTTGTGATAATTTGCAGCTTATGAAGTTTGCAGATTCAGTTCAGTTTGTACCAATATGCCATTGCAGGGGGGATTGTTGGAAAACAATGATCCTATTGGTCAAAAGTGTCCAGAACTGAAGCATAGCATGCAGTTTTTATAAGACCTTCTACAACAAGAACGGCGCAACGCGGAAGTGTTTTTGTTTTGCCTTTATTAAACACGAACATAGACCATAAACGGAGACACTATTTTCTATTATAAGATTTTTTATTCGTAGCGATCGTGGCTTTATTATGTCTTTTGGGAAGTGCTTTTCAAGATCTATACAATACTATAAAAGAAGTGCTTGGGGTCACTTGTATTCATCCTTCACCTAGTATTCAACACAAGCTTGGAGCTTGGACCTCAATAGAGGTGGTGTTTTGTCTAGCACATGGGGCAGCCAGGGTGCTAACTTGAAGCATGTTGAGGAGCAGCTATGGAGTTCTTTTTAATGATTCTTCTTGGAGAAGATGAAGGGTGTGCTCACACTCTAGCTCATGGAGAGGAGGTTATCTCTTGTTCATAGCAAGAAGACTTGGTCATTAGCAGCTTGATGGTGAGGATCGGCCATCTACATGGTGTATTTGAAGATTGTCTTCTACAAGAAGATATCAAGTTGAAGATTGTCTTCTACAAGAAGATGTCGGGCTACTTCAAAGACATTGGATGGTGGTTAACATAAGATTCACATCTTATGCTAAGTATTCAGGTACATATTCTCTTTATGCACACAGGTACTACTTGAATTTTATGGAGGCCATGGCATTCAAATCAGGAGGAGTCCTATACGGCATAGGTACAAGGGAATTAGTACGTATATGCTTTATGCATATTTGGATGAGGTGTTTGAGAAGGTGTGTTCACATGAGTTTGAGGATTTTTGGCAGCAAACTTGTTAGCATTCTTTGCTACTTTTTAAGTATGTGATCTTTTCACACACGTATCTGACTTAGGGTCTTCCATAGCCTAAGGTTAGATGAGGGTTTGTTGATTATCAGTTTCACACTGATCCTTCCTCTTTTAGTCACTCATATTCACTCTTCTATAACCTATTAGGTCACACATCTCATGTATATTCAGATTTCTGCCCATACATCTGAATATGTTTGTTTCATTTGTACATTCACTCATTCATCTATTTCTTATCACATAGAGTGGTTGAGAGTTTTGCTCCCACATTATACATTGAACATTGGTATATTTGATACTATGAGTAAGCGATGGCTTACGTAACACCTTACACATGTCGGCTATTCTTTCTCTATCTTTATCTCATCATCTGTATGATTAAGTTGTGGTATGTTCATGTTTTGTCAATATTGAAGATTGCTAGATTCTATGTTGTATATGTTGGACCTATGGAACCATGAATCTGTGATATGAGCTAAGGGCCTACCTCACTTCCAACAAATTGCTATATAAATCCATTACTAAGCACCACTGTTGCATGGACTTAGCAAAATAGATGGATCTTTGAATACTTGAAGACTTTGAGAAATATCTTTGAATTCAGTTTGAAGTTCAAGCTGATCAAATACATTTAACTTAGATGTTTTCTAGTTAAGTTCACTTAAATTTCTATAAACTCTTTTCTCGGCTAGAGGAATATTGTATCCAACTAGGCTTTAAAGGCCTATTAGAATGTACAAGTGTTTTCATTTACTTCTTGGACAACCAACTTCCATCTGGATCAAGAACAATCCAAGTGAATTTTCCTAGGGTATTTTATCAAAGAGTTGACTTCATGGGAATTGTAAAGACTATTCCTAGCTTCTTTTTTTCTTCAAGAGTTTATTCAAAACTCTTTTAGAGAACTCTAGAATATTTATTCATAGGATGGGAGGTGAGTGGCACACACAACATTCAAGTCTTTAGCTTTCATGGCTCCTTAGAGAGATTTTGGGAAGCGATCTCATACACTTTGTATCTAGAGCATTTCAAAGATCAATTAGAAGAACAATTTCATGAGTTTTTTTGGTTGCCGCCTTCAGGCCTAGTATTCATCATCATCTTCCTCAATTTTGGGAGGGGGAAAGCCATCGTCAAATTGAGTTCTTGCATGGAACTTCTTCAAAAAGAAGCTTTGGAGCCTCCCTCAGAGGAGCTGAATCACCCTCAGGGGAGCTCCCATGTGTGAATGGATGCCTGGAGATTTTGAGATAGCATGACTGGCCTGTTTTGATGTAGTCCTAAGTAAGAAGTGGCATCCTAGGAAACGACTAGTCATAGATTTTGCTTCATATGTTTACCAGTTTGAGCATGAGGAAAGGTGATTATTGATCCATGGAGAGCCAGATCTCTAAGTGACACGATTGGTGACCAGAACCAAGCTACTCAAGATTGATTGTAAGTATATTTACTTTCAGTATTTTGTGTCTTCATCTTGTGTAGTAATGGATTCTTGTAGTTGAGAAACCTCCAATTGGAATGCTCAAGTACTTTTAGATGAAGTACGAGTAGAATTCTAGGAGTTTTTTTTTTAAGAATTAGCTTTGAGTTTACCTCCTTGCAGAAATATTGAGTATAAGATTGAATTGATACCAAGAGTGAGTCCCACCTCTTGACTACCATTTTGAATGATCTTACAAGAGAAAAATGAAGTCTGCAAGGTCATGTATGAGTATATGGAGAAAAGGCTTACCAAACCATACCATTCGCCCTTTACAACACCAATTCTTCTAGTAAAGAAGAAAGATGGATCTTATATTATGTGTGTCGACTAAAAAGTACTCAATAAGATTAGCATCAATCATAGGTATCCCATGCCTAGGATAGATGATCTCCTTGATGCTCTAGGTGGAGCGATTGTATGTGATAAAACAGATTTGAAAAGTGGATATCACCATAATAGAGTTAAGGAGCATGACGTATATATAAATACCTTTCAAGACCTGTTTTGGGAATTATGAATACTTAGTTATGCCATTTGGTTCGATTAATGCACCTTCTACTTTCATGATGTTAATGAATGATATTTTATGTCTGCTTATTGGAAAATCTGTTGTAATTTTGTAGATGACTTGTTGGTGTATAGTAGTTCTATACATGAGAATGAAAGTCACGTAAGATTGGTATTAAATAAACTAAAGGAAAATCAAGTGTTTGTTAATCCAAATAAGACTCAATTGTTTCTTCTAGAGATAGAGTATTAAGGGCATGTGGTATCAGCCAATGAGGTTCAGGTGGATCCCAAGAAGGTCTCAATCATTTTAGCATGGCCTTGTCCTCAAGATGAGGGGTAAATGATCACTTCTAGGACTTTTTGATTTCTATTGGAAATTCATTTCATCTTGTTCATCAATAGTAGCACCTATAAAGAATTTGCTTCAAGGCAAAGTATATTTTGCATAGAAGCAAGAGCAACAAGAAAGTTTCAATAACTTGAAGCAAGCCATTTCAGAGGTTCCAATACTCAAAGTGGTGTATCCATAGAAACCATTTGAGTTGGAGATAGATGCTAGTGGCATAGCCATAGGGGTAGTTTTGAGCCAAGAATGCAAGACAATAGCTTTTGAAAGCAAGAAGATGAGTAGTACATAACGCAATTGGCCATTGCGTGAACATGATTTGTATGCAATGGTGCATGCTCTTAAAGTTTGGAGACACTATCTTTATGGTGCAAACTTTAAGGTGTACACAGATCACCATATACTCAAATATTTTTGTAGTCAGCCAGATCTTCGAGGTAGAGAAGCTAGTTTGGCTGAGATCATGCAGGAGTTTCACATGGCACCATGATTTTTGCATCCTTTATAGATTCTAGAGCACATTTGGAATGGTGTACCCATGGAATTCATAGTGGGGTTATCACACACCCAAAGGAAGTGGGATGCTATCCTAGTAGTGGTAGATATATTGAGAAAGATGGCTCACTTCATACCCACACAGGAGATGATAGAAGCTCCACAAGTAGTGGAGCTATTTATCCAACATGTCTTCAAATTGCATGGGTTACCCACAACCATAGTTTCAGATAGGGATGTTAGATTCACAAGACACTTTTGGAAGTTTGGATTTGGTAAACTAAAAATGTCATCGAAAATGAGTAGTGGTGACCATCCAGAGACAGATGGTCAGTCCGAGAGGGTCAATTAGATTCTAGAGGGAACGTTGAGAGAATGTTTGTCTGAGAGGCAGACATATTGTGATAGTTATTTGCCATTAGTAGAGTTCACTTACATTAATAGACCTCATAAAGTGAGAAGAATGTCTGCTTTTGAGATGAATTATGGCATGATGCCCATTGCTTCTAGTACCATAAGATCACCAAAGAAATGTCCTAGTGATTCGGAGCTCCTAGCAAATCTCCAAGAAATTTAGAAATAGCTAAATCCAAGATGCAACAAGCAGTTGATAGGGCAAAAGAATATGCTCACAGGAAGAGATCTCCTAGAATCTTTGAGGAAGGAGATAGAGTTTTTCTTCAAGTCCCAAGTAGATCTACTTCATTATCCACAAGGAAGTGTATTAAGCTTTCACCAAGGTTTTCTGGACCTTGAAAGATAGTTTAGAAGGTTAGTGATGTTGCTTACCAATTAGAGCTTCCTCCAGATTGCAGATTCCATCCAGTGTTCATGTTCGTAAACTTAGAAAGTATTTATAGGGAGGATAATCTAATAGAGGGCATTGTTTCTTTGTAGGAAAGTGACAAAATAGATCATTCTCTAGATAGGATACTAGATTGGAGACAAAAACAATTGAGAAACTACATACAGAAGCTACTTGGGAATGAGAAGCTCTAGTTTGCGAGTACTTTCCCTCATTGATCATTGAGGACAATGATCTTTAGAAGAGGAGAGAGCGTTAGAGATTGGTCTATAGAGACCATCACATGTGTATGTGGGACAAGGGCTAGTCATAGCCAAGGTCCCTATTTAGGGGGATATCCTAAGGTATTTCAAAGGTAATGGGAATGAGTGTTGCATGATGGTCGCATGTGGGCACTAGATTATTCTAGAGCATTGTTATTTTGAATACAAGCGTACATAAAGAATGGGAGGTGAGTGGCACACACAACATTCAAGTCTTTAGCTTTCAAGGATTCTTAGAGAGTTTTTAGGAAGAGATATCCTATAGAGAAGTCCTTGGAGAAAAAAAAAATGGAAGTTGTGTGTGAGTTAATGGATACAAAAATAAGCCCACACATAACAATGTGAAAGGTATAAAAGGAAGCTTGTAAGCCACTTATCTTAATTTCTTGAAGAAAAAGGTGCCAGAACTTTCTTGAGAGATCTCTGCTCCTTCTAGCCCATGGATCCTCTTGTTGAGAATGGGGTTTTCTTTGAGTTGAGGTTCAACGTCAGTATACCATGAAGAATTGTGAGCAGTCCGCTCAATGGGCCTCTAATGAATGCTTGCATCCATGTGAGACTCATGGTTGCCTTAATGTGAATGAAGTCCATCATCGGGCAGCCTCATGGGGCTAGTTTGGAAGTGATTGGAGGTGCCAAGACCCTCTATTTTGGTAGTGCAAAGAGACCAAAGATACTCACATGAAGTGACAACTTAAAGCTGAATTTCAACCTTCTTTTAAGATAAAAAAAGGGCTCTGAATACCATTATTTCACATCCACACAACAAGCCTAGGATAAAAACAACCTAATGGATAAGCTAGCTTAGCCCACAAAGGGGTGAGAGATGCACATATCCACCCAATCACTGCACCCATATATATACCTCTAGGTCACATATCCTTGGACACTTCAAAGTATCCCTCATGTGGATGCTTACTTAAGGTCCAACCACATGGTATCATGTGGTATCACATGGATTCTTAATCAAATGGGTCTTCTCCTCTCATGTACACCCCAAGGTATCACTTTGGAGAAGCTTCTCCCCAGACTAAGGTTCCCAAGACTTCGATTAGCTAATCCTAAGGTTCAAACCCTTTCAATGGGAACTAAAATGATTTAAATAACTCAACGCTTTAAGGTCTATACTTGGAGATACTTTTCCAAGGTTTTCCAATAAAAGTCCAAGGGTTCTTCAAGGGAATTTGGACCCTCAAAACCCATGTCTTTTGCCACTTGGACCTATAATTATGCAACACCTATGCTAACATGCAACTGAATGCCACAAAAAGAAATTATACGAGCACTGAATGCAAGGGATTAGGCATGGTGTATGTTGTAAAGAGTTTTCAACACTATCTTTTGACCAATGAGTTTAAGTTTTTCACAAAGCATTAGGCTTTATTGTATTTGATCAATAAACATTGCAACACAAGATGCTTAGTAGGTTTCTCTTACTAATGGAATATGATTTTGAGGTGGTAGTTAGAAAAGGGGAAAAACATTTAAGGCTGGACTATCCCTCTTGAATAAATACACGAGAATCATTGCAAGGAGTGTCAAGGAAACTAATTGATGCCTATATGTTCAATTTAGAAGTAGTGCCAAAGTGGGCCCAATCTTTAGTCCCAGTCATAATGATACTAATTTCAAGTAGGAAGCTTATACAAACATGAAAAACAAGGTATCTTTTCTTGTTGTGTTGATAATGAAGGACATAAAACCCTACTACAACAAGCACACATTGGATTTCTAGGTAACCACCATTCTAAATAGCGAACACCGGGAAAATTTAAGTGGTTAGGATTGTATTGGCCCTAGATGGAAAAGGATGTACGCACATCATTAGAACCCAAGTGAACATGATACTCTCTACCATGTCTTTTGACACTTGAGTGGAGCACTCCATTGGCAGACTACTTATGGTCATGTATTTTTCCATTAGGGACTAATTAGGCTAGACATTGAAGTCTTTCTCAAGAAGCTCAAGACTATGCTCTTATCAGGGATAGCTTGTATATAAGAGACCAAGAAGATTATTGAGACTATGTGCATTCGAGAATGATTACTTTATGATTCTAGAGATGGCACATAGTAGTGTGTCAAGTGGACACTTTGGACCTAATTGTGCCATCAAGACCATTTTGTTCTCGGGTCTATGGTGGCCCACACTCCACATGGATGCACACCCATACATAAAATGTTACAACACTTGCCAAAGAGCACAATACCATATCTAATGCAATGAAAGGCCCTTGATGTCTATGATGGGAGGACTTGCTTTCTCTAAATGGGGCATATATTTCATTGGACCCACCAATACACCTGCAAGAAGTCCACATGAAAAATACATCATTGTAGCCATTGATTACTTAACTAATTGGACAAAAGTATTGGATAATCTTAAGAACAATGAAGATTTTATCTAATGTGTTGACTAAGCTAGTAGATCATAAACATTGGGACAAAAAACTCCATCATGCTATTTGGGGCCTGTCACATAGCCTATAATACCGTGCTTGACGCCAATGCTTTTATATGGTTTTTGGTCAAAATGTGAGTTACCATTAGACTTTCTTATCCCAATGCTTAGGGTTAGCACATGAATACCAATGGGAGGGACATGATTTGACAAAAAGGATCATGGATTTATAATATTTGGGAGAGACTAGGTTCTGTGCTATAGTTGGAATATGGAAAGGAAAAAGGCTATTTTGATGCTCATATCAAAGATAAATGCCTTCAAGTAAGAGATTTGGATATGGTTGTATGATCATCAATAGGATTTCCACTAGCCATGCTATTCAGTTATCCAGCTTGGAAGGTGAGATCCTACCGAGCTACATTAGTGAATGTTGTGTGAAATTATACCAAGAAACATTAATGGAAGACATGTTAGATTGCTTACACAAAGCAAAGAAACGTAAAGAGGAGGAAAAATGTATTTGGGAGGAGGCTGAAGTAGAGGCAATTGAGCACATAAAAAGAATAAAGTTACAATGATAAGAATTGCTTCTCAATCATCAAGGCCCATGATATCACATGGAAATGTATCAGGTGCACAAGCACACCCCACCTAGCATTATGGATAGAAAAACATTCATACAAGCTAGGAATAGGTGCCAAGGCCAAGATAGTCAAAGCTCTTATTGACTCATGTGAAACTATTAGTGCCATCACCTATTCATGTTCTCAAGTGTTGCGAATATTAGTGAACAAATGGAAGCCTATCTCATTGACTTAGAAGGAGTAGAAATCCCTTGCATTGATGATGCCAAAGTCCCAATACTACAAAACACATGCATTAGTACAAAGCTCTTGGTATGTGTAATGCCCTTTTGTCATAGACCACACACACATACAATAAAGAAGAATGTCATATCCATGGAACAACCAAGTGGTAGGTATGAAGACGAGCACATGACAAGATAGAAGCACACACACCTACAACAAGAGCAATGCAAGTGTGCACATGGGCACACACATACATGTGCACACACACACTCACACTCATGAGTAGGCAAGATATCAAATGCTCCAAGAAGCTCATTGTATTGCAAACACCTAGATACAATGCTTGAAAGAGTTGTCATCTTTGACTAAGTAACCCTAACGAACGAGAGCTCTTTCACTTTTATAGAATTTTTAAGAGCTTTGTCCACACTCTAGTGTCTGACTTAGTGTTAAAAATAGATTCAAATGCTATTTGGAGGCCAAAACAATATAAGAAAAATATGGAAATTGTTGTGGCTATTCTAATGATGTTCATGAAGCTCAAGTACTACTTATGTTTTATAATATGAACTCGATATTATACTGATAAAATTAGTAATTATGCCAAAAATAGGTATTTTTACATGTATTTTGGGTAAAAAATGGGAAAAAGCCTAATTTGAGGATGGATTCAAGATGTAAAATTTCTGTAGGCTCCATCCTTTATATTCCATGATCATGCTTCCCTTTTACTACATTCTCATCCTTTGACTAAGTTTTGACCACGTTGACTTGGTGTTTTTTAGAGTGACTTTTGAGCTTCCTCCAACACTCCCCTGCTCCTTGCTTTCTGTCATTTGTGATAGATGTCTTGTGATGTCCGGAATGAGCATGCATTGATGTGTAGATAACAGGTACTAATGTCTTAGTATAGTAAGTGGTGCCTGCAAAACGCCTTAAACATTTTTTATGTGTACCATCGAAAGATAAAATAAATGGTATGTTAAAAGAAAATAAATGATTACAAAATGAGGATGTGCATGAGTGATCGATGAGCTTTAAACAAATTAAACATGGATGGAAAAGATAAAAATAGACTAGAGGGGGATTGAAGGGTTGTGCATGTTTTATGTGTAGCATCAAAAGATAAAATAAACGGTATGTTAAAAGAAAATAAAAGGTTACAAAATGAGGGTGTGCATGAGTGATTGATGACCCTTCAAAAAAAAAAAAGATGGATTGAAAAAACAAAAATAAAATAGATTGGATTGAAGGGTTGTGCATGTTGTGGTAAATAAAAACAAAATAAAGCTACTTCTATGACTCAAAATTAAAAGAAATATTTATTAGAGACAGATTGTTGAGGTAGTCATAGGGGAACTACTTAATGCAGTGCTTGTATTAGCCAGTTGTGTCTGATGCACATCCTTGTAGGGTGGCCCTATGAATGCGACTTTAGATGCACTTATTGATTAATATGTGAAAGATGCGGGTCTTGAGCGATGTGCTCAAGGGTTATCCAATAATGAGGATTCCTAATCTATGGGAATGATCATTTTTTCTTGTTTTTTTCTCTATTTTTTTTTGAATTGGTCTTGATAAGCATACAATCCATAAGATTGGAAAAATCTCACCTAATGACAATTCTTTCATGGCTATGGCTCCCCTTTCCTAAATTTTTTCTTGGGTTGGAAAGCATAGATCGTAAGATGCTTGTTTAATAGTCCTCAACCATCATGATGGGGTGTATAAGTAGGTCCACCGCACTACTCCGTATGGCTTCTTGAGACCATCACAAGGTTTTTTGAGGGAAAGAGTCAAGCACAATGTCCTTTATCCCATGGAACATCTTCTCCATATCCCCAAGATTTGTAGTAAGAAGATATCACCAATACAAGAACTCGGTTGGTTAATAATTTCTCACAATTTCTTCTTGTTCCATCTCTCTTCTTAACTGTGTTTCCTAACTGTTGTACTCACATGTATGTCTTCATGAACACAATAGGTACTTGATGGAAAGCTTCAATAATTGGTTGCATGAAGATGTTCGAATACTTATAACTGAGCTAAAATACCAGTCATCTTTGGAGACCTCATGGTGACATGGCCATGGAAATGCACTAGTTCCTCAACAAGGAAAGGGACATGATTTTGCATTTAGACACATGGTTGTCGCATGAAGAGGTATCCTGATAGACTAGGTATGTTTCCTTATTTCTTGTACCATTAAAATTGAAGCACTGGGTGGTGAATGTTAGTTTTGAATATATAAGAGAAATAACGAATATGTACATATATAAGAGAAATAATGAATATGTACATATATACAAGGTGTATGCTCTTTCTAAGCATATGCATTCAGTTGAAGAGCATGCAAATAGCAATGTTTTCAACTATTGTGCATGCTCTTTAATGGAGAGTGGAGTCAAGCATTGTGCTCTCGATGAAGGGGATGACGAAGGAGTCTAGAAAAGAAATGGAACATCTCCTCGATACCCAAAAAGTATTGATTATGGTATCTTTTGATAGCAATGGCTGCTTTGGGATCAACTTCCATATGAGCCTAGGACCTTTTTTTATTTTGGTTGCTTATTTTTGGCCTTATGGATCTTCCTTTCAGTGTGTAAGTCGAGGCTTGAACTTGCCCTTGTGGGACTCTAGGCAAAAAAGTTTCTTATAAAGATCTATCTTGTATTCCCCCCATTTTTTGTCATCTACAAAAGATGTTGTTGAGGCATTGGGTACAAGTTTAGAGACTTTGGAACCCATACTTGATTATATTGATTATGTGTGGCACAAATGGTTTTAGATATTCAAATGAATTTAAGTATAGGTTGTGACTCTTTTTGTGGGGACTTTCTTCTTTAAAGTAGCTTTTTATGTGAGGCTCATTCCTTCCTATGAATGCAAGGAGAACCCTCAAATTTTGTTACCAATTTCTTGGGTACCCATGTGATTGAGATATTCTTGTAGCCACAAGAGGCTTGGGTAACGAATATTCTTAGTCACTTGAGATTTGTGTTTGCCCATGTTCCTTTGTTTCTCCTACATTTGTTTACATTTGTATTTGGCTTTAACTTGATCAACAAGTGGTGGATGGGTATGTCTACAACATCGTGGACATGCTCAATTATCTTTGGAGTCTCATTATGGATCAAGCCATGAAGTGAGGAAGAAGTAAAACTTGGCACTACAATAATTTTCCCATCCCACTTGAGGATCAATTTTCTAGTGGCTAGGTTTAGACCTACATAATTTTCAAATAGCCAATGTTGTCCTAGAATGTCTTGTTTGATGAGATCATCATCCTTATATACTAGAAATTTTACAAATAATTTGGCTTTTCCCAAATGCATGGGGAGTGTAACTTCTCCAACACATGGGGTTTTAATACCTCCTAAGCCTATCAAGTAGGCTTCCATGGGTTTCATTGTAGTCTTCAAAGTTTGTATGAGAGACAATCTTATCACATTAATTCTAGCACCAATAGCAATAAGAAATTTGACCATGTGTTTAGTGGAGCACCTTAATTCAATAGCTATTCATGGTCTTCAATCCTTGATCGGCTTTCCACTTGAATAGGCTTGACACATAGCCATGGCAAAGGCTCGTGGTTGAATGAATGACTCCATTGCGATTTCTCTATGCACATTAGAGGGCATGTTTTGATCCACATGTTTTAGAAGGAATCTTTCCTTGTGAATATGCTCCAAGGCTTTCTATTAAGCATTGACTTTGATGCATTGTTCTTCGTGTTATTTGTTCATATCTACTTGCAATTGTCTTAAGATGTCTATAATGAGGTGTTTTTTGTGGAATTTGACTCTACAACCACTGATATAACACCTCATCCATCTGGAATAAAAAATTCAACCAAAATTCAAACCCAAATTTCAATTTTCACATGCTTTTTATGCAAAAATGCGCTTTTCAATAGTTTTTTTGTAGCTTTTTATGCTTCTCATGTTTTTCATGTTAATTTTTGTGGGCTTTTCAAATCCTATATAAAGAGGACCTAGGGAGCATCATAAAAAATCTAATTTGGAAAAATGTCTCCTTCAAGGGTTGCTAGTTGAATGGCAATGTATCCTGTAGGATCCATGACCTCTTTTTTTGCAGTTTCTTAGCATGTTGCTCTAGGGTCAAAAAAGTATTAGATCACCTTCTTGAATCTTCTTATCCTTGACACGGCATCAAACAAGCTTTTTGTTGTTTTTTGTGAGCATAGATGCTTGTTGTAGCCCAAAGGTGTGTCTCTTGTAGAGCATTGAGTTTATCCACTAGAGCAGATAAATCATGACCATTCTAGTCATAACCTCTAGCCAATTTGAGATTCAATACAAGGAAGTAAATGGCAAAGTAACATGTTGTCCGTATACAAAGTTAAGAGGTCTAGCTCCTATCATAGTCTTATAAGCAAGATGATAAGCCCAAATAGCATGGTGTAGGTGCTTATCCTAATCTGAGCATCCCGAGTTCACCAAATTTTTCAACACTGTGCAACAAACTTTGTTGGAACTCTCAACTTGAATTACCTCAATCATTGTTTATCTTAATGGGAAGGCTAAATATTGCGAAAATCTTCTCAAATAAAATTTTTGAAGTTGTTTGGGTATCAATGTTTCTTATAGCATGTGCCTCGACCCACATAGTGTGATAATTTATTGCTATTATTATGTACTTAGCATGAGATCCTTTAGCAAGTGGGTTAATAGCACCAATAAACTATATCCCCCATTTTGCAAAGGCACAAATTTCCATCATTATTTGTAAAGGAATTTGATCTCATTTAAATGGACATTTTGCTCTTTGGTAAATATCATGCCTACTCATGAATGTTTGAGCATCCATGCATAAGGTGGTCCACCACAAACCAAGAAATAGAATAATTTGAGCTATCGAGTCTACAAAAAATGACAGCTTGCAACATCAAAGTATGTAGATTCTAAAAGTGGCAAATAATCATCGTCATGGACACAGAGGTGTAGGAATTTATCCCTGCCTCAATTATAAAGCATCATACATCAACTTAGCAATGGTTGCATACATGCGTATGAACCTTCTATAGTAACCACAGTGTTCCATAAAAGTTTGGACTTCCTTGGCATTTTGTGGTCTAGGAAGCTCTAGAATTTCTCTTACTTTCTCCTCGTGTGTTGATATGTCATTCTTAGAGATTATGTGCCCTAGTATTTTGCCTTGGTGGACCATGAAGACACACTTTTCTAGGTTCAAGCACACTTTGTACAAGTGACATTTATAAAAAATTATTTTCAAGTTTAGAACATGTTCATTTCTATCATCTGGATATGCACATAGGGCATCAAGATAAAATTCAAGGAATTTCCTAACAAATTCTTTGAAAATGTGGCACATAAGCCTTTGGAAGATGACTGGGGCATTGTTTATTCAAATGGTGTTATTCAGAGAGAAAATATGCCCCATTCAATTGCAAAGGCAGTCTTATGTTGATCCTTTCTACAACAGGCATTTGCTTATAGCTAGAGAAACCATCTAGGAAGGTAAAAACTTCATGCCAAGCTACCATTTCTAGCAAATGGTTTGCTATTGGTAATGGATACTTTTCTCGAATAATGGCTACATATACTTTTTTGAGGTTGATGCAAACTCTATTTTTTTTCTTAGATACAACCACTATAGGTGAGACCCACTCTGGGTGCTCGATTTCATAAATGAATCTAGCTCTCTTATATGCATGCAAGAAATACAAGCTCTTGCATAATGTCCCCAACATCACAACCATATTGCCATTTCTAAATCATGAATCATACATTTGTTATCAACAAAATGTACATGAAATCTAGTGCTAGCAATAATAGGAAAAAAAATCATATTTTTCTTGATACTAGGTACAAATAATGCATTCTTGAGAGTAATAATACCTCCATTTGCAACTATAAGCTAAATTTCTATTGGAGTTAGACATCTACGGAAGCACACAAACAACACAAGGAAGAAGGAGAAGCTTGGAGCACAACACACAATACTGTATGTATTACCACTAGAATGTACAAAGATATGTGACCCGTTAGGGCTATAGGCATATATACAAGTTGGGGGAAAAAACCTCCTAAAGAGGGGAAAAAGTGCCCCGATGGTCCTAGTGTGTTCACACACAACACTACCTAAATATAGCAACAAATCCCCCTTGTGAGTGATGTGGTAAACAAGGAGCTGGAACTCATGTATAAGGAAGTGCCAAGCTATGTGGAATCAATCCACAAAAGGAAGTAAGCCCAAAGCTTTGTGGAAAGCTTCAAACTTCTCCTTAGGCTTAGCATGCACCAACTCAAGAGGACCACTTGCTCTATTCTTGCTTACTTGCAAAAATGTTTTCCTCTACTCCTTGCCCATCATGCAAGCTTCACATGGTTCTTTCATTTTTGCAACTGGAGGGAGGTGAGTAGCCACACCTTTTTGGTGCATCTTTTTTAGTATTGGGTACCCTATGTGGCCAAATCTCTCATGCTAAAGCTTACTTTTGTCCACACTTATCGTGGTTGTAAGAGTAGACAACTCATACATGTTGTTACTCCTTATTCTAGTCTCGACAACATTGTTGTTCTGGTCCAGAATCTCATCTCTTGTCTTGCTGAAAGACACTTGATGATCTTGATTAGTTATAGAAGCTACCGAAATCAGATTTCATTTGATTTGTGGAACATAAAACACGTCTGAAAGCTTTCTAATGTCCCCGTTATAG
This sequence comes from Ceratopteris richardii, assembly GCA_020310875.1. Taxonomy (NCBI): domain Eukaryota; kingdom Viridiplantae; phylum Streptophyta; class Polypodiopsida; order Polypodiales; family Pteridaceae; genus Ceratopteris; species Ceratopteris richardii. The sequence continues at coordinate 109,099,505 of CM035442.1, read as the reverse complement.
TTAATGAAAGCCACTGTACCTTTGCCCTTAGCAGGACATTTTGCATTGTTACCTACCTTTGCCATGATGGGTTCCTCTAAAGGCTATAGGGAACTGTAAATGACTTTTCTGCTTGTCATGTGATGAGAGGCACCACTGTCCAATACCCATGATTCATGTGTAGTTGAATCTTTAGTCGAGGAACAAATTTCCTCTACCATAAAAAATAACTCAAGCTCAGTTTCGACAGTGTTAGCAACCTCCTTGCCCTTGCCACTTTTCAAAGAGCCACTCTTCTCCTCTTCCCTCTTAATGTGATAGTATTGGATTCTATGGCCTTTGTTCTTACAATGGAAACACTCTTCCTTGAACTTCTTGAAGGTCTTTGGTGTGCACAACAAGAGGAGCAAGAAGGAGATGGAGGGAGAGAGAAGTGAGGAGAGACGCACATAAATGCGTGCGGCCTCGAAACCCACATAATGATCTCTCTTGAGGCAATGCTCTATATATGATGTATATATATGAATATGGGGTTAAAGTCACAGGACTCTTACATCCCCAACACTCTCCCACTTAAGGGTCAATGTGACCATAAGTGGAAAAATATACAAAGAATGATGTAGGACTATACAATAATGTACAGGAAGAGTCTAGATCTCAACCCATACAGATCAGCCTACACCAACTGCCTTGAACAAGGTGTATCCATGCACCTCAAATTGCTCTAGACTCATATTGATAAGAGTCGAGCTCACATCTGACTAATGCAAGAATTGATAAAGTTCCTGCAAAACTCCCACTCACTCTATGCCTGTGTCAATCATCGAACGATTGACAACTCCAAGTGCAAATGCTCCAATAACAACTGCAATGTCTAGTTTCGAGCATAACAACTCGTACATAAGACTCTTGAATGCTGACAAAACTTATGCTATCTTGGCTAACCTAAGTATGTTAGCCATGCTTGTATCCAAGGCATCCAAATCACGATTGTCAAGAACAACATGTCATGACATATCTATGTCAACACCTAGCATGAGCAAATCCAAGAATGACTGCATAACTACTGGCTCCTCAACATTGAAATCAGTCATCCTATCAGCCAAGGATGTATCTAGCTGTGCACCTTGAGAGCTAGTATGCTCTGGCATACACTGTGTATCATAAGAGCTATCCTTCTCTACCACACCAAGTGTATCATCATGCTCCACATGAGCTAATTGCACAACATCAACACCAAGGTCAAAATGATGATCACACTCTAATTGGGTATCATCACAATGCTATACATGAGCATCCACATCATGCTCTAAAGCATCCAAATGATCATCCAAAGTGTGCTTTATAAGAGCATCCATATGATCAAAACAATCATGCTCTCCATAAGCATCATGAGCATCCAAAACATGCTCTACATGCGCATCCGTCTGAGCATCCAAAACATGCTCTACATGCGCATCCGTCTGAGCATCTGAATCCTGCCATACATGTGCATCATGAATGTCAACAGACCTATGTGTAGGTTTACAAAATGAGACATGACGAGTCTCACACCACACATAAGGCTGAACTCCCACTGAGATGAGACTGTCTCTCACATAAAGTACCTGCAGTGGATACATGTGCCCAATCCTAGCACCTCTGACAAGTATAAGTTGTCCCAACTGCAACTGAAAGTGATGCTCACCAAGGAATGCATAACATCTGCTCTCCTATAACTGGCTAACTGAAATCAAGCTCATAGGGAATGAAGGCACATAGCGTACATGTTTGAGTATAAGTGATGATCCACTAGGTAGCATAAGGCATATATCTCCAGCACCCTCAATGTCATAAGCCGTACCATCAGGCAAGTGCACACATCCATGACTCTCACCTGAGAATTGATAAAACCACTCGTGATGTGGAGTAACATGAAAATCGGCTAACGCATCAAGCAACCAAGGCATATGTGTGCTATCCAAAACAAGAGGAATCCTGAGATGAATCATAGGAGAAAATGACATCACCATCACTGGCATAATTAACTGCCATAGGCTCTCTTGAAACCACTACCTGACCTGCATCACATGCATGTCTCTGACATTGTCATCGCATCCACCTAAAGCAACATCGTCGAATATGGCCCTTATGACCACAATGCCAACATCGAAGCTGTCGATGTGATCTACATCTCAGATGAGTCAATGGACTCACATACATATCATGTAGTCTCTGCCATAATGCACTACTCATGTCCTCATACATAATAGACTCATATATAGAATCCACAAGCTATAATCGGATACAGGAGCTAGCCAATGCACCCATATCCATCCATACATGGTTGGGCGAGTGAGTGTTTTTCATTCTTATCATTCAAAGTTTGCGGCCATTCGGTTGGTTATGTCCTTTCAGGGCTTTTCATGCATTTCTCCGAGGTCTTATGATGTAAATGACCTCGTGCATTGTCTTTCTCGGATATCATGGGGACTTCGTTTGTTATGCATGATAGTATCCTTGTCTTGCAACAAAAGTGCATCAATAAAAACAATTCAACCTCGTTCCCACCCAAGGACATACCACGTATCATATGCTAGAAAAAACTAGTCAAGTAGAAAACATAGCAACAATGAAGCAAGAAAGTTTTGATACATCACCACTCGAGTGAAAGTTCTACCAAGAATGAAAAAAATCAGGGATGGAAAGCTGTTAGTAGACACGTATGAAAAGCAAGGAAGAAGAGCTCAAGAGATGCAAGAACCTACAAAAGAAAATTCAAAAGTTTTAGATTTTAATATTATTATTTTTTTGTTTTAGACTAACTTTGTACACAAAAGTTACCCTCACATGTACTTTTGAGGGGAATAAGATTCAGATTTTAAAGGCTAAGGAATCGAACCTCTAGAGAGTCAAAATATTTTTGTAGAATTCTCATGCATTTTTTGTTGGAACAAAACAATCACAAATTGATGATTACAAAGATTTTGAAGCAAGTCTATGATCAGATTGAAGTTCAAGAAGTCATTTGAGGAAGTGAAGAGATATCAGAAGTGAAGCCTGTATACATATTTATATTACACTTGGAAATTCTTGTAATATGAGTATAGATAATCCTTAGGATGATAAGAAGTAATGTAATAGATGTGGGATAAGTCTAGAACCATATGTATATAAGTCAATGATTTAAAGAAATACATGTGAGAGTCATTAGAAGCCAAGTGTCATTAAGGTAGATGTGTAGAGAGTGATCCTTATGAGTTAGCGTCGGGTCTTTCTATGATTTCTCTCAGCCTGATCATGTGGATCAGAAATCCTTTTGTACACATCTAATTTGGAAGTTAATGAAGCTATGTTCAAAGTTTCATGATCTAATTCCTTTCATGCTGTGAGTATGATCAATAGGAACATTTGTATGTAAAGTCTGCAGAAAGATTTCTCAGAGTTGCACACTTTTTCGTGTCAATGTTTTGCTTAGATCTCAGTGGACAGTGTAAAGTATTTAATAAGTGAGCACTCAAAATCTAAGTTAGAAGATAAGGAAGCTATGGCTAAAAGCATTTAGCAAAACGTCATCTGTGCTGTGAGAAATCAACTTAAGAAGTTGACTATGTAGAAGTCATCATTTCTGGAAGACAGTTTCTGACATAGGTTTGATCTAAGTGATCAAATTAGAAATCTAATAGTTCTTTTGAAGAGCTAATGCTCAATATAGTTGCGCAAAGGTAGCATGGATATACGAGTATCATTTGAATGATTAAAATCGAAGTAATACGAAGAAATTGAAGTCTATTTCTGAAGCAGATTCTTGAAGATGAAGAGAGTTTCATACAGAGAAGTATTTCTTAATATATGTGAAAGATAATTTGAAGTTTGTGTAAAGTTTGATTTATTCTTGATATAGAGAAAGTTCTTAAGTCAAGATAAATCACACATTTGGAGATTAAAAGGTCTCCAACAGTGGTATCAGAGCTGAAGGTGCGATACAAGTGAAGTAAAAAGCATTGGAAGTCCCGATTGTTGCAGACATTGAAGTTCTTTCAAATTAAAGGAGCATAGGATCAAAGTTTGAAAGAAAACCTGAAGGAGAATCAAGTACGAGTTCAAAGGATCAAGAAGGATTGAAGCTTCATATCAAAGGTACACTTTATTATCATAAATCATAGTAATTGCAGACACGGAAGATCAAAGATGGGAGAAAGCTTGCAGATTGATAAGCTAGATAGGGAGAACTATCCAGCTTGGTCCATGAGGATGGGGGCACACCTCATGAGCAAAGATTTGATGGCATTCATTACAAGAGAAGAAGAAAAGCCTGAGTTTGAAGATCCTAGTGTTCCAACTAGGGAGGAACTTGCAGGTTTGAAGAATTGGATGAGAAAGGATGCTCAATCTAGGAGCATCATTTACATGGCTGTAAATGATTATCTTCTTCCTCACATTAGAGGATTAGAATCTGCAACAGATGTGTGGAATGCTTTGGAAGAGCATTTCCAAAACACAACCAAGTCTAGGAAGTCTTCATTATGGGCAGAGTTTACAACCTTCAAGAAGAAGAGCTCACAATCAATTTCTGATTATGTGGCAAAGATGAAGGATATTGCAGATAGCTTGGGAGCAGTAGATGAAGACATTGAAGAGGATAAGTTTGTAAGGAAAATACTTACAAGTCTGAGAGGAGATGAGAAGTGCAAGCCTTTCATATTGTCCATAGAATTGTCATTAGATCACTTTACTCCTGATCTTAATCAACTGCTAGGAAACATGCTAACTTTTGAGCAGGACATTAAGGGAGATAATGATAGTGATGGAGAATGTTAATCTCCAAAAGAACAACTTACTCTTGTGATTAGAGCACCTCTATACCAAGAGTAAGTCAAACACTTCACTAATTTAGAGGATCAATTGCTAACTTATCAGAAATTAACAAATCTGTGAAGAAGATGATACACAGAAAAGTCTGCTGCATTGTTCATTCACATTGGCCTATCAAATCTGTAAAGTTTTTTATGAAACTTTGTACGAATCATCTCCTAGAGATTGCGCAACTATTCCAAGTTGAATTACTTCAAAAGATTAAGTATAACTTGAGAAATTGATTTCACAAGTTACCTATGTCAGAAACTGTTATCCAAAACAGTCGACTTTACACCTGTAACTTTTAAGACTTGGTTCTCCTTGAATAGAACCCGTTTTACAAAATGCTTCTAGACATAAGTAGCTTATCTTCCAACTTAAAGATTAAGCCCTCACTCATGCAAAACTTTAAACTGTGCTAGGAGAAATGACCAAAACATTGACTTCGAAATCTGCGCCTGTTTTAGGAACCAGTGAACATACTTCACATATGAATGTTCCTACACTCAATTCACTCAGCCTGATTACAATTGGAAGCTGAAATTTTGCACAGAGGTCAAGCAACTCTCAACTTAGACTTGTACAAAAGCATTCCACAATTGATCTACTGTAGAAGGAGAACACACAGAAACATCGGGCGCAAAATTTTTCATTTACTCAGAGAAAATACAACTGAGTGATGAGAGCTAACTCAAATTCACTTTTTTCTATCTTATGAATTCTATCTCCCTCATTCTTGACTTCTATCTAATGTCACATAAGCTCTCATACATGCCCCGACTTTTCTCAAGGTATTTATAGATAATTTGTACATAATTCTTACTGAACAAAAGATCTAAGTCATCTATGACTATGCTAGTGTACAAGACAACATTCTGACTTCTTCTTAATTTTGCAAATGTCTTCCTTTGCTTCATTCTGACCATAAGCATTCTCCAAGATCTGTATAATCACCAATTTGAGATTGGTTTGCTCCAACAGCTCCCCCTCAATCACTAATTGTGATTATTCCATTCTTCTTCACTCCTGCCATCTCCTTGAATCTCTGTAGCTTAGGTCCATCCAAGCTTTTTGTCATCATATCTGCCACCTGTTCTTTTGTTGGAGTGTACATCACTTCAATCTCTTTATCTAGTACCTTTTCCCTCAAGAAATGATACTGAATCTCTATATGCTTAGTCCTGGCATGAAAAACAGGGTTAGCTGCCAAATACAAAGAACTCATATTGTCTCCAAAAATTATTGGAGTACTATGATCAAACTCAAAACTCTTCATCAAGGTCTTCAACCATATCACTTCTTTTGCAGCTTCTACCATTCCCTTATACTCAGCCTCTGTGGATGATAAAGCAACTGTGTGTTGCTTCTTTGAACACCAAGACACTAACTTGTCTCCAACATAACATAGATATCCATGAGTAGACCTTCTATCATCTGAGTCACCTGCCCAATCTGCATCACTAAACACTTTGATTCTTGTGTCAGAAGTGAAACCATAGTACAAACCTTCACTTAGGGTTCCTTTGATATATCTGAGTACCCTTTGAGCTGCAATCCAATGAGTCTTCTTTGGACAATGCATAAATTGTGACAACACACCTACTGCATATGATAGGTCTGGCCTTGTCAAGGTAGCATAGATTAGACTACCTACCAAACTCTGATATTTCTTCATGTCATTGAACTCTTCACCTCCATACCTGCTCAATTTATGATTTACCTCCAATGGAGTGGTTGAGGTCTTGCAATCTTCCATGTTAAACTTGATCAAAAGATTCTTCAAGTATCTCTCTTGTGAAACATATACTCCATGTTGAGTATACACAATCTGCATTCCTAGAAAATAAGATAAGTTTCCCAAATCACTTATCTTAAACTCCTTCTCTATTTGCTTCTTGAGTTCATTGATTCCTTGAGCATCTGTTCCTGTAACAATAATATCATCAACATAAATGCACATGTAAATATATCCATTTTCACTTGCCTTCACTAGCAAGCTACTATCTGCCTTTGATGCTTGAAATCCACATTCATTCAAGAACTTGACCAATCTGTAATTCCAAGCTCTTGGGGCTTGCTTCAACCCATATAAAGCTCTCTTGAGCTTACACACATAATCTGATCCAATTGATTCCATGAAGCCTTCTGGTTGCTCCATATATACTTCATCTGCAATGTAACCATTAAGAAATGCATTCTTCACATCCAATTGTGATAATTTCCATCCCTTGCAAGTAGCAATAGCAATCAATGTCCTAATTGTAGACATCTTAGCAACAGGACTAAAGGTCTCATCATAATCTACCCCATAAGTTTGGGCATAACCTTTAACCACTAGTCTAGCCTTATATCTAGACACCTTACCATCTGCAAACCTCTTTGTTTTATATACCCACTTGCATCCAATGACTTTCTGATTCTTTGGTCTTGGTACTAGTTCCCAAGTTTCATTTTCAAGTAGAGCATCATACTCTTCTTGCATTGCCTTCTCCCAATTCTGTTTACCTTTGGCTTCTTCATAAGTAGTTGGATCTTCTTCTGTTTTCACAATGTAGGCATAATCTTTTGTTGTTAGGAAAGATGTATCATAACTATACCTTATAGGCTCTTTCCTTTCTCTTGTAGATCTCCTGATTTCTGCACTTCTTGAAGTTTCAGCCTCATTTGATTCTGGATCAAATCTTGGCCCTACTTCTTCATGATCCTGCACTCTACATCTAGAGTCACCTTCATCAACAATTTCTTCACAAACTTTTACCTTTGCCTTTCCTTTTCTTTGAATTTCTTCAACACCTGTATACTCATTTGGTGATCCTGTATACCACATGTTTTGCTCATCAAATGTCACATCTTTAGTAACAAGAAATTGCTTTGTGGATGGACTCCACAACCTGTAACCCATTTGTCTATCATCATATCCAATAAACACATACTTCTCTGCTTTTGGTTCTAGCTTATGTCTTAATTGTGAAGGAACATAAGCATATGCAATACATCCAAATACTTTACAATGATCAAGACTAGGCTTCTTACCCCACCATGCTTCATAAGGGGTTCCTCCATTCAAGGCTTTGCAAGGCAACCTATTCACAAGGTATGTTGCAGTATTAATGGCCTCTGCCCATAAGTAATTTGGACAATTCTTTTCCTTCATCATGGCTCTTGCAAACTCTACAAGAGTCCTATTCCTCCTTTCTGCTACTCCATTTTGTTGAGGGGAGTACCTGCAAGTCACTTCTCTTTTGATACCTGCATTCCATAAATAATCATCAAACTCTTTTGAGAAATACTCTCCCCCTCCATCTGATCTTAACCTCTTTAGCTTTTGTCCTGTGATCCTTTCTGCATAAGTATGGAAATGTTTGAATGTCTTGAAGACTTCTGATTTGTCCTTGATTACATACAAAGTAATCCACCTGGTTGCATCATCAACAAACAACACATAATATCTGGATCCATTTATGCTATAGTCCCTTGAGGGACCCCATACATCTGTATGAACCAATTCAAGCATATTTGAATACTTGTACCCTGATTTGTTATAAGAACTTTTATGTGCTTTACCTAATTGACAAGCTTCACACTTGTACACCATATGTTGCCCTTCAATGTTTGGCAATCCAAGCACCACCTGATTCTTTGACATCTCCTTTATAGCTCTCTCATTGAAATGACCTAGCCTCTTATGCCATAGGTCTAATTCAGACACCTTTTGACCTCCATAGGTAAATAGTGCATGCCCCACATTACCTTGAACTTTGAGAGTGAACAATCTTCCTTCCTTTTTACCTGCAATTATGTTTCTGTATCCCTGATTTGGATCTTGTACATAAACACCATCATTTGTGAATCTTACCTCATATCCTTTCTCCACAATTTGCCCTACACTTATCAAATTTTTAGGAATAGTAGGAACATAAAGTACCTTACTCAGAAGTGTACTTCCACTCTTTGTCTTCACTGATCCAATGCTCTCCACTTTATGTTTGGTATTGTCACCTGTTTGGACTGTATGTCCATTCACCCTTGCTTCCATATCAGTCATCAAGGATAGGTTCCCACTCAGATGGTTGCTGCACCCTGAATCAATATAAAACACTCTTTGATCTTCTCCCATTGATTCATGAGTTGCATTCAAGATAAGAGTCATGTCATCCTTCTGATCTGATGCATAATTGTAATAATTATTGTTGTAGGACTGAGATTGGAAGTTTCTTCCACCTCCTCTACCATATGATGTCCTACCACCTCTTCCTCTGAAATTGCCTCTTTGGTTTCTGCCTCCTCTACCTCTTTGACTATAATTCTGATTGTTGTATCCTCCACTTTGATTGTTATACCAACAATCATTTGCCAAATGATTTGTTCTGCCACAAATCCAACAAGCTTTAGCATTATCTTTGTTCTTACCTCCTCTTCCTTTACCTCTGAAATTTGTCTTCCCTTTTGTGAAGTTGGCTTGATTTGAGTTCCCTTCATCATCATTTGATTGCTTTCCCTTGCCATTCTTTTTCTTGTCTTTGGAGTACATAACTTGACTTGTACTTCTATCATTGTCTCCTTTAAGATCCTGCTCAAAGGTTAGCATGTGTCCTAGCAATTGATTAAGGTCAGGAGTAAAGTGATCCAGTGACAACTCTATGGACAATATAAAAGGCTTCCACTTCTCATCACCTCTTAGACCTGTAAGTATTTGTCTTACCAACTTTTCTTCTTCAATGTCTTCATCCACTGCTCCCAAGCTATCTGCAATATCTTTCATCCTTGCCACATAATCTGAAATTGATTGTGAGCTCTTCTTCTTGAAGGTTGTGAACTCAGCCCATAGTGAGGACTTCCTTGACTTAGTTGTATTTTGGAAATGCTCTTCCAAGGCATTCCAAACATCTGTGGCACTTTCTAAACCTCTGATATGAGGTAGAAGGTAATCATTTACAGCCATGTAGATGATACTCCTTGCTTGAGCATCCTTTCTCATCCAAGTCTTCAACATTGCAAGTTCTTCCCTAGTAGGAATACTTGGATCTGCAAATTCTGGTTTTTCTTCATCTCCTGTAATAAATGATATAAGATCTTTGCTCATGAGGTGTGCTTCCATCCTCATGGACCATGCTGGATAGTTCTCCCTATCTAGCTTATCAATCTGCAAGCTTTCTCCCATCTTGTATCCACCTGTGTATTGAAATCTTCAAGCTTTACAAACAATGTATGTACCTTTACTTCGAATTGAACTCCTTTTGCCTTTCTTGATGTCAATTTGTCTTCTCCTCGAGCTTTGACTCCAAGCTTTCACTTCTTGATCCTTCAAATGTTGAATCTCTTGAATCTGCAGCAGTCGGGATCCTCCTTTTCTTCAAATTGATGTCTCCTGCTCTGATACCACTGATGGAGAATGTTAATCTCCAAAAGAACAACTTACTCTTGTGATTAGAGCACCTCTATACCAAGAGTAAGTCAAACACTTCACTAATTTAGAGGATCAATTGCTAACTTATCAGAAATTAACAAATCTGTGAAGAAGATGATACACAGAAAAGTCTGCTGCATTGTTCATTCACATTGGCCTATCAAATCTGTAAAGTTTTTTATGAAACTTTGTACGAATCATCTCCTAGAGATTGCGCAACTATTCCAAGTTGAATTACTTCAAAAGATTAAGTATAACTTGAGAAATTGATTTCACAAGTTACCTATGTCAGAAACTGTTATCCAAAACAGTCGACTTTACACCTGTAACTTTTAAGACTTGGTTCTCCTTGAATAGAACCCGTTTTACAAAATGCTTCTAGACATAAGTAGCTTATCTTCCAACTTAAAGATTAAGCCCTCACTCATGCAAAACTTTAAACTGTGCTAGGAGAAATGACCAAAACATTGACTTCGAAATCTGCGCCTGTTTTAGGAACCAGTGAACATACTTCACATATGAATGTTCCTACACTCAATTCACTCAGCCTGATTACAATTGGAAGCTGAAATTTTGCACAGAGGTCAAGCAACTCTCAACTTAGACTTGTACAAAAGCATTCCACAATTGATCTACTGTAGAAGGAGAACACACAGAAACATCGGGCGCAAAATTTTTCATTTACTCAGAGAAAATACAACTGAGTGATGAGAGCTAACTCAAATTCACTTTTTTCTATCTTATGAATTCTATCTCCCTCATTCTTGACTTCTATCTAATGTCACATAAGCTCTCATACATGCCCCGACTTTTCTCAAGGTATTTATAGATAATTTGTACATAATTCTTACTGAACAAAAGATCTAAGTCATCTATGACTATGCTAGTGTACAAGACAACATTCTGACTTCTTCTTAATTTTGCAAATGTCTTCCTTTGCTTCATTCTGACCATAAGCATTCTCCAAGATCTGTATAATCACCAATTTGTGATTGGTTTGCTCCAACAGATAGGAGTGCAAGTCAAGCTATGTACTCCAAGGACAAGAAAAAGAATGGCAAAGGGAAGCAGTTAACTGATGATGAAGGATCTTCAAGTCAAGCTAACTTTACAAAAGGGAAGATGAACTTTAGAGGTAAAGGAAGAGGAGGTAAGAACAAAGATAATACTAAAGCTTGTTGGATTTGTGGCAGAACCAATCATTTGGCAAATGATTGTTGGTATAACAATCAAAATGGTGGAAGCAATAATCAGAGTTTTAATCAAAGAGGTAGAGGAGGCATAAACCAAAGAGGCAGCTTCAAAGGAAGAGGTGGTAGGACGTCATATGCTAGATGAGGTGGAAGAAGTTTTCAGTCTCAGTCCTACAACAACAATTATTATAATTATGCATCAGATAAGAAGGATGACATGACTCTCATCTTGAATGCAACTCATGAAGCAGTAGGAGAAGATCAAAGGGTGTTTTATATTGACTCAGGATGTAATAATCATTTGAGTGGCAATTTATCATTGATGACTGATATGGAAGCAAAGGTGAATGGACATACAGTTCAAACAAGTGACAACACTAAGCATAAAGTGGAGAGTATTGGATCAGTGAAGACAAAGAGTGGAAGTATACTCTTGAGCAAGGTACTTTATGTTCCTACTATTCCTAAAAACTTCATAAGTGTAGGGAAAATTGTGGAGAAGGGATATGAAGTCAGATTCACAAATGATGGTGTTTATGTGCAAGATCCAAATCAGGGATATAGAAATATCATTGCAAGTAAAAAGGAAGGAAGGCTGTTTACTATCAAAGTCCAAGGTAATGTGGGACATGCCTTATTTACTTATGGAAATCAAAAGATGTCTGAATTAGACCTATGGCATAAAAGGTTAGGTCATTTTAATGAGAGAGCCATAAAGGAAATGTCAAAGAATGATGTGGTGCTTGGTTTTCCAAACATTGAAGGGCAACACATGGTGTACAAGTGTGAAGCTTGTCAATTAGGTAAAGCACACAAGTTCATACAATAAATCAGGGTACAAGTATTCAAATATGCTTGAATTGATTCATACAGATGTGTGGGGTCCTTCAAGGGACTATAGCATAAATGGATCCAGATATTATGTGTTGTTTGTTGATGATGCAACCAGATGGATTACTTTATATGTAATCAAGAACAAATCAGAAGTGTTCAAGACATTCAAGCATTATCATGCTTATGCAGAAAGGATTACAGGACAAAAGCTCAAGAGCTTGAGATCAGATGGATGGGGAGAGTATTTTTCTAAAGAATTTGATGATTATTTGTGGAATGCAGGTATAAAAAGAGAAGTAACTTGAAGGTACTCTCCTCAACAAAATGGAGTTGCAGAAATGAGAAATAGAACTCTTGTAGAGTTTGCAAGAGCAATGATGAAGGAAAAGAATTGTCCAAACTACTTATGGGCAGAAGCTATCAACACTGCAACATACCTTGTGAATAGGTTGCCTTGTAAGGCTTTGAATGGAAGAACTCCTAATGAAGCATGGTTGGGTAAGGGACCTACTCTTGATCATTGTAAAGTATTTGGATGTTTAGGATATGCTTACCTTCACAATTGAGACATAAGCTAGAACCCAAAGCAGAGAAGTATGTGTTTATTGGGTATGATGATAGACAGATGGGTTACAGATTGTGGAGTCCATCCACAAAGAATTTTCTTGTTACCAAAGATGTTACATTTGATGAGCAAAGCACATGGTATACAAGGTCAACAAATGATTATGCAGGTGTTGAAGAAATACAAAGGAAAGGGAAGACAAAAGTAAGTGTGTATGAAGAAGATATTAATGATGGTGATTATAAAAGTAAATTACAGGATAATGTTGAAGATGGGCCAAGATTTGATCCAGAGTCAAATGTGGCTGAGACTTCAAGAAATGCAGAGGTCAGAAGATCCTCAAGAGAAAGAAAAGAGCCTATCAGGTATAGCTATGATACATCTTTCTTAACAACAAAAGACTATGCTTACATTATGAAGACAGAAGAGGACCCAATCACATATGAAGAAGCTAAAGGTAAACAGAATTGGGAGAAGGCAATGCAAGAAGAGTATGATGCTCTACTTGAAAATGAAACATGGGAGTTGGTGCCAAGACCAAAGAATCAGAAAGTCATTGGATGTAAGTGGGTGTATAAAACAAAAAGGTTTGCAGATGGTAAGGTGTCTAGATACAAGGCTAGACTTGTGGTTAAAGGTTATGCCCAAACCTATGGGGTAGATTATGATGAAACCTTTAGTCCTCTTGCTAAGATGTCTACAATTAGATCATTGATTGCTATTGCTGCTTGTAAAGGATGGAAGTTATCACAATTAGATGTGAAGAATGCATTCCTGAATGGATACATTGCATATGAAGTGTACGTGGAGCAACCAGAAGGATTCATGGATTCAATTGGATCAGATTATGTGTGTAAGCTCAAGAGAGCTTTGTATGGGTTGAAGCAGGCTCAAAGAGCATGGAATTACAGGTCTGTTAAGTTCTTGAATGAACGTGGATTTCAAGCATCAAAGGCAGATAGTAGCTTGCTAGTGAAAGCAAGTGAAAATGGATACATATACATGTGTATTTATGTTGATGATATTATTGTCACAGGTACATATGCTCAAGGAATCAAGGAGCTTAAGAAACAAATAGAGAAGGAGTTTAAGATAAGTGATTTGGGAAACTTATCTTATTTCTTAGGAATGCAGATTGTATATACTCAACATGGAGTATATGTTACACAAGAGAGGTACTTGAAGAATCTTCTGGTCAAGTTCAACATGGAGGATTGCAAGCCTTCAACCACACCATTGGAGGTAAATCATAAGTTGATCAGGTATGGAGGTGAAGAGTTTAATGACATGAAGAAATATCAGAGTTTGGTAGGTAGTTTAATCTATGCTACCTTGACAAGGCCAGATCTATCATATGCAGTGGGTGTGTTATCACAATTCATGCATTGTCCAAAGAAAAATCATTGGATTGCAGCTCAAAGGGTACTCAGATATATCAAAGGAACCCTACATGAAGGTTTGTATTATGGATTTACTTCTGATACAAGAATCAAAGTGTTTAGTGATGCAAATTGGGTAGGTGATTCAGATGATAGAAGATCTACTCATGGGTATCTCTGTTATATTGGAGATAAATTAGTTTCTTGGTGCTCAAAGAATCAACATACAGTTGCTTTGTCATCCACAGAAGCTGAGTATAAAGGAATGGTAGAGGCTTCAAAAGAAGTAATATGGTTAAACACCTTGTTGAAGAGTTTTGGAACTGACTAGAGTACTCCAATTATTTTTGGAGATAATATGAGTTCATTGTATTTGGCAGGTAACCCTGCTTTTCATGCCAGGACTAAGCATATAGAGATTCACTATCATTTCTTGAGGGAAAAGGTACTTGATAAAGAGATTGAAGTGATGTATACTCCAAAAAAAGAACAAGTTGCAAATACGCTGACAAAAAGCTTGGATGGACCTAAGCTACAGAGATTCAAAGAGATGGCAGGAGTAAAGAAGAATGGAATAATCACAATTAGTGATTGAGGGGGAGCTGTTGGAACAAAACAATCACAAATTGATGATTACAAAGAGTTTGAAGCAAGTCTATGATCAGATTGAAGTTCAAGAAGTCATTTGAGGAAGTGAAGAGATCTCAGAAGTGAAGCTTGTATACATATGTATATTACAGTTGGAAATTCTTGTAATATGAGTATAGATAATCCTTAGGATGATAAGAAGTAATGTAATAGATGTGGGATAAGTCTAGAACCATATGTATATAAGTCAATGATGTAAAGAAATACATGCGAGAGTCATTAGAAGCCAAGTGTCATTAAGGTAGATGTGTAGAGAGTGATCTTTATGAGTTAGCATCGGGTCTTTCTATGATTTCTCTCAGCCTGATCATGTGGATCAAAAATCCTTTTGTACACATCTAATTTGGAAGTTAATGAAGCTATGTTCAAAGTTTCATGATCTAATTCCTTTCATGCTGTGAGTATGATCAATAGGAACATTTGTATGTAAAGTCTACAGAAAGATTTCTCAGAGTTGCACACTTTTTTGTGTCAATGTTTTGCTTAGATCTCAGTGCACAATGTAAATTTTTTAGTAAATGAGCACTCAAAATCTAAGTTAGAAGATAAGGAAGCTATGGCTAAAAGCATTTAGCAAAACGGGATCTGTGCTATGAGAAATCAGCTTAAGAAGTTGACTATGTAGAAGTCATCATTTCTGGAAGACAGTTTCTGACACAGGTTTGATCTAAGTGATCAAATTAGAAATCTAATAGTTATTTTGAAGAACTAATGCTCAATATAGTTGCGCAAAGGTAGCATGGATATGTGAGTATCATTTGAATGATTAAAATCGAAGTAATACGAAGAAATTGAAAAAGCAGCTTCTTGAAGATGAAGAGAGTTTCATACAGAGAAGTATTTCTTAATATATGTGAAAGATAATTTGAAGTTTGTGTAAAGTTTGATTTATTCTTGATATAGAGAAGTTCTTAAGTCAAGATAAATCGAACATTTGGAGATTAAAAGGTCTCCAACATTTTTAGACTCTAAATCGGAGGTGTTTTGAATCTTTTGGACTATTTAAGTGTAGGCACACATTGTAGAGTGAATAAGGCCAATACAAAAGGTACAAAGGAAAAAGGCCAAGAGTTGTAAGAGATATTTTGAGCTTCATTTTGTGAGAACCAAGATAAGAAATTTGAAGAGACTTACTGCATGATTATTTTATTTCAAGATGGAAATAAATTAGGAACACACAACTTTGCTTTCGTTTCATGGATCTCAAAGTGGATTTTGACACCCTATCCTCTTTTCCACCTTCTAGGAACAATCTTCCCCTTACATCCTATGGTCCCCATACACCCTATGGAGAGGTTGGATACATGATTCAAGTGACTTGATAGAACGATCCATCATGCTTGATGCTAGTAAGACATCATGCTTGTGGTTTTACAACATCTATGTTGAGTATCTATGTGTATACTCAAAGATAATGAAAATAGTTTGCATGACTTAGAAGGATTTTTTCATGATTATATAATTTATATAGATGTCTCAATCTAGAAAAGTCAAATCTCCATAGACGAGGGGAAAAAATTAAATTCATTGTGAACATAAATTTCATGATTAAACACATATTCATTTCCAAGATTGTTACGGATCCACAAATTTCATATCCATTAAACACATGGTTGATGGTTGTTCATTAGAGTGAAAAGAGGTTTGGCCTTCCATAGAAATAATTCCATTGTGGTTTCCTTCCATATCCATTGAACTACTCTTCGCTTGTGCGTTTTTTATGATTTTCCATTTCCTTGCTCTTTGCTATTTTTGCTTTAATGGTGAATGGAGAGCGTGGTTTTCATGAAGGTTAGGCTTGGAGATTGGATTTGACTTTTTTGAGCATTTAAAGTGATACTTCAATCCCATACATACTTTGTCTAGTTTCAAGTTGCTCTCCTTGTTGTCGATCATACTAGTATTGATAGTGCATAATGGTCAACTTTGGAAAACTTTGGTGGCAATGAGCCCAACCACATTTGTTGTATGGCATTCCACTATGCTTTTCTTTTGACTTTTTAGGCATCTACCAAGGTATTTGCAATAGAGACCGATGATTATACCTTGTTTTGTGACCCTTTTCTTATCTTGAAAGACTATGCTACATGGGTCTCTTTTGATTGCTTATTGGAATAGAAGGGTTCTTTCAACCCGAGAGTATGTGCATTGATAATCGTCTTTGCATGCAGATGTTTAGATACATGGCTTGCTTGTACTACTTTGTGAATGAGGTTGACATTGTAGACTTAGAAGGTTTTCAGCATATTGGCATTGTCGATTTGCAGCCAGCATTTGGGTTTCACCTACACATTCGGTCTTGCTTCCTCCTATGCCCACTATATAGGCTTCAAGAGGCTCTACGTAAAGTTTTAATTGGTGAATATAATGCACTACATTCACGATTCCCTAATCTCAATGAGGATGTTCGATAATTTTTAGTCCTTTCACTTGATGCCAGCTTGTTTGTGATGCCTTTCATCAATCACTTTTCATGGAGTTCACATAAACCTACATGTGGCTATCAATATGTTTGGAATCCGTGAAGGATTCTTGTATGAAATCATCAATTTCTTCATCTAGCACTTGGATCCTGAACAAGCAATATCCTTCTTCATCACAACATTTCCATATATTCATTTACTTCTACATATAGTGTTCAATATTTGTATCTAACCATGCAAATAAAAATATTGATCATTATCACTGTAGACATGTATGTGGGGCTAATATTGGGTATCTCTTTGTGTGCATGTTTTTTAGATCATTTGGTTATCACCTCTGCTCTTTGCGTTCAACAACTCTACACAACCATACAGGTGTATCCTTATGTAGCTAAGAAGGCTCCTACAAATCTACACTATGCAATGATAGATCTTTCGTGACCTTATGTAAGCTATTCCATTGTAGTGGGAGCACATCTCTAGCTTGGTAGTTGTGCCTTGATTTTGGAGATAACTGGAGGTACTTCCTTGGTCATGTACTCCCTTAAAGAATTGCATGAAAGGTCTTCATAGTATCATCTCATAGTTGCTAGCCTAAAGATAGGAGATGAAAATCCTTTGTTCAAACTCAAGACCACAAGTTTTGAATGTGATGCCTTCCCATAACGCTATGTGTTTATCAACATGTCTATGTATTATTTATGGATTCATATAATAAGGCCTAAGAGTAGCCTTTCCCCACTTATCCCATGGCAATTTAGTATTTATGTCCGCACATGTGCTTGATTTAAGTATCATCTTAGTCATCTAACCTTTGTACTTGATAGTTAGACAAGTTTTTCCTTCATTTTTGTCACTATGTTCATGAAAGAACTTGTTCAACATAGTGTGGCCTTAATTGATTTTGTGCCCCATGACTCCATTTCGGTATGTTTGATAAGAAAGTTTCTCACATAATGGGACTTGATTTTAATAGTTCCTCCAAGGTTAACATACAACATCCTTTAACCACTTCTTCTATGAAACCCAATAGTATCTATTGATGAACTTGAGTTATCTTAAGTTGGATAGGTGGGATGTTTTTGTTGAAGATAAATGTACAAGCTCATTTTCATATGAGCCATGCTTGGATAAATTTACCAAATATAAAGATAAAGGAAAAGTGGAGGAAAAAAGGAAAAAATAATAAAAGAAAAAGTCTAGTCAAAATTCATGATGAGTAAGAGATACAATATCTTGCCTTGTAGTTAGTAGCATGTAGTGGAGAAAGTGGTGAGTTAAGAAGGAGGCACAAACTTCTTCACATTCTCATTGGTTATAAAAGTGAAGTGGGAGCACATTCAAAACAAGGAGAGAAAGAGGTAAGAGCTCCCAGTAGTCGGATCTGGCCATTTTGTCATTTTGGCTTCCCTTAGACTCCTTCCAGTCGCACGTCAGTTTGTACACAGCTCTGTTGCAGAGCTCATATCTCAGTGCGTATGTAACCATTTTGTGCATTTAAACATTAATTGGAAAGCTTATCTCGTGTACTTGCTTGATATCAAATATCTCTTTGAAAACTTATGTAGTTTGTGAGATATCAGTGAAAGAGTGAAGTCCAGTTTTTTAGTATACCTGTGTAGATAGGTAGTCTATTTTGGTTGGTTATGTTTCCTAACCAAAACATATCCAAATTGCATGGTTTTTGTTTTGTTGGAAAGCTCTTGGCATCTACTTTCACTTTCTCAAATATCTCATTGAGATCATTTATATTCTATGAGATATCTGTCATATAGTAAAGTCTAGTTTTATAGTGTACTTATGTGTGCAGGTGGTCTATCTTGGTGAGTTGAATTTCCTGATCAAAACTCATCCAAATTACTTGTTTTTTATCTTGTTGGAAAGCTATTTGTGTCTATTTTCTCTGTACCAAATATCTTTTTCAAATAATATATATTTAGAGAGTTATCGGTCCGAGAGTGAAGCTCAGTTCTTTAGCATATCTGTGTGGACAGGTAGTTCATCTTTGACAGTTGTGTTTCCTAATGAAAACTTGTCCAAATTAAGTCATTTATAGCTTGTTAGAAAGCTCTCTTTGTCTACTTTGATTGACTAAAGTCTCAAGTCCATTTGAGTTTTGTATTGAGAGCAGCAAGCTATCTAAGGTGCAGATGTTTGTCCAAGTGTTGGACATACAAGGGCTCACTACACACTTCCGTTGCGCATAGGAGAACTCATTCTCCACAGTTGCTATCAGAGCAAACTTGGTGTTGAAGCTTCATCAACAGAGCTGGAGGTGAAGCAAAGCAGAAGAGGAGCTACAAAACAAGAAGGAGCTTCACAAATGCAAGATCAAAGGACTATAACTATTCGAGGTAACTCTCAAAGTCTTTGATACTCTTCAATGGCTGACTTGGGTCAACAAGTAGAGAAGTTGGACAAGGATAACTATCCCGTGTGGAAGTTTAGAATTACCAACTACCTAATGGGCAAAGGCTTATGGGGTATTGTGAGCGGCGATGATGCTCAACCTCAAATCAATCAAGCTATGGCCACCGAAGTCCAAAGGAGGCAAGCAAAAGAATGGGAAGAGAGGAATAGGAGAGTCATGTTCATCATTTCGCAAGTAATTACTAATGCCATGGTAGGTCATATTCAACATCTAGAGAAAGGGTGAAGAAGATGATGAAACAGCTGCTATTGATGACCCACTAGGAGGGGAGAATGGTTACAAAGAAGGTGAAGGGGCATTCCCAGCCGAAGGAGAACTTGAATCCATCGCGACTGACTGGCGGGCACGATTGACAGAGAACTTGAATCCATCGCGACTGACTGGCGGGCACAATTGACACGGCACCGATTGGCAGAAGCGAGCAAAAAGAACTTGAATCCATCGCGACTGACTGGAGGGCATGATTGACAGAGCAACGATTAACAGACGGGAGCAACGATTGACAGAGCAATGATTGATAGAACTTGAATCCTTTGCGACTGACTGGAGGGCACGATTGACAAGATAGGCTTCCGCCTCTTGTGCGATAGTTTAGCGGCAGTGATTCCTGTCCGTCGTAGCAGTTGCCCGTGATACCCTTCAATCAATCGCGTTTCTCGCGGAAGCGATAGAGAGAGCTAAGGTGCGGGTCAGGATAGACAGAGGTAAAGTAATTGTTGCGATTGACAGGAACTCCGATCATTCGTGTAGTGCTCTGTCATTCGTGGCATTTCTCCGTGATAGATGCTTTTCAGTCGATCGTCTTGCTCACTTTGGGTGATAGACAGAGGCAATACTCACACCATGTCATTATTTCGCTTGATTCTTTAAACTTTGGAGACAGGTTTTGCTCCTTTCTCTGTCACATATATTTCAAGGCGACTTTATGTGATGTGTGTAAAGGAAGAGTAACTACTCCTTGGGGCTTTCATTTAGTGAAGGCATTTATTAAGGTAAGGAGAAAAAACAAAAGAAGAGAAAAAGAGAAAAGAAAAAAAGAAGAGAAAAAAAAAAGAGAAAAAAGAGAAAAAGAAGAGGCACGAGAAGATTCATGGGGCTGAAGGTAAAAGAATATGCAAAGTTTTCATTGATTCTTGTAGATCTTGCAAAATCCTTTTATTTTGGTCATGAATTTGGCGACCCCTTCACTTGTGAGAAGTAACTTGGCCCCTCCTCCGGGGGAGACCGGTTACCTGGCCTCTCTGTTGGAGGGGGGGTCTTGTGTCGCCCCTGGGGCCTCCGAGAGTGTTGAACCCCCCATGGTCTCCCTCAGTAGATCTGCAATTTTGTCAACTCAGGAGGAGCTCAAGAAAGTTTGCCTCGTCGGCCAAATGTTTGGCCCTAGGCCCCCACTCGAAACTATGCGACAGTGGCTTCGAAACGAGTGGTTTCCCCGTGGACTAATTGTTTGTAAGTGCCAATTCTTACCAGCAAGCCACATGTTGCTGGTCTTTGAAAATGAAGATATGGCATTTCGAGCCCTAAGCGTTGGCACCTGGCAACTCGGCCGGGCGACCCTGTGCCTATTTAGATGGTCCCCTGATTTTACTCCCGACAAATCGAAATCGCTTCGGTACCCTCTCTGGGTTGAGCTCCCTAACCTTCCATACTTCTTGTACAACTTTGTGTGGGACATTGTTTCTCCTATCGGCAAGCCGTTGGCCTCACGCGAGGACATTGGTGGTCTCATTTATGAAGGTGCAAGACACTCGTTCAACACCCGGTGGCACCCTCAAATCTGTGTCGAGGCCGACCTCAGCATGCCGCTTCCATCGAAGATCAAAGTGGACTTGGGCGAAGGGGATGTCTGGGAGCAAGACATCAATTACAAAAACCTTTCCAACGCGTGCTTTTGTTGTGGCCAACAAGGCCACAGGATTAAAGATTGCCCTTTGAAACAAAAAAGCAAGCGAAATCAAGAAGCCTCCAAAAACGCTCAAGATAACAAAGGCGCTTTGGCCCAGTCGACGAAGGAAGAGGAAGGCAAGGGCCCTCCTAACCCAGAAGCTGATGTAGATGGGTTCATCAAAGTCAGAAGAAGAAGGAAAAGAAGCCCTAGGGCGACTTCTGAGCGAAACATCATGTCAGTTACCCCCTCTAGCAATTTATACTGCAATCTGGAAAAGGACATCAATGAGTTTGACTACCCAGGAGGGAACCTACTTGAGATGGACACCAACGACAAAGCCCTAGAGATCCCTGATAATAAAGAAACCTCCCAAGAGGGATACACTACAAGCAAAGAAGATGGCTTTACCACTAGTAACGAAGATAACATGGATAGTGAAAGTTCCATCATCGGATCGACTATTCCGGAAACGGTGTCGAAAACGGTGCCCAAGTCTTCCCAGCAAGAGGCATCCCGCAAAGGAAAACAACCTATGGAGCTATCCTGGAAAAGCCCCCACAAGAACCTATTGCTAATTCGGGATCCAATCCCAGCAAAAAAGAAAGATGAATCCAAGAAAAGAAAGGACAAAGCTCCCTCCCGCAAAGAGGGCTCACTTCGACAATGATCATCATCTCACTAAACGCTAGAGGGCTAACCGACCCCTCAAGAGCGACCATCATTGGTCAATGGCTTCGCGACATTAGCCTAAACCCAAAATTGATATGTATTCAAGAGATTAAAATTGACGGAGAAGACCTCCAAAAACGGCTTAGGCAGGTCTCCTCGACCCATGTTTGGATTTCAACGACGCACCAGCGGGGGTCTGGTGGAACGGCAATTGGTATTAATCAACTCTGGTTTGAAAAGCTTGAGAACTCCATTGAAGATGAAAGGCATCGGTGGACTGCTGTTTCTTTTGGTGCTCCTCTTTCCTTTACTCTTGTCTCTTTGTATGCCCCTAACGGGGAATTAGAGAGACTGAACACATGGGCCTCCTTGGACTCGCTCCCCCACAACGTGCTTATTTGTGGTGATTTCAACATGGTGGAGGACCCTATGGACAGATGGATGGGCAAGGGCAGGGTCATTGATAGTCGGGAGAAAGAAACGTGGGACAAAACCAAACTTCACTTGGATTTGGTCGAATTCAAAGACTCGAATGGCTTTTCTTGGTCAAATCTCCAAGCAGGCGAGGAACTGAGGAAAGCTAGACTCGATAGATGCTACATCTCTCAGAGTTTTACTCATCAGTGGGGCCACCCATCCCTTGTGCAACGCACTGACCTCACCATCTCTGATCACTACCCGATCGTTATCACTTTCCAACCTTCCAACAAGATCCGTAAGGCTCCTTGGTTCCATGCCAGTGCACCCACCTTCTCCCTCCCCTCCGTCCATCAAGAAATTGCTAACGTGTGGAAGGAGGCATTCGCCTCCGGCCAGTCCCCAGCCAAGTGCTGGAGAAGTGCGGTCGATAAGTCTCGACAGATCATGATTAGATCCAAGAAGATGCTCGAGACTGTGCGGCGGGCTCACAGGGAAGCTCTTTACCACAGACTCTGGAGGCTCGAGGAGGAAGTGAACAAAGGAAAATCTCAAGCCCAGAAAGGTCTTCGAAAAATCAGAGCGTTGTTGAGATACGAGGAAGAAATACAAAGGGAAAATTTGCAAATTTTCTTCAAGAAGTGGTGGGCTGGCAAAGCCGACAAACCCACCAAAGAGATGTGCCGTATCCTTAAAAGGAAACATAACAGAGAATCGATCCCCTTACTGCTAGACTTAAATGGCAATGTATGCAATTCGGAAGAAGATAATTTTGGGATCATTGAAGGTCACTTCACGAGACTCCTGGGGACCTCAAACCCCCTCTCCCACCATAGAAGGGACTGTATGACAGCCATATCTAGGGTTTCCCCCCGTAGGATACCACTCAACCTTCGCTCCCTAGTACATGCCTCTATCTCTGAAGCAGAAATCATTGAGGTCATTGATGCCCTCCCTCCCGGTAAAATCCCGGGACCCGACGGGCTCACTAATGAGTTCTTTAAATCCTTCAAGTTGGTGGTTGCCACCCCTCTTCGTCTGGTTTGGAAAGAGGCGCTCAATTTTGGTGCACTTCCTTCCTGTCTCAACAATGGTATTATCAAGTCAATACACAAAAAAGGGGAAAAGAACAGAATAGAGAACTGGCGTCCTATTACGATGCTCCAAACAGGATACAAGATCATCGCCAAAGTCATTGCCAACAGAATCTCTTGCCACTTGAGAGCGTGGCTAAGCGAGGACCAAAAAGGTTTCATCAAAGGCAGGTCTATTTTGGAAACCATTATAGATATTTCGGAAGGTCTTGAATTTGCAAATGAGTCTAAACAAGATGTGGTCTTCCTCAAGATCGACTTTGATAAAGCCTACGACAGGCTGGAATGGGACTATATTCTGCAGTCACTCCAAGATCTTGGATGTAGTAAAAAATTCACCAAGATGATCGCGACACTTCTCGGAAACGCATCGACCCAAACTAACATTAACGGCAAACTCTCGAAGGTGATCAAACTTAGAAGATCTATCAGACAAGGGTGCCCTTTGGCTCCCCTTCTCTTTGCCATCGCCACGGAGGGGCTTAGCAGGCTTGTGGCACACCAAGTGGAAGCTGGCAATATCAAAGGCCTCCGCTTGCCTCACGACCAGAGTCAGATCACCATGAGACTTTTTGCCGATGATATGAACACGTTTGTTCACAATGATAGTACCAGCCTGGAGACGTTCTGGAGGTGTCTTGCTACTTTTTGTGAAGCCTCTGGATCCATAATCAACCACTCTAAGACCGCCTTTAGAGCTATTGTGGGGTCTCATCCCAGCCTTCTCATTGATCATGGCTGTCAAATCATTCCGTAGGGCCAAATTTTTTGGCTTCTTGGGATCCCCTTGGGGTTTGGCGTCTTTATGGAACAGCGGTGGAACTGGGTGCTGGCCAAACTCGAAAACAAGCTTAACTATTGGAGAGGTATGCAAATCAATCTTGCTGGTCATGCTATGGTTATCAACACGTTCCTCCTTTCTTCTACCATTTATTTCCTTTCTTGCTGGAGACCGAAAGAGCAAGATCTATCCAAACTCGATAATATTTGTAGAAACTTCCTTTGGACGGGCGATCACAATAGAAGGGGGGTGCCTAAAATCAAATGGTCCATCTGCACCAGCCATAGAGATAGTGGGGGTCTTGGTATCCTGGACATTGGGTGCATGGCTAACAAACTGGCAGCCAAATGGATGATTAAGGCTTGGAGCAATGGGGAGGCCTCATGGGCCAAGCTGATCTTAAGAAACAAGAACGAGTTGGCGCTCTTGGGTTTCCCAAATTGGAAGAATCTCGACATCTTGACCTTGCTGTTTTCCTCGATCCCCGTCTTCCCGAAAGGCTCTAATCTCGTGTGCTCCCTATGGAAGAGTTGGAATAAAGTCAAAAGCTACACAAGAGTCAGTGAAGACTGGAAGTGGGCTGCTAGTATCAGACAAAACGACTCTATCTGGTTTCCAATCCATGGCATCCGAAGTGTGGAATCTTGGAACATTCAAAATGCCAAGAAGTTATGGAACAAAGGCTTCAAAAAATGGAAACATCTCTAGAAACAAGACACCAACCGCTGGATCAACTTCGAGGATATTGACCCTAGCGTCAACATTTCGTACGAGGAATGGAACACTTTGCAAAGCAGATGTCTCGCCTGGGATCGTCACAAAACTCGCCTTCTCATGGGACATGACACAACGAGCTCGCTTGGTCTCAAATGGCACAATGGGAATAGCCTATCAAAAATCTCGAACATCAAAGAAACGATTGATTATTAGGTTAACCTCAACAAGAAGTGGTGCCTCTCATGGACGCGGCTTCGGTGGGACATGAAGTTCATGGCTATCTGGCACCCCCTCATAGAAATCAAAAAGTCTGTCCTCTTATGGCGAATTCTTCATCATGGAATCTGGACCAACCTTAAAGCTAGCAAACTTTGTGGGATCCCTCCCTGGTGCAAACGCTGCCACCGGTCCATCGAAGATGTTCCACACATCTTCTTTACCTGCCCAAACTCCAAGAGACTCTGGCAGATGGTTGGAAAGAAAATTAGACTTCAGAGACATCTCAATTGGCAGCAGGCCCTGCTGGGTGAAGCGATCGGCTGCTCCGTGACTCTCTGGAATGCCATCAGAGGGGAGGTCCTTTGGAAAATCTAGTGAGAAAGATGTGCTCTCAACTTCGGAGACTCCCCCAAGGAGTGGTCAATCGAGAAATCATTGGTCCTCCTTGGCAAAAGGATTGTTAACTGTAAGAAATCCCCCCCCTTCAGGCACCATCAAGTTCTCCTTTTGATCAATAACAAGCTTAAACCCAAGTGGGCCCCTCATGAGGGTGATGAGAGGGTGATTAGTCCCCTTCTCTTGTACTTTTCTCTCTTTATTTAATTCAAGTCCGGGAGAGTAGGCTAATGCCGAACTTCCTTTATATAAAAAAAACATCTAGAGAAAGCTAAGGATGCTTGGGAAGCTCTTGAAAGGATGTATTCAACAAATACTAAAGCTAGGAAACTTCAACTCAAGAATGAGTTGAACACAATCAAGAAAAGTTCGAGTCAATCCATAGCTGAATATACTTTGAAGATTAAGGAGCTAAGCGATGCTTTAGCTTCTATTGGCACAACGGTTGAAGACGAAGATCTTGTGTGTTATAATCTCAATGGCTTGAGAGAAGATGAAAGATGGAAGCCTTTTATAACTTCCATTAACTTGAAAGATGTATATCCAGGCTTTGAACAACTAATCCCTCATCTTGTCACAGAAGAGCTTAGCTTCGGTGGTCCCAAAGGAAAGGACAACCACAACCAAATGTTATATGCAGGTCGAGGTAAAGGAAGAAACTCAAGAGGAGGCTCAAAAGGAAAAGGAAGAGGTCACAACCACTCCAACTACAACCAAAACAATTTGGAAGACAACAAGGATGCATCAAATGCCAACACACAAGGAAGAGGTCGAGGTAGAAGTAGAGGAAGAGGCCGAAGCTCTTACAATTCTCATAAAGGTATAACATGCTATCATTGTGGTAAAGTAGGACACTATGCTAGTGATTGTTGGCTGAAGAATGGAAGACCAAATGGAGGCAATCAAAGGAACCAAAGCAACTATGCAAGCACCTCAAGTGAAGGAAGCAAGGACACACTACTTGCAATGAGACATGAGTATAGAAGCTCTTGTGAAGATGACAAAAAATGGTACATTGATTCAGGTTGTAGTAACCATATGTCATGCCAAGGAAGTTTGTTCACTAATCTACAGGTACCAAGTGGAAAAGGATGTGTTGAAACAGGTGATGATACTCAACACATGATTGAACACATTGGAGATATAAGGCTTGAAGATACAAGCAGAGCAAAGGTACTATCTAATGTTCTTCATGTTCCTACAATTTCTTGATTTCAATAGGACAAATGGTAAAGAAGGGTTATCATGTCATATTCAATGAGAATGGGTGCTTCATAAAGAATCCAAAAGAAGGCTTCAAGGTCATTGCTCGAGGTAGAAGAGAACGAAGGATGTTCACTTTGGATGTCCAACATCCACATGGAAAGGTCATGTACATTCAATGTGGGAACAAGAAGATTTCAGAGCTGGGCTTATGGCACAAAAGAATAGGACACATCAACATTCCAAAGCTAAAGGACATGAGCAAACATGAAGTGGTAAAAGGTCTTCAAAAATTTAATAGCATTGGACTACATGAGTTATGTGAATCTTGTCAACTAGGAAAGCAAACGGGGCAGCCATTCAAGAGGAGCAATTATGTGGCTCCAAATGTCTTGGACTTGATACATACGGATGTATGGGGACCAACCCAAGAGGCATCAATGGCTGGTAATAGATTTTTTGTCACCTTCATTGATGATCACTCAACAAAGGTATGGCTGTTTTGTATGAAGCAAAAATCAGAGGTGTTTTCTATATTCAAAAGATTCAAAGCTGAAGTTGAAAAGAAAACAGGAAGGTCTATCAAAACCTTAAGGTCTAATGGTGGAGGAGAATACTTCTCCAAAGAATTTTCAGATTTTCTACAAGAGAATGGGATCAAAAGGCAATTCACTTGTAGGTATACACAACAACAAAATGGAGTAGCTGAGAGGAAAAATAGGCAAATTGCTGAAATTGCAAGATGCATGCTCAACGAGATGAAGGTACCATTGTACTATTGGGCTGAAGCTATCACAACCGCCATTTACTTGATGAATAGGTGCACAACATCGGGAATACATCACTTGACTCCAGAAGAGGTATATTCCGGTAAGAAACCTGATCTTACACACCTCAAAGTGTTTGGATGTGTTTGCTTTGTTCACATTCCACAAGAAGTTAGAACAAAGATGGAACCAAGATCAGAAAAATGCATTTTCATCGACTACTCGACGGAGCAAAAAGGATACAAGTGTTACAACCCTAGAACAAAGGAATTAAGAGTCTCGCGAGATGTGGTCTTTGATGAACTAAGACCATGGTATGAAGATAAAGGAAAGGAAAAGATTCTTGAAGAAGATTGTGATGATTATGCAAGAACAAATCAAAGAGAAGTTCAACAATCAAGCACAAAGGCTTCAGGTCCAGAGGCATCTACATCAAATGAAGAATGTTCAACATTGGAGGGGGAGTCATTCTTTGTCTCCAAATTCAGCTCATAGTAGAGCCAAAGAGACAAGTGCGACTCCAAAAATTGAGGTAGATGCAAGTGAAGAAGAATATGAAGAGGTAATCACTCCGATGGTAAAGCTAAATAGGTTAAAGAAGCAACTCTCTAAAGGCAATGAAACAAGATCTTCAAGGACAAGGTATCCAACTCAAAGGTTGAGTTATGATAGTTTTATGGCGACACATTTTGCATACATGATGCATGTTATCAAAGACAAAGAGCCTGAGACATATGAAGAAGCTTGCACACAAAAGGAATGGAAGCAAGCTATGAAAGAAGAGATCAAAGCTCTCAAAGATAATCACACATGGAAGATAGTGCCAAAGAAAGAAGGTATGAAGATTGTTCCAAACAAATGGGTGTTTAAAGTAAAGAGGAATGTTGATGGTTAACTAGCTAGATATAAATCTAGATTAGTTGCCAAAGGATTTAAACAAACACAAGGCATAGATTATGATGAAGTTTTCATCCCCGTTGCAAAGATGGGAACTATCAGAACCTTAATAGCAATTGGTGCTTCAAGGAGATGGCCATTATATCAACTCGACATCAAAAATGCCTTTCTCAATGGAGAACTACAAGAAGAGGTATACATGAGTCAACCGGTTGGATTTGAAGATGAAAACCATCCAGATTTTGTTTGCACGTTGAAGAAGGCACTTTATGGCTTGAAGCAAGCACCAAGAGCATGGAATTAGAGATTGGTAGAGTATCTAAGTGTGGATACAACCCAAGTAGTGTAGATCCTTCGTTGTACATGAAGAAGGAAGAAAATAGAGAGGTATATATTTGCATATACGTCGATGACCTCATCATAACACGAAATGATGTTACAGGGATTAAAGATATCAAAAGGAAGCTTGGTAAGGAGTTTAAAATTTCAGATCTTGGAGAGCTGAAATATTTTTTAGGAATTGAAGTTGTTTATGGAAAGAGTGGCATCTACTTGATGCAAAAGAAGTACTTGTTGGATCTTCTTTTCAGATTTGGAATGAGTGAATGCAAACCACTCACTCAACCCATGGACACAAATACAAAGATTTGTTCAAATGATGGAGAACCATTGGAAGATGTAACAACATACAGAAGCATTCTAGGATCATTGATCTATGCAAACATTACAAGACCTGATTTGTCTTATGTTGTTGGTGTACTTTCTCAGTTTATGCAAGCCCCGACAAGTGAACACTTAAATTCAGCCAAGAGAGTGTTGAGATACATAAAGAATACAGTTAATCATTGTTTGTTTTACAAGTTTGATGAAGAACTACAGGTCAAAGGCTTTAGTGATGCTGATTCGGCAGGTTCAAAGGAAGATAGAAGATCAACCTCAGGTTATGTGTTCATGATAGGAAGCAAACCTATCACGTGGAGCTCAAAGAAACAACCTACTGTTGCACTTTCATCTATGGAGGCTGAATATAGAGGATTAGCGTTTGCCACATGTGAAGCAATGTGGATTAAAAAGCTTTTGACTGATCTTGGGGTGCAAGTTGGAACCATCCCTATATACGGTGATAACATGTCAAGTATTTACTTGGCAAGCAATCCTATGTTTCATGCAAGGAGCAAGCACATAGAGGTCCACTACCATTATGTAAGGGAGAAGGTGCTGAGCAAAGATGTGGAGATAAAGTTCGTCAAAACCAAAGAGCAGGTTGCAGATATGTTTACAAAGTTCTTGGATGCTTCTAAACTCAAAGGTTTCAAAGACGTGATAAATTTGAAGGACATGGTTGAAGATAACTCCCAAATGAGCTTGAGGGGGAGTGTTGAAGATAAATGTACAAGCTCATTTTCATATGAGCCATGCTTGGATAAATTTACCAAATATAAAGATAAAGGAAAAGTGGAGGAAAAAAGGAAAAAATAATAAAAGAAAAAGTCTAGTCAAAATTCATGATGAGTAAGAGATACAATATCTTGCCTTGTAGTTAGTAGCATGTAGTGGAGAAAGTGGTGAGTTAAGAAGGAGGCACGAACTTCTTCACATGCTCATTGGTTATAAAAGTGAAGTGGGAGCACATTCAAAACAAGGAGAGAAAGAGGTAAGAGCTCCAATTAGTCGGATCTGGCCATTTTGTCATTTTGGCTTCCCTTAGACTCCTTCCAGCCGCACGTCAGTTTGTACACAGCTGTGTTGCAGAGCTCATATCTCAGTGCATATGTAACCATTTTGTGCGTTTAAACATTCATTGGAAAGCTTATCTCGTGTACTTGCTTGATATCAAATATCTCTTTGAAAACTTATGTACTTTGTGAGATATCAGTGAAAGAGTGAAGTCCAGTTTTTTAGTATACCTTTGTAGATAGGTAGTCTATTTTGGTTGGTTATGTTTCCCAACCAAAACATATCCAAATTGCATGATTTTTGTCCTTTTGGAAAGCTCTTGGCATCTAATTTTAGTGTCACAAATATCTTATTGAGATCGTTTATATTCTGTGTGATATCTGTCATATAGTAAAGTCTAGTTTTATAGTGTGCTTATGTGTGCAGGTGGTCTATCTTGGTGAGTTGAGTTTCCTGATCAAAATTGATCCAAATTACTTGTTTTTTATCTTGTCGAAAAGCTATTTGTGTCTATTTTCTCTATACCAAATATCTTTCTCAAAGGATATATATTCAGAGAGTTATCAGTCCGAGAGTGAAGCTCAGTTCTTTAGCATATCTGTGTGGACATGTAGTTCATCTTTGAGAGTTGTGTTTCCTAATGAAAACTTGTCAAAAGTAAGTCAT
Organism: Ceratopteris richardii; assembly: GCA_020310875.1. Classification (NCBI taxonomy): domain Eukaryota; kingdom Viridiplantae; phylum Streptophyta; class Polypodiopsida; order Polypodiales; family Pteridaceae; genus Ceratopteris; species Ceratopteris richardii. Next base: position 109,068,419 of record CM035442.1, on the reverse strand, counting down.
TTATAGCTTGTTAGAAAGCTCTCTTTGTCTACTTTGATTGAATAAAGTCTCAAGTCCATTTGAGTTTTGTATTGAGAGCAGGAAGCTATCTAAGGTGCAGATGTTTGTCCAAGTGTTGGACATACAAGGGCTCACTACACACTTCCGTTGCGCATAGGAGAACTCATTCTCCACAGTTGCTATGAGAGCAAACTTGGTGTTGAAGCTTCATCAACACAGCTGGAGGTGAAGCAAAGCAAAATAGGAGCTACAAAACAAGAAGGAGCTTCACAAACGCAAGATCAAAGGACTATAACTATTCGAGGTAACTCTCAAAGTCTTTGATACTCTTCAATGGCTGACTTGGGTCAACAAGTAGAGAAGTTGGACAAGGATAACTATCCCGTGTGGAAGTTTAGAATTACCAACTACCTAATGGGCAAAGGCTTATGGGTATTGTGAGCGGCGATGATGCTCAACCTCAAATCAATCAAGCTATGGCCACCGAAGTCCAAAGGAGGCAAGCAAAAGAATGGGAAGAGAGGAATAGGAGAGTCATGTTCATCATTTCGCAAGTAATTACTAATGCCATGGTAGGTCATATTCAACATCTAGAGAAAGCTAAGGATGCTTGGGAAGCTCTTGAAAGGATGTATTCGACAAATACTAAAGCTAGGAAACTTTAACTCAAGAATGAATTGAACACAATCAAGAAAAGTTCGAGTCAATCCATAGTTGAATATACTTTGAAGATTAAGGAGCTAAGTGATGCTTTAGCTTCTATTGGCACAATGGTTGAAGACGAAGATCTTGTGTGTTAATGGCTTGAGAGAAGATGAAAGATAGAAGCCTTTTATAACTTCCATTAACTTGAAAGATGTATATCCAGGTTTTGAACAACTAATCCCTCATCTTGTCACAGAAGAGCTTAGCTTCGGTGGTCCCAAAGGAAAGGACAACCACAACCAAATGTTATATGCAGGTCGAGGTAAAGGAAGAAACTTAAGAGGAGGCTCAAAAGGAAAAGGAAGAGGTCACAACCACTCCAACTACAATCAAAACAATTCGGAAGACAACAAGGATGCATCAAATGCCAACACACAAGGAAGATGTCGAGGCAGAAGTAGAGGAAGAGGCCGAAGCTCCTACAATTCTCATAAAGGTATAACATGCTATCATTGTGGTAAAGTAGGACACTATGCTAGTGATTGTTGGTTGAAGAATGGAAGACCAAATGGAGGCAATCAAAGGAACCAAAGCAACTATGCAAGCACCTCAAGTGAAGGAAGCAAGGACACACTACTTGCAATGAGACATGAGTATAGAAGCTCTTGTGAAGATGACAAAAAATGGTACATTGATTCAGGTTGTAGTAACCATATGTCATGCCAAGGAAGTTTGTTCACTAATCTACAGGTACGAAGTGGGAAAGGATGTGTTGAAACAGGTGATGATACTCAACACATGATTGAACACATTGGAGATATAAGGCTTGAAGATACAAGCAGAGCAAAGGTACTATCTAATGTTCTTCATGTTCCTACAATTTCAAAGAACTTGATTTCAATAGGACAAATGGTAGAGAAGGGTTATCATGTCATATTCAATGAGAATGGGTGCTTCATAAAGAATCCAAAAGAAGGCTTCAAGGTCATTGCTCGAGGTAGAAGAGAACGAAGGATGTTCACTTTGGATGTCCAACATCCACATGGAAAGGTCATGTACATTCAATGTGGGAACAAGAAGATTTCAGAGCTGGGCTTATGGCACAAAAGAATAGGACACATCAACATTCCAAAGCTAAAGGACATGAGCAAACATGAAGTGGTAAAAGGTCTTCCAAAATTTAATAGCATTGGACTACATGAGTTATGTGAATCTTGTCAACTAGGAAAGCAAACGGGGCAGCCATTCAAGAGGAGCAATTATGTGGCTCCAAATGTCTTGGACTTGATACATACGGATGTATGGGGACCAACCCAAGAGGCATCAATGGCTGGTAATAGATTTTTTGTCACCTTCATTGATGATCACTCAAGAAAGGTATGGCTGTTTTTTATGAAGCAAAAATCAGAGGTGTTTTCTATATTCAAAAGATTCAAAGTTGAAGTTGAAAAGGAAACAGGAAGGTCTATCAAAACCTTAAGGTCCGATGGTGGAGGAGAATACTTCTCCAAAGAATTTTCAGATTTTCTACAAGAGAATGGGATCAAAAGGCTAGGTATACACCACAACAAAATGGAGTAGCTGAGAGGAGAAATAGGCAAATTGCTGAAATTGCAAGATGCATGCTCAACGAGATGAAGGTACCATTGTACTATTGGGCTGAAGCTACCACAACCGCCATTTACTTGATGAATAGGTGCACAACATCAGGAATACATCACTTGACTCCAGAAGAGGTATATTCCGGTAAGAAACCTGATCTTACACACCTCAAAGTGTTAGGATGTGTTTGCTTTGTTCACATTCCACAAGAAGTTAGAACAAAGATGGAACCAAGATCAGAAAAATGCATTTTTATCGGCTACTCGACGGAGCAAAAAGGATACAAGTGTTACAACCCTAGAACAAAGGAATTAAGAGTCTCGCGAGATGTGGTCTTTGATGAACTAAGACCATGGTATGAAGATAAAGGAAAGGAAAAGATTCTTGAAGAAGATTGTGATGATTATGCAAGAACAAATCAAAGAGAAGTTCAACAATCAAGCACAAAGGCTTCAGGTCCAGAGGCATCTACATCAAATGAAGAATGTTCAACATGGAGGGGGAGTCATTCTTTGTCTCCAAATTTAGCTCATAGTAGAGCCAAAGAGGCAAGTGCTACTCCAAACAGTGAGGTAGATGCAAGTGAAGAAGAATATGAAGAGGTAATCACTCCGATGGTAAAGCTAAATAGGTTAAAGAAGCAACTCTCTAAAGGCAATGAAAGAAGATCTTCAAGGACAAGGTATCCAACTCAAAGGTTGAATTATGATAGTTTTATGGCGAAACATTTTGCATACATGATGCAGGTTATCAAAGACAAAGAGCCTGAGACATATGAAGAAGCTTGCACACAAAAGGAATGGAAGCAAGCTATGAAAGAAGAGATCAAAGCTCTCAAAGAGAATCACACATGGGAGCTAGTGCCAAAGAAAGAAGGTATGAAGATTGTTCCAAACAAATGGGTGTTTAAAGTAAAGAGGAATGCTGATGGTTCACTAGCTAGATATAAAGCTAGATTAGTTGCCAAAGGATTTAAACAAACACAAGGCATAGATTATGATGAACTTTTCAGCCCCGTTGCAAAGATGGGAACTATCAGAACCTTAATAGCAATTGGTGCTTCAAGGAGATGGCCATTATATCAACTCGACATCAAAAATGCCTTTCTCAATGGAGAACTACAAGAGGACGTATACATGAGTCAACCGGTTGGATTTGAAGATGAAAACCATCCAGATTTTGTTTGTAGGTTGAAGAAGGCACTTTATGGCTTGAAGCAAGCACCAAGAGCATGGAATCAGAGATTGGTAGAGTATCTAACTAAGTGTGGATACAACCCAAGTAGTGCAGATCCTTCGTTGTACATGAAGAAGGAAGAAAATAGAGAGGTATATATTTGCATATACGTCGATGACCTCATCATAACACGAAATGATGTTACAGGGATTAAAGATATCAAAAGGAAGCTTGGTAAGGAGTTTAAAACTTCAGATCTTGGAGAGCTGAAATATTTTTTAGGAATTGAAGTTGTTTATGGAAAGAGTGGCATCTACTTGATGCAAAAGAAGTACTTGTGGGATCTTCTTTTCAGATTTGGAATGAGTGAATGCAAACCACTCACTCAACCCATGGACACAAATACAAAGATTTGTTCAAATGATGGAGAACCATTGGAAGATGTAACAACATACAAAAGCATTGTAGGATCATTGATCTATGCAAACATTACAAGACCTGATTTGTCTTATGTTGTTGGTGTACTTTCTCAGTTTATGCAAGCCCCGACAAGTGAACACTTAAATTCAGCCAAGAGAGTGTTGAGATACATAAAGCATACAGTTAATCATTGTTTGTTTTACAAGTTTGATGAAGAACTACAGGTCAAAGGCTTTAGTGATGCTGATTCGGCAGGTTCAAAGGAAGATAGAAGATCAACCTCAGATTATGTGTTCATGATAGGAAGCAAACCTATCACGTGGAGCTCAAAGAAACAACCTACTGTTGCACTTTCATCTATGGAGGCTGAATATAGAGGATCAGCGTTTGCCACATGTGAAGCAATGTGGATTAAAAAGCTTTTGACTGATCTTGGAGTGCAAGTTGGAACCATCACTATATACGGTGATAACATGTCAAGTATTTACTTGGCAAGCAATCCTATGTTTCATGCAAGGAGCAAGCACATAAAGGTCCACTACCATTATGTAAGGGAGAAGGTGTTGAGCAAAGATGTGGAGATAAAGTTCGTTAGAACCAAAGAGCAGGTTGCAGATATGTTTACAAAGTTCTTGGATGCTTCTAAAGTTTTCAAAGACGTGATAAATTTGAAGGACATGGTTGAAGATAACTCCCAAATGAGCTTGAGGGGGAGTGTTGAAGATAAATGTACAAGCTCATTTTCATATGAGCCATGCTTGGATAAATTTACCAAATATAAAGATAAAGGAAAAGTGGAGGAAAAAAGGAAAAAATAATAAAAGAAAAAGTCTAGTCAAAATTCATGATGAGTAAGAGATACAATATCTTGCCTTGTAGTCAGTAGCATGTAGTGGAGAAAGTGGTGAGTTAAGAAGGAGGCACAAACTTCTTCACATGCTCATTGGTTATAAAAGTGAAGTGGGAGCACATTCAAAACAAGGAGAAAAAGAGGTAAGAGCTCCGAGTAGTCGGATCTGGCCATTTTGTCATTTTGGCTTCCCTTAGACTCCTTCCAGCCGCACGTCAGTTTGTACATAGCTCTATTGCAGAGCTCATATCTCAGTGCATATGTAACCATTTTGTGCTTTTAAACATTCATTGGAAAGCTTATCTCGTGTACTTGCTTGATATCAGACATCTCTATGAAAACTTATGTACTTTGTGAGATATCAGTGAAAGAGTGAAGTCCAGTTTTTTAGTATACCTATGTAGATAGGTAGTCTATTTTGGTCGGTTATGTTTCCCAACTAAAACATATCCAAACTGCATGATTTTTGTCTTGTTGGAAAGCTCTTGGCATCTACTTTTACTGTCTCAAATATGTTATTGAGATCATTTATATTGTGTGAGATATCTGTCATATAGTAAAGTCTAGTTCTATAGTGTACTTATGTGTGCAGGTGGTCTATCTTGGTGAGTTGAGTTTCCTGATCAAAACTCATCCAAATTACATGTGTTTTAACTTTTCCGAAAGCTATTTGTGTCTATTTTGTGTGTACCAAATATCTTTCTCAAAGCATATATATTCAGAGAGTTATCAGTCCGAGAGTGAAGCTCAGTTCTTTAGCATATCTGTGTGGACAAGTAGTTCATCTTTGACAGTTGTGTTTCCTAATGAAAACTTGTCCAAATTAAGCCATTTATATCTTGTTAGAAAGCTCTTTTTGTCTACTTTGATTGAATAAAGTCTCAAGTCCATTTGAGTTTTGTATTGAGAGCAGCAAGCTATCTAAGGTGCAGATGTTTGTCCAAGTGTTGGACATACAAGGGCTCACTACACACTTCCGTTGCGCATAGGAGAACTCATTCTCCAGAGTTGGTATCAGAGCAAACTTGGTGTTGAAGCTTCATCAACAGAGCTGGAGGTGAAGCAAAGCAAAAGAGGAGCTACAAAACAAGAAGGAGCTTCACAAACGCAAGATCAAAGGACTATAACTATTCAAGGTAACTCTCAAAGTCTTTGATACTCTTCAATGGCTGACTTGGGTCAACAAGTAGAGAAGTTGGACAAGGATAACTATCCCGTGTGGAAGTTTAGAATTACCAACTACCTAATGGGCAATGGCTTATGGGGTATTGTGAGCGGCGATGATGCTCAACCTCAAATCAATCAAGCTATGGCCACCGAAGTCCAAAGGAGGCAAGCAAAAGAATGGGAAGAGAGGAATAGGAGAGTCATGTTCCTCATTTTGCAAGTAATTACTAATGCCATGGTAGGTCATATTCAACATCTAGAGAAAGCTAAGGATGCTTGGGAAGCTCTTGAAAGGATGTATTCAACAAATACTAAAGCTAGGAAACTTCAACTCAAGAATGAGTTGAACACAATCAAGAAAAGTTCGAGTCAATCCATAGCTGAATATACTTTGAGGATTAAGGAGCTAAGTGATGCTTTAACTTCTATTGGCACAACAGTTGAAGACGAAGATCTTGTGTGTTATAATCTCAATGGCTTGAGGAAGATGAAAGATGGAAGCCTTTTATAACTTCCATTAACTTGAAAGATGTACATCCAGGTTTTGAACAACTAATCCCTCATCTTGTCACAGAAGAGCTTAGCTTCGGTGGTCCCAAAGGAAAGGACATCCACAACCAAATGTTATATGCAGGTCGAGGTAAAGGAAGAAACTCAAGAGGAGGCTCAAAACGAAAAGGAAGAGGTCACAACCACTCCAACTACAATCAAAACAATTCGGAAGACAACAAGGATGCATCAAATGCCAACACACAAGGAAGAGGTCGAGGTAGAAGTGGAGGAAGAGGCCGAAGCTCCTACAATTCTCATAAAGGTATAACATGCTATCATTGTGGTAAAGTAGGACACTATGCTAGTGATTGTTGGCTGAAGAATGGAAGACCAAATGGAGGCAATCAAAGGAACCAAAGCAACTATGCAAGCACCTCAAGTGAAGGAAGCAAGGACACACTACTTGCAATGAGACATGAGTATAGAAGCTCTTGTGAAGATGACAAAAAATGGTACATTGATTCAGGTTGTAGTAACCATATGTCATGCCAAGGAGGTTTGTTCAGTAATCTACAGGTACCAAGTGGAAAAGGATGTGTTGAAACAGGTGATGATACTCAACACATGATTGAACACATTGGAGATATAAGGCTTTGAGATACAAGCAGAGCAAAGGTACTATCTAATGTTCTTCATGTTCCTACAATTTCAAAGAACTTGATTTGAGTAGGACAAATGGTAGAGAAGGGTTATCATGTCATATTCAATGAGAATGGGTGCTTCATAAAGAATCCAAAAGAAGGCTTCAAGGTCATTGCTCGAGGTAGAAGAGAAGGAAGGATGTTCACTTTGGATGTCCAACATCCACATGGAAAGGTCATGTACATTCAATGTGGGAACATGAAGATTTCACAGCTAGACTTATGGCACAAAAGAATAGGACACATCAACATTCCAAAGCTAAAGGACATGAGCAAACATGAAGTGGTAAGAGGTCTTCCAAAATTTAATAGCATTGGACTACATGAGTTATGTGAATCTTGTCAACTAGGAAAGCAAACGGGGCAGCCATTCAAGAGGAGCAATTATGTGGCTCCAAATGTCTTGGACTTGATACATACGGATGTATGGGGACCAACCCAAGAGGCATCACTGGTTGGTAATAGATCTTTTGTCACCTTCATTGATGATCACTCAAGAAAGGTATGGCTGTTTTGTATGAAGCAAAAATCAGAGGTGTTTTCTATATTCAAAAGATTCAAAGTTGAAGTTGAAAAGGAAACAGTAAGGTCTATCAAAACCTTAAGATCCGATGGTGGAGGAGAATACTTCTCCAAAGAATTTTCAGATTTTCTACAAGAGAATGGGATCAAAAGGCAATTCACTTGTAGGTATACACCACAACAAAATGGAGTAGCTGAGAGGAAAAATAGGCAAATTGCTGAAATTGCAAGATGCATGCTCAACGAGATGAAGGTACCATTGTACTATTGGGCTGAAGCTACCACAACTGCCATTTACTTGATGAATAGGTGCACAACATCAGGAATACATCACTTGACTCCAGAAGAGGTATATTCCGGTAAGAAACCTGATCTTACACACCTCAAAGTGTTAGGATGTGTTTGCTTTGTTCACATTCCACAAGAAGTTAGAACAAAGATGGAACCAAGATCAGAAAAATGCATTTTCATCGGCTACTTGACGGAGCAAAAAGGATACAAGTGTTACAACCCTAGAACAAAGGAATTAAGAGTCTCGCGAGATGTGGTCTTTGATGAACTAAGACCATGGTATGAAGATAAAGGAAAGGAAAAGATTCTTGAAGAAGATTGTGATGATTATGCAAAAACAAATCAAAGAGAAGTTCAACAATCAAGCACAAAGGCTTCAGGTCCAGAGGCATCTACATCAAATGAAGAATGTTCAACATGGAGGGGGAGTCATTCTTTGTCTCCAAATTCAGCTCATAGTAGAGCCAAAGAGGCAAGTGTACTCCAAACAGTGAGGTAGATGCAAGTGAAGAAGTATATGAAAAGGTAATCACTCCGATGGTAAAGCTAAATAGGTTAAAGAAGCAACTCTCTAAAGGCAATGAAAGAAGATCTTCAAGGACAAGGTATCCAACTCAAAGGTTGAGTTATGATAGCTTTATGGCGACACATTTTGCATACATGATGCAGGTTATCAAAGGCAAAGAGCCTGAGACATATGAAGAAGCTTGCACACAAAAGGAATGGAAGCGAGCTATGAAAGAAGAGATCAAAGCTCTCAAAGATAATCACACATGGGAGCTAGTGCCAAAGAAAGAAGGTATGAAGATTGTTCCTGTAGAAAGAGGCGCAGCTATGCACAGAGTAGGTGTGAGGGTAGCTGTAAGTACCTTCTTCACATACAAAGAAGAGAAGCTATGGCGTGCGAAGCTTCACTCGAACAAGCAAAATATGGTAGAGATGATGCGGTATAGATAAAGTAGAGAGAGAGAGAGAGGTTCTCTCTATCTAGAACACATGCACGGATAACAAAATGGATGTGTGCCTTGAATTATGCGACCAAAAAAGGCCTTTTTATACAAAAACAGAGGGCTATATGGCAAATCAAACAAGAGATAAGGCTTTAGATAGGATTGCTCTCTTTTTAGGAGAGGGTTCACACACAAGATGAAGGATCAAAGCTCATAGCCAACAATCCCCCCTTGAGCTTGATTCTACAAATAGCTCTTTGGGAACGATCCTTTCCTCACAACTAGACTAGGGTGGTACAAAAAATATGATTCCTTCCCATGTACAAAGAAGGTGGTACAATGTTTATATCCTTCCTTCAACAAACTCATGGGTGGTACAAATCCTTCCCTATACATATGAGGATGGTACAAAGGGGATGTTTTTAGAATGCATAATCATAGACAAAATTGACTTGAGCTTCTTCTTCATTTGTCTCCTCTGCTATGTTGACATTGCTTGGATTCTTGTTAAAAGCTCCTTTGTTGTTGTTGAAGTTGTTGTTGCGTAGACGAAAATTCTTTGTAGCATGGTTGGTTTTACCACATATTTTGCAAGGGTTGGCTTGATAACAATCCTTCGACAAATGGTTGGTGCGATTACAATGAATGCATTTTGTAGCTCTTACAACCAAGGCTTTTGTTGTGAATTCATCATAATTTGTCAACTTATTTTCATGTTGTTGTAGAGAATTAATGACATCCTCTAGTCTAGGGATAGGGTCCTTTTCTTTAAGAACAGTTACAATTTGTCCAAACTTATCATCAGGCACGGCTTTGAGTAGGACGGTTACTTGATCCTCATTTTCAATAGGGCATTGTACATAAGCTAATTGGGTACAAATACTCTTTAGCTTGTTTACAAGGGTAGGTATATCTTCTCCTTGCAACATAGTGAGAGAATAAAGTTGCATTTTAAGTGCTATTTTGGAGTTTCTAGAAATTGCTCCAAAGTTTTGCTCTAGAGTGATCCACGCTTGATTTGCGGTAGTGCAATCATCCAAGAAATGTACATAATTGTCATCTAAAGAGGTGAGTAACATTCCAAGTGCTTGTTCATCTTTTTCAGTGAAGTATGGTAGCCCTCTTCTATGCTCAAGTGTTTCATTTTGTGCAAGTGGTTTTGTAACTGACCATAGTTGTTTAGTCATGAGATTACCCTTGATTTTGGTTTGCCATGTGTGGAAACCTTGGCCATTGAATTTATCTAAAGGCTTTTCACTCATTTTGGAGAGGTATTAACACTTGGAGACTTTCCAAGGTCAGTGTCTAACTCCTTACAACAATCTGATGGATTTATTATGATGGGAAGGTCTTACCATTCATGTATGATGGCAGTGTCTAATCCCACAAAAATATGTACATAGCATGCTTTGTGTTATAAGATAAACCATGGGGCATTAAAAGTTGGTTTTCCTCTCTTGAATTAGAGTATACAAATACATGTCTATGAGAATGTGTATTTTTAGTTGCTTAATGGTGGAATTTTAGTGGAATGAATTGCAACGATAATTTCAATACACTTGTAACAAAGGTGATCCGCCAACATGATGATTGTAGCCCCAATGACTCAAGAAAAATATATGTAAAAGATGTAGAACTAGAACTATGTTGTCCGTTGAGAATACGGTGAGTATGTAGAGGGCGCTTTGCACAAAAGAGAAATTGACTTATACTTCAAAATATGTTCATATCTTTCCTCAAATTGTATTATGTGACGCATGAAAATGCAAAAAAACGAACTAAAGCTATAAGTTAGCAGCCCCTCACTTCTAGCAGCCCCTCATAGTATGTCGTTTGCAGACAGACGCCGAATGAGAAAAGTTTAATAAAAAAGACTTTCTAGTGTCATCGACTGCAGAAGCTAACCAAAGATTGCAATCAGAGTTAGTTGCATCATTCGAAAGCTTCATTTATCACTGGCAGCAGGCAAATGCACCATAACTCTTGAACTTCACAGTTGTGCCGCCATCTAAAGTCATGTCTCCAACTCGCACCCAGAGTAGAAACTTCTTAACACCGTGCGCAAGTCGAAAAAATGCACAAGCGAGCTATGTATGGTGAGGAGATGTTGATTGCAGGACTTATTAAATCGTTTCAGGTGTAGCGCTTTTCATTTAATCCTACTGTAGATTCTCCATCTGGGCGCAAAGAGCTCACCTAGTCTACGAACCTGAAAGCTTGCAGAAGATACTCACGAATCTCTTTGAATGTGTTGCCACAAAAGGAACCGCTCTGTCGCCGCCCAGATTTGATCATGCCCAGAGTTGATGAAGGTTATTCCTCTACAGAGTTGGCCCGCAGAGTTGGCCCAGACTATTCCGCTTCAAAGTAGCTCATAACTTCCAGAATCTCCTTGCAAAGACGACGGCACAAGGCTCTGATACCACATGTAGAAAGAGGCACAGCTATGCACAGAGTAGGTGTGAGGGTAGTTGTAAGTACCTTCTTCACATACAAAGAAGAGAAGCTATGGCGTGCGAAGCTTCACTCGAACAAGCAGTGTAGAGACGATGATAAAATAGAGAGAGAGAGAGGTTCTCTCTATCTAGAACACACGCACGGATAACAAAATGGCTGTGTGCCTTGAATTATGCGACGCAAAAAGGCCTTTTTATACAAAACCAGAAGGCTATATGGCCAATCAAACAAGAGATAAGGCTTTAGATAGGATTGCTCTCTTTTTAGGAGAGGGATCACACACAAGATGAAGGATCAAGGCTCATAGCCAACAGTTCCAAACAAATGGGTGTTTAAAGTAAAGAGGAATGACGATGGTTCACTAGCTAGATATAAAGCTAGATTGGTTGCCAAAGGATTTAAACAAACACAAGGCATAGATTATGATGAAGTTTTCATCCCCGTTGCAAAGATGGGAACTATCAGAACCTTAATAGCAATTGGTGCTTCCAGGAGATGGCCATTATATCAACTCGACATCAAAAATGCCTTTCTCAATGGAGAACTACAAGAAGAGGTATACATGAGTCAACCGGTTGGATTTGAAGATGAAAACCATCCAAATTTTGTTTGCAGGTTGAAGAAGGCACTTTATGGCTTGAAGCAAGCACCAAGAGCATGGAATCAAAGATTGGTAGAGTATCTAACTAAGTGTGGATACAACCCAAGTAGTGCAGATCCTTCGTTGTACATGAAGAAGGAAGAAAATAGAGAGGTAATATTTGCATATACGTCGATGACCTCATCATAACAGGAAATGATGTTACAGGGATTAAAGATATCAAAAGGAAGCTTGGTAAGGAGTTTAAAATTTCAGATCTTGGAGAGCTGAAATATTTTTTAGGAATTGAAATTGTTTATGGAAAGAGTGGCATCTACTTGATGCAAAAGAAGTACTTGTTGGATCTTCTTTTAAGATTTGGAATGAGTGAATGCAAACCACTCACTCAACCCATGGACACAAATACAAAGATTTGTTCAAATGATGGAGAACCATTGGAAGATGTAACAACATACAGAAGCATTGTAGGATCATTGATCTATGCAAACATTACAAGACCTGATTTGTCTTATGTTGTTGGTGTACTTTCTCAGTTTATGCAAGCCTCGACAAGTGAACACTTAAATTCAGCCAAGAGAGTGTTGAGATACATAAAGCATACAGTTAATCATTGTTTGTTTTACAAGTTTGATGAAGAACTACAGGTCAGTAGTGATGCTGATTCGGCAGGTTCAAAGGAATATAGAAGATCAACCTCAGGTTATGTGTTCATGATAGGAAGCAAACCTATCACGTGGAGCTCAAAGGAACAACCTACTATTGCACTTTCATCTATGGAGGCTGAATATAGAGGATTAGTGTTTGCCACATGTGAAGCAATGTGGATTAAAAAGCTTTTGACTGATCTTGGAGTGCAAGTTGGAACCATCCCTATATACGGTGATAACATGCCAAGTATTTACTTGGCAAGCAATCCTATGTTTCATGCAAGGAGCAAGCACATAGAGGTCCACTACCATTATGTAAGGGAGAAGGTGTTGAGCAAAGATGTGGAGATAAAGTTCGTCAGAACCAAAGAGCAGGTTGCAGATATGTTTACAAAGTTCTTGGATGCTTCTAAACTCAAAGGTTTCAAAGAAGTGATAAATTTGAAGGACATGGTTGAAGATAACTCCCAAGTGAGCTTGAGGGGGAGTGTTGAAGATAAATGTACAAGCTCATTTTCATATGAGCCATGCTTGGATAAATTTACCAAATATAAAGATAAAGGAAAAGTGGAGGAAAAAAGGAAAAAATAATAAAAGAAAAAGTCTAGTCAAAATTCATGATGAGTAAGAGATACAATATCTTGCCTTGTATTTAGTAGCATGTAGTGGAGAAAGTGGTGAGTTAAGAAGGAGGCACAAACTTCTTCACATGCTCATTGGTTATAAAAGTGAAGTGAGAGCACATTCAAAACAAGGAGAGAAAGAGGTAAGAGCTCCCAGTAGTCGGATCTGGCCATTTTGTCATTTTGGCTTCCCTTAGACTCCTTCCAGCCGCACGTCAGTTTGTACACAGCTTTGTTGCAGAGCTCATATCTCGGTGCATCAATGAAAGAGTGAAGTCCAGTTTTCGAGTATGCCTGTGTAGATAGGTAGTCTATTTTGGTCGGTTATATTTCCCAACCAAAACAAATCCAGATTGCATGATTTTTGTCTTGTTGGAAAGTTCTTGGCATCTACTTTCAGTGTCTCAAATATCTCATTGAGATCATTTATATTCTGTGAGATATCTGTCATATAGTAAAGTCCAGTTTTACAGTGTACTTATGTGTGCAGGTGGTCTATCTTGGTGAGTTGAGTTTCCTGATCAAAACTCATCCAAATTACTTGTTTTTTATCTTTTTGGAAAGCTATTTGTGTCTACTTTCTCTGTACCAAATATCTTTCTCAAAGCATATATATTCAGAGAGTTATCAGTCCGAGAGTGAAGCTCAGTTCTTTAGCATATCTGTGTGGACAGGTAGTTCATCTTTGAGAGTTGTGTTTTCTAATGAAAACTTGTTCAAATTAAGTCATTTATAGCTTGTTAGAAAGCTCTGTTTGTCTATTTTGATTTACTAAAGTCTCAAGTCCATTTGAGTTTTGTATTGAGAGCAGCAAGCTATCTAAGGTGCAGATGTTTGTCCAAGTGCTGGACATACAAGGGCTCACTACACACTTCCGTTGCGCATAGGAGAACTCATTCTCCATAGTTTTGTATAAAAAGGCTTGTTTGAATTCTTTTGTGTATTTTGGTAGCTCATTTAAGTTATCATCCCTATCAATAATTATATATGGACTATTGGGCTCTTAATATATAAAAATTAAGTCTTCAAGGAACTTATCTTTGTTCATCTCAATTTTAAATATGGGGGATCGAGAATGGTGTTCTTTTTCCACATTGATTCCTTAACCTTTTTCCACAACTTGCATGGCCATGAGGCGTCTATAATAAGAATTAGAGATAAGGAATCATAGTAAAGAATGACTCGCTCTACTCTCATGGCTTCCTATGGAAATAAATCCTCCCTCTCAAGAGGTTTAGGAAAAGTGAACCCTCCAACCGATCCCTAGAATTTCTCCTAATGTTGAGAATTTGGAGATAGAATATGATGTGGAAGAGGCTCATTGGTCGGTATGTTTTCTAAACCAAGGCTTAGATATTAGCTTTCACATTCTGTGGTTTGGGAGATATCTATTTGAAAGCGTAGGATGCACAAAGGGTAGATATTATTATTTTGACTCCACGCGAGAAATGCCCAAGGAGGAAAATGACATCAGTTTGGATTAGGCCAATATGCTAGTAGTGCATAGTGATGATGAGGCCCTTGAAATGAAGCCTGATCTTGTTCTTTTACTAGTCATGTGGATAAAAATTTTGAAGATAACTTATGGTGGGTTCAATAGCTATTCTATGTTCTCTAAGAAGTATTCGTAGATTTTTAGGCATCATCTTAACTAGAATTGATTAGACATGTCATTGCAAGTTGTTTTCTAGCTTTTTAATCTAGTTTTTTGCATGGACATTCTCTAGTCAATTAGCTCATGGGATTGAGGAGGTGTTTGGTAGTCTATCATTTTCATGCCTTTTTTTAGGCTTTGTTCCTATGGGAGTGCTAGATTATGCCCTCTAACTAGAATTGAATAAGATTTTGGAAGTAATCTTCTGATTACAAGATCACCGGCAAAGGGGAAATTATACAAGAATATAGAAATGTTACAAGAAATCCCAGAAATTGGGATTGTTAGGTATGAATAGTTGGGCTAGACACAATACAAGTGATCCCACAACTTGGGATCTTGTTATGCCAGGAATCCAAAGCATGACCTCCTTTCAATGCCATTTTACTGCATATATTGAGCACATACACACTCTGTATGCTTATATGGATATCGCTTATGTATGTCCATGTGGTCATTGATATAGCAGTTACATTTTTGCATAAAGCCTTTGGCATTGATAAAGAGGATCATGGTGAGGTTCTCTTAATTTGAAGACACCTAGATGTCAGGGTCTTCTTGGTGATGCAAGGCGAAGACTTACCCAACCTCACCATAGGAGATGTATGCTAGTTGTTCATAGGTGCTTGATAAGCCTACTTGGCTTCTTTGGGTTAACTAATCATATGCAGTGGAGTCAGTGATTCACTATGTAGGCTTACATGTGAGTACTTGTGTTTTATAAGATTTTGACACTGTTCATATGCTCATTTTGTAGAGAAGACTATGACAACTTCTTTTCTAGATTTTTTGGTTTTGGCAACTATATAGTGGTCGATTCACTCCTTGATACAGGTTGGTCATTACTGTTTATTGATTCATTTTTCTAGGAAGTCTCTCCTAAATTGTTTCCTAGAATTTGACACTTGTTCATCCTTTCTAAGCCTTAGTGGCATCATGGCATCAGAGGTCTCAGGCATGTCAGGTGGATCAGGGTCTAATGCTAGTGTTCCAAGGAGGAGATATAACTTACAAGGCAAAGACCATCTCGAGATCCGAAAATTTGATGGCACAAACTCCTCTATGGAAGAATCATATTAAAGAAGTGGTGATTCAGAGGAGGCAATGGAAGCCAATAAATAAAATCTCAAAGAAGCTTGCTGACATGGATGAAGATGATTGGGATGAGTTGGATGAAATGGTTGGGTCTACCATTCAATTGCACTTGGTAGATAATGTTTACTTTATAATATTGGATTGTGAAAGTGTTGTTGCCCATCTGAATGATTTTGATGTTATATTCTCTTAGTTATAAGCTCAAAAGATGGAGATGGATAATTAAATGATAGCAGTCTTGTTGTTATGTACCTTGCCATCATCATAGGATACATTTTGCACAGTTATTAGCAATAATGCACCTGGTGGTAAACTGGTCTATGATGACATATGTGAAGCACTCTTGAGTGACGAGATTCCTAGAAAATCTATGGTTGGCACTCAGAGTGGAGATGCATATAATGTTCATGATTCTTGCCAAGGAAAGAATTAGCAATGTGGCAGGAGAAAGAACAAGGAAAAGAATGGTAAACAAAAGAGGTACATCAATGAAGAGCGATATCGAATCCCATTATTGCCATAAGAAAGGAAACATGAAGAAAGACTTCTAAGTAATAAAAAATTCTAAAGGTAAAGGTTTGAATGTTGATTGGCATGTTAAACAGCTACCTGCACCATCTACTTCAATCGTGAAGATCAAAGAAACTGAGGCTCTTATGGATGATTCTCTTTCCCACATGTGGCTACTAGAATCTGGATCTTCTTTCCATGTGACACCACATAGATAATGGCTCTCACTTATGCAACAAAGTCACTATGAGAGTTGGTGACTCTTGCCCATGTGATGTTGTTAAGATTGGAGATGTGGTTGCACAATTCATTGATGGTTCAAAATTTACTATGCATAATGCATGCCATGTAACTCAATTATCATGCAGTTTGATGTCAGTTGGTCAACTTGATGACCTTGGTTACAAAGTGGTCTTCTATGCTTATTCCTTTTGCATATCAAAGGGAAATATGGTTATTGCAAAAGGAAGAAAAGTTGGATCACTTTGTCCTTTATTTGTATTAGAGAAAGAACACTTGTTAGTTGTTATTGAAGAGCCTATGGCTTGTATTTGGCATGGTTGTTTGGGCCATATATCTCGTAGTGGAATGGAAAATCTTTCTCCTTCTACTTACCTATGTTATCTTTCTTTGATTTTTCATTTTGTGAGTATTGTCAATCTGGGAAGCAAACTAGGAATGTGCATAAAATTGCACATTGACTCTTCAATTCAGCCTTAAGATCTCTTTCATACAGATGTGTGTGGTCCTATGCCCACTAGGTCATTAGGTCGTTCTCTTTACTTTGTCACTTTCATAGATGATGCTACTAGAAAATTTTGGGTATAGCCTATCAAATCGAAGGAGGTGGTATTCCCTATTTTTAGAAAATGGCTTCTTTCAATTGAGACTGAAAAAGGAACTAAGCTTAAGGCTTTACATTGAGATAATGGGGGTGAGTCTACCTCACATGAGTTTATCCTTTTCCATTAGTCTAGAGCAATTCATAGAGAGTTTACACCTCCTTATACCCTAGTACAAAATTGTGTAGCTCAAAGGATGAATAGAACTATTCATGATAGAGTAATTTGTATGCTGCATCATGCAAACCTTTCACAAGGCTTTTGGGGAGTACTATCGACTGCAATTCATGTGATTAACATTTCACCTAGTACTACCAAAGGTCAAAAAGTGGTGCAAGAGTTATGGATAGGGAAGACACCATATTATGATCATCTTCAAGTTTTTGGGTGTGAAGCATATGTTCATATACCCAAGAATCGTAGATAAAAGCTAGTCCACAAGTCAAAGAAATGTATTTTTCTTGGATATGGTTGAGAAGGCCAATTTGGATATCACTTATGGGATCCTAAAACACAATCAGTGATCAAAAGTAGTGATGTCATTTTCAATGAGTCTAACATGCATAAACAACCCATTAAGGAGGTTGAAGTGAGAAGAGTGGTGTTTAAGGATACTAGTTCTCCACTTAGCATGCATAAAAATGATGCACATAAGGATGTTCAAGAGAATGTCCGATCAGATCAGTCTGCAAATGTTCTTGTTCAAAAACCATTGAGATGCTCCACACATGTCTCACATCCACCCGATAGATATGTTCCACGTTTGGATTCTGTTTTGCTAACAGATGCTAGTGAGCCTTCTTGCTACAAAGAGGCTATGCAGACAAAGGATCATCTCAAGTGGGAGTGTGCCATGAAGAGTGCATTGAATTCTATTCATAAGAATGGTACTTGGGATTTGGTACCTTTTCCAAAGGGCAAGAAATCTTTGCCATGTAAATGGGTATATAAGTTGAAATTCACACCAGATAGTGCTTCTCCAAAGTATAAAGCATGACTTTTTGCAAAGGGTTTTAAGCAACAACATGGCGTTGATCTTGAAGAAATCTTCTCTCCATTGGTCAAGATGATTACCCTTCGAATGTTGCTTGGATTTGTTGCAATGGAGGACTTAGAGCTAGTCCAAATGGATGTGAAAACTTCTTTCTTGCATGGAGGTCTTACAAAGGAGATCTAAATGGAACAAACAATGGGTTTTATAGTTCCTGGCAAAGAAAGTCTAGTTTGCAAGCCAAAGAAGAGCTTATATGGACTCAAAAATCCTCTAGAAAAGGGTGCCAAAAGTTTGATGCTTTTGTGAAGTCTCAAGGCTATTCTCAAAGCAATGAGGGTCATTGTCTCTACACAAAGAGATGCTCAGATGGTAGCTTGATATGCTTGATACTTTATGTTGATGATATGTTGGTTGTTGGGAAGTCCTCTTACGACTTGTCAATTCTCAAAAATAAGTTGAGTCAGACATTTGATATGAAGGATTTGGGGGATGCCAAACATATTCTCGGCATGCACGTTACTCATTATAGGAGAAAAAGTTGCATATACTTGTCTCAAAGTGAGTACATATCCACAGTACTTCACAGGTTCAATATGTAGGGTGGAAAGGCATCGAGTACACTTTTACCCACATATGTGAAATTGGGCAAGGATGATTGCCCCAAATTAGATGAAGAAAAGGAATTCATGACCAAAATTCTTCATCAGTCTATTGTTGAAAACGAGTCTCATGTATGCTATGGTAGCTACAAGACTAGACATTGCATTTGGAGTGGGAGTTGTGAGAAGATATATGTCTAATCTTGGCAAGAGGAATTGGGAAGTGGTCAAGATGATTTTGAGATATTTGAGTGGCACTAAGGCCAAGTTTCTATGCTTTGGTAGAGGGAAAGCATCCATTATTGGTTACAAAAATTCTGATTATGCTAGTTGTGTAGACAATCGTAAGTCTACATCAAGGTACATTTTTCATTTTGCTCGAGGTGCTATCTCTTGGAGATTTGTCATCAAGAATGTATAGTTGTTTCCACTACAGAAGCGGAGTATGTTGCACCAAATGAGGCATTTAAGCAAGCATTGTGGCTTTCCCATCTTGCTCGTGATATGGGTCTACCTCAGCATGCACCTTGTTTGCTTAGTGATAGTCAGAGTTCCATTGCATTGGCTAAGAATCTAGTCTATCATGCAAAGACCAAGCACATTGAGATGCGGTATCACTTCATTGGAGACTGCTTAGCCACTGAGTGCATTATTCTTGAGAAGTTTCATACTCGAGATAATGTTGAAGATGCTTTGACTAAATCTCTACCATAGGATAGCTTTCAACACTCTTGTCACTTGATGGGGGTTACTTGATTTATGATCTTGCATAGTTACTTGTGTACTATGTAACATGCCCATCAAGTGGGAGGTATAGTTTGTATACTTACACTCAAGTATCCGTTATCATTCTTTATTTTTTCCCATAGACACTTTGGCCATATTATCATTTAGTGGGAGATTGTTATCGTTAATGTCCATGTGAAAGGCAAAACAGCCGTTGGGAGCTTTTGTATATGTTCTTTAATAAAACATATAATGCTCTGGTCAGCCACAGATTGGAAGTTTGACCGCATTTGTAACACCCTAGAAATCTATGTTCGTGCCCTTGGTGTACTGTATGTTTTTCTGTGTACTCTACGTACTATATGCAATGTCTAGAGACCCATTTTCTATTGTGAGGACATTGTCGTGGAGCTCTTGAGAAGGAAAATCCATCCTCATGCATCACTAGAGAAATACTTCAAATCATTGGTTTTTTCAATCTCTTGTTGTTGTTTAAACTACTTGTGACATGCCACAACAATTGTGACTGCATTTGAATTTGTGTGGCCTCCATTTGGCCTTGGATACAATCCATTTTTTAAATTTCTTTGTTGAGTTTTAGTTCATTTATTTTGTATTCATAAGGATTCCCCTAACCCCCTTGTCATTTCACACTCCTACACATACACAAATGGCATCACTTTCCACCTCTCACCCCTTTATTCAATTTTCTTGATAGTTAATGGCTTATGGGGCTTAGTAAGTGGTATTGAGGCTAAGCCATATATAGATCTTGTTATCCCCATAGAGAATCAAATAAGGTTTTTAGAGAAAGGTAAAAAGATATTGAAGGTTGGTATTCATACTTTCCCAACCTATGTGTGACTCCATCATTGGGCATACTCAAGATTTAGACACCTTGAAGAAGATTTAGGAGTGCTTAGAAACGTTGTATTCAACTACAACCAAGGCTAGAAAGATTCAACTAAAAAACAAGTTAAATAATCTGACAAAAATAACTAGATAAATCAGAAATGACTACATACTGAACGTGAAGGAGCTATTAGATGCACTTGGCTCCATTGTGTGTGGTATAGATGATGATTTAGTAGCACACACATTGAATGGAGTTACAAAAAATAAAAAAGGGAAAGACATTCACATTTCATTGTATGTTAAAGACTCTCTTCCTAATTTTGAACAACTAATCACTCTTATGGCCAATGAAGACCTCAAACTTGGGTGTAGCAAGAGCAAAAGCAATCATAATCAAGTATTCTACATAGGAAGGAACTCAAGAGAAGGTATGAAAGAGGTGGATCTAGAAGAAGAGGCAGAGACAACTCAAATCATGGCAATCAAGGATTAGCTCGTACTCAACCAAGAGGAGTAAGAGGAAAATGAAGAGCTAGAGATGAAAGATTTGGAGGAAGAGGATATAATTAGAATCACGATAGTGGATGCTAGATATAAGGAAAAATAGTCCACTATGAAAATGAGTGCCACCACAAGGATTGAAGGGAAGTGAATCACAATATTAAAAACCAAGGTAACCACACAAACTCTTCAAATTCAAATGAGAATGAAAAATTATAAGCTATGAGGCATTGAAGTGATTCAAATCAACCATAAGATCAAATGGAGATGGATAATACTTCTCAAATGAGTTCTATGAGTATCTATAAGCATAAGGCACAAGGAGGAAATTCACATGTAGGTACACAACACAAAAAAAAAGTCTAATAGAGAGGAAAAATAGGTATACAATAGAGAATAGCTAAAATTATAATTAATAAGATGAATGGCACATTAGGGTATTGGGGAGATCATATGGCTACTACTATTCATATCATGAATAGATGTCCTACCTCTAGAAGATATGCTTCAACACTAGAGGAGGCTTGGATTGGGATGAAAACAGATCCCTCATACTTGAAGATCTTTGGGTGTGTGTACTATACACATGTCCCCCATCAGTTGAGAGCTAAACTTGTGCTAGGTTAGAAAGGTGTATCTTCTTGGGCTAATCTTTGGAACAAAAAGGCTACAGGTTTTACAACCCTATTACCAAGGAACTAAAGGTTTCTCGGGATGTTACTTTTGATTAACTAAAATCATCGTTTGGTCACAAGGTTTTATTAAAGGATGAATACATAGGATTGGAGATAAAATTTCAAGAATCAAATCAAGAAATCATGGCTCTTAGTGGCATGACTATTTCAACAAATGAAGAAGATTCAAATGTCACATCACCATGGAATCCAAGAGAAACATCAACAAAAAGTAAAGAAAAACTCATGTAATTGGATGATGGAGGTCATGTGGTAGAAGAAGATGAAATCCTTATAGTGGAGAAAAGTATCACATTAAAGGCGAAAATAAAGTTTACAAGTTAGAAGAGCTTTATGCCTCAAAGAGATGAAGAGAAGAAGTCTACAAGGTAAAATATCCAATTCTAAAGCTTACATATGATAATTTCATTTATAGGGAATGTGCATACATGTGTAAATTGAGCAAGGACAAGCAGCCTACATCATTTGAAGAGGCTAGAGAAGAGGATGTTTGGAAGGATGCTATGGAAGAAGAGATGAAAGAATTAGAAGACAACAACACGTGGACATTGTTAACCCAACAAGAAGGTATGAAACCAACTAGAAATAAATGGGTATGTATAATTCAAAGGAATGTAGATGGGAGCATAGCAAGATTCAATGTCATATTAGTAGTAAAGGGATTGACTATCAAGAGACTTTTAGTCTGATGGCTAAAACATATTCCATTTGGATGTAACGAATGAATTTTTAAATGCTGATTTGCATGAGGTTGTGCATATGACACAACCATTAGGGTTTTAAGAGAAGCAACACATAGAATATGTTTGCAAGCTAAAGGAGTCCTTGTATGGCTTAAAGCAAGCTCCTAGAGCTTGGAGCTAGAATTTGATTGATTGATTTATTTAGGCGTGGATATAAGTGAGAGATGTAGATCCATCACTATGTATCAAGAACCAAGATCACAAGGAAATGTACATATTCATCTATGTGGATGACCTTATAATCACAAGTAATGATGGTGTAGGTACTAAAGCTTGAAATGATTTCAAGATCTCAATCCTTGGGATCTTAAAGTATCTATTGGGGATTGAAGTCATATGTATGCAAGATAGATTGTACATCATACAAATGAAGTATGTATTGGATGTGATATCTATTGAAACATCAAGCTTACACTTGCTTGAGGTGGATTTGATCTACATCAAAAACTATGGCTTCAATTATGTCGAAGGAATATATGTTGGAGAGTTCTTTTTCTTATGCTCACTTATTGTTTTTTTTTATAGAGATTTTTCATGGATCTTTTATCACTGTAAAAGCCTTGAGTTTTAAACATGTAAAAGTAGAAAGATAGAGCCCAAATTCCACGAATTTGTGGTGGTTGAGTTGCATTCAATCAATCAATCAATCAATCACCTAAAAGTAAACCAAAATAGATCTTCACTTTTCCTAGATTGTAGGAAAGTGAATTGATTCCCTCCAACAACCATTCTCACCTTCATTTGAATTCGAAATCCACTTGTAGAATTCGTGGAGCACTTCTAAAGTCTATATAAAGACTTGAAATCACTTCTACAATACATGGAAGCAATATACATACACTTGTGACCATCATTGTCTTGCTCCTTCATTTCTCTGCATCATCTTCTTCGTCGTAATCTTGCAGAAGCTGCTGCTCT
Organism: Ceratopteris richardii; assembly: GCA_020310875.1. Lineage (NCBI taxonomy): Eukaryota > Viridiplantae > Streptophyta > Polypodiopsida > Polypodiales > Pteridaceae > Ceratopteris > Ceratopteris richardii. The sequence continues at coordinate 109,045,143 of CM035442.1, read as the reverse complement.
TTCTACAGAGCTCAAATTTAATGACACATGGCTCATTGGAAAGGTATTAGTGTCTATTTTATGCTTGTAAATCTTCATAGCATTTGGTTCAGTAGATTGGGAGAAATATTAGTTTTTCTGTCTGGGGATCAATCTCTGCATATTCCTGAAAGATAGGAAGTACCACCGTTGAGTGTTTGATTCATTCCTATAGCATATTTTGCTTATTCCTTATAATTTTGTGCATTATATACACTCAACCCTATTTGTATCTCTCCCAGAAAGGATTTTTTCTAATTCTAATCACATTGGACTTTATGAGCATTTGAAGTTCATTGTCTCTTCTATAGATAGTAAGTTCAAACCTATCTGTTTTGTGTCGACTCCTGCTCCTTGATGCTCCAAAGTACATAGTGAATCTTATTGCACTTATCACATGCATATAAGTTCTATTTGAGTCTCCATAAGCTCAAGGGTTGGTCTTGTGCCGGTTCGCTAGTCCAAACTTCATCGCTTTGGTTACATAACTTCAAGATCAAGGGTTTAGACCTAGCAACTCAGATCCTCTCTGTTCATCAAAAGGAATCACAATGAGGTTATCTATCTATGTGTATATGTAGATGATATTATTGTGACAGGTGATGATCCAAATGGCATTCAAATGATCAAGAGACACATGCAAGAGGAGTTCAAAATAAGTGACTTAGGTGAGCTCATGTATTTCCTAGGTATGCAGGTCATATACATAAATGAAGGAATGTATTTGACTTAGAGGAGATACATTCATGATCTACTTCTCAAGTTCAAAATGGAGAATACTAAACCTATAGGTACACCTTTGGAGATGAATCATAAACTTAGTGTTTATGAAGGTGAGAAAATTTAAGAGATAAAAGAATATCAAAGCTTGGTAGGTAGCTTGATATATGCTGTTAATACAAGGGAAGACATCTCATATAGTGTCAAAGTGCTTAGTTAGTTCATGCACTCACCCAGAAGACCACACATGGGTGCAACTAAGAGAGTACTTAAGTATCTCAAAGGTACAATCAATGAAGGTATATTATATCCTTACTCTTCAAATTTGGATATCAGAATCTATTTAGATGTAGATTGGGCAAGAGCTAAGGATGACAAAAGAAGTACTTCTAGTTACTTAGCATTTGCAGGTTGAAAGCTAGTGTCATGCAGTTGCAAGAAGCAACCAATAGTTGCTTTATGCAACTCAAGCGGCAATATGGTTAAAAGCATTATATACAAATTTGGGACTTGTGAGTTCCAAACCTCACATATTTGGAGGTAATGTAAGTTACATGCATCTAACAGCAAACCCTATTTTCCATGCAAGAACCAAACACATAGACGTTCATTACCACTTCATCAAGGAGAAGCTCAAGGCAAAGGAGATTGACATTTCTTTTGTTCCTACTAAAAATCAAGTAGTAGATATGATGACGAAGGCACTTGATGGAATAAAGCTTTGTAGATTCAAAGCTATGGTAGGTATTCAACCTTTTAGAGAATGAAGACTGAAGCATTATTTAGCTTGAGGGGGAGCTACGGGAACCTTAAACTTACACGATGCTTGACGTGGATTTGATCTACATCAAAAACTATGTCTTGGATTATGTCAAAGGAATATATGTTGGAGAGTTCTTTTTCTTATGCTCACTTATTGTTTTCTTTGTTAGATTTTTCATGGATCTTTTACCATTGTAAAAGCCTTGAGCTTAACACATGTAAAATTATAAAGATAGAGCCCAAATTCCACAAATTTCTGGTGGTTGAGTTGTATTCAATCAATCAATCAATCACCCAAGAGTAGATCAAACTAGATCTTCACTTTTCCTAGACTGTAGGAAAGTGATTTTATTCCATCCAACAACCATTCTCACCTTCATTTGAATTCAAAATCCACTTGTAGAATTTGTGGAGCACTTCTAACGTCTATATAAAGACTTGAAATTACTTGTACAATACATGGAAGCAATATACATACACTTGTGACCATCATTGTCTTGCTCCTTCATTTCTCTGCATCATTTTCTTCGCTAATAGTAATATTGGAGAGGTTCTAGCTCTCTCTACAGAGCTTCAAACTTAATGAGACATGACTCACTGGAAAGATATTAGTGTCTAGATTATGCCTGTAAATTTTCATAGAATTTGATTTAGTAGATTGGGAGAAATATTAGTTTTTCTGTCTCGGGGTCAATCTCTACATATTCTTGAAAAATAGGAAGTACCGCCGTTGAGTGTTTGATTCATTCCTATAGCATATTTTGCTTATTCCTTATACTTTTGTGCATTATATACACTCAACCCTATTTGTCTCACTCCCATAAAAGGATTTTTTCTAATTGTAGTCACGCTGGTCGCTATGAGCATTTGAAGTTCATTGTCTCTTCCATAGATAATAAGTTTTTTGAGCTAGTCAATGCGCGAACCTATCTGTTTTGTATCGACTCCTTCTTCTTGATGCTCCAAAGTAAATAGTGCATCTTATTGCACTTATCACATGCATATAAGGGCCTCCATAAACTCAAGGGTTGGTCTTGTGCCGGTTGGCTGGACCAAACTTCGTCGCTTCAAAACTCACTTTTCTACCTCCTACAAGCTTCTCCTAGTTCTTGCAATATCCAAGTTTGGTATGAGTGGATGTAACCCACTATCATATCCCATTGAATCCAATACAAAGCTATGTGGAACTCTAACCTATTGTAATGTCATTGAACCTATTCAAGAAATTACATTGTATAGAAGCCTAATTGGTTCTCTTATATATGCAAATATTGCAACATCAAACCCATCATATGTTGTAGGTGTGCTTTCTCAAAGAACCTACATTAATCATCTGAATGCAACTAGGAAATTGTTGAAATATATTAAGCACACCATTAAATGACTCTTTCAATATCAACCGGTTCATTTATTCAAATTGGGATGGCTCAAATGAGGATAAAGGAAGCACATCTACTTATGCCTTTCTACTTTGAAAAAAAAAAATCTCTTGGAATTGTAAGAAGAAATTCACAATTTCTCTATCATCAGCAGATTTTGAATATTGTGGATTAATATTTAGCCATTTGTGAAATTACCTAGCTCAAGAAGCTCTTTAAGGATTTTGATGTACAGTTCAAAGATCTTGCATTCTATAGAGGCAACATTTCAATCATACACATAACAATCAATCCTATGTTTCATGCTAGTGTTAAGAATATAGAAGTTCATTATCATCTTGTTATGAAGTTCATGAAGGAAATGAGTATGAAGATAGCTTATGAAGTTCATGGAAGACATGAGTATGAAGGATATGGGATGAAGCAACCAAAGGACATCGAGCTTGAGGGGGAGCGATGGAAATTAAGTGCAAGCTCAAGAGTTCAGCTTAGAATCTTATTACACATCATTCATAATTCAAGGATAACCAGACCAAAGTCATAGCAAACTGATTATCAACTACTAGAGTTCTAGAGAGAGAAAGGGAACACTTTTTGATGAGATCTAAATAAATTATTATCACCAAATCAAGCAAGAATTCAGATGTGAAGTTGAGGGTGAATTCTTAGTGATCATACAAGAAAGGAATAGTCATTAAAGTTTCGTTACACTCCATAGGAATCTCTCTCATTGTGAGGATTGAAGCATTTTCTATTAGGTATTCGATTTTGTGACTATTAAGAAGCTGAGTAGTCTATCATGTAACAAGTCATGTGAGCTACTAGAATCTACTTGGAGAAATTCATAGATCATTTGAAATGTATAAATTCATTTTATTATATACATCTTGGCTTCATTACTTTAGCCATTTGAAAGAAAAAATGAATTTAAGTGACTATGGTCATCTAGATTCTGATTTTAAAAGAGGTCCATTGACTTCTGATTGTACTTAAGGGTGGAAATACCCATCAAGCCATACATTCATTAGGTTATCTAGGAAATATCTCAACATCCATGTTCAAATAAAGAAATATTTTGAACCACATTATATACCATGTGAGTTGAGCTAATCCTCCATACTTAGATTCTCTAAATGATAGAACAATTTTTTATTTCCATTTAAAGATCCATGACACAAGTTTTAATTCAACCATGATTGTATAGCCACTAGTACTCCTCATATCCTCCTTGGATCCATCCTAATGAAAATTTTTAAAATCCTAAGGTGGATATAAACCTTCACTAATTGTATGTTTTCAAGCATCTAATCACTCTAACTTCTACCTATATATGTGCTACTCCTAAACCTTGCAAAGGTTGTGAAAGCACCCTTACAATATATGCCTTATTTGTTGGAGCGTAACAAAATCCTTGATGCTTGAAATTAGCCTTATGGAATCTTTAGTTAAGCCTATGAACCTTGTGATCACATTCACTCGCATGATTTCATCTCCCACTTTTGTAAATTGTTTTTTGAAGCTCTTGTATACATTTGACTATGAGTTTACATAGTAACTCTAGAAAAGATGAGCGACATGAATTCCCATGAGATTTAGAAATGATGATTCATCAATTAGATGATTGATTGATTGATTATTTGTCAATCAAAGTCTAGATGTCTAATCATTTACAAGTGGTGGCTAAAATCATGCAAATCACAAAAAGGTGGTGACTTGATTGACTACTTGCATTGAATTTGTAGCCAATCTATCACCTTGACATCACAACACTAAATCTTAGGGAGTCATCAAACTACTCCAATAGTTTTACATCTTTGGAATCAAATTCATGAAGAATTGAAGTTGTCTACCTGCAAAATTTTCAAGTTGGTCAACTTGTCACTTACTTCTTGTGATGTATATGGTTGATTTACATCAACCATGGATTGGAGAATCAAGATAGCATTCTATAATAATTTTTTTCACAAGTATTTGGTTTGAAGATTAATAATTAAAGGATATGATCATTCGAAGTTGACTATATATGCAAAGAATAAGTCTACCAATAGTTGGGGACACATCTATTACTTCTTAACATCAATCCTCTTAATTCACAATATCAAATTAGATTTTTTGCTCAAGATAGGTCAATTACCTATCTAATTAGGCTCTTGCAAAGTGTTTTGGTCCAAATTCAAAGAGGCTAAGAGGATTGTTTATTATGAGGAAAGTGAACACCCCAAAATGGAAAGTTTCTCTTCATACTCATGGCATTGCAAGTCATTTGTTTTGATGAAAAAATTTAAAGCATGTGTAATAAGGCACCATAGTGGCATTGCATCATAAAAGATATATAAGTCTACTACAACATTGAAGTCTTAAAGAGCACTTCCTAAGCAAGTTTTAGGTGTTATAACATTTTTCATCCTCACTTAACGTCACTCACTAAGAGTGTTATCAGAGCATTCACACATTCTTGGACAAAATGGATGATGGATTTCCACCATCAAACATTGAAAATCTTGATATAATCAATTATCTATCATCATCCATGAGGATGGAAGCTTACGTACAAGGCAGAAATTCTTATGGATTTATTACAGGTGATGAAAGAATGCCTACTATAAGGACAAAAGGTCAACCAACACATGAAGAAGAAGAAAATTTGGCTACATTATGGTCAAAGGATGCTTTGGTTAGGTCGTACATCTTAAAATCTATGTTTTGTATTTTTTTCACCTTATGAAAGAGGATGCAAAACTTCATATGAAATAAGGAATGCACTAGAGTGATTGCTTTCACAAGCACTAGAGTTAAGCAGAACTAGTTATGGTTGGAATTATCAAGCTTGAAAAAGCAACCAAAATAGACCATGGTGGTGGACTTTTTAACAAAGGTGAAGGATACAATTCATGAACTAGAAAGCATTAGAGAAGCTATATATGAAGAGAAAATTACAAGTCAATTCCTAAATGGAGTAAATGTACATAGGAAATGGATTTCATTCACAACAACTTTGGAAATATACTTGGATATGCAAGTACCCGAATTTAACACATTTATTGCAGGTAGAGAAATATATGGAGGATGCAATATTGATAGAATATGAGATCAAATCCCTGCATATCAATGTATTTCAAGGCAAAAACATCTTGGAGATCTACAAAGAGCTCAATTAGCTAAATTTGAAAAGGCTTCAACTATCCTATGTACATTCGAATAGTTATGGGATTGGTTGCTATCCCTAAATTTTAAATTCCTATTTGATATTCATTAATGCTTATTTGATAAGATAATCCCATAGGAATGCTTTCTTAGACATTGTCATCTTGTGCCATAATTAAGTTTGTTGCACTAGCGCCTTGGAATTTTACTTAAGGATGCAAATACTATGTAGCAATGAAGTGTACATTAATAAAGCCTATGGTAAGCAAATCTTGATTAGCCTAGAGGAATGCTTGCTCTTCATACAAATGTTAAGGATGGAAATATTCACACCTGGCCCGCCATCACTAAGCTCTTTTTTTAATCAATTTATTTCAATACCAAAGTGTAATTAACAACACTTCATGATCCACAAAGATAACTTTAGTATGCATTAAATTTTTTATTGGTGTTGCACAAAGTCTTTCTTCTAGTTATCATAATAGTCCACGATTAAAAATGGGACATAGAGGCAGTAATCCCCCTAAGGGGATCTAAATGGGTACCTGAAGTGCAACCTATATTGTTTTTTAATCCAATTCTCGCTTAGTTTTGGGAACTTTGGTATAGTCCAAGACAAAATCTGATGGGCCTTCGGCATCAGGCAAGGTGGGTGGGGGGGGGGGGGGGGGATTCTGGACAATATGAGGAATTTTGGGGATTTTTGAGGGAAACCATGCATGAATGCAAGGAATTCAAGGATTTTTGAGGGAAATTATGGATGACTATGAGGAAGTTTGTGGATTTTCTCGAGGGGGGAGGGGGGGGGGATTTTAGGAAAATGCAAGGAATTTCAAGGATTTGCTATGGATATTATGGACAAATACTGGGAAGTTCAATTATTTTCAAGGAAAATTATAAGTAAATACAAAGAAATTCGAGGATCTTTGGGGTAATGTTTTTTGACTGCTCATGCCTAAGCTTCTAATCTTATAATTTTCCTACTCTATTCCCCTTTGCACTCAACAGTTCTATCCACTCTATTGCTTTGTTTGTTTTGCTTCTCTTTATGTAGGGTCAAAGTTGTATGATGCACTTGTGCTTTTTGGATTCAATTCTTGCAAAGTGACTACTATCGTGAGTAGCATATTGTACCTCATAAAAACATTATTCGTCGGGGTATTTCCACCTCGAGGTGGAGGTTGCCTGTTCGACCCCCCTTCAAGCTGTTGGACATAGATGGATCAATTTGGCCAGCTCACCCAATTGTAATGGCATCGGGCCATTGAAACTAGATGCCTTTGAGCAACCCTTACCTTGCAATGCTTTGATAGTCTAACCCCTACTTTGTGGGAAATGGAGAGTCCCATGGATACTATGCCATTCAGTTGTATAGTTGTTCTTCCAATATATTCAAGCCCAAGGAAATTAGGCTTTGGCCGAACTTCCTCTTTTTCTTTTTTTAAGAGTTATTACGGCAAAAAAGGAATTATATTACAGCCGAATAACAAAAAGAGAGGGGGTGTAGGAATTAGTAATTTTTAACAAAAGTGCTTTTACAAGTCCCTTGTAGCTTCCTAACAATATATTTTTCTTCAAAAAAAAGTACAATCAACTAATTGTTGATTTTTCTTAATATACTACCATACTAAAGAAACTTGTGATGTCTTTAAGAAAAATCAACTAAAGATTAAAGACTACACACATGCCAACTTTGTGCCATATTTATAATACATATTAGTCAAAACAGTATTATAGGACTAATAAGTCATACCCACGAACACACTAATAGACCTTTTCCACCATCAACCAAAATACAAATGTAACAAACATGCGTGAAACTACTCAATTCCCACCATATTATACACTATGTAGTGTTCCCATGTTCATTTTCATTTTACTCCTTACTACCGAATGAACAACCACTTTCTAAATATTTCTAATTGAACAAACACTCAATATATGAAAGAGGATAGGATTATTCTTAACCACACAATGGAATATCTCATACTGGTGTTTTTTTCAATCCATTCTCCAACCCATTAAAATCTTCCTTCCACTTAACACGTTTTAAAATGCTACTAGCCCTTGACAATGATGCACTACTTTAGTTTAATTAATTTTAATTACCATCGTTGCAAAATCTTTCAATGCCCAACGCAAGCAATACAAACAAAGGAGACATATAGACATTCCAATAAACTCTCCTAGGGAAAGTCAAGGTACAAAAGCCTATACACAATCTAGTTGTGAATACATTCATCTATGAATCCATACACATATGTCAAACACTATCAAATCCATTAGCTTAAGATAGATCATGAAGTCTTTAATCTTTGTGCTCTAATAGCTCCCCCTCAAACCTTAGATGCTTGAGCTTGATGTCTTCATTACTTAAGAATGTTCTTCATATCTATCATAGCTTTGAATCTACAAAGCTTTACTCCCAAGTGCCTTTGTCATCATACTTGCACATTGATTTTATGTAGAGACATATGTGAGTGCCACTTGCTTGCTCTTCACCTTCTCCCGTATGACATTGTACTGAATTTTAAAGTATTTTGTCATTGCATGGCACATAGGGTTTGTTGCAAGATGCATGTAGATTATCTCCAAGTAGAAGAGGTACCTGTATTTTAACTTCTAGCTCATCAAATAATCTTTTCATCTAGATAGCTTGTTGAGTTGCTTTAGCTAATCATCTATACTCTACTTCAATGGATGAGAGAGCTATAGTAGGTTGCTGTTTTTATGACCAAGTGACAAGCTTTGCACTTGTAAAACATAAGCATTCAGAAGTGCTTATTTTATCATCTCTTGAACTTGCCCAATTTGCATAAGGGTAAAATTAATATATTTAAATCATAGCTAAAGGAATAAACTATCCTTCATTTGAAGTTCCCTCCAAGTATTTGAGAACTCTTTTGGTGGCATTCATGAGTGGCTGTCATTTGAAGTTCCCTCCAAGTATTTGAGAACTCTTTTGGTGGCATTCATGAGTGGCTTTCATGTGTACCAAAGTTTGATAGCCTCTTGCAACTTCATTTATCTCATCTTCGTGTGCACTAAGTTTCTGATTCAACTCCAAAGGTATACCTAGAGGTTCATTGTCTTCCATCTTGAACTTTCTAAGTATGTCTTTAATCCATTTACCTTACGGTACACACCAACATTTGTGTATATAATCTATATATACTTAGAAAATAAGTGAACTAATCACAATCACTTATCTTCATTTCATTTTGCATTCTTAGACTTGATCCATCTCACACCTTTTATGTCATTTCCAGTATAGTAAAGGTGGTAAAGACAATATGTTACAAGATAACAATATAGTATAACAATTCGATTTTTCTTTTTTTTACAAAAAGACTTGCTTTAACGAAGAAAAAAAGGAAAAGAATACAAGAAGACCAGTGTTACAAAGCCAGCTAATCCCATGTCTCTTACTTCGTGGGGGATCTATTTCCTAGTAAACTTGGCTCAATGAATCACAAAGCAGATGATATTCGTTCTGGAGTAGCAGTTGCAAGAATGTAAAAAAAGATTATACGATAGTGAAGATGCAAGTAGGATTGTGTCGTTTTCATTTTGCCGATAAGTTGTTTCTTCTCACACTTGCATAGCTCATTTATATTTCTTCATCAATTAGGAAGTCATACACACCCGTTTGTAGAAATATACAGAAGCAAAAGAAATATAAGGTGAAATTCAAAATAATGTAAGATTCTCCCTTTTGTAAGTAACTAAGACGCCACTTTTCAAGAAGCATGGTTTACATAGCAAGTACAGCAAATGCTCATGCAATTCAAAAACACTTCCCATACATCTCAGCTGTTGACTTCATAGCATCACACACATTGAGCCCAAATACATTTCATGGACAGAAAAGTAAAACGTGATAAAATTTGAGGTTCTCAGCAGCAAGACAGAAATTTCTGCTTTCGCTGTAAGTGGTGTAGCCTAGTCCATTGTACAAGTTCTGTAACTCTAGTATCAAATTACTTGAAACCCTATTATTCACTTTAATCGAAGTGCCATGACCGTTCCATGATAAATGTGACCAAGCCTCTGCAGCAGTATGCTTTCTCAAGGTCACAAACGCTCCAGTCTTGGACATTGTAAGGCTATGCTTTTGGTCTTCACTTGGAAGCAAATTGCCCGAAGAATAAGAATTAATGCCATGCTGTCGTGACCATAGAATGACAAGTCAACTTCTGCCTCTTTAGTGCCACTTCACATAGAGCTGATAATCTTTTGTACTTTGTTACATGCCTTTTCCCTTTCTTCAGGTCCATCCAAATCCCCAATATTATCATGGTATTCCTGAGGATATTTTCCAACAAGCCACAGTTCAGAATCTCAAATAGATGGATATATCATACAATCCTAATACAGATCATAGGACCATAAGAGATGCAAAGAATCACATGAACCTCCTCAACTCATGCGTCACTGCCTGGACTTTGATACAACAAACGTTACATATGTTTCTTAGAACAAACTGAACCGTTGATTTGCAAACCACAAGAAGACTAAAACTATTAATACCGCGATCAACATGTTTTGCCTACTCATTTTTTGCTCTCTTTGATATGAAATGGTCATTCTAAATTAGGCTTTTACCCCCTTCTATCAATTCCTCTGTTTCATTTTCTATCACTCGATCTCTCTGCTTTCTACTTCCAGCAGTATCTGAACAAGAAAATGAAGTGCACGCAGGCTCAGTATCCTTTCATCTCTAAAGCAATGCTTAGAGTGAGCTAGCAGAGCTTCATATGGTTTCATGATCATGTGTGTACATGTGGATGGATGGGAAGGGGTGGGTGCCCCGTGCACGCATGTGCTGATGTGCATGCACGCACCCACATGTGCTGACATGTGCATGCACAGGCATGTGCTGGCATGCGCATGCCCGCTTCTGTGTGTAACATTTATGTGAGCATTGCTGATGTTAGTGGGTACATTGTAGAATTTGTTCATGATATGAATGACAGAGCTCATGTTTGCCTAGCATTTGCAGTTGACTGCCATCATCTTATAACTGCGGCTTTCTCAAATAAACTAGGATTTTACCAGGATTCATCTAGTATATGAACGAACTATGAGCAATGACAGAAATTTGGCGGACAATACTCTCTTCTGCTTGTGACTTCTGACTGTTAGCCTAGATGTACGAGGGACACTTACACACATACACAAGAGAGCATAAACACAAGATAATAGGGAAAATATGAACGACTACATTTATCAAATAAAAGCTACAGGACATAAAGATACTCCAGAAATACAAAGACATACTACAGTAGTCATACACTACTTCTTATGAGAGCCTTCAATTGTGAGAGAAATAGGCTAGGTGAAGAGGCTAATGCAAGGTTGAAGCTAACACACAGTCCAAAGCTGATATGATCTTCTCTGATTGTAGGACCTGATAATTCCAGTCCTTGCTGAAGAAATTGCTATACCCACACCTCTGCAGACTGCTATGAGTGAAATACCTTCCTCATGAGAGAGAGCAGGAAGTGCTCTCTCTATGCTTGTGTGATAGTGTGCAATAAATCTCTGTTTATATAGAGAGCTTCTACCAATCCAACCTATGCATAATGCTTTATTCTCCTTCCTTTTGTAATAAGATCGTGCTTTGAAAGTTTACCTGGACCAAATTTTGCATGGGTTGATATGCAACAATATGACTCCTTGTGATTTGCTCTTCAACGATGTTTGCAATGCTTGAAAGTCTTCTTTGTGATTCTTGTTGCCAATGCACTATTGTATCTCCTCAGAATTTGGATTTCTGTTGTTTTGCAGAATAGTAACAATCATGTCATAAGAAGAGGGTAAGCTCTTCGAGAGAAAAGCAACTGCTTGTGGTTCCTATATGGGACTGTTCATCAGAGCTAGCTGTGCCAAATAACTTTTGACTTTATCAATGTGCTCTGCCACTAGTGTAAACTCTTGAATCTCTAGTAGATAGAAGGAAATTAAAAGTTCCTTCTAGCTTAATCTCTAACTTAATCAAAGCTTCACTTGCACTGTTGATGTCTGATAGGTGATGAAAATATTCATTGCTTAGACTCATACCAATAGTAGACAAAGCTTCTCTATTTCTAGATATAGTTGTTGCATATGGACCTCCAAGTGTTTGTGTTGGTGTTGATGTTGGAAAACAATGTCCTAATGAGGGTGCTAATCCTAAAATCCAGCAAACCTTAATTTTCAAAAATTGTCACAATAGTAAAAAAATATTATTGCATTTTTGGATAGTTCTCATCAAGAATTATCTAATGATATTTAACACTTGACCATATTGGATAGTACTCTTCAAGAGCCATCTAATGGTATATAACACTTGACCATATGTGACCTAAAAAGTGCTCAAACACTAGACCCTAGTGTTCAGAAATGAGCTTTTTAAAAATGTGAACATGCCGAATGGTAAAGCTTAAGCTCTTGATCAAAAAAGGCTACTTATATTCTGAAAAATTAGGAGGTTTAACCCTGAAAAGCAGTATCACTAATTCTTCAAAAACAAAAACTCAAATTGCAAAGTAACTCACGAATTGCGAAAAGCATGCTTTTTTAGCTTTCGCACTATGATTTTCGTTTTTGGGGGCTGAGGATATATAAACACATCCCTAGGGGGACTGAAAGTATCACTTCATCACACTCTTGTGATTATTAGGTCAAGGTATTGCCCAAGGAGTTATGTTGTTGCTATTGGAGCGGATTTATTGGTGATTTGCTGTTTCCCTCTTCTTCTTCACACACTTTCCAAGTGTATGCATGCTGAATATTGTAAGTAGCTGTTCTGTTTTCAGTTATTCTTCAAGTCTTGCTGATGTATCAAGTTTTATTACCTATTACCCCAAGAGAAGAAGCTTTGTGGCTGCTTATTTCGAAGAAGAAACCCTAAATTCTGTTAGGATTGCAAAAAATTTCCCTAATTCCAGCACATAGGTTGTTTCTTTCATAAACAGTCCTATATTTCTTCTGATTCCAACACTACATTTCTTATAACTCTTAGGCACACTTCAACGTAGAACCCTTCTACATTCAACTTTTTATTCAAAATTTGTATATTACACATATTGTATAGATATTATTCCATCAAGTAGTTATTGTTTAGAGTAGAATTCAGCTACTCGTTTATATTCTTTTCTCTCGTCTATTTTTATGATCATTCATTTATTTTATTTTGTTCATGGTGTGTGTGCACTCAAGTGTTGGAAAGATCTTGTGGAATGTATATTGGAATTGCTGTTGGAAGCGAGATAAAGTTGATAATAATTCCACAAGACATTTCCAACACTAAAAACCTTGAAAGTTGAGCACACACACACCCCTTGAACCAAATAAGATAGATGAATGATTACAAAAATATACAAGAGACAAGGAAGTGAAATGAGTAGCTAAATGCTTCTCTGAATGATAACTACCTGATGAAATAATAACTATACAATGTGCATAATACACAAAAATTGGATCAAAGGCTGAATATCAAAAAGGATTTAGGTACATAAATCAAAAAGAAAAGTGCCTAAGAGTTAGTGAAAATGAAAGTGTGCTGGAATTAGATGAGAAATAGGACTGTTTTAAGAAAAACAGCTTGTGTGCTAGAATTAAGGAAAAATTCTTCAACCTTAACAGAATTTAGGGTTTCTTCTCTAATGTAGGGAGCCACATATCTTCTCCTCTTGAGGTAGTAGGTAGTAAAACCTGGTGCAGCAGCAAGACTTGAAGAACAACAAGATTATGACAGCCATTTACAAAAATCAACATGCCCACACTTTTGGGTGTGTCAAGAAGAAGAAGGAAGAAGCAAATCGCCAAAAAATAGCTTTTGGACCACCTAGGGAAACACCTCCACCTAATAGACACTCAAGTATGTATGTGATGCTAATTGTGCCCTCATTGGTCTCTTATATAGACTTTATAGCCCCAAAAGCTTCTTTAATGAGTTTCAATCCTAAAATTATGAAAACCCCTATTTTGGCTTTTTTTAATTATTTTTTATATCTCTTGGGTTAAAACTATATGGTATATTGCTTTTCGCTTTTAAAAAATGCTTTTCACACAAATTTCAGAAATTAGGGTTCGACTTTTGACTGTCTAAATGTGGTTCAACTACTATGTGTGATATATAGATAGATAGCCCTTGAAAAGTAGTATCCAAATTCGAAATAAAAATTTCCCACAAAAATTGACCATATTTGACCTTGGTTTGACCATGATTGACTTTGCATTAACCGATCAAATCTGAAAATAAATGCAATCCTTCTTGTGGAATGTTGCATTTCCAGCAATTTTCATTTTTAACCACAGTTGCAAATTCCTTGGAAGTAATAAAAACTTCTATCTTCGCTTTTAAAGCAAATACCCAAGAATATCTAGAAAATCATCAATAAATGTGAAAAAATACCTATTACCATGCAAAGAGCCTACTCTCATGAGTCACGAACTCATGGGTCCATTCACATCTGAATGAATGATCTCCAACTTTCTAGTAGATGTAATAAATCCATGTTTTTTGAATGGTAGTTTATGTAACTTCATTTCAAGACATCCTTCACAAGAATATGCATCATCTGATAAGGCATAAATTTGGTAAACTTCGAACCATACCTTTGCCCTTCATAGATTTGAGAGCTATATAACTTATATAACCAAATCTTGCATAAATCCTTCTTAAAGATTTGGCATAAATCCTTCTTAAAGAAAACTTTATAACCATATGATAGAAAAATTGAGATAGAAAGTGAATTCTTCTTGATCTTTGATACATATAAACCATTAGAAACGGTGAAATCACCACCTTCTCTTGATTTTAGTGTGACTTCTCCCATACCAGCAACATCCAAGTGATGACCATATGCATGTTGGAAGTGAGGTAGGCACAATATAAACCACAAATATTCCCAATATCTTTCCAACACTTGAATCTTAAGCTCAGACAAACACCTTGAACCAAATAGATAGATGAATGACTATGAGAAATAGACGAGAAACAGGAGAATGGAACGAGCAACTAAATGCTACTCTTAAAAAGAATGTCTAATTGATGATTGAATTAAATGTAACATACAAAATATGAGATAATGTTGAATGTAAGAGGGTTCTAGATACAAATGTATGAGAAAAGAGTGCCTACAAGTTGTAAAGAAGTGTGTGTGTGTGGGAAATAGAAGAATAATAGGATTGTATGTAAGGAATAAAGCCTATGTGCTTGAATATGATGAAGATTTGCACCTCTAGCAAAGATTAGGGTTTCTTTTCTCATATAAGGCTTAAGCCACAGCAAGACTTCTCTCCTTGAAGTGATAGGTATTAGAAACTTGATACAACAACAAGAATTGAAAAAAACCAAAGTGCCAAAGATTCAACAAGCGCCAAAGTGGTAAAGTTCATAAAGTTTGATACACATTCGATCCGAGGGAAGAACCTTACATCGAGGGTAAGGTTTGTGCATAATGTTGGAATTGAGGAGGGCCTTAATAACAATAGTCATAGGTTTACAAGATCTTCCAACAAATGAATCTTAGCATACAAACCTTAAGACTCAAAATTAGATGAATGAGAAGTAGAGAGAGAATACACAACTTGTCAAAGTGTAATAGTAAGCCAAAATGCTAACCTACACTAACTAATATTCACTGACAAATTACAAATTGTCTATATATGACTACAAAACTGAAAATGTGTTAAATGTGCTGAATTAGATACAAAATCTAAATGTGTGGCATGTGCTGAATGTAGTTACAAAATCTGAATCTAGGAAGAATTTCGGGAACTAGATACAAGAGTTTATTCATAAAGTGCCTAAGAGGTATGAAGAGTGTGTGTATGTGCACTTGGAGTGAATAGAAACAGTTTAGAATTGTTTGTACAGCAAACCCTAACTGAATAACAAGGAAACTCCTCCTTATGCTGACGTAGAAGGCACGAAGCTTAAGAAGAGCAACACCAAAAGAAGAGGACACCATATAGAACTTGCTACTCACAAAATTCAGCAAGATGTTGATGGTTGGGCCAAAATCTCCTCCAAAATTGCACCAGAAGTAAGAGCACACCTCCTCTAGAAGTTAGTCACCTCTAGGACTCACCAACCCCCGAGATTGGTCCTCAAGTGATGCCATAAGTGACCCTTAAGGGCTTCTTATATAGGCCTCAAGGCTGACCCACGAAAATCTAAAAAAGCATCTCCAAAAGCTAATGAAGCAAAAAATAGCGATTTGCTTTTGGGTTCTTAAAAATTTGCTTTTCTGATAGAAAACTCCAACGATCTCTGTAATTAGCCATCAGTTGAGTATGAAAACTTGCTTTCCTTGATGTACACACTCGGAGGAACAATATAATGTAACAAACCATTTTGGACAGAAATTAGGGTTAAGGTTTTCTACCATTTCTGGACCTTTGATGACTAAATGTTATCTTCCATATGAAAGCTCTCCTGAAGTACTCTTTCATAGGCTCATGATAATTTTTGACCTTCTGTGACCAAAATTTGACTAAGTTCCAAAAATTAGGGTTTCTAGAAATTAGAGTTCTACGCTATTCTGACATTGTTTCTAATAATCCCCCCTTCAATGTAATAATGGCATAAAGTACAAAAATTTGTGAAACTTCGGATGTCTGCAAAACTTCAGATATCAAAAAATATACCTCTTAACTGATTTCTATATATATATATATATATATATATATACATATACATTCATTCATTCATACATGTATACATGTATGAATGCATGTATATGTATGTATGTATGTCTTTGTGTATGTATACATAAATATATATTTAATAATAAGGGAGCCTAACAAATACATGCGACATCATGAGAAATTTCACATAAATTTCAAAATTAACTCATAATTGATCATTGCAAAGCTCAATTTTGATTTATTTTTTTTTTTAATGTCCCAGAAACTCGATTCCGGTCCAAACCATTTCTTGGAAACGGCCGACCCGTTTCCGATGCCCATAAACGGCGTTTTTAGGTACTATGTTTGTGTGGGCATGGAACGTGCCATTCTTTGCCAAACATATGGCATTTTAGCTATTGCATGCAAGAACAGGTGCCTTTTGCCTATCCCTTTTTATGTATATGTTCATCATCCTTTCATTGAGAATGCAAAGTTCTACTGCTGTTTTAGAGTGTTTAGAGTGTTCTTTCTCTTCCCAGCCAGTAAAATACCATCTATGTACAGCACTAGATTTATTAGGCTGCTATCTTCATCTTTTTTGGTACAAACCGTGGTCTGCATGGCTTCTTTTGAACCCATGTTTGGCAATAAATGCATCAAACTTCTTATACCATTGTCGGAGGGCTTGTTTCAGCCCATATAAACTCCTTTTTAGCTTGCATACCAGATTCACTTTTCCAGGAATGGCATATCATTCTGGCCGTTTCATGTGCATCTCTTCATCTAAATCACAATGTAAAAGGCTGTTTTAACATCCATTTGGATTGATTCCAAATCCAAGGCAGCTGTGAGAGCAAACAACACATGTGATCATTTTAACCACCAAAAAGAACGCTTCTTGGAAATCAATGCACTCTTTCTAGGCATATCTTTTAGCAACCAGCCTTGCCTTATACTTGGGTTTACCATCCACAGTCTTGATTTTGTATACCCACTTGTTGGGAATGGCCTTCCTACCTTTGGGCAACTCAACTAGATCCCAAGTATCATTTGCATACAAGGCTTTATCTCTTCCTGCATGGCTAACTCCCACTTCTTGTGCTCACATAGCTTTGCCTCTTTCTAAATGAGAGGCTCACCTCATTTGATAACATAATGTAATGTACAGAGCAGTCATATCTGTTCATAAGCCTCTTAGGACATGTAGATCTTTACCGCATGATCCTCCTTCTATTGCAATGGATCTACATCAAGAGGCATATCAACTTCCTCATTGCAAATAGGAAGTTGCACATCATGTCCAACCCTGTTTTCATCATGAATAGGTAGCTGCTGATGCCCTTTAGGAGCCTTGATTCGCTATCCAATGTACATGTACATGTATATGTACATGTATATGTATATGTATATGTATATGTATATGTATATGTATATGTATATGTATATACATATACATATACATATACATATATGTATATGTATAACTATACGTATATGTATACATATACATATGTATCTTGAGAGTTCAAATCAGATTTACCAAGTGGTTGTACATGCTGAAATTTGACTCTTTTATGGTCATCTTTAGAGGCACAATTGTTTTTGAGAAGCCTTGCCTCATTATATACAACATCTCGGCTATGTATTACCTTCTTAAGTTGAGGTAGCCATATCTTGTAGCCCATTTCACCTTATCTCCATAACCCATGAAGATGCCTTTCATGGACTTTACATCTAACTTGCTCCTCAAGTCAGGCCTTGTATGCACAAAAGCATCACAACCAAAGATGTGTAGGTGGTGATATTAAGATGGTTTGCCAAACCAAACCTCTTTGGGGATGCCACATTTTAGGGACGTGTGAGAAAATCCATTGCAAACATGAACTGCAGTTTTAAGAGACTCCCCAAAAATCCATGAGGGACTCCAGAGATTAGTCATGGTCCATGGACAGCATGCATCTCATCTTTGCACATAAAGTCCTATTATAGCTTTCAGCCACACTGTTAGTAGAGAGGCTGTATGGGACTGTTAGCTTCCCCTTAATACCAAGATTTTCACAAAATCTATTCAATTCAGCACTTTTAAGCTCACCTCCATTATCTATGCATAAGGATTTCAACTTTCTACCGGTTTGGGTCATCACAAATGCGTGAAATTTCTTGAATGCAGCAAAGGCTTCATCCTTAGATTTTAAGGAATAAAACCAAAGCTTCCTAGAATAGCCATCAACAAAAGAAACTAAGTAAAGAGCACCCCCCCCATAGATTTGGTGGGTATGCTACAAACATCAAGGTGAACAAAATCAAGCACATTAGAATTAAGAGAGACACCAGAGTAGTAGGAATTCCTTACTTACTTACCATATTGACATTCACTACAAAAGTCCAGTTTTGTAGCTTTGACATTAAACTCTTAAAGATAGCATAATTTTTCAAGGCTCTTTTGGTTCATATAGCCAAGCCTTTTATGTCATAACTCCATGAGAGAATTAATCTCAGCCAAAGCAATAAACTTCCCGGGCAAGGCTTTCCCGTGTAATCAGTAAAGTTTCCCAGGCAAGGCTTTCCCATGCAATCAATAAAGTGTACCTCTCTTAGTGTCTTTGACAATCAGCCTTGAGCCTTTTATGAGCTTCCATGACCCCTTTTCAAAGAGGGTACTATATCCATGCATATTCATTTGTCCAATGGAAAGTACGCTTGTCTTGATACCAAATACATATCTCACATCATGCGACAGGAATATGGAGTTGATTTTGATGAGATCTTCTCTCCTATGGTCAAGATGACTACATTGAGACCCATTTTGGGCTTGGTTGCAGCTCAAAATATGGAGATCATACAAATGGATGTAAAGACTTCCTTTCTACATGACAATCTGCGTGAAAACATATACATGCGGCAGCTTGAAGGGTTTGTGGCTAAAGGCAAAGAAAAGATGGTCTATAAGTAAAAAAAGGAGTTTGTATGGGTTGAAACAAGCACCAAGACCTCGGTATCATAAGTTAGATATATTATGCAATCTCAAGGTTCTCATAAAAATCAACTGGATCACTGCTTGTACATCAAAAAGGAAGCAAATGGAAGCCTAATTAACTTGATTTTGTATGTTGATGACATGTTGATTGTTGATAGGGATACTCATGCCTTGGAATCACTAAAGCAACAGCTTCATGGCAGTTTTGACATGACAGATCTTGGTGATGCAAATCACATTCTTGGCATGCAAATACTTAGGGATCGATGGAAGGGATTACTCTTTCAATCACAATAGGAGTATGTCTCCAAGGTTTTGCAACGTTTCAATATGGAGGGGGAACAATTGGGGTTCCATTGCCTCCATATGTAAAACTTCGTGCAAAGGACAGCCCTACATCTGATAATGAGTAGGCTGAAATGGCCAAGATTCCATATGCTTCAGTTGTTGGTAGTTTGATGTATGCTATGGTTGCTACACGTCTTTGACATTGCTTTTGCGGTGGGAGTAGTTAGCAGGTACATGGCAAACCCAAGCAAAAAGCATTGGGAAGCAATGAAAGGTATTATGAGATACCTCAAAGGCACAATGGATTTGTGCATCTGCTTGGAAAGCAGAATCCATCTATCGTTGGGTTTACGGATGCAGACTATGCTGGTCATGCTTATTGTAGAAAGTCCACTTCAAGATATGAGTTTACCTTCACAGGAGGAGCAACCTCTTGGATCTCCAGAATACAAAAGTGTGTTGCATTGTCCACTACACAAGCAAAGTATGTGGCCGCCACTGAGGCATGCAAGGAAGCTTTATGGCTTTGCATGTGAGGTGAGAGATCTTGGCATTACAGAGTTAGTTGTTCTCCATTGTGATAGTCACAATGCTATCATGCTAGCACGGAATCCAATCTTTCATACAAAGACAAAGCACATACAAGACCCAGGTGACGTATCACTTCATTAGAGATGTACTTGACAAAAAGAGCATTGATCTTGTTAAAGCGCATTGATCTTCTCACGAAGGGTCATCCAACATAATGGTTTACCAATTGCCGACAGATAATGGGAATGGGATAGATATATGTATTTCAGCTTCGTACATACTTAGACATAGCTGATTTTATTTTTAAGGCACATTGCCTTTAGGTGGGAGGTTGTTAAAAATAAAGGGCCATTATGCCTTTTATATGTGCACAAGTGTGAATGCACTCCTAGCACACTATATATATATCTATCTTTTAAAAAAAAAAAAAGTATAAGGGTATATGTAGGACATTTTTTATGCGGTACTCTATCACAACGTAAGTCTTTTTTCGAATCTCTCTCTCTCTCTCTCTCTCTCTCTCTCTCTCTCTCTCTCTCTCTCTCTCTCTCTCTCTCTCTCTCTCTCTCTCTCTCTCTCTCTCTCTCTCTCTCTCTCTCTCTCTCTCTCTCTCTCTCTCTCCCCCTCCCTCTCTCTCTCTAGCACAGAATGGAGCTAGTTAGTCGTTTCAGATGCATTCTCATGCTTGTTGTACTACCCTTTTGCATATAGACTACCATAGATATCGCACTCCATACACCCCCCCCCCCAATTTTCATGGGTATCTCCACATGCATGCTACGGAGATCTATACCAGCTTTACCAGTTTTTTTCCAGCACTTTTATCTTTTCTGATTGGCAGAAGATACACCCATGTACATCGATTTGTCTCATAGGCCGAGTTCGGCCTCCTAATAGACGTAAAAACACTTTCTTTCTCTCTCTCTCTCTCTCTCTCTCTCTCTCTCTCTCTCTCTCTCTCTCTCTCTCTCTCTCTCTCTCTCTCTCTCTCTCTCTCTCTCTCTCTCTCTCTCTCTCTCTCTCTCTCTCTCTCATGTTTGATGTACTAAAGCTTCGTTGAACAATTGCTAACATCAACCCATCTGTATGTCCCCGCCTGCTCATAGAGAACTTATTGTGATGTAGGTTGGGAAGGCCCAAAAGATGATAGAAAGAGTAGAAGTGGATATGTGGTCATGATTGGTGTTCCAAGACGCAACCAGTAGTAGCCCTATCTTCAATTGAAACTTAATGTAGAGCTTTAGCGCTTGTCACTTGAATTTATGTGGTTGAAGAAGTTCTTTAAAGATTTGAACTTTCAAGTGAAATAGAATTCTATCATGTGTGATCATAGTACAAAGTAGAGATTTAAATCGTAGATTTAAATCGGGATTTAAATCGTTTAAATCGTAGAGGTTTTTTAAAAAAAAAAAAAAAAAATCGGGGTTTTTATTCATCAAGAGAGATTTTTATTTTTTTTCTTATATTTGAGGTATGCACAATCCCTAGTACATTTAGTGTCAAAAACACATAAAATACCTACTCTAGATGGCTGAAAATCGAAGACTCTCTCTCAAGAACAAGACTCAAGAGGCAAGCTGAAATTTGAATACTAAAGAGTCAAAGCTGAATATAATCTCTCTCTCTCTCTCTCTCTCTCTCTCTCTCTCTCTCTCTCTCTCTCTCTCTCTCTCTCTCTCTCTCTCTCTCTCTCTCTCTCTCTCTCTCTCTCTCTCTCTCTCTCTCGAGCGAATGAAGACTCTCGCGCGCATCAAATAGACAAAAGACCACTCTCAAGCGAAAATCGAACAACATAAAACCCTCGACGATTTTTTTGGCCAAAATCGGAATAAAAATCGCTGTTTGCGATTTAAATCGCGATCGCGAATTTTACGATTTTTATTTTAAAAAAATCGTACGATTTTTTTTACTATGTGTGTGATAATTCGAGTATTGTCCACCCGAATCCGGTTTTCGATGCTAGGCCTAAGCACATTGAAGTACACTACCACTTCATTAGAGAGAAGGTGGTTGCAAAGGGAGGTCAAGATGGAGCATGTGAATATCAAAGATCAATTTGTAGACATGTTTACAAAAGGTTTGGAAGGAACAAAGCTACTCAAATTCAAGAGAAACATCGGTATGACAGATTTAAGTTAAAGGCTTTAGGGAGAGTGTTCAAATCTAAGCCTTAAATCCTTAGCCCAAAGCTCAAGGGCATGGATGAAAAATGGACCTATCATTTGGGGGCTTCATATCACGAGTTTTCGCTACCAAGAAGTTTCAACCACTTTCCTAATTCATAGCCCGCACAAAAGTTAAGTGGTGATTGACAAATTCCTCCTCAATTGATGGATCACTTTTTGACCTCCTATACACGTATGAAACCAAGTCGTGCAAGTCTGTCCACAACCACTACCCTCTTCCCAAGTTAGTTTAGAGTGTTAAGAAGCTTCCACATGCAGCCCCCTTGCTAAGTTAGCCATTTCCTAATTTATTCTTCTACATTTGTTAACTAATGCTCACTGGCTCTATATGCCAATGAACTAGTTTCCGACAATTTCTAGTTTCTAGCATTGTTTTGTTTCAATTGTAACTTCTTCTTCCATTATCAATTTCTCGTGATTCCAATTGTATCTAATTGCTCATATACTGTGCCAAGTGTTGTATATATATATATATATATATATATATCGTGATTGTTCTTTAAGTGATCTCTAAGCAAGGTTGCAAATAGTGAAGGTATATCTCTGTCCATAAACAAAGCGCACCTTGTAAGGTCCTACAACCTTCCTGTTGGAGAAAGAGAGTATTCAGCAGATGGAGAAGCTCTAATGGAGCATCTTTTGACTGAGCAGCAAGGCAAGCAGCACACGTAGGTGAGAGATAGAGAGGGAGATCGAAAAAGAAGAAGGGAGGCGCAGCTCTTTGGTTGGTTCTCTAAAAGAAGAAGAGACCCTAACTTTAGTTTAGGTTATTATTTATAGGACCTCGCCAAGTTCACACTGAACTTGGCCAAAAGAATAAAAATGACTATAATCAGCCTTTTAAAGGCCTATACACAAGTGTACAAGTATGAGGGGTCATTTAGGGCCTTTACCCCAACAACCTCCCACTTAAAGGCATAAATGACGCCTTTAAGCTATGTGACTCCCACCATCTGTATACATAGCTGATGTTGTGCTTTGGACAAGCACTTAGTAAGAACATCTGCAGGATTCTGTGACATATGGACCTTAACCAATGTGATAAGGCCATCCTCAAGCACTTCTCGAATGAAGTGATACCGCACATCAATGTGCTTTGTACGTGCATGGAACATGGCATTCTTTGCTAAACATATAGCACTTTGGCTATCACATCCAAGCATAGGTGCCTTGCTGGGCAAACCAAACTCACAGCATAAACGTGCAAGCCAAATGGCTTCCTTGGAAGCCTCAGTGGCTGAAATATATTCACTGTTCAGCCTCCGTAGTTGACAGAGCAACAATCTTTTGCAACCTAGAACACCATGAAATAGCACCTCCTGCAAGAGTAAATACATATCCACTTGTGGATTTACGAGTATCCACATCACCAACCATGTCAGAGTCTCAAAAGCCTTTCAGCTCCAATGGATCTTTGCCATAGCAAATACATTTATTCTTGGTCCCTTTCAAGTACCTCAAGATAGATTTGACTGCCTCCTAATGAGCTTTGCAAGGATTAGCCATAAACCTGCTAACTCCTCCCACTGCATGAGCAATGTCTGGCCGAGTGGCAACCATAGCATACATAAGTGAACCATAGGCTGAAGCATATGGAACACTCTTCATGTAGTTGGCTGCATCATCATCATCCTTGGGACACTTTCATGTAGTTGGCTGCATCATCATCCTTGGGACAGTCATCTTTGGAAAGCTTGACATGTGGCTACAATGGCACTCCAAGAGGCTTAGAATCAGCCACATTAAATCTGTCCAATACTTTATCAATGTACTTTTCTTGGGATAAATGCAAAGTATGCTGCTGCCTATCCCTTTTTATTCACATACCAAGAATATGCTCAGCTTCCCCAAGGTCTTTCATTGAAAACTCAAGAGTTCAGCTGCTGTTTAAGAGCATTTGGTGTGCCCTTTTTCTTCCCAACCAGCAGCATATCATCTACATACAGCACAAGAATGATTGGGCTGCCATCTTCATCCTTTTTAGTGTACAAACAGTGATCTGCATGGCTTCTTTTGAACCCATGTTTGAGCATAAAAGCATCAAACTTCTTATACCATTGCCTAGGGGCTTGTTTCAGCCCATATAAGCTCCTTTTCAGCTTGCATACCAGATGCTCTTTTCCAGGAATGGCATATCCTTCTGGCTGTTTCATGTACAGCTCTTCATCTAAGTCACCATGCAAGAAGGCTGTTTTAACATCCATTTGGAATAGCTCCAAATCCAAAGCAGCTGTAGTAGCAAATAGCACACGTAGAGTGGTCATTTTAACTACCGGAGAGAACACCTCTTGGAAATCAATGCCCTCCTTTTGGGCATATCCCTTAGCAACCAGCCTTGCCTTATACTTGGGTTTGCCATCAACAATTTTGATTTTGTATACCCACTTGTTAGGAATGGCTTTCCTACCTTTGGGCAACTCAACAAGATCCCAAGTATCATTTGCATGCAAGGCCTTTATTTCTTCCTGCATGGCTAACTCCCACTTTTTCTTGTGCTCACATAGCTTTGCCTCTTTATAAGTGAGAGGCTCCCCCTCATCTAATAACATAATGTAATGTATAGAGGGATCATATCTGTTCATTGGCCTCCTAGCACGTGTAGATCTTCTTACCCAATGATCCACATTATCTGGCAATGGATCTACATCCGGAGGTATATCAACATGTCCATTGTTAATGGGCTGCTGCATATCATTTCCAGCCCTGTTTTCAGCATGAATAGGTGGCTGCATATGCCCATCAGGAGCATCATTTTGCTGTCCAACATCATTTGGCTCAAAAGCCACTGGATCATCAATATTTTCAGTCCTTTGTGGTGCATCCTGAGGATCAAAATCAGGCCTAATAGGTGGCTGGTCATGCTGAAATCTGACCCTTTCATGGTCATACTTTGAGGCACAATTATTTTGAAGCAGCCTTGCCTCATTAAAAACAACATCCCGGCTGCGTACAACTTTCTTGAGCTGAGGTATCCAAATTCTGTAGCCCATTTCACCTTCTTCACCATATCCCATGAAGATACCTTTTATGGACTTAGCATCAAGTTTGTTTCTCAGCTCCGGCCTTATGTGCACAAAAGCCTAGCAGCCAAAGACACGTAAGTGATCATATGAAGCATGTTTGCCAGACCAAACCTCTTCAGGGATGTCACCTTTCAAGGACATGTGAGGGGATCTATTGCAAATATGTACTGTAGTTTTGAGTGCCTCTCCCCAAAATCCATGAGGGAGATTAGCTGTGGACAGCATGCATCTCACCCTCTCACAAAGTGTCCTATTATAGCGTTCAGCCACACCATTAGAAGAGGGGCTGTATGGAACAGTAAGCTCCCTCTTAATGCCCAAGTTTTCACAAAATTTCTGAAATTCAGCACTTGTATACTCACCACCATTGTCCGTACGCAAGCATCTCAGCTTTCTACCTGTTTGGGTGGTCACAAATGCATGAAAGGGCTTAAACGCAGCAAATGCTTCATCCTTAGATTTAAGGAATTGAACCCAAATTTTTCTAGAAAAATCATCAACAAAAGAGATGAAATACAAAGCACCCCCCATAGATTTGGTGGGCATGCTACATACATCAGAATGAACAAGATCAAGTACACAAGACTTACGAGACACACCAGAATAAAAGGAACGTTTCACTTGCTTTCTATATTGACATTCATCACAAAAATCAAGCTTTGTGCCTTTAGCATCAAGCTTCTTTAAGTTACAAAGCCTCGTGAGACCCTTTTGGCTCATATGGAAAAGTCTCTTATGCCACAACTCCATATTGGAGTGAACTTCAGCCAAAGCAATGAACTTGCCTGATAAGGCTTTCCCATGCAAGCAATAGAGAGTTCCCTTCTTTATGCCTTTCACAATCAGCCTTGATCCCTTTCTCATTTTCCATGATCCTCTCTCAAAGAGAATGTTATAACCATGCATATCCATTTGGCCCACAGAGAGTAAGCTTTTCTTGATCCCTGGTACATAACGCACATCATGCAAAACCAGCTCATTAGTGCCATTTGTAGAGAAATGCACTGTGCCAATACCCTCAATGCATGATTGTTTCCAAGGTATACATGGCCATGGCTGCCTGCAGTAAACGTAGAAAAGCACTCCTTGATAGGAGTCACATGAAAAGAAGCACCAGAGTCAACTATCCATGTCTGGGCCAATGCATCATTAACAGTCAGCAAAGCATCGATAAGATCACTTTTGGTGATCGACATGTTCTATGTATGAACATTCAGAGAGAAATCATATGCATAAGTATCATGAGATGATAAAGTAGTACACAAAATATCCTCAACATCTGACAGCTCCTCTATGACTACATTAGAGGCAACATTGGCCTTCTCTTTGTCCTTTTGGATGTCCTGTGCATCAGTCTTGTCTTCTTTCTTGCCCAGTCTTGTCTTCTTTCTTGCCCTTCTTTTTATCTCCAGCATTCTTATTTCTTTCAAGTTGTGCCTTGTAATAGCGGCAATCAGGTTTCTTGTGGTCTTTCCTTCCACAGTGATAGCAAGTCACATCATTGCTTTTACCTTTGCTTCCATTACCTCTTTCCCTGCTCTTACTCTTGTTCCTTTGTGCATTATTACTCCTCTTATCTGTCCTGCCTCTAACCATGTTAGCTGAGCTTCCACCTTCAACACATGCTTTTCTCCTGATCTCTTCATTAAGTATAGAACCCCTAACACCATCAAAGGTCAGGTTGGGGTTATTGGACAATGAGACTACCAGTGTCTCCCAGGAGTCAGGAAGTGTCATAAGCAAGAAGATGGCTTTAAGTTTGTCATCAAAAGAAGCCATACATGAGTCCTGCAATTGTGACAAAGTACATGTAAAGAGGGATAAGTGTTCAGCTGCACTCTTGGACTCATCAAGTTGCATACCAACAAGCTTCCGCATCAAATGCACTTGGTTCACAGACGTAGTGTTCTCATAAGTTGCTTTCAGCTTTGCCCATATTTCTGAAGCAGAGGTCAGCCTTTTGAGATCTACCAAGATCTCATCAGAGACGGCCATCTTGATATACGTAACAGCTTTCTTGTTCAAGATCAGCCAAGCTTCTTATGACATATCTTCTGGTTTTTCAGCTCCCAATGCCCTATCAAAATCCTTCGAGAAGAGAATACCTTGCATTCTCTCCTTCCACAAATCGAAACCTGTTCCCTCAAAACGTCGAATCTCAAATAGATTCTTCACATCTGAGGAGGATGACGCCATGATTGAACGATGAAGAAGTTAATATGCTGAAATTTGCGCAAAAATGCACCAAATCAGAGTATCACTTCCAAATATGATGCACAATGGCTTCAAACTGTTGTGGGAGCAAAATGGAGCAAAAACAGACCAGTTGGACCACAAGATTAAAATCTATAATTTTTTGAATTTACCTGCAGAAAATTCCAGCAAGTCAATTTATGCTTCAAATCAGCAAATTTGACTTTTCTTGACCTCAAAGTGTATACATAAGGCTATAAGGAAGCCTTTAGGAGCAAAAGGGAGCAAAAGCCCCAAATTTTCTCTTCAGAATTTTGGAAAATTCAGAGAAAATCCCACAATTTGCTGTACATAAGCAAATTTCTCATGCCACACTTCAATACATGAAATGTTAAACCTGTATATTGCTGTTTTGGACTGTGGAACACTTGTGTACACCTGTAAAACACCTGGAAATAGCCTGTTTTGAGCAATAAGACAAAGAGGAACAGTTTCTTTGCGATGAAATCGAAGAATATCACTTGAAAAGAAGTTTATGCTGCTCCAAAGGTGTGGTGCTGCATTTTTAAACCTTTTTTTCGCGACAAAACTCAGAAAAACCTGCAAAAACTGAAATAGAACACTCCAGAAATGCTGATGTCACTGTTTTGGGCACCTTCTTCGCGATGAAACGCGAAGATCTTGCAAACTCTGAAGAAAAACCCTGCTGAAAACTGAAAAGCAGCTGCTCTAATGCCTCAACGGAGCTCTGATACCAGTTGTTGGAGCAAGAGAGAGTATTCAGCAGATGGAGAAGCTCTAATGGAGCATCTTTTGACTGTGCAGCAGGGCATCTTTTGACTGTGCAGCAGGGCAGGTGAGTGTCCAGCAGCACACGCAGGTGAGAGATAGAGAGGGAGATCGAAAAAGAAGGGAGGCGAAGCTCTTTGGCGGGTTCTCTAAAAGAAGAAGAGACCCTAACTTTAGTTTAGGTTATTATTTATAAGACCTGGTCAAGTTCACACTGAACTTGGCCAAAAGAATAAAAATGACTATAATCAGCCTTTTAAAGGCCTATACACAAGTGTACAAGTATGAGGGGTCATTTAGGGCCTTTACCCCAACACCTTCCAAGGCTACATTGGAGTGTTGATTCATCCCCCAACAACAAAGATACACTGAGGATGATGGAGAAAGAAGAAATACGAGCCAAAATGAAAGCCGTCAATGTCAAAGGTAGCATGATGCCAGCACATTGGTAAATGTTGCAACATTTGAAGGAAACTTTGTAAAAAGGGTTTTTCGTTTTCTTCTTTTTGCCTTTTAATTATCTATTGACCATATACTAAATATAATGGTCAATAATAAAATCAAAGACCATTCTCAATGGTTCAGCCTAGGTTCATTTTTTGGAATGTCAATAATAAAAATCAAAGACCATTCTCAATGGTTCAACCTCGGTTCATTTTTTGGTATGTCAGTCCAAACATCATTCCTTACATTGTTACAACTTCCAAGATCAAAGTTTATTATTCACGTGAGTCAAATATTAAGGTATAATATTGAACATGAATCTTGATTCTTGAATTTCACATATCTATTGAATATCAATGGCCTACCACATCAATTCAAATTTCAATCATCAAAGTTTCAAACAAATATTATCTCCTTGTCTTAGTGTTCAAAACTTCGCAACCTATTGTTACAATATAACATCATCGGTATTGTTACAATATAACATCATCATAACAAGTTCAAACTTCAAAGTTCAATCATCGATAGCAAGTGGTAACTTGAGAAGACAAAATTTGACATCATGACTCAATTTCACTAAAAATAAAGGCACCCATAACATGTATATGTTAGAACTGAGGCAAAATAGTTACCTGGAGTATTTGTATCACATCCTTTCTTGATAACCTTTGTTGCTTCAGGAGAAGATCTATGCGATCTCTTATACCTTGATTCCTGCACATCAAGATCAACCAGTTGGATTGAATCTGCATGTGTGAATAGCCATAAGCCATATAATTACTCTTACTCTGATGCCCAAGCATGACCCAAAATAAGAGCCAAAAGCTACAATAAAAATTTCCACATGTCAGTCGATAGCATATAATGGAATCCACCCCCAATGAAAAAAAATGAAATAAAGTTCCGACACAAGACCAGAACGGCATGCAACCTGCAATGTATAGAGTCCTGCATCCATTCTTGCTAAGTACCTATCTTCATCATCCATCTGCACCCCAAAGGGAAACACAATCAATTTTCTGTTTCAATGTAGCAGTCGTAAGACAGATTGAGAGCTCTGATCAAGGCCCGGAAGGAAACTTTTTTGCTTCTTTTTTTTGTTTTTTTTTGGGGGGGAGTGGGGAAGGGAGGGAGAGGACCTCCACATCATCTAATTCCAGGGTCTCCAACCGCTTTGTCTCTACTTTGACACGATTCGTATATCTGACAATCAACTTGAAATCAGTAAAACAGTCAGAACAAAATATCCCATATTGAATAGCCTGACAAACAACATCAAAAGAAATACTCATCACACCTTATATACAATTCCATAAGTCTATCAATCTTTTCAAACTCGTTTTCTGTGAATTTTCCAATCAAGCGCTCCCTTCTTGAACCCCGAGTAAGTCCCGCTGCAAAGGGCATACACCATAGGTCAATGGAAATGCTGACAAGAAACTCTCCAATACGATTTACATCAGATTGGGCATGGGGGAGAGAGAAACTTGGGGGGAGCAAGAATGGTATGATTGGCACAAAAAAGGAACTGCAAATTTGCATAGCATTGATTGAAACATATACCTGTTATTCTTGAGCATCATACCTAATAGTGAGGCAATTATAGAAATTGCATGCTCTAAAATCTCTTCTTTATCTCTGTGGCTTCCATGTTTTGATTTTGTGGGTATCTACAAGCATTATCGAAAAGAAATTACTGAAATGCAAGATAAAGAAGATTCACTCACGTTCGGCCATCTTAATGCCCAGCTGAATTGTGAAATACTAGAATTACAAAGAAACATAAGCACGTGATACAACATGGCATGAAAACCAAACATATGTTCATAAAATTGGTTTCAAACAGATTTTGCCTTTAGGTTCAGGGAAACAGCATGTAGAACAGACTATAGACATGTTATAAGTAGAGACATCTACAAGATGAAACTTCAAATAAATGGTTCTAAAGGAAAGACTTCTAATCTAGTTTTGCACTACTCCAAGCAATGTCAACTTAAACTGCAAATCTACAAATTGCTTACTGATATCAATGCACACTTTCATTCAAAACTATGGTTGTATAAATCATATAAGTTTATAGATTAAGCAAAGTGAGTGCAGCAAGAAACAAAAAAAGAACAAGAATCACCATGTTTTGGTGTGTTCTGTACAAAAAATGCACATATGGCGCAACTAACAAAATAAAACCTGAAGTTCAGATCACTCATGCATTCTTTGATAGATCATAAACAACTAACGAATATGAAGTATAGATACCAAGATTTTCTCTAAATCAAGATTCAATGCTAAAAGCATATACTAATTATAATGGAACCAAAACTAACAAGAAAGTCAAGCCTAGAAAATCAGACCAAGTTTTTTTTTTAGAACTCCAAGAGATTGCTTTGCTTCCTAGAATAGCTATATAGCCATTTGTACTCCTGTATTAAAAGATATAAGCCCAATCTACATTAAAGTATGTTGTGGCTAGCAAATCATCTTCAAAGGAGTGATATAGACCACCATTGATACCATAACACTCTTTTCGCTTCAAGTAAGTGTAGAGACTTTGAAACATGCATATAGAAGATATTACTCCTAAAACACCCGATTGGCTTGCAAGCACGCAAACCATGTTTAGTCAACACATCAAACAAATACTTTCTCTACATACGGTAGATGCCCTCTTGTTTGTAAATGACTCCAATTCTTGAAGAGCACTCAAGTTCACTAGGGTCTTATATCTTGAATCCAACTCCAAGCTTCTTCTTATGTCCATACTTCTTCTATAATTAGGTCATCAACATAAATACAAGTACAACGAGCTTGATCACCTAGCATGTTTACTTAGAGGGAGGGGTTCGCAACACTTTATTTGGTTCCATGCCCTTTGTGATGCTTGAGGCCATAAAGGGCCCTCTTTAACATGCACAAATGCATTGGAAATATGCTTCTTCCAAAGCCTTGGTGCTTCTCCATGAATATTGTCTCCTCAAGATCTCCATTTAGAGGCGAATTTTTCACATCTCATTGATGAATGTGTCATCTTTTGACGATTATAATGGCTACCAAGGTTCTTATAATTATCATCTTTGCTACTTTATTAAATCTCTCTTAGAAATCTACTTCATATGTCTAAGTAAAATCTTCAGCAATCAATCTCACTTTATATCTAGCTATACTACCGTCTGCATACTTCTGCATTATACACACTCGTTACCAATTAACTTCATATCCTTTACACTTGACACTAAACTACAAGTATTGTTGTCCTCCAATGTTGCAACCTTCTCTTCCATTGCTACATTCCATATTTGAACCTATTAGCCTCTTGAAAACAAAAGGTTCTCACATGCTGATACTTTCCTCATATATGCATAATGCCTAGCCATGAATGAGCCATATGTCAACCATTGCATAGAGTATGTAGCTCTAATTGAGCTTCTTGCCTCACCAAGAGATAGAAATCTCCTCCTCCCCTTTGAAGTTCTCACATGCTGTTACTTTCCTCATATATGCATAATGTCTATGCCATGAATGAGCCACATGTCAAATGCATATATATGTTATCCAAAAAGAAACACAAAATAAATAAACAGCTCAAAGTTGGACCACCCAACATTGTTGATGGTGTTCCATAAAGCGCAACATTCTTTACAAAAACTAGAAACAATTCCTAATTTCCCACTTGTTTGGTCATATCTATGACAAGGGATATTTCAACATCTCTTTATTTTTCTTGTGAGCAACATTTCAGCATCCTATATCCCTGTGTATCTTGCCCATTCCTTGTTGCCATGTAGTGTGGCAACTCCTTGTAACAGATGTAGCTCTGCATAATGCCCACTTCAGCTTAGCTTATGTACAGAAGCTACTAGGTAGTGTGAAAGCTACTTAACAGAAATGCACCTCTCCATAAAGCATGCAGCTTCAACTCTGGCTTATGTGTAGAATTATGGGAAATAAAAGCTCAATTTGATTAGAAAAATTAGCCCATACGTGCGATCTGAATGTAAAAGCCTCAATGCCTTTACCAAAATTTATTCTTGTATACAAGGACACTCAATCCTTATTAAACCTTCAAACAAACCCAGTTTCATGGCCTCACATAATGCATTCATAAAAAGCTATGAAGCGTTCACCTCCACCACTGTTTTTCTTTAATTGATTGTTTAACCAACCTAACCTGATCTATAAATTGATTCGTAGAAGAACCACTGTAAAACTTTTGTGATACTTTGTAAACCTTCCACGAAGAAATTCCTGTTGTATGACAAAACAGTGATGAAATTCTTCTCAATACATAATCTTACCCGTCCCATAAATGCAGCAAAAAGTGTCTTCAGTCCTAACACATCAACAAAACGCTCACAAGCTTGGGAGCAGCGGGTTGTTGCAAAATCCAAGGCTTTCATAGCAGAACCATAGGCAAGTCTTTTCTGCTTCATAATAATAATCATAAGCTCTACACCTTCTGCCTTGACAAACCTTTCCTTGTTCTCCATGGGCATAACCACACTGCAGAGACAGCCAAACAAATTTTCCAACATCTCCTCTTCCTCTCCACTTTTAGGATCTTTTGACTTATAAAGTGCTACCGCTTGGAGGATTGTGTCTACCCCATTGAGTTGTCCTACTCTGCGCTGATTGACTGCACTATTTTGTAGCAGGATGGCTAATATCTCGCTAGCATATAGTTTGTTGCTATCAAATTCTCTGACTTTGATCCTGTTAAGAAGCCACCTGAGCAGCTTGGTCCTTTCACACACCATCTCAGCAACTGCAGGCCTAACTTCTATCATATTTTCTAGCACCGACAGGGTATTGAAGACAGCAGACGCTTCATCAGGCTCGCTTTCTTCCATCCGAGATAAGTTCTGTACAAGCAACTCGAGAGCATTGTTCTCTATAAGAGCATCAACAAGAACAGCTGCAGACTCATCACTGCCTTCCGCAATAACATCCTCGTCAGTGAGATCACTGAGCAAGTTTACAACGTCAATCGCTATATCTGTGTTCTCGTGTGTGAGCAAACCTAGAAGAGAATTTACTGTATTGAGCCGAACCAGGTCCGGATAAAGATCAGGGGCCGCAGCTAAGGCATGCAGCTTTTTTATTTCTTCATCAAGATCAACCTCTGACTCCACAAATTTCTCCGGATGATCAGCATACTTCATGCGCGCTTCCAGATTATCCCGCAGCTTCCTCTCAAATGAGAGAACAAGCTTCTTCAAACCTCGTAGGTCCAAAACCTCTGCAGTCTCATGGGACTTTTCAAGTGCTTCTAAGAGGCTAAGGTCTACCTGGCCATGGAGCTCCTCATCTTCCTTGTAGTCTTCAACGCCATCTATCTGATATGAGCCGTTCGACAGCCTTCCTTCTACACTATCATCACGTTTCCTTTTCCCCCCCTCACCGTGCATCGAGGCCATCGTCAGCGAACTCACCTGCCTATCAACCTTCTGCCATTGGTATGCATACAAATATACTGAAAAGGCCTGGTTTGAGGACCAACTTCAGATACAAGTATTCCTAAGTTGAAGAAGAAGGTGATGTCTCAAGAAGGGGGAAGTGAAAAATATGGATGTGACGAGAATGGGACCCAACCATATTAAAAAAAAAAGTGAATGAGCAAATGTTGGATTGCGCCACATGAATCCTCTCAAGAACAAATCATGGGAGATCTCTAAGCAAATATAAAAGAGCCTCAAGAATCCTACCAAGAGGTCATCATTAGATTTTTAAGAAACATTTAATTTTGGGATGCCCTAGGCATGGGGCACATTATAAATAGGAGCTAGAATCCCATTAAGATAAACTAGCATGGAATGTGCTTGGAAAGACCCTACCACGCTCAAGAAACAATGTGAAATAACATACATTCGAGATTGTGAGAAGGAATAAGTTAAAGGAACTTTGTGTCTCTCAAGTAGAGGAGTTCTTGAACGGAAAAAATTAGGAGAACAAGTAAGATATGAAAAAGGTATCGAAAATCTTTCTTCAAATAAGAATCAAAGATAGCCTCTCGTGGAGTTAATTTAGTATGTAAAGACACTAGCTTCTACTCACCTAGGGTAATTATGATAGATTTTCAATTCCAATATTAAAAGGGGCCTTCATAATGCACACTTTATGAGAATATCATAGGTAAAATCGTGGTATCTTACAAGCTTTGGGATCATGTCCACGGAGGCCATTTGTTTCTACTAGGTGATGGGAATCCCAAAAGTTGAGATATTGTGTATGATTATAAGATGAGTTTACTTTACATAAAAACATATTACAACATAAAATCGTACATATTACAACATAAAATCATAGGCGTAAATAAATATATGTATGTATGTATGTATGTACGTGTGGATGTATGTATGTATGCATCTATGTATGTACATATGTATGTGTGTATATGCATACGTAGGTATGTCGATATGATCTACTCTTCAGATCACTAAAACATTAATAAATTTATGATTAGTTCTTGGACCAAATGATATATGATACAGTGTAAATAGAAATAAGTATATGAATCTATTTTTTTTAAATATAAAAATAAGAGAACGTAAAACATAAAAATAGATAACAAAATGATAGCATACTAACATGTAAAAAGATGATGTAATATAGGTAGGAATTGTTGAGATTTCCATGTTCCATCGTTTTGGCTAAGTCTTAGTTTACTCTAATGCAAACCCATTTATCCCACATGTAGGGAGATTTTCCCTCAATTCTATATAAAGAGGGTCTCACTTTCCTTCCCATAAGCCATTCACTCTAGTTCATTGTCAACAATGTGCATCATTTCCTCATGGAGTCACCATGCTCATAGAGCATCTTATTTAAGCCATTTCCATTTTATTTAATTCACCATATTTTGTTATATTTCATTTCTCCTTCCATAGCTTGGAAGCTTTGTGTTGTTAAGTAGATTAAGAGTAGTTGGTTTGAAATTCAACATGGAATCAGAGAATAGCTTGAGCACAGGATTGTTTTCATTTTAGCTTTTATAGATCTTCATCTTTAGCATACTATTAACCTTAAATCTATCTTAATCCCTCCCATCCTCTCATATCTTCATAATAAAAAGTGTTTGTGAGCACTATTGTCATTCAATATGCTTTTCTTTTTATGTTTTCCATATCATATCATTATAACAAGAGTGTTTATAAGCACTATTTGCATTTTCCATTGATTATGATTAGAATAAGATGTATTTTAATCCCTCCCTCCCTCCCATTCATCATGCTTATTTTTTTTAGCATACGTACATTTCTTTCATTCTTCAAATCAATATGTTTCTCCATGGTTCACATGCCACCTCGTCAAATCTATTCATGGCTAGCTATTGTAGTGCTCCTAAGCACTTCTTCACTACCTATGCAAGTCATCAAAGAGTGCTAATTCATCATGCTTGGTGATGCTCCATCTGCACTTCGTTCTGTAGTCTTAAAAGTTGAGAGACCAACATGAATAAGCATAGGAGATTTGAGCACGTGGAGAAGTGAAAGACCTATGAATTTGTAGAAGTGAAGGGCCTACAAATGGTTAATTCTAGCACTATGAGACATAGCCAAATCAAGAATAGTTCAAAGATGCCATATGCAAATATACCCTAGATATGAAGAAACTTGGCGAATGGTTGTTAGAATGTTTGTCCATCAACTTGGGACTCTCAACTCTCATTATCCGAAAGAAGCCATGGGAGAGTTGCATCAAGGCATGTTGATAAATCACTACCATACATGTTCTAATCCATCTGTTGCCATAGGAGCCAACAAACACACCGACCTCAGCGGAGTGACATGCCTATGGAAGCTCGATGACATTTTGGTTTTGCAGGTTCTCTAGGATGGTGAATGGTATATAGTGCACCAATGCTATGAGCATATATCATCAATGTAGCAAACATGACTTGGCAAGCGTGGCATTGTCATCTTGCTCCTTGCAATTAGAGGCTATGAAGTCGTCTCCCTTATCACAGAGGCCACCTATATCACCAACAAAATGGGCGAGATCCTCGATTGAGAGGACATCTTTGAGATTTTGTAGCAAGGAAAGAAGGGGGATAGAGCTTTCATCATCTTTGTGTGTGTCACAATCCCGTATATGCACTCACATTGGGACTCTCATACCTCAACTTACAACAACAAGCACATGTACCTCCTTATTTGAGAGCTCCTATGCTCTACTTTATGATCTCTATAAGATAGAAGTCTAATTTAGAATAAAGGTTTGCTTACATGAACCAATATCATTCTCAGTACTAATTATATCCTCATAAATATATCATTAAAGTCTGCGCATGTTAGGCTGGTTGGTTGGGCCTTTCATTTTTTGAAGGGGGCGAGGGTTCAATCCCTTTTGCAGGACAATTGTGAGCCCTATGCTAGTGTATTTTTTCTCGGCATATTTATGTGTAATATCCAACCTATCATTTTTAGCCTCTTCCTAGGGCGAATGTATTACCTCTCAGTAGATTTACGTGTGTAACAAAATAACAACACAGCAGAATAGACCCTATAGACATAGTTGAGAGAAAAACGTAGACAAAGATAGATGCAGACTGAGAGATAGAGAACTCAAATTCTCAAATTGCTGAGCATAATGCGGTTACAATGATGGTGTTGTCCACCCGTACACTTCCAATGTGGAGCTTAGATGACGATCTAGACAAACTCTAGATGAAGGGCTTACTAGTGCGCAATGCTATGTAAAGCTCAACTTGGGTTGTGCTTATATAGCTTTTACAAAACGGTTCGGTATATATAAA
Organism: Ceratopteris richardii; assembly: GCA_020310875.1. Lineage (NCBI taxonomy): Eukaryota > Viridiplantae > Streptophyta > Polypodiopsida > Polypodiales > Pteridaceae > Ceratopteris > Ceratopteris richardii. The sequence goes on along the minus strand of CM035442.1, from coordinate 109,007,317 downwards.
CATAGTCGGGAGATACAAAATAGTCGGTAAAATATACGATCCGACAATATCTCCATGACCAGAAGTCCTATCGTCTTGGCCCTATGGGCCGGGGGGATAGGCCCCCCGGACCCTGCAGAAGGGGCAAGTCTCCCTCTGCACTCCCCCCATTAAGGTTCTATGGGGAAACCGCGCAATGCCATAGGGCCTTTATTTTCACCTTAAATGGCAACCCAATGGCCTGGAAGTTTATGCCCTACCTAATCTAATGGCTAGGCTCACAAAGATCATCTACAACCATCAACAGTCACACATAGACCTCATCTAACTTGGAAGTTAGGGTTCCACAAATGTACGGGCTCTCATAATGGCTTCTCCTCATAATGGGGGCCTTACAACTTAGAGCACCATGGATCATTTATGGTCACATGAGGTGGAGAATTGAGTATATCTAACAACGTGTTATATCCAACCTATCATTTTCACAGAAGAATGACAAGAGGGAATACATCAGACTCCTAACTCGACAACTATGCTGCGGAATAGTTTCCATATATGTGCAAACTATGCAGTAGATTAAAAATGAAATGAAGCACATGTGTAAGCTTAAGTAAAATCATGATCAAAGCATGCATATGAATTAGCATAGAGCAAGTATCATAAAAAGAGAATTTGGACGATGTAAGCTAGCATTGTTAATCACTAAACTTGTGTGTTTTGCGGATAAAACATAGAAGGTGGGAGAGAACATGAAATCCCTCGAACTCTAGTAAACTTGTATAAATGCAAAGCATTTTACATATTGGATGGATGCTTTCAAAAGCGTTGGCTAAATCACAAATATCTACCCACGAGGAGCTTATTTTCAAGCTAGAGGGAGATAAAAAAGATTTCGATAGTATTTGCCATATTTTTTAATAAACCTAATAAGCATAATTACCTAGCATCATAGTTCATTTGTTTAGTCATAAAGCAATCTTTTCAATTCTAGAGAATTAGATGGTAGTTCACTTTCAAGCAATAATACAAAAGCATTTTCTATTTTAGAGTTGGAAGCTTATTTTTCTATCTTATGACAGTAAAAAGAAAAAAGAAAAACTTACTTAATTCTTATTTATATGATTGCTCAAAAGAGAAGGGACTAAGGCACCGCCTTACAATGGTGTAATTATGAATAGCCATTATATTAAAACTAAAACTTATTTTGATATCCAACTAATTTTATTTATATAAAGCCAAAAGATTGTTTGGTGTAAGCGACATGGACAAACACAGAAGATGCAACCATCTATCCGAAACAAGTAGGACTTTAAGAAGTAGGCGTAATTATTTGTACTTCCAATTTTCCAAAGACACCTTCTTCACATACCCTCACTCGTTTTTCCAAGTCATATTATGAAAATTTTTCTTCTCCTGTCCCGTTCAATAAGTATTAAAACATGAACAACATACAAAATGCAGAATTTTGATCATTTCCCTACACACAAATATAGAGGTATCGTACCCGCCATCTAGTTTACTGTAAGTAGGCAAACAAAGAGGATACACTTTTTATTCCAAATGTACTTTACAGCTTAAAACTTTCCAACAAGGTTAATTATACCATAATTAGTGCACTTACAAGTATGTTCATCAAACATCTTTGTAGGATTTTTATTAAGGACCCTGAATAAACAGTTCACCAAAGCTTCAGAGCATTGCATACCCATGTGTTTCTTGACAAACATGATCCTCCTTTGTTTATGAGGCATAGCTTTCGATGAGCATGGTATTATTGGAATGTTTGAACAATCATATTTAAAGATCACACATTTCATACAAGTTTGAAGACAACATAACCATGGCGTAACGTAAAGTGGAAGAAGCCATTAGTTCTTGGTAAAAATCCATATTCTCATGGTGATAAAAAATAAAGTATTTTCTCCTCTTCTACGACCCATTACCTTTGTAGTAAGATACAAATCATGTTGGAGTTCGAGGTCTACGTTAGCACACAAACAACACAAGTAAGAAGAACAAGCTTGGAGTACAATAAAATAGAGAAAGTATTACCAAATGAATCTACAAAGATTCAGGACTTATTAGGGTTATAGGCATATATACAACATGGGGGAAAAAACCTCTTAAAGAGGGAAGAATGTGCTTAGGTGGTCCTAAGTGTGTTCACACACATCAATACCAAAATATATCAACAAATACACTTTGGGAGTGATGCAGTGAACAAGGAGTTGGAACTTGTGTATTAGTAAGTGCCATGCTATGTGAAAAGAAATCATCCACAAAAGGAACTAAGCCCAAAGTTTTGTGGAAACCTGCAAACTTCTCCTTAGGCAAAGCCTTTGTGAAAAGGAATGCAATGTTATCCTGTGTGGGTGCATAAGCAAAACGACCTCTCTGTGATATAATGATAGTGCACCCCAATGTGCTTTCTGTGAGCATGGAACGCAACTTCCAATGCGTTCTAACTAGAAGTAAAGATGGGGGTGATAGAAGACTCAACAACACTCAAATTAGCAAAAGGCATCTGAGCCACACACACTCAACAATCACTATGAAAGCTTCCCTATACTTAGCCTCACAACTAGAAGTGGCTATAGTAAGCTTCTTCTTGCTCAACCAAGATATGCACGAGCTACAAAGTATGAAATAAAAAACAATTGTGGACACACGAGTGTAATAGCAACCAACCCAATCAGAGTAAGAAGAAGCATGTAAACAATCCAAATAGTCAGGTACCACTCAAGTAGTGAAAGATGTGCTTAATCACTTGCCAATGCTTGAAACTTGGGCAATGCATAAACTTTCTCATCTGAGAGACATCAAACTAGATATGAAGACAAGTTATACATAAGTAAATCAAGCATTCAATAGCCTATTGATAGACAACAACATCAAATGCATCTCAAATATCATGAAGACTTAGCCGTAAACATGTGTTCCATGGGTGTGGCAATAGGTTTGCAATATTTAAGGCCAAAACCTTGCAATAACGTGTAAAAATATTTTATTCGAGACAAATCTAATCCTCCATAAACTTGCATAAACTGAATGCCCAAATAATGATGCAAATGCCCCGAATCTGATATCTCAAAAGAGGCATGCAAATCAACCTTAAATTCAGCAATATTCTTTTCATCAAGATCAACGAGAAGCATATCATGAATATATACAATAATGATTAGAAGTACATCATATGCACGCTTAACATATAAAGTTCTCTTAGTTGGACTATTCTCAAAACCATGTGCTACCAAGTAGGCATATATCTTCTCATTCCAAGCACATGGTCTTTGCTTGAAGCTTCAAACCATATAATGCCTTTTTCAACCTCCACACTTTATTTCCATGACCTTTCTACACAAAACCACAGGGCTGAAATAAATATACTTCTTCATGTAAGTAGCCATTCAAAAATGTAGTTTAAATGTCCAATTGATGTGCATTCCAATTAGGATGAGCTACAAACACACATGCTATGAACAGTGGTCATTTGGCATGTGGGAGCAAAGGTCTCATCAAAATTGATGCCTCTCTCTTTAGCATAGCCTTTGGCGATAAGTCTTGCCTTATACTTGTCAACTATTCCATCAGCTATGGCCATTTAGTGCCAATGGACTTTTTGCTTGGAGTCAAATCACATAAATACCAAATATCATTCTTAATAATAGCATCATATTCTGATTGCATAACATCCACCCAATTTTCTAAATTATGTGCTTCATCAAAAGAAACAGGCTCATTGTCATCACAAAGAGTAGAGAAAGTTATCACATAATAGTATGATGCAAAGGAAGCACTACGAGAGCCTGAATGAGTACGATATGACAAACATGCATCTTATTTGCTATCTCCCAAAGTCTGCACCAACCATTTGGGCATAGTTTTAGCCTCGTTTATGTCATACCTCTCATCAACAAGTGCATCATGTAAATTTGCATCAAAAATGGAATGATTTGCATTATCATTTGGAACCTATAAAGGTTGAGAAATTGCCTCATTTGGACGAGCAAGATTGTACACTTGAAGAAAGAGAAAGAAAGTGGTATATACATTCTTGGAGTTAATTGATGTCTCCTTGGTACATGAAAGTAAGGGATGAATTGCATCTTCCACAAAAACATCATCATAGCTTACCAAAATGTGTTTAGTATGTGGATGATATAGTGATACCCTTTGCTTTCAGAACTATACCCATACATTTCACTACTTTATCATCTTGTTTTTTATGTTGTTGTTCAAGCATTAATGCATATGCCAAAAAACCAAAGACGTGCAAATGAGCAACAAATGGCTTGTGACCATGCCAAGATTTATACATAGTGATCGATTGCAATGCTTTGGTGGGACAGTTCTTAAGTACATATGTTGCATACATAACTACCTCAAGCTAGAAGTTATGTGGTAAAGCGTGACTTTTGACCATAGACCTTGCCATTTCCATGAGAGGCATGCTCTTTCTTAAGCAAATCCATTTTGTTGAGGTATATATGGCACTTTAGACTGATGTCTCATCCCACACTCAATAAAAAATGCATCAAAATTAGAAGACATGTATTCCCCCCTGTTTAGAATGGAGGGTGCCCAATTTACATGCTCATAGATTTTCAGCCATAACCACGAACTATTTAAATCTCATAAACACTTCGGGCTTTGCTTTTAATGGATACACATGCATGTCTAGAAAAGTCATCAATAAAGTCACGAAGTATAGTTAGTTTCCAAATGAAGGTGCCTGCATAGGACCATATACATCACTATGAACAAGGTGCAATTTATGAGAAGCTCTAACTGAACCATCTTTTGAGAAAGAGGAATGTTGCATTTTTCCCAAAATTCAATATTCAGAAGTTCCCTCAAGTTTGGGCAAAGAGGATACCATTTCTGATTTCTATAGGCATGGCAACTAGCAAAATTCAGATGACCAAAGTGTACATGCCAAATTCAGATGACCGATGCTTTGCATCTATCATAGCATGATAACCATAAAATACACATGTTGAATCGTTCACAAATTTTGCATAGTATATAAACTTATACAACCCACAAGATAAAATGTGAGAAGATTCTATAACATCACCACTCGAGAGATCATCAACTATATATCTATCATCAACAAATTTGACAACCATAACCATCTTGGTTAATGTTAAAAATGAAGACAAAATTTTCTTAATCCTTGGCACATATAAAGCATCTAATAATGTGAAAGGACTACCACTGGCAGTAGTCAGAATGATCTTTCTGTTACACTTATGTGTTCCTCAAGTAGCTTTGATGTGAACCTTTTCCCTATACATGGGCAATTTTTACTCTAGTGCTAGCTAGAGGTTTTTTCCCCATGTTACCACATACTTGATACTCTCATATGTGGTGGTACTTTGTACTTAGGGATATTATTCAGCTCTTACATCAGTTCAGTTTTATCGTCAATAAAGAGAGCTATTCCAGCCATCATCTTCTTTGCTGTATTTGTGCTCCTTGTGTGTGCTTCTCGTGTGTCTCTCGCACTTCAACACACACCTAACAGTGGTATTAGAGCAGGTTTAGCTCCTTCTCAAGTTTCGGTTTTTCGCGTCGTAGCGCGCGCACTTTTAACAGTGCAAATTGACTTCGGAGCATAGAACTGTGAATTTCAGCAGCCAAGAAACATTTCCATCAGGTGCGCTAGGGTTTTACCCCCATTTCAAAGCCATTCATGCAGTCAGAATCGCCATCAGAGTGACGGTTTGTGAGCTAAAATTTTAGCATTCATTTCAGCTTTCGTCGAAGTGAAAATTTTTGTCACATTCTTGTTCTTTTGTGAAATGGCATGTAGCAATGACTTGTTTGGCATGCTTCAAGCTCAAGATAAGCTTCAGCCAACTGAGGCTCAAAGGGCTGAAAAATTCCAGCCAAATAGGGCTGAAAATGTAGAGAATTTCCAGCCAAACATGGCTGAAAATTTTCAACAAAAAATTGTCAAAACTGCTGGAAATTTTCAGCCACATATGGCTAAACATTTGCATCAAAATATGGTTGAAAATGAGCATGAAATTCAGCCCACGCATGAGATACATGTTGAAGATGTATTACATAATGAACACATGTCTATCAAGAGTGCACAATCTATGCCAAAGTGGCTGAAACAAACTTTGCAGGACATCAAATTGAGTGCACCTTTACTTGGTAGAACAAGATCAAGCTCTCACCATGCATCAAATAATTGTGTGGATTATTCTCTTATTGCTACAACATGTAATGAAGAGCCACTTTCTTTTGAAGATGCATGTGACAATCCACAATGGATGAGTGCTATGCAATCAGAAATGGATTCCATACATAGGAATGGTACTTGGGAGTTATGTGAATTGCCAAAAGGAAAGAATGCCATTGGTACAAAGTGGGTTTACAAGATTAAGAGAAAATTTGATGGTAGCATTGATCGCTACAAAGCTCGATTGGTTGCCAAAGGATATGCGCAACAATATGGCATTGACTATGAGGAAACTTTTGCACCTACTTCACGCATGACTACCATTCGTACCGTGGTTGCATTGGCTGCCCATCGAGGTTGGAAAGTGCATCAGTTGGACATAAAAACAGCCTTCTTGAATGGTGATTTGCAAGAAGAGGTTTATGTGAATCAACCTCCTGGATTTGCTATGAAAGGGAAAGATCATATGGTTTGCCGCTTGCATAAAGCCTTGTATGGTCTCAAGCAAGCTCCACGTGGATGGTATGACAAAATACATAAGCACTTGGCTGCACTTGGCTGCTCTTGGCTTCACATGTAGTTCAATTGAAAGCACACTCTATGTACGCAAAAATGGGGCTGATCTTATAGTTCTTGTTCTTTATGTCGATGACATACTCTTGACTGGGTCATGTGATGCAAAACTTGACATTCTTATGGCTGATTTGTAGCATACTTTTGATGTCACTTATCTTGGTCTTTTGAGCTACTATCTTGGCATCCAGTTTGTATCTATTGGGGGGAGAATTGTTATGCATCAAGCAAAGTATGTTGAAAAACTACTTCAACATTTTGACTTTGAGGATTGCAAGCCAGTTTCCACACCAGTTGAGATAGGATTCAAGTTCTCAGTTGAGGATTCCAGTGATGCATTTGACACTTCTCTTTATCAGCAAGCTGTGGGATGTCTTATATATGCATGCAACACAAGGCCGGATATCCAGTATGCAGTTTCCCAGTTGATTCAATTCATGCATAGCCCTGGCACTAAGCATCGGCAAGCAGTGAAATGTGTGTTTATATATCTCCGAGGCACTTTGAGCTTAAGTCTCTTTTATGGCAGAGATATTCATCCATGCTTGCATGCTTTTACAGATAGTGATTGGGCTGGTTGTTATGATACTCGTGTGTCCACTAGTGGTAATTGCTTTTTCCTTGGAGACTCATGCATATCTTGGTTGAGTAAGAAGCAACCTACAGTGGCGACATCGAGTTGTGAAGCTGAGTACAGGGTAGTTTTCATAGCTACAGTGGAGTGTATATGGTTGAGACGCCTATTGATGGATCTTTGCATGGAGATTGATGCTGCTACGCATATTCTCACTGATAGTCAGAGTGCTTTGGATGTTGCACGAAACCTAGTGTTTCATGCACAGTCCAAACATATTGAGGTGCATTATCACTATGTGAGAGAGCGCCTTCATGTAGGAGATATTGATTTAGTATATGTGCCTACACAAGATAATGTGGCAGAGATATTCACCAGAGCTCTTCCACGAGAAAAGTTTGAAGCTTTTCGCAAAGCTTTAGGCTTTTTACCTTGTGGGGGCTGATCTTTCACTCCCTGTATGTGTTCACATCATTTGCTCCAGGGGGGTTTGTTACACTTATGTGTTCCTCGAGTAACTTTGATGTGAACCTTTTCCCTATACATGGGCACTTTTTACTCTAGTGCTGGCTAGAGGTTTTTTCCCCATGTTACCACATACTTGATACTCTCATATGTGGTGGTACTTTGTACTTAGGGATCTTATTCAGCTCTTATGTCAGTTCAGTTTTATCGTCAATAGAGAGAGCTATTCCAGCCATCGTCTTCTCCATGTGTCTTTGCTGCGTTTGTGCTCCTTGTGTGTGCTTCTCGTGTGTCTCTCACACTTCTACACACACCTAACACTTTCCAACTCTCGTTATGATATAAGGGGCTTTATTAGCACATGTGACAATATTCTTTGTAGCAACAGGCTGAAGTAGAGAGAAGAAATTGCATTGTGAGGTAATACATTTGGTTGCACCACCATCAAACTATCAAAAATCTGAGAATATTGCATACATACAATGCTCATGAGAAGATAGATCATAACTGCAAACAATAGTAAATGCCGGTTTTTCATTCTAAACAAGATTAGGAGACTTATCACTTTCCAACCTTCCACCAAGATCCGTAAGGCTCCTTGGTTCCACGCCAGTGTGCCCTCCTTCTCTCTCCCCTCCGTCCATCAAGCAATAGCTGATGTGTGGAAGGAGGCGTTCGCCTCCGGCTTGTCCCCAGCCAAGTGCTGGAGAAGTGCGGTCGATAAGTCACGACAGATCATGATTAGATCCAGGAAGATGCTCGAGACTGTGCGACGTGCTCGTAGAGAAGCTCTATATCATAGACTCTGGAGGCTCGAGGAGGAAGTGAACAAAGGAAAATCTCAAGCCCAGAAAGGTCTTCAAAAGATCAGAGCGCTGCTGAGATATGAGGAAGAAATTCAAAGGAAAAATTTACAAATCTTCTTCAAGGAGTGGTGGGCTGGCAAAGCCGACAAACCCACCAAAGAGATGTGTCGTATCCTTAAAAGGAAACATAGCAAAGAATCGATCCCCTTAATGCTAGACCTAAATGGCAATGTATGCAATACGGAAGAAGATAATTTTGGGATCATTGAAGGGCACTTCACGAGACTCTTGGGGACCTCCAACCCTCTCTCCCATCATAGAAGGGAGTGTATGGCAGCCATATCTAGGGTTTCCCCCCACACTCAACCTTCGCTCCCTGCTACATGCCCCTATCTCTGAAGCAGAAATCATTGAGGTCATTGATGCCCTCCCTTCTGATAAAAGCCAGGGACCCGACGGGCTCACTAACGAGTTCTTTAAATTCTTCAAGTTGGTGGTTGCCACCCCTCTGTCTGGTTTGGCAAGAGGCGCTCAAGTTTGGCGCGCTTCCTTCTTGTTTCAACAATGGCATTATCAAGTTAATACACAAAAAAGGGGCAAAGAACAGAATAGAGAACTGGCGTCCTATTACGATGCTCCAAACAGGATACAAGATCATTGCCAAAGTCATTGCCAACAGAATCTCTTGCCACTTGAGAGCGTGGTTAAGCGAGGACCAAAAAGGTTTCATCAAAGGCAGGTCAATCTTGGAAACCATTATAGATATCTGGGAAGGTCTTGAATTTACAAATGAGTCTAAACAAGACGTGGTCTTCCTCAAGATCGACTTTGATAAAGCCTACGACAAGCTGGAATGGGACTATATTCTGCAGTCGCTCCAAGATCTTGGATGTAGTCAGAAATTCACCAAGATGATTGCGACCCTTCTCGGAAATGCATCGACCCAAATTAACATTAACGGCAAGCTTTCGAAGGTGATCAAACTCAAAAGATCTATCAGACAAGGGTGCCCATTGGCTCCCCTTCTCTTTGCCATTGCCATCAAAGGGCTTAGCAGGCTGGTGGAGCATCAGGTGAAAGCTGGTAATATCAAAGGATCTCCGTATGCCTCATGACCACAGTCAGATCACCATGAGACTTTTTGCCGATGATATGAATGCGTTTGTTCACAATGACAGTACCAGCCTGGAGACGTTCTGGAGGTGTCTGGCTACTTTTTGTGAAGCCTCTGGATCCACAATCAACCACTCTAAGACTGCCTTTAGAGCTATTGTTGGGTCACAGCCCGACCTTCTCATTGATCATGGCTGTCAAATCATTCCGCAGGGCCAAATTTTTTGGCTTCTTGGGATACCCTTGGGGTTTGGCGTCTCTATGGAACAACGGTGGAACTGGGTGCTGACCAAACTCGAAAACAAGCTTAACTATTGGAGAGGTATGCAAATCAATCTTGCTGGTCGTGCTATGGTTATCAACACGTTCCTCTTTTCTTCTATCATTTATTTCCTTTCTTGTTGGAGACCGAAAGAGTAAGATCTGTCCAAACTAGATAGTATTTGTAGAAACTTCCTTTGGACTGGCGACCACAATAGGAGGGGGGTGCCTAAAATCAAATGGTCCATCTGCACCAGCCATAGAGATAGTGGGGGACTTGGTATCCTGGACATTGGGTGCATGGCCAACAAATTGGCGGCCAAATGGATGATTAAGGCTTGGTGCAACAGGGATGCCTCGTGGGCCAAGTTGATCTTCAGAAACAAGAATGAGTTGGCTCTCTTGGGTTTCCCAAATTGGAAGAATCTTGACATCTTGACCTTGCTATTTTCCCCGATCCCCGTCTTCCCGAAAGGCTCTAATCTCGTGTGCTCCCTATGGAAGAGTTGGAGTAAAGTCAAAAGCTACACCAGAATTAGTGAAGATTGGAAATGGACGGCCGATATCAGACAAAACGACTCTATCTGGTTTCCGATCCATGGCATCCGGAGTGTGGAATCTTGGAACATTCAAAATGCCAAGAAGTTATGGAACAAAGGCTTCAAAAAATGGAAGCATCTCTGGAAACAAGACACCAACTGCTGGATCAACTTCGAGGATATTGACCCTTGCATCAACATTTCGTACGAAGAATGGTACACTTTGCAAAGCAGATGTCTCTCCTGGGACCGACACAAAGTTTGCCTTCTCATGGGACACGACACGTCGAGCTCGCTTGGTCCTAAATGGCACAATGGGAATAGCCTATCAAAAATCCCGAACATCAAAGAATCGATTGACTATCAGGTTAACCTCAACAAGAAGTGGTGCATGTCATGGACGCGGCTTTGATGGGACATGAAGTTCATGGCCATTTGGCACCCCCTCATAGAAATCAAAAAGTCGGTCCTCTTATGGCAAATTCTTCATCATGGAATCTGGACCAACCTTAAGGCTAGCAAATTTTGTGGGACTCCTCCCTGGTGCAAACGCTGCTACCAGTCTATCGAAGATGTTTCACACATCTTCTTTACCTGCCCCAACTCCAACAAACTCTGGCAGACGGTTGGAAAGAAAATTAGACTTCAGAAACATCTCAGTTGGTAGCAAGCCCTACTGGGAGAAGCGATCGGCTGCTCCACGACTCTCTGGAATGCCATCAGAGGGGAGGTCCTATGGAAAATCTGGCGAGAAATATGTGCTTTCAACTTCGGTGACTCCCCCAAAGAGTGGTCAATTGAGAAATCGTTGTTCCTCCTTGGCAAAAGGATTGTTAACTGTAAGAAATCCCCCCCCCCTTTAGGCATCATCAAGTACTCCTTTTGACCAATAACAAGCTTAAACCCAAGTGGGTCCCTCATGAGGGTGATGAGAGGGTGATTAACCTTCTTCGTAATGCCATTTAAGCTCTGTAAAAGCTTCCCCTGCTTTGTGGGATTTGGGGGATCCCGTGGGCACTAGTCCCCTTCTCTTGTACTTTTCTTTATTTAATTCAAGTCCGGGAGAGTAGGCTAATGCCGAACTTCCTTTATATTAAAAAAAAACGATTAGGAGACTATGTTTTAGGTGTAGAGGCCTTTGCAACAACCATTCACGCCTCTTTCTTCTTTGCCTTTTTAGTAGGACAACTCTTTATGACATGATCATTTCCCTTGCAATACTTGCAAAACTAGTTTTGATTTTTTGTATTCTTATCATCTTCGTCTTCCTTCTTTGATTGTGCAACATTAGCAAATTTCTACTTACTAGTAGATGAGCTCCATTTACATTTGCCCTTTTGACTAGCTAAGAAAGTTTGATCTATAACACACATTATTGACATGTTCTACCTAGATTGACCTCCCTTTAGCAAAATATATAGAATAAATCCTCAAATGTTAAGGCATTTGGATTGATATTCATCATCAACCAAATAGTAGAAGTAAAACTTTGATATGAAGCTAGAATATCATTAAGAATAATCTGCACAAGTGAGCTATCTTGAAAGATTTCATTAGCATAAATCAACTACTCCTTCAAATCTTTGATCTTTTTTCAAAAAACTATCCATTGAATCTCCTTCGTTCATGTGTTCACTTTCCACCTATTTTTTGAGGTAAGAAACAAGAGCCTCATTTTTTGTTTGACATAATGTTGTAAGAGTATCCCAAGCATCTTTTGTTGTCTTACAAGAGCGAATATGAGGGATAATGGCATGTTTGATAAAAAAATATATATCAATGCATGTGCATGTGAATCTCTACCATCCCAACGAAGTTGCTCTATAGTAGGTAGAACAGGATCAACAACACAACTAGGAAATTGAAGATCATCATCTTCAACACCATCTGCACCCTACAAGAGAATGGGGTCAAGAGTGATGCTCGTTCAAAAAAAAAAGGGAAGTCTCACTTATGTGACACTCTAGATATGGAGCATCCCATAAATAACACCCAGAAAACAAAAGAACTTTATGTTACATAAGCCTTGTTTAACCTTGCTTATGTGATGCTTTTTAAAAGTGTCATAGACTGGCGACATTTTTTGTGACACTTCTAAACTGCATGCGATGCAAAAGCATTGCATAAGCGATGCAAAGGCAATATTAAAAAAATCAATTTCTCTCAGCAACATTGTGTTGGGAGTGCATTGCAGATCCAAGCATTCACACATAGGTAATGGAGAGAGAGAGAGCACATGCATGCATACATACACATGTGCATATACAGATGCATACATGCATGCATACACACATACATGCACACCACATACACACATCACACCCATATGAATACATACATAGATACACACATGCATACACATGCACATGCATACATACATACATGCATACACACATGCATACACACATGCATACACACATATGATGTAGATGGATGTGCATACACACATATATCAAGACACACATGCAAATACATGCATACACATATGGACAGACATACATACACCACACGCACATGCATACATATACATGCATGCATACACACACATGCATGTCACACAGCACATTCATAGATACACATCACACACACATGTATGTGTATATTACACACATGCACATACATATGTACACATCGTGCACACACACATATGCATACTAACACATGCATATACACATGCATATATCACACATACATCCATATACATACATATAAAACACACACATGCATATGCATACATATGTGTATGCGAGACACATGCATACATGCATGCATACACACACATGTATATATCAATAATCAAACACACATGCACATACATACATACACATCACACACACATGCATACACACATGCATACACGCATGCAAATACATACATACACCACAGATACACATACACACATGCATACATGCATGCATACATACACATGTATATGTCACACACACATGTACATACATACACATATATATGTGCACATATGCATTCATATTGCATACACCTCTACATACACATGCATGTGTATATATATCTGTATATATGTATATATAAGTAGATTTATTAAAGAGCATTCAAAGGTTTATGTGGAGAAGTGCACATCTGTTTCAAGTGATCCAATCTTGTTAGTATTAGATCCACATAAACCTTTTGACCTAGAGATGGATGCAAGTGGCATCATAGTTAGTGTAGTTTTAATTCAGGATGGCAACCGATTGTTTTTGAAAGTAAGAAGCTTTCTTCATCTCAAAGAAATTGGTATCTCCATGAATAAGAGCTTTATGCTATAGTTCATGCTTTGAAAATTTAGAGATATTCTTTGTATGGTGCAACTTTTAAAGTCTTCATAGATCATCACATTCTAAAGCACTTCTATTCCAAGCCTCATCTACGAGGGAACAAGCTAGATGGGTTGAGTTGATGCAAGAATTTCACATGGAATTTCTTTATAGATAAGGCAAGAGTAATACAGTTGCATATTCATTACCTTGTATTATGCATCAAATTAGCCTCACAATTATTTAGAAGATTAAAGACTCACAAGTTGAGGATGACTGTTGTCAATCTATAGTAAGTGATTCAGAAGATTAAAGACTCACAAGTTGAGGATGACTGTTGTCAATCTATAGAGAAAACTTTGCAATTGATTAGATGAACATTTTGGCGGCCAAAGAAGGTTAGAGATGTAAAGAATTATGTAACTCTGTGATTTAAGTGTTATGTAAACAAAGTAGAGAGGATACATCATCTAAGTCTGCTACAATCATTGGAAATATTGTAGTACTATTGGGATAATATTTCCAATTGCTCTATTGCAAATGGAACAATGGATTTGATTGAGTGCACAATTGGTTGCCACATGATAGGGATTTTTGCATTTAGTACATCATATCTGCTTCACTAGATCGTCATTTCAGTTTTTGCCAAATTTCAACCATTCAAGGTCTTGTTGGAGTTAGACGTCTGCGAAAGCACACGAACAACACAAGGAAGAAGAAGAAGCTTGTAGCACAACACACAATACTGAATGTATTACTAGAGAATACAAGACGGGGGAAAAAAACCTCCTAAAGAGGGAAAAAAGTGTCTCGGCGGTCCTAGTGTGTTCACACACATCACTACCTAAATATATCAACAAATCCCCCTTGGGAGTGATGCGGTGAACAAGGAGCTGGCACTCATGTATAAAGAAGTGCCAATCTATGTGGAAATCACTCCACAAAAGGAAGTAAGCCCAAAGCTTTGCCAAAAGCTTCAAACTTCTCCCTAGGCAGAGCCTTCGTGAAAAGGTCTGCTATGTTCTCCTGCATGGGCACATATGCCAAGCTGATCTCCCCATCCGAGAACCTCTCCCTGACATAGTGATAATGCACCTCAATGTGCTTAGTGCGAGCATGGAACACAGGGTTCCTCGCAATTGCCAGTGTACTCTGAATGTCAGTGAAGATGGTGGTGGCAAAAGACTGGCCAACACCCAAATCAGCCATAAGGTGTCTGAGCCACACACACTCAACAGTCGCTGTGAAAGCTGCCCTATACTCAACCTCACAACTGGAAGTGGCCATAGTAGGCTGCTTCTTGCTCAACCAAGATATACATGAGCTACCAAGCATGAAGCAAAAACCACTGGTGGATACACGAGTGTCATAGCAACCAGCCCAATTTGAGTCAGAAAAAGCATGCAAATCTGGCGGTAATGATCCCCCCTTGGGATAAAACAACACAGGTAGCCGAGTACCACTCAAGTAGCGAAAGATGCGCTTAACCGCCTTCCAATGCCTGACTCCTGGGCAATGCATAAACCTGCTCATCTGTGAGACAGCAAACTGAATATCTGGCCGAGTAATGCATAAGTAAATCAAGCATCCAATAGCCTGCTGATAGAGAACAACATCAAATGCATCTCCAGCATCATGAAGACTCAATTGTAAACCTATCTCCATAGGAGTGGAAATAGGCTTACAGTCTTCAAGGCCAAAATGCTGCAATAATGTGTCAATATATTTCGTTTGACACAAAGCCATTCCACCATCAACTTGCATAAACTGAATGCCCAAATAGTGATGCAAATGCCCCAAATCAGACATCTCAAATGAAGCATGCAAATCAGCCTTGAAATCAGCAATATGCTTCTCAATAGGACCAGTGAGCAGCATGTCGTCAACATAGACAACAATGATCAGAAGCACATCTAAACGATTAACATATAAGGTGCTTTCAATTGGACTGTTCTCAAAACCATGTGCAATGAGATAGGCATGTATCTTCTCATACCAAGCACGTGGTGCTTGCTTTAAACCATATAATGCCTTCTTTAACCTGCACACCTGGTTTTCATGCCCTTTCTGCACAAAGCCACGGGGCTAAAAGACATACACTTCTTCATGCAAGTCACCATTCAGAAATGCTCTTTTAATGTCCAAATGATGTACATTCCAACCTGATGGGCTTCAAGTGCACAAATGCTCCGAACAATAGTCATACGGCATGTAGGTGCAAAGGTCTCATCAAAATCAATGCCTCTTTCCTACGCATAACCCTTTGCAACAAGCCTAGCCTTATACCTGTCAACTGTACCATCAGGTTTATGCTTCAGCTTGTATACCCACTTAGTGCCAATGGCTTTCTTGTCAGGAGGCAAGTCACATAAAGACCATGTACCATTCTTCATTATAGCATCATATTCAGATTGCATAGCAGCCATCCAATTTTCTGAATTCTCTGCTTCATCAAATGAAACAGGCTCATTCTCATCATAGAGACTAGACACAGCCATAGCATAGCAATCTGATGCAAAGGAGGCACTATGAGAGCCTGAACGAGTACGATATGACAAAGGTGCATCTAATTTACTGTCACGCAAAGTCTGTACCAGCCATTTTGGCATAGTTTTTGCTTGCTCAATATCAGCTCTCTCATCAACAAATGCATAATGTAAATCTGCATCAGAAACGGAATGATCTACATCATCATATGAAACCTACAAAGGCTGAGAAGTTGCCTCATTAGGACCAGCACTAGACTGTCCACCTGTAAAAAGAGGCATCAAAGTATCATACATGTCTTTGGAGCTAACAGATGTCTCCTTAGTACATGAAAGCAATGGCTGAATAGCATCTTCCACAAAGACAACATCACGGCTAACTAGAATGTGTTTATCCATGGATGATACAGACGATAACCTTTACTTTCAGAACTGTACCAAAAAAAAATACATTTTACTACTTTATCATCCAATTTTCTGCGATGTTGTTCAGGCACCAATCCATATGCCAAACGACCAAAAACACGCAGATGAGCAACAGATGGCTTGCGGTCATGCCAAGCCTCATATGGAGTGATAGACTGCAGCGCTTTAGTGGGACACCTGTTCAGTACATATGCTGCACACATGACAGCCTCAAGCCAGAAACTATGTGGTAAAGCCTGACTTTTGACCATGCACCTCGCCATCTCCATGAGTGACCTATTCTTTCGTTCAGAAACTCCATTCTGTTGAGGTGTATAAGGCACTGTACACTGGTGTTTTATCCCACGTTAAGCCAACAATGCATTAAAATTAGAAGACATATATCCCCCCCTCGATCAAAACGGAGGGTGCCCATTTTACATGCTGACAGATTTTCAGCCAAAACCAAAAACTTTTTAAAGCACATGAACAGTTTGGACTTTGCTTTGAGTGGATATACCCATGGATGCCTAGAAAAATCATCAGTGAAAGTCACGAAGTAAAGGTAATTTCCAAAAGAGGGTGTCTGCATAGGACCACAGACATCACTATGTACAAGCTTCAATTTCTATGTAGGCCAAACTGAACCATCTTTTGAAAAGGAGGAATGCTTCATTTTGCCCAAAATACAGCCTTCACAAGCATGTTTTCCAGGTGCCTCAAGTTTGGGCAACGAGGACACCATTTCAAATTTCTGCAGGCATAGCAAACTAGCAAAATTTAGATGATCAAAGCGTGCATGCCAAAGCTTTGCATCTGACATAGCCTGAGAATCATTTACTGCACATGCCAAATCATTTTCAGATCTTTCATAGTCTATGAGCTTATACATCCCACGACATAAAATGCCATAAGCAATAATAACATTGCCATTTGACAGATCATGAATTGCACATCTGTCATCAACAAATTTCACAATCAAGCCAATCTTGGCTAATCTAGAAACTGATAACAGATTCTTCTTGATCCTTGGCACAAATAAAGCATCTGACAAAGTGAAAGAACTACCATCAGCAGTAGTCAAAATGATCTTACCAACTCCCATAACAGGATAAGAGGAGTTGTTGGCACATGTAACAGTATTCCCTGTAGGGGTAGGCTCGAGTGAAGAGAAGAAACTGCGCTGCGAGGTAATATGTTTGGTCGCCCCACTGTCAAAGTACCAAACATCTGAGTCTACTGCAGACATGCACTACTCATGAGAAGATGGGTCAAAACTGCAAACAGTAGTGAACGCCCATTCTTCTTCCTGCACAAGATTAGCAGATTCCGTTTTTGGTGTAGAGGCTTCTGCAACAACCATTCCAGCCTCTTTCTTCTTTGCCTCTTTTGCAGCCAGTTTTGGATAGTTCTTTATGATATGATCATTCCCTTTACAGTACTTACAAAACAATTTCTGCTTTTTTGATTTTTTCTCATCTTTGTCTTGGTTCTTCAAATGTGAAGCATTTGCAGATTTCTCCTTACTAGTAGAAGAACTCCATTTTCCTTTGCCCTTCTAACTAGCCAAGAAAGCTTGATCTGCAACACACATAATGGACCTGTTCTGCCTAGACTGCTCTTCCTGCAACAGAACAGAGACTAACTCCTCAAATGACAAGGCATTTGGATTGCCTTTCATCATCAACCGAAGAGTAGAAGCAAAACTCTGATATGAATCAGGAAGACCATTCAGAACGGTTTGCTCAAGTGAGCTATCTGGTATAACCTCATCAACAAAAATCAACTGTTCCTTCAAGTCTTTGATCTTTGTTAGGAAATTGTCCATAGAATCACCTTCATTCATGTGCTCACTCTCCAACTGTTTTCGGAGGTAAGCAACATGAGCCTCATTCCTAGCTTCGTACAATGTGGTAAGTGTATCCCAAGCATCCTTAGCTGTTCTACAAGAGCGAATATGAGGAATAATGACACATTTGATAGACAAAGCTATCAATCCATGTGCCTGGGCATCTCTGCCATCCCAACGAATCTGCTCTGCAGTAGGTGCAGCAGAAACAGCAGCATGAACATGAATCTGCACAATAACATCTTTGACACCATCTTCATCAGCTCCAGCACTTGTATTCGCAGTACCTATTGTTACAGGTGTAACAGGACGTCTTTCAACACCCTGCACAATGTTCCACAATCCTTTATAAGCCCATAATGGGTAGTTGGTACCATCCAACTTATCCTCAACAACCAACATACGGAATACAGAAACAGGTATATACCTTTGGCACAAAAAGACGAAATCGCCTGCACAAGCACTGCGATAGTGCGTTCGGAGGGTGAAACGAGCTCAAATCGCGATTTCGACACCACAGAGCAAAGCAGTTTTGATCTCGGAAACACCCTGAGTATGCTCACCAAAATTCGTACGATTTTGAGACTGCAAACGGAGGAGTGTCGACGGCGCCCTAGATGAAGCGACGACCTGCTCTGATACCAATTGTTGGAGTTAGATGTCTGCAGAAGCACGCGAACATCACAAGGAAGAAGAAGAAGAAGCTTGGAGCACAACACGCAATACTGAATGTATTACTAGAGAATGTACAAAGATAAGTAGCCCATTAGGGCAATAGGCGTATATACAAGTCGGGGGAAAAAAACCTCCTAAAGAGGGAAAAAAGTGCCCCGACGGTCCTAGTGTGTTCACACACATCACTACCTAAATATATCAACAGGTCTTTTGTAAAACCATCTACTTTATGTTTTCACTATAATGTCATTGCAATGACAACATCTAATGTGATCATGCCACTGATGCAACGGATAATCATGACTTGTCGCAATTATGGATTGAGGCCATTGATGAACCACTGTGTGATAACATCATTAGGTAAATTTTCATTTGCTTGGGGTAACTATCATAGATGTGTACAAAAGAGAGTGGCATAGTCCTACACACTATGATTCAACTTTTGCTTGTTGGTTTGCAGAAAATCAAATATTTTGGCAGCATTCTTCTTTAATCTAAAGTGCTGCAAAAATGCATTCTTCACATCCTCATATTGCGAAAAATGATTCAGATCAAATTCCGTGAGCCATCTTGTTGCTTCATTGACTAATGTAGACTGGAATACAGTGGCCTTGTATTTTGGATATGTTGGGTTATTTAATACCATGTAGTTGATTTCAAAGGTATGAACATGCACATATGGATCGTCACCACGGAATCCCCCAAATTTGGCATAAGTCACTTCCGCAATCGATTGTCTTCAATAACCTCTTGTTGTCATCCCTACTGATCATTTTGTGTGTTTGTCATTGTTTCTACACATGCTTCTATTGGTTTCTCATAATCAACGATACTTGCTGCCTTTGGTTTGTGGTCAGGAAACAGGTCTTTTCAAAGTTGGATGTTTAATTTTTGGGTTGGGTTCCACTCTTCAAATAGGAAATCAGATAGGAAATCCTTTTTGTCACTCCAAAACTTTGGAAATTCTACTTCACTATGGTGGTCAACAGGGGTACTCCACCCTGAAATATGACCTGTTGTCTTCAAAACAAGCTTGTTAATATCCACAATAACTTATTCGATTATTTCGGTTGGTATCGAACTGCCACCAAGTTCGGTATTGACACCGGATACTGAACCAACACCAGAGGCTACTGGATTGGATTTTGGTATATTATGCAGATCAAAAAACAAGAAAATGTTGCAATGCCAAACCACTACTACTTGCTACACCACCTTTTCCCTCAGACATAACACCATCAATACTACTCCACGGTGGTGTTCCCAGTGCACTATTCACTCGCATGGGTTGCTTATCACATCCGTACTTTGGGTAAGTTTTGTTGAAACGTGTTATCGGCACGTAGGAAATAATCTCCACTCAGAAAATGTACTTCTAGGCTTCTCTCAGAAACTAAAGTCCAGTTCCCATAGACGGCCCCAGTGTTAACCTCTGCTCTTGATCCACCTTTGTCTGATAAGGCTAAACTAGATAGAAAAGGTTGTCAAGATTCTTGGGGTGGCAAAATCCTATAGGTAGGATCCTTGTATTTATCCCACTCCTAATACTAAGGTAATCTGTTAAATCAATTTATTGAAATACAATGCTACTGCCAGTATTCTCTTATGTAGTAACCTTCTCCAAATATGATTCGATATTGATTCTATGCTTCATTGTACCACAATATCTTGCGATACTTATAGATTATCATTTAAACTCTTATCGCTACACTTCACAAGTCAAAATGACTTTGTCACCGTATTCATTTACAAGTGATCGTGCATAAAATTTAACAATCAGTTTAATATTTGACGAGTAATCTACATTACTTCATCGAACTAACTTCTATCATTAATCTTTACCATAACTTAATTTAATCACCACACTTAAAGTTTAATGATTGATTAACAAAGAATCAACACCACAATACCAAACAGAACAATTAAGCAAAATTTGTCTACACAATGCTCCTCTAGCATGAACGGATCCTGCAAACTCGTTGTGTCGGGATCACACAAATGCAACTCTTCTTTATATTAATTCATGAACATGTTACAATGGTTGGGCCAATATGACACTTCATAAAAAATATGAATAATTACAAATAATCGCACCGACGGCCTAACAAAAGTAAGTACATATGTATATATTTAAGTATCCATGTATGTATGTGTATATGTATTTATGTATGTACATAAGTATGTATAAACATTATGATACTAAAAAAATTATGATAGCATTTCCCCTAGAGTAGACAACTATACCAAAAAAAACTTTAATGCATGTTATCAGCAAATAAAGCATGCAACCCGTAAGCAAATAAGCCACACATGCCATAAGCAAATACTGCGTGTTTGCTATTCATTTTTTTTTTTATCCACTTGCAAAAAATTCCAACATACATACACCTACAAAAAACATACTACATGTACCCGCAAAAAATAAAAACATACACATGCAAAAAATCATTCTACATACACCTACAAGAGAAAAGGTTACATACAAGTAAAGAAAATATATATGTGTCGATATGTGTGTGTGTGTGTATATATGTATGTATGTAGAAAAGTATGTATGTATGTAAGAGAGGTAGAGGTTTCCAAAGAGGTGGCTACACACAATCAAGAGGAAGGTTCAATCATCATCAAGGTTACAAGAACAACTACAACAACAATTACAATAACAACTACCAAGGAGGCTACAAATTAAGGAAAGACTACAACAATTACATAGAGGATCAAGAGGATTCCCTTCTGATTATGAACATGACTTCAAAGCAAGGTATGAATGATGACCATCTCTTCAACATTGACTCAAGATGTTCAAACCATGTGGCAGGCAATGTAGCTCTTCTCTCTGACCTTGAGGAACCTAAGGGAAAGCACCAAGTGCAAACAGGTGATGACACCAAGCATTCAGTGGTCAAGGTAAGAAATGTTAAAACCTCTGATGGGAATAGAAATCTGTTGAGCAAGGTCCTATATGTACCAACAATGACCAAGAATTTGATGAGTGTTGGACAGATTGTGGAAAAGGGTTTGCAGGTTAGGTTCAACAAATATGGAGCATTTGTGGAGGATCCCCAACATATATTCAAGAGAATTTCCAAGGGAGAAAATATAGGTAGATTATTTACATTTAAACTTGAAGATACAAGGAATATTGCACTTTATAATTACAAAGATCAAACATTGTCAGAGCTTGAGATTTGGCATAAAAGTTTAGGGCATATTGGTGAGATAACCTTAAAGCAAATATATAGAGATCAATGTGTGCTTGGGATACCCAATGTATCCAAGCAACACATGATCTATAAATGTGGTGCATGTCAGTTTGGTAAATCACACAGGTTACCCTTCTCAAAGAAAGGTTATATGCATGAGGATTACTTGGAGCTTGTCCACATAGATGTGTGGGGACCAAGTAAGGACCCTTCAATTTTTGGATCAAGGTGTTATGTATCTTTCATTGATGATTTCAGTAGGTGGACTATCTTGTATTTTATGAAGCACAAAGATGAAGGGTTCAGTTGCTTTAAGAAGTATCTTGCACATGTGGAAAACCAAACAGGAAGAAGTTTAGAGAGACTAAGGTCAAATGGAGGAGGGGAGTACTTCTCCAATGGATTTGATGCATTCTTGCAGGATAGAGGAATCAAAAGGGAAATTACAACAAGGTATACCCTTGAGCAAAATGGGGTGGCAAAGAGGAGAAATAGCTTGATCGTTGAAACAGTTAGGTCAATGCTAAATGAAAAAAAATTACCTAATTATTTGTGGCTGGAGAGTGTATCTACTGCCACTTATCTTGTGAACAGGTTGCCATCCAAATCACTTGATGGGATGACCCGGTATGAAGCATGGCATGGTAGAAGGCCATCACTTGATCATTGTAGGATCTTTGATGTGTTGCTTATGTGCATATCAGATCTCAAATTAGAGGTAAGCTAGACCCTAAGGCAGAGAAGTGCATCTTCATAGGGTGTTATTTAAATCAGAAAGGATACAGGTTCTATTATCCATCCAACAAAGGATTCATGGTCAGTAGAGATATTGTGTTTGATGAGAATGATTCTTGGTATGAAAGTGAATGCAAGAAGGTTAAGCTACCATATGACTTGGAAGAGGAGTTTCCAAGCCTCACCAAGGAGGAACCAAACCAGATTGAAGACATCAAATCAGATGATGAGGACATCATCAACCTAGAAGAATTCAAGGCATGGAAATCAAAAGGCAAGGGCAACATGAAGAAGTTGGAGGACATACCTGAATCATCTAACCAAGCAATTAGAAGACCACAAAGGGAGAGCAAGAAACCAATCAGATATGGGTATGAAACTTCTTTAGTTACCAAGCATTCCATTTATCTTGCTAAAGATTTATCATTTGAAGAGCCATCATCATATGAAGAGGCAAAGACCAAGGCAAAATGGAAGGAAGTTATGAATGAAGAAATTGAAGCACTCAAGGATACTTGGGAGCTAGTGCCAAAGAAGGAGTCTATGAAGGTAATTGGTTCTAGATGGATTTACAAAGTCAAGAGAAATTCAGATGGATCAATAAACAGGTATAAAGGTAGACTTGTGGCTAAGGGTTTTGCACAAACCCAAGGAGTTGATTATGAAGAGACTTTCTCACCTATGGCCAAAATGCCAACATCAGAGTATTGGTAAGTGTGGCTTCATGAAGGAATTGGAATATGTACCAATTGGATGTAAAAAATGCTTTTCTTAGTGGTTGGATTTCAGAGGAGGTTTACATGGCTCAACCTCCTAGCTACGAGGACCCAAGCAAGGCAAATTATGTGTGTAAACTAAACCAAGCCTTTTATAGATTGAAGCAGGCACCTAGGGCATGGAACCATAGGTTGTCTACATACCTTCAAGATCAAGGATTCATCATGAGTAAAGCAGATACTTCTCTGTTTGTCAAGATAAGTAATTCAGAGATGATAAACCTATGTGTGTATGTTGATGATATCATACTTACAGGTAGTGATGCCAATGGCATCAAACAGATCAAGCACCTACTGATGCAGGAGTTCAAAATCAGTGATCTAGGATCACTAAAGTATTTTCTTGGACTTGAATTAGTCCATACAAATTATAGAATTTATATTACTCAAGGAAAGTATGTGCATGATATTTTGAAGAAGTTTCACTTGGAGAGTGCCAAGATAGCAAGCACTCCTATGGAGGTAAACCAAAAATTAAGTTCTCATGAAGGTGATGCGCTTGAAAATATTCCAAGATATCAAAGCATAGTAGGAAGCCTAAACTATGCTACATTGACAAGGATTGATATTGCTTATGGAGTAAGTGTCTTAAGTCAATTTATGCACAATCCTAGAACACCTCACTTAGAAGCTGCCAAGAGGATTTTTGAAGTATCTCAAGGGTACTCAAAATCAAGGTTTATACTTTCCATGTACTTCAGATTTGGATATCAAATTATACTCAGATGGAGATTGGGCAGGTTGTAAGGATGATAGGAGGAGTACCTCAGGTTATCTCTCTTTTGCAGGTGATAAGCCTATTTCATGGTCTTCCAAGAAGCAACCTATTGTTGCCTTGTCCTCAACAGAGGCTGAATACAGGGGATTTGGCAATGCTACACAAGAAGCCATATGGATCAGATTGCTATATGCAGATTTGGGACTACATTCTAACTCACCTATGATCTTTGGTGACAATACAAGTTCTTTACATCTTGCAGCAAATCCTATCTATCATGCTAGGACCAAGCATATAGAAGTTCACTATCATTATGTAAGAGGGAAGCTATTGAGCAAGGAGATTCAACTTGCATATGTATCCACTAATATGCAATGTGCAGATTTATTGACCAAAGCACTTGATGGTACTAAACTTTGCAGGTTTAAAGCCATGATTGGATTGAAGGACATTCAAGAGGATTAATAAAGAAGAACAAGCCAAGATGTTTGGCTTGAGGGGGAGCTGTTGGTGTAAATGCCAAGCCTTCACACTTGGCTAGGCATTGGAAGTATTATGTGCAACTCCTTGAAGATCCAGATGAACCATTGCTTATGGTTTTTACCATTAACTTTTGTAACAGTCATTTGACTTAGAAAAATCTTGTAAATGCCACTAAACTCGTGGAGTTAGGAGAACTTTATGGTACGAGCTTCCTTGAGAGAACATCTCCTTATTTAGGGGAATAACTTTTAGGTGGAAGTTCATTTGAATTTCAAGATTCAAATTAGAAGAAAGTCACTATAAAAGTAACTTGAAATCTCACGGCCAATACAGCCCCATTACTGAGCTTATTGTTGATCACTTGATGTATGTGAGAGGCTTACACTATAGCCCAATCCTATCACTATCATTGGGCATCATATTCATGCCAATGGTCATGTATAACATCGTTACATAATACATTACATTGATTGATTACATCTGTCTTCATCTCTGCCATTGTCATTCAGAATAGTGTACTTGTCTTGCTCATATCTCAATGATCCCTCCATCATTTTCAATTTTCTCTAGCTCATTGGAACAAGCTCAAAGTCTATTACAAGCTATCAAAGTTTGAACAAGTTTCGTTTAGCCAATTGGGAGAAAATCATCTCGAAGTGGTCACTGGCCATTCTCTATAGAGTTCCTGAAAAGTTGGTGGTAAGCTTCTACTTGCTAAAGTCATATCCATCATTTTAAGTGATTCCACTTGGAATCATTAGCTCTCTAAGCTAATTAGATACCATCAGAAGGAATTTTTCTAATTGCTACTGTACTGTGAGTACTGAGCAAAACTTCTAGCAGGTGTCAAGACCAAAATAGCAACTTTTTGGTCACTAGTTATTTGCAAATGTATCTGTTTTGATCAAATTGTTTGAAGTATCATCTCCAAAGTACATATGCACTTATTTAGTGACATTGAAAGCTAAAAGGGCCTATAAATCAACTCTAAAGTAGAATAGGGCTGGTAAAAAGTAGAGATTAGTAGTACCAACCCATTTCTTGAGGTGTCCATCTATCTTTCCCAACAAATTTAACATATAAAATTCATGTAAATGTATGTCGCCTAATGTTTCTTACAATATGCTCTAGCGAACCAATTGTACAAATGTAAAATTCTTCATGTTTTTTCAAAAAGGAAGTTCAACAAAGGACTAATTCTCCTTGCTTGAATTCTTCATGTTTTTTTCAAAAAGGAAGTTCAACAAAGGACTAATTCTCCTTGCTTGAATTAAAAAAAAAACAAATATATAGTGAATGGGCTTAGTGCCCTTGGGATCCTTTGTATCCCACCAAGCAGGGATAGGATAGTCCAGAGGCATAATAGCTATGATGATCCAAAATTGGTAGGAGATTTAATATTCCACTTGTGATGAACGATTGAAAGCAAGTTATTGAAAAGGTTAATGATTTTTTCATTGCCCTCATGAGTGATCCATTTGCTTTTAATCTTCTTGTTTTCTAAGACAAACATCCTATGGTGTCTGAAAGGTAGAGATTTTTCACAATTACATATTCTTTTGCCTAGAGAGCCTAAGGATTTTTAAATCAACTATTCTTTTGGATTGGCATCAAAGTTTATTGCACATCCTCCAGAGTACTTCCCCTATGATGGCATTCCACAAGGTAGAAGAGAAGCCAATTCTTTCACCATATAACACTTATTTCCAATTGATTTGCCTTTGTAAACTCAAAATCCTGATAAGAGAATGCTGTATCATGCAACTTCTTGGGCAAGAGAAGAAGATATATCCAAGGTCCTCTCTTCCCCACCAACAACGCTTGCTCTAGTGAGGGGGCATATATTTTATTGGCTTTGGCATTGGTCCACATTCCATGATGGAGGATTTGCCACATAAGAATCGATATTTTGTTCTCAATGAGAGGATGGCATAGGTCCCTACACATAAGTTGCCATATGATGCTAGAGTTTTCTAACATAGGCTCTGTATTTTCTAAGTTTTTATGAGTACATGCAGAGAATGAAAATGACACTTTGCAAGCTTAAACTAGACTTAGAGAGCTTTGAAATAAGAGTAAAATCACTCCATTTGGAGATGATGTCTCAACCAGCTTCAACAAGATAGATAACTTGATCTCTTCATAGAGTATTAGCTAACTACATAGACACTGCTCTGGACATTTCTTTGCACATGTATAAGCACTAAACCCGAGACTTATATCACTGAAAGTAGAACCTATAAGCTTTCCAACAAGACAAAAATAATTGCAAATGGATTTATGATGAAGGAGAAACAACAATTACAATACCAGGGGGTCTACCAAAATCATCTAGATAGATAGTGTAAAAGTGAAATTTTTGCAAAATATGCAGAGAATAGCTAATAGGGGGTATGCTTAAGCAAGGGGCCAGCTTGGCCACATATTTGCATGACTCTAAGTCATAATACAACTCATTAGAGGATTTAAAGGTCACATACCAACCTCTTTAACCAATCAAAAGCATATACATGTCAAAAGTGAGGTCCAATCACATCAAGAAGTGAGCTAAATCTTCTCTAATCAACTTCTTTCAATTATAGGCATGATTTGATGCCTCCAACTCGTGGAAATCAGCCTCCTTTGATAATGGATGATTTGCAAGGTTCAATTTGGGGCACGTTCCCACACTCTTGATCTTGAAATACAAAACTTTCAACACTCCCCCTCAAGCTCAAGTCTTTTTCCTTTGTTGCTTCATCCTATGTTTGTTATGTTGATTGCTTCTTTGAATCCTCCAAGCTTTGTACCTTCAAGAAACTTTGCCATCATGTCTTCAACTTGCAGTTTAGTGTTCACATACCTTATATCTAACTCCTTTGCCATCACCTTTTCTCTAACGAAGTGGTAATGAACCTCTGTGTGCTTGCTCCTTGCATGAAACATGGGATTGTTAGCTAGGTAGATGCTTGAAATGTTGTCTCCATAAAGAGGAAACTCCTCCACTTCCACTTCCAAGTCCTTAAGTAGCTTCTTAAGCAATAATAGCTCACATGTAACTAATGCTAAACTTCTATACTTAGCCTCGGTGGATGAAAGATCAATAGTGGGTTGCTTCTTAGAGCTTGAAGAGATCACTTTTGTACTTATCATGAAAACATAACCCGATGTACTCCTTCGATCATCCTTGCTACCTGCCCAATCAGCATCATTATATCCTTTAATACTTAGATAATGAGTAAAATAGACCTTGGTTGATGGTGTGCTTGATGTATCTAAGAGCTTTTCTTACTGCCATAAGATAATCATGAGAGGATGCATGCAAAAATTGAGAGACAATACCTACTACATATGCAAGATTAGGTCTAGTGAATGTAGCATAAATTAATGAACCAGTTATGCTTCTATATAGTGTAATATCTTGTATCACCTCTCCTTGACCTGCAACCAACTTTGTATTGGGCTCCATGGGCTGAGAAAGTGGCTTACAACCACTCATACCAAAGCTGTATAACACATCCAACAAGTATTTTCTTTGAATCAAGAAGATGCCATTGTGTGCATAGATTACCTCTATTCGCAAGAAGTACTTTAGTGTTCCAAGATCAGATATTTGATTTGATATCTTTAATACCTACAATATCACTTCCTGTGATGATCAAATCATCCACATAGATGCATATGTATACCATCCTATCTCCTTGCTTCCTCATGTAAAGTGATGGATATGCAACACTTTCTTTGTATCCACAACTTGATAAATAATCCGCTAAACTCTGATTCTAGGCCCTTGGGCCTTGTTTTAGTCCATATAATGCTTTCCTTAGCTTGCAAACATGATTTGGGTACCTCACACTAGCAAATCCTTGAGGTTGGCTCATGTAGACTACTTCTTCAAGCTCTCCACTGAGGAAGCCATTCTTCACATCCAACTTATATAAGCTCCATTTCCTTGATGTGGCAATTGCAATCAAAGTCCTAATTGTTGGAATCTTGGCTATGGGGCTGAAATTTTCATCATAGTCTATCCCATAGCTTTGGGAGAAGCCTTTCGCCACCAACCTTGCTTTGTACCTAGCAATGGAACCATCTGAATTTCTTTTAATTTTGTAAACCCGATTATTACTTATCACCTTCATGCCTTCTTGAGTTGGTACCAAGATCCATGTATGGTTCTCATCAAGTGCCTTGAGCTCTTCCTTCATTGCTTCTTGCCATTCCTTGCAATCCTTAGCTTCTTCATAACTAGTCGGTTCTTTGTCCTTGATTACTCGAGTCATGTATGCATAATTCTTTGCAATGGAAGTATCATATGTTAACCTTTGGACTGGATATCTAACTCTTGAAGACCTTCTTTCACTTCCTTTAGGTGTGGTTGCCATCCTCTTCCTTTGTTTTGCGACTCCTGGGGTTTGAATTTCTTCTATCTCTTCATCTTCCAACATGCTCTCATCCACATAGCTTCCTTCTTCAATTGCAATATTCTCTTTGCCTTTGACTTTGCTTGCTTTAGAGCTGGTCTCTCTTTCCCTAAGCTTTCCAATCCATGGTGAGGGTGTCCTTGTGTTGGATGAGTTTCTTGGACCACTTAAATCCATTTTTTCTTGAACTCTATCATCATTCTTCTTATCTGTCTCACCTATCTCTTCAACCTGCAATGGACTCGTGCATGCATACAAAGGCTTCAACTCATCAAAGACAACATCCCTACTTACATTCAGCTCCTTGGTGATGGGATTATAGCATTTATACCCCTTTTGTTCCATAGAATATCCCAAAAAGATACACCTTTCAGATCTAGCATCTATATTTGACCTCAACTCTTGAGGTACATGTACATAGCATATACAAACAAAGATTCTAAGATGTGAAATGCAATGTTTTTTTCCACTCCATGCTTCCTCAGGGGTTAGATGATGTATACCTGATGTAGGACATCTATTCATGATGTATGTGGTTGTATATGCCTCTCCCCAATAACAATGTGGCATATTCATTTCGTTGAGCATACACCTTGCTACCTCTGCTATGTGTCTGTTCTTTCTCTCTGCTACCCCATTTTGTTGAGGGGTATACCTGCATGTAAATTGTATTTTGATGCCATTGATCTAAAAAAATTCAAAAAATTCATGGGAGAAATACTCTCCCCCTCCATTAGATCTCACAGCTTTGATAAACTTGTTAGACTCCTTCTCCACCCGTGCTTTGAATTTCTTGAAGTAGTGGAACACATCTGATTTGTTTCTAATGCAATACAACAATAATTTTCTTGAAAAGTTATCAATGAAGGTTACAAAATACCTATCTCTAGCAAGGGATGCTTTCTTGTCAGACCCCAAACATCCATGTGAATGAGTTCTAAAACATTCACACTCACATAGGTACTCTTCTTGAAAGGCAACCTTAATTGTTTTCCTTGTTGACAAGCTACACAAATTTCATGCAACATTTTAGATGTAAAATTTGGTAGGAATCTTACCAAGCTCCTCCTTTGCATGTCCTTGAGCTTTTGTAGGTTGATGTGACCTATTTGTTTATGCCATAGATCCAAATATGCTATCCTCTTATCTCCATATGTGACATACATTGAATGGTGTGGCTGATTTATATCCATTGTGAACATTCTTCCTTGATTTTTTCTATTTGCTATGAGCTTGAAACCTACCCGTAGTTCCTCAACAAAACATCCTTTTTCATTGAACCTAACTTGGTAGCCTTTTTCTACCATTTGGCCTACCAAAATCAAGTTTTTGGTAATAGTAGGGACATGTAATACCTCTGATAAGCACTTTGCCCTTTGATTTACTTCCAAACTGATATCTCCCAAATGTTGAATGGTATGCTCTGAGTTATCACTTGTTTCCACATTTCCTTTATGCTTTGGGACCTGAAAATTACTAAAAAGATCCTTTCGTCATGACATATGATTGCTACATCCACTATCTACATACCATACATCTTCACTAGCTTGAGTTGTATCTTCACCATACCTCATGGCAAGTAAATAATCATTCCCTTGGCTAGATGATGTATTTGCATAATTACCTTGCCCTCTACAATTGTTGTTGTTGCTTTGATTCCCTTGTCTTTGAGCTCTATGATAACATTCATTTGCAAAATGACTAGGCTTACTACATACAAAGCATCCATTTCAAGTGGGTTGTCCTCTTCGACCAAATCTTCCACCTCTTCCTCTATTTGTTGCTCTTCCACCTCTTTGACTTGCATTTTCTTGTTGTCCTTGACCTCCTTGGTTTCTTTGATATCTTCATCTTCCTCTTGTAGCACCTTGGTTGTGTCTTCCTTGTCCTCTACATGCATACAATAATTGCCCTTGGTTGTCCTTGGCATTATGACCACCAAGGTTCATCTACTCTATCACCATGAGTGATTAATTGGTCAAAATTAGGAAGAGAGTGTTGAGAATATGAGAGTGAATCTCCCTTTTGTATCTTGAAGCCACTCTATTTCCATTTTGTTTCCATTATATTTCCATTTTATATTATATCCTTTGTATTTGGGTACCTTGCCATTCGCTTCTACTAGTTGTATTCATTCTCCTTTCAGGGGAATTATCCCACATTAGATGTACTTTTGAGATCCCCAAATCTATATAAGGAGGGACTCTCCCCCCATTTGTACTTGGTTAGAAGCTTGAGGAGCCTACTCCATGCTCTTGGCAAGCTCATTTCTAATCCACATGAGTTTACCCATTTCATGGTCTACTCATTTTGGGTCTCACACACTCTTTGTTTTGTGAATACACTCTTCTTTCATTTTGCTTCCATGCATGTACTCTCTCCATGGTATCTGAGTGCTAGGTGGAGGTCTTGGTGGTACGTTTGGTGGTCATTTTGGTGGTGGTGGTGCTTTAATTTGGTGTTGTGCTTTGTGCTCATTGAGAGAAGCCTTTTGCCTTTAATTTTTGGGACTCATTTTGCTCATTTGCCCACCCTCCCACCCCTCTTCTTCATCATTTTACACTCTATTGGGCTCATTTTTCCCATTTTCCCACCTTTGCCCCCCCATCTGAGTGTGATATGTTTTTGTTTTGAAGCCCATTTATGCAAAGTTGATAGTGGTTCTCCTTGGGGATAATGTTTATAAACATTTTTTCCTGTGAAGTTGTTCTTTGAGATCATCTCCATCATAAAGTGCTCATAAGCACTAGCTTTGTCTTCGCAAGTCTGCATGAGTGGTCTCAGTTATGGTCTCTGTTAGTTCAGTCTATTGCAGTCATTCAAAACCATATCCAACACCAAAACTTTTCAATCATTTGTCCATTTCTCTTTGTTTTCCCTAAGTGTGCACCTCCTGAGTCTGTTTGTAGTCCGATTGCATGTATCTTCCATAGGTGAAGCAACAATCATAATCCATAGCCACATATCGACGTAAAGCAGTGGGACATACTTCAGTTGGTGATGTTTTCCTTCTCATCCCGATTCGATTTTTCCTGTTGTAGGCCTCAACTCTCTCTCTCTCTCTCTGCACTAGAATCAAGACCTAGGCCCTCAATAATCGGCAATGGTGCACTTGCACGACATAAAAAGACTTGACCTGGTTGTCAAGAGCATGGGAAAGCCTAGCAGAGTATGAGAAGTCTATATGTTTTGAAGACGACATAGATCCCACTTCTGCACTCCATTTCCTCTCACCAAAAGAAAACAAGTGGAACCATACTTCATAAGTGCTCTCTGCTCTAACTTGATAGCTGCACTCAATCCTCCTTTTTTTGGTTGGCTTCATTTGAGCTTAGGATTCGTGTACCACAAAGAGGCAGTAGGAACATACTCAAGGTGCTCTAACATGCACATGAATGTCAATTGACTTCTATGCGTCAGCACGTCAGAGAGTGAAAGGAAGGATCTGCACAAGTCTCTTAGAGAGCGAGAGAGAGACAGAGATGTGACGTTATAATTGCAAGCTTCCTAGATCGAATACGGCATGCACGAGACCATCATGTGAGTTGTGAACTCCCCCTAAGGTTCTAGTCTCTACGATTAGAGCTATTACAAGCGGCTTCAGTGCTTTCCTTAGCTGCAAAAAAAAGGTGAGGGCATCGATGATGCTTGCTCTATTTCAGGCATGATTGAAGGAGCAAATGTAGCTCGATGGCATACTTCCCTTCTCCCAAAAACTGAGTAGATATGAGGAAAAGTGCATGAATGAAAGCCTGCTTGACTCTAGAATTGTGGAGATGAAAGAGCTGTTGGCACTGCCCTTGGGTGGAAGCTAGAATTTGCTTCAACATGTGCTAAGGAGGGTGTGTAATTTGGGTCAGCTTGTAGTATAGCAGACTGCAATTTAGATCAGCAATGATGTAACTCCAAAGTACATTGTATATGAGCTCAAGTGCATTAGGAATTTGCACAACTTTGAAAGGAGCTACAAGAACTTTGTGGAAGTGGCATCAAAAGTGGACTATGGTGAACCATGTGTAGCAAATAGGTCCATGTGGTAAGTGACAATCCTCTCTTAAGTTGACTTGCTAGTTATATAGGAAACCTGGCCATGAATCCCATGTGTGTCACTCAAGAGGAATGCATGTAGAAGCATATTGGGCCAAAGAGGAGTCCAACCACCACCAAATGTGATGATTGTTGCACCAAGTCAAGGTAAAATACACAACCCACATCCTCAAGGTAATTTTGGAAATGGCCCTAGAAGTCCAATCATCTATTTTAGGTGTGGGGAACGTGGACATTATCAAAGAAAATGTGCTCTACTAGAAAATTTTCCTCCTTGCGAAAATTGCCCAGAAGTTAGAGATCACTACACCATTTGTTGCCCAAAGAACAAAGCATCTACATCAGGGCCTCACATTCAAATGATATCTGTGAGTAAGGAAATAGTTATAGAAGAAACATACATGCCATCACCATCTACCACGATGGTACATTTAGAAGAAATTGAATCTTTTAGTATGCAAACAAGGAACAAAGGGAAAGCCCTCAAGAAGAAATGTGCCAAGAGTCAAGCACAAATGGACTCAACAAGGAAAAAGGGACACTTGATAACATACCTACTCCAAGTGAAGAAACAAAACAAAATGAAGAGCTTACAAGCACAAGTGAAGCCATTGGATATGCATTCAACAGGGCTCGAAAGGAGTTTTAGAAGTCACACATGTTCCATGCTCCTATGGAATTTGAGGTCTTCAAATATATTCAAATGCATTAAAAAGGAGGTTAGTATTTTTTTATCTATTAAAAATGGATGCAAAACTCAAATAAGAAGCTCCATAGATCATTGATGAAGCCTCCACATCCACTCTAGTTGCAAAGGCTAATGCTATGAGTGAGAGTAAGGTTATAGGGCAATCTCCTCTAACAAATTATAAGACCTTGTGACTCACTGTCACTATCAAAGGACAACATCTACAAGGAGTTTTAGTGGATGGCGGCTCAAGCATTAACTTGATGCCTGAACATACTATGGAAAGGCTTTGACTTCAACCATCGAGAGCATCCAACTTCACTGTGACATTAACCAACCAGATTAGAGTAAGACCGATGGAATGGTCCCCAAGTTCCAATTGATGTACAAGGCAACATCTTCACTTTGGACTTTGTCATATTAAGGTTACCACAGGTAGAGACCTTGGCTAAGGCATGCTAGTGTTGTACATGATAAAGGAAAGGATATTATGTGGGCACAACATGAAGGAACAAAGCTTAAACAGATCTACTTGGAAGAATGTCTAGACCACCATGGACATATTAGCATGATGCAATTAGTTGTCATTTGTATGGAAAAAGATATGATGGACAACTTAGAATTGGATTTATATGAGGAAGAAGACATATTGGCCTAGCTACAAGTGGGTATCTTCTTGCTATGGATTTTTTCCGAACGACTCAAGTATAGAAGAAGTTTATGAAGAAAAAGAGGAGATCATACAAGTGGCTAGATTGGGTGAACTAGTGACATTCCATATAAGAGGGTAGAAAACACCTCTTAAGTGCAACATAGATGAAGTTGATTCAAATCCCAAGAAGGCAACTATCAGCAAGGTAAATCAATCTGCTGAAGAAGTTTCTTTTCCAATTCATGAAATTCTTGCAAAGTGGATGCAAGAAAAGAAAGTAACAAATTGTTCTTGCATATGACACTCAATCTATGTGGGATAAAGTGACGGAAGATTCCAAAGACAAAGAAGAATATGTGGACACATTGATGGATAGGAACCGTGTCAAAGAAATTCAGCTAGGGAACAAAGAAAGCTCTCATCCTACATTATTGGCCACCTGATTATAGAGTTATCCAAAGATGCTTTCAAAGATAAAATCTTTTATGAAAATTTATGCAGATGTATTTACATGGCATTACAAGGATTTCGAAGGGGTACCTGGAAGTTTTGGGGAACACATGATTCCACTGATTGAAGGAGACAAACCAATAAGGGGGAAAAGCTACATATTAAATCCAAGTATGCTGAGGTTGTCTACCTAGAGATCTGAAAAATGGAGGATGTTGGAATTATTGTTCGAGTGGAGCATTCATAGTGGCTATCTCCCATGGTCATGGTGCCCAAAAAGAATACAAAAAAATGAAAATATGTGTCGATTTCAAAGAACTTAATAAGATAACAAATTCGGATGGGTTCCTTGTGCCCTTTGCAAAATAGTTTATAGAAGAAGTGGCTAGACATACACTCTATAGCTTCATGGATGGATTTAGTGGGTATAACTAAATATCCATTCATCATGAGGATCAAGAAATAAAAGATTTCATCACTCCCTAGGGAACATATGTTTATGTTAAGATGCCTTTTGGACTTAGAAATGCCCTAGCCACTTTCAATAGAATAGTGAACCTTATTTTCAGACCTCTTTTGGAGGCTCTTCCAATTTTCATGGATGATTTTTCATCCTTCTCAAGTAAGTGCACTAGTACTCATATGGCTTGCTTGGATGATCATTTGATCCAACTGCAACAGGTCTTCAATAGATACAGGGAAACAAAATTGAATTTGAATCCTAATAAGTGTCACTTTCTAGTGATAGAAGGTGCCCTCCTAGCCTCCAACCTACAAGTGCTCACACACACAAGGTTTTCTTTTCTTATATGCTTGATGATACAAAAGTGGGCACTTAGTGCCTTGAGTGTGCCAAAATAGAGTGATAATACCCTTCAATAGTGGCTACTTGAAGAATTCAAAGTTCCCTTTGGGGGTTGAGACCCTTGGGGAAATTACAAATGCACTCTTTTAGGAGTGTCAAATTTGGTGCTTCAATGGGGATCTAGAGAATTGTCACAATATGCTAAATGATGTGTCAACTAATGAGGGTTTCACCCTTGGGAAAGATACAACTCCTTAGTAAAGAGTGTGCTTTTAATTTGAAGACCCTTTGGAATATACAAGGTAGTGCTACAAGAAGCCACAAAATGTGCAAAAATGTAGGAAATAGGATAAGAGTAACTAATTGGGTGCACAATTTGGTTGTTCCTCATGCTTCAAGAGAAACAAGTAATGAAAATAAGTAATGCTATGTTACTCAGCACCCCGTATAGGTATATTTGCCCATGTGTAACCTCCCATGCGTAATCGAATGGAAAGGTATAAAGTTCAAAGAACAAGTTCAATGCATTTACATCATTAATGATGTCAGTCAAACCTAAGAAGTACACATACAATGTATAATCAGAACAAAGGCACCAAAACTACTAAGTTGTAGTCAGATCTGAAGTACACCAAAACTAGCACAATCTAAGCCCTCCTCTTAGAGTGGGCTTAGCAGTTGTAGTCAGATCTAAGGTGCACCAAAACTAGCACAATCTATGTTTCTGTATTAGTTGCCTACTGAACATTGGTACTAATCCTCTAAAGGAAGGAAACTTCATATTCAATCATGAAAGTAAAGTTTCTAGGTCTACTTGAACTGCCATATTTCTTACTGATGATGTGGATGAAAGAGGACTTGCTGACCTATGCATGACTTTCCTTCTTGATGTTTTGAAAGAAACCCCTAAGGTTTGTGACCAGGTTGTAGGCATGAGCTACGCATCCTATTCCTTAGGCTTAAGATGAATTCCTAGGAAAATGAAAGTTACGTCTTCAATCAAACTATCGACACGTTTGCACTTCTTAACTTTGTAATGATTTTTCTCCTACGCTCAAGCTGCTTTGTCTCACCATGCATGCCAAATTCTATTGGGGGATTATTTAGTTGAAAGGGGCTTTTGTGTTTGTAGGAAAAAAATGGAGAAGAAGAATACACACACATACATACATAATACATACACATATACGTACACACATATACACTCACATGCATACATACACACACATGCATACACATGCATAGAGAGAGAGGGGGATATATCCCAACACCTTCGCATGGTATCAGAGAATGGCATGTCCTTGCACCCAATGCAAGTATGAGATATTTTGTAAATGATGGATTTGTATTGCACATGTTCGAGAATATGGACCCTTTGCTTTGGATTGAGTACAAGACCTAGGCTTCCAATCACATGGTTCGATTGGTGAGCAGATTGACACACACCACATTGCACCATCTACCTCTCATGGGCAGAAGAGAACAAAATGGGATGCAGAAGGGCAAGCTACTGGCAGCAAGCATCATATCTCCAAGAGGATGCTAGAATAGGGGACTTATGAAGCAAGCAATTGTACGTACTTATTTGTGTTTATAATGAAATGAAGTCTTAGCCTGACACTTTTTTAACTCTGTTATGTTTTTTTTTGTAGATTACTATTTTTTTGTATTAACATTATTACCTGTATGCTAATTATTTGAGTTATCTATTGCAAATCATGAAGGGAGATAGTCCATCACTGAGTCCAAATTCCATAAAAGAGGAATAATTTCTATAGTTCATATTTTGAGCACCTATTGCTTATCAGGTCTCCGCATCATAGTATTCAGTCTCTCGTGAGACTACTCTCGTTGGTGGCACTCCCTTTGGTGGGACTACTTTCATCGATGGCACTCCCTTTGGCAGGACTACTCTTGTTGACAGCAATTCCTTTAGAAAGTCTACTCCCACTAATGGCACTCCCTTTATTTGTACTCTTGGCTTTATGAGTC
The DNA here is from genome assembly GCA_020310875.1 of Ceratopteris richardii. NCBI lineage: Eukaryota > Viridiplantae > Streptophyta > Polypodiopsida > Polypodiales > Pteridaceae > Ceratopteris > Ceratopteris richardii. Next base: position 108,969,178 of record CM035442.1, on the reverse strand, counting down.
CACCACAACCATCTTCTGAACCATCCCATAGTGGCTCTAGCAATCAATGTGTGCACCAACAATCGACACCACAACAGGATATAGGTGTTGGCCCATCTCGTTTGTCTCCATCAAGTTTGAGGCCATGTTCTAAAGGAGATGTTTCTAAAGGAGGGTCTATAGGTGGCCCGTCTCATTCGTCTGGGTGAGGTTCGAGGTCTACGGTTGGCGATGGGTCTAGAGGAAGAGGCGAATGTTGTGGAGGCATTATGACAGATGCAGTGTCACCCACAATTAGTCCTAGACTGAGTGCTTCAATTAAATGTATGCCACACAATACACCATGTACATCTTCATGTGCTAATGACCATGATGACTCCAAGTTGTATAGTATATGAGATGGAACTCTAGTGATGAATGTAGTCAAAAAGGCCATGCATCAGTGGATATGATTGTTGTGCTCATATAGTTTGGACACTTTAGCATGTTCAAGTGGAGTGCACAGGACAAGGATCACAAGAATTACATAATAGAGGCTATCTATCATGAGTATTGACCAACACCTCAACACCCTATTGTCAGCTTAGAGTGGATTCAACACATGACATGTGAGGTGATGTCACATTGATGATCGGAGGCTTGTAACGCTTTCGGAGGAGACTAACCAAAGCTTGTATGGCTAGATGTTGAGGAGTGGTAGATGATTCATGATGAGAAGCAACAAACTCCTGACCGATATCATCAACAGCGAGATGTGGCAACCATACATCTAGAGGCAATCGGAGCATTGCACTTGGGTAGCAAGGGTTATGACACGATGCATCATGAGTTTCTAAGTATCATTTTGATGAGTGAATTTGCTTATGTTAAGCACTTCATGTTTGTTAATCTCACATTTTGCATATTTGTTGTAAGAGTTGGTAGTGGGTCATCCTCTGACATGAGCAGAGAAGACTTTCAGATATTGTCATGGGCTGGTTCTATTGTTGTAGGACTTGGAGGGACATGGTATGGTCATTTCATGGGACATTCTATTGTGAGTTGAGCTTTTAAACTTGGTTTAGGGTTTTTTAGTTGTTGTTTTATGAACATTGTTTCAATTTGTCTGATTTCATGAATGTGCTTTGTTGTAGGACTATAGATATAGATGTTTTGATCCCTTTGGTTTTGTGTATGGCAATGGTGTGCCACATTTTTGTATTTGATTCATATATGGTAGTTGTTTGCCATAGTTTTTTACATGGTTCATTTATGGCATTGTTCTATTATGTATTTGAGTACTCTTTATGAATCTATTTTGCTTGTATACGATGGGCACGAATCTGTTTATACATTACTTTTCATTGTGCTCTTGCATATCTCTTTTATGTTCGAGAATGTGTTTTGCCTTATCAAACATTGTTTTGGTTTTCGGGCATGCAAGTACATGGTCCGACAACCACTAGAGTACATGTCATGACATGTACTCTGTTTTTTTGGGAAGAATGTACTATCCCTTGCTACAAAATAGCATTGTCATGTTGTTGCAGCAAGGGACACTACACTCAGCCCCCAAAAAAATTTATAGACATGGTCAATGGTATAGGCATCGGTATTGCCAGGGATATACCGACGAATATACCATCGGTATTTCTAGGGACATATCAATGCGTATAACATCGATATTGCCACGGACATATCGACATGCATACGGGTCCCTATATAGAGGGTTATATTGATGATTATACAGATGACTATATAAAGACTTATACTGATGTGTATATGGGCACCTATATAGAGGGTTATACCAATGATTATATTGGCGAGAATATAGAGGGTTATATCAATGCATTTATTGATACCTATATAGAGGTTTATACCGATGCTTATACCATTGTTATGAAACCAATGCTTATACCGATGACTATTCCAATGCCATAGGCATTTTTCGCATGTGTATTTTTGGCGATATGAGATGGGGTATGGCGGTCATATGCTGTAGTGATTCCACAACCCTTTCGCTACCAATATGTCCCACATCATGTATGGCCACAATGGGTAATTCGTGCCATCCAAGGTATCCTTAGCAACCAACATACATAATACATCATTGCTTTCAGCCATGACCAATGAATAAATACCCTATTAAAAAAAATTGAAGTATCTCAAAAAGTTGAATAGAAACACCCTATTGAGATTTGCTAAACTTGTAGTAGACTTCAAGGTGCTTGTATTGGTGAACCAAAACATGTATATATCTTTAGCACAAAATGAAAAAATCTCATGCATAATTGCTATGATAGTGCATTTAGAAGTCGAAACAAGGTCAAATCACTCCGATTATGCTCAATAGTTTTCGTGCGATTTTGAGATTGTGATGGAGGGGTCTTGCTGTGCCTTAGATGAAGCATTGGCCTATTGTAATACCAATTTTTTGAGATCAAGGTATGCAGAAGCACACAAACAACACAAGGAAGAAGATGAGAAGCTTAGAGGACAACACAATACTAACTTTATTACCATGAATGTTCAAAGATACGTGACATGTTAGGGTTACAAGCGTATATACAAGTTGGGAGGAAAAACCTCCTAAAAAGGGAAAAACATGATTTGACTATCCTAGGTGTGTTCACATACATCACTACTAAAATATATCAATAGGATTTTTCCTTGGTAGACCATGAAGATGCATGTCTTAGGGTTTAGGCACACTTTATATAAGCATCACTTTTCAAAGATCCATCTTAAGTCTAGAATATGTTCTCTTCTTTCATCCACGTATGCACACAAATAATCAAGATAAACTTCAAGGCATTTCCTAAGAAAGTTCTTGAAAATGTGACACATAAGCCGTTGGAATGTGGCACATACATTGATCAATCCGAACAACATTACACTGAAAGCAAGACTACCCCATTCAGTTACAAAGGCAATTTTATGTTGATTGTGTTCAGCAATAGGCACTTGATTATAGTCCGATAATCCATCTAAGAAACTTTATACTTCATGCCCAAGTACCCTTTCTAGAAAATGTTCTACAATGGGTAGGGGATAGCTATCCCAAATAGTGGTGCATTGAGCTTTTTAAGATTAATGCAAACTCATAGTTTGCAATTGCTTTTGGGAAAAACCACTATGGGGGATATCTACTATGTGTTCTTTGTCCGATGAATGAATCTACATGCTAGAAAGGACAAATCGTGTGCTATATAAGAGCATCATTCTTTGTTTTCTTCTACCATTATGAACACTTTCTTTGTGTCTTCTTTATTTTCATAGCTTTCTCACATTATTTTTTCACCTTTTGGCATAACACCAACAATTTTTCATTCCTCCACTTGATATTTCTTGGAACGTTCAAGGAATTCAAAACCAACTAATCATGTTGATTTAATACTAGGAACACTAGCCCATTCAATGACATTCTCATTTTCATGTATTTGATAGATGGTGCATGTAGGCTCATGCATGTTTGAAGGATCAATTGGAGTCTCCATATCACCATATCATTCAAGTAATATTCTTCATTATCATAGGGCCCATTTGTGTACCTAGACTCTCAAGGTCTTGGGGATTTGCGATGAAAGAGACTATACCTCAATCATCCAACAAATGCATATAGTGGTGGTTTGATACACATATTAAATGATCAAATCGAGAGCCTGACCCGATCAAGTGCATGTAAACATGTGGTCAAATGTTGGTTAATGTGGGAAAGAGACAAGTAATGCATGAAAAAAGGGAACATCCACCTCACACAACACCTCTTACACCAAAGTGTGTATCGTGATACTTGGTGTAGTTGCAAACACAAATCAAGTGATATCTCCTAGCTCTAATAATCAAATATAGTAAACTCTAGGCTATTTTAAAGCTCTCAATGAGACACATCCAATTTTGAGCCCGACTGCATCTTTGTACTTAAAATTATGACCAAAAAACAAAGTGGCGGGAATCACCTACTCTCACTTCAAGTCTCCCTACACTTCACACACACAATAATAGCGAAACGAGATGGGGAAGGGGTAGACAACACCTCTATACACACATTTCATGCCTCAAGCACACAAAAGCTCATGAAAAAGAAGATACATAGACAAGAAGAAACAAATTAAAAATTCCAGAAGTTAGCTCTTGATTATGGCAAAAAGTCTTTACAAAAGAGTCACAAGTGACTTATGTACATGTGCCCTAAATTTGATCCTTTCATACAAGAGACTGGCCCTTTCTCTAAATATCTCTAAGTTCCTCCTATTGTACAAAGTTAGTGTTACAATCCTTAGGGATTATGCATCTAGAGGACTCGTTTAGTGCATCTACAAGGCTGCTCAATGTTTTATGATGGATTTTATGAAAGCAAAATGGGCGATTTCTTGAAAATTTTGTGGGTTTGATTTTCGTATCTTCTTTTCTTTGCTTCCAGCTCTCTCTTGTCTTTAGTCCTCTACAACACTCTCCCCCTCTCAGTCTTTATCATCCCTTGATAGGCTTCATTTGGGTTTTCTTGATATGCAATAGGTGGTTGAACCTGGGATACATATGGTGATTGAGGCTTGCAGTCCTCCTTTTCTGGTGTCATAGGAAGTTGGGTATGCTTCGGTTCTCTTGTTGTTGTTCTTCTTTAGAATGGACTCTTCCTTTAGTTGTATCTATCATGGATTCTTTAGTCTGTAAGTTTGTAGTATCATTGATTCTAATGGTGAAGCCCATGCATGGTGAGGGCATCCGTAGAGCTTCCTCTTCATCCTCATCTTCTTTCTTCTCCTACTCTTTTGGTTTGCTTGCCACTTCCTACTGATCCACTATTTTCTCTAACTCATCCCATTGGTCATCATCATGTATGTCAGTGTTGAAATCGGCATTTAAAGTTGATTTATCATCGTTATTCTATGATCCCAAATATGAGCTTGAGTTTTCTAAGCCCAAATCTTTATAGTGAGTCATCCTAGATAGTTGCTTGCTTGTATGTTTCTTGCCTTTGGATTTGCTCATTTGTCAATAATGATGTCCCTAGACATTGAGATTTACCTGCCCTTCGATATATGTATGCATGGCTTGTAGGGCTTCTTCCAGTTCTGACTCTATAATAGGAGATGGCTTCGTCAATGTTGTAGTTGGTATTATGTGGATTCTCTTATCATAAGGAATTGTAGCCACTTCTTCAAGTTCCCTAATTCTTTAAGATCCTTTCATTTTCAGTTTTGAACTTGTTTCAGCCTCGTCAGTTGTCATGATGAATCGTTTGAAGCTCATTTGATAGACTTTGCCATCTCTAATGTGGAGGGCATTTGTCATAAATGTTCTCAAATTTCCAATGCTTCCATTCAAAAACTTCCTTATGCCCCATTAATTTTTAGCTTCAAATAATCGGTCCTATATATGAGGTGTGAGATTGATATGATTGCCCACTTGCTTCATTGCATGAGATAATGATTGAACTACTAGAGATTGATATGATTCTCCACTTGCTTCACTGCATGAGATAATAATTGAACTACTATTTTTTGTGGAGCTATATATTTGTGCATATTTGGAAAGAAAAAATGTTGGTGCATGAGTCACACTTCCTCATCTATGTCATTCGATTGATATCCACAAAAGTTTGCTTTTTTTGCTTCGTGCCTATCATTGCTCAAGTCCACCATGCCGTCTTTTACCCATCCAAAAGTGTCTTCAATCAATTCATGTGTGAATCTAATGGTTCTTAGATTTCTTTTCAAGTCAATGAATTGTGCTTCCAAGACTAATGGTTTGTCTATAGCTGAATGCAAAGTATTCATCACTTGTGTACACCTCTTGAAATGAGGCTTGTAAATAGGAAGCTTCAATTAAGCTTCCTTGCCACCTTTAGTCCAGGTCTTAGTTGTTATAGTCATATGGTGTAGAATGCAAAAATCCTAACTCATCACTAGGAGTTGATGGTGACAATCCATGATGCATATATTTATTAAGAAGAGGTGATCACGGATAGGTTGATCATCCTTGAACTAGTGACCAAGTTCCTTTATTGTACATTTCGAGGGAAATTCATTGATTTCCATTGCTTGAGTTTCTTTGGATTCCTCAAAATCCATCTACACTTAAACCCATGAATTTATTAACATGAGAGAGTATGAAATTCTTAATGAGATGCATAGTTCTCATGCAGTTTTTTTTTTGGTGAAAAAATCACACAGTAGTTAGTCATAGACGAAGCAAAGAGTTAGTTGTGGTTAGTAGCAGTCTTCTAGTACTAGATTACAAGTGAAGTCCTATTTTTGTTGAAGGAAATATGCACCATTAAATAGCCTTAAAGAATCCATGTCCGAATGCGAGACCCTATAGTGTGGCCCTATTGTGCATATTCCATGTGCATTCAACTCAACATGAGTAAAATCATGATAGTGCTCCTCCAACTATCATTTTGCTTGATCTTTCTTTGGTCTCCATCGTTGATGTGTCTTTGTAGCTCCATGTCCATCTTTCTTTACTATTGGTGAACGTTGGATGCCACTTATTTTGTTTTGGGATGCCATATGTATTTACATTGATTAAGTGGCTTCCTTGGTTTCTTTCACCTTGGTCGCCCATGATTCTCATGAGATCTCTAAGTAGCCTTTGTTTGAAACCTTATTTCTTTCTTGGCTTTATCCAATGTTTTTCTTGGTATCCAAATTTTCTTTTTTTGTCTTTGAGCTTCAGTGAGTTGTTTTGATAGCCACACTTGAATTGACTTTGAGTTCGTTTGTTGTATGCTTTCTACTTTGAATGATTTCCTTCATTTAGTGTTTGTCGATTGTAATTGTTGCCCCTTGCATTTATACCCTTGCAACTGATCTTTGCAGATCCATATCTGTTTGACTTTCTTATTTGACTGCTAGTGATTCTTTCTTGATGCTAGGCTTGTTATCATCACTTTTGTTCCTCTCAATAATTGATGACCTCATTACCTTTCTTTGAAATGTTCTCTTAAGAAAGAGGGGTGGTCTATTCACATGTAATAGAACATGATTTTTGATTGATACACAAAGTAGGTTGAAGAGAGGAATCATTAGATTGAGAGTTGAGGTTGGGTTCTAAACCATGCATGATTCAATTGGGTATATTATGGTTTTCCTTTTTAGAGGTTTCTCATCAAAGAGACTAAAGAATTCTTGATATCCTACTTTGGTGGATATATATCCTTGCACAAGATCTAGGGTAACTTTGAATTCATACATCCAATCTTGTCCTAGGACTAGTTCTTCTAGTAGGTCAGAGTCTTTGCGCACCAAAAGTCTGTGTTGCATTGTGTTGTTCCAATTACAATCATATATGCTTTTGTAGAAGTGATAGGCATCTTTAGTTTCTTAACTAAGGAAGCATGAATGCTACTTAAAGCTGCTCTTGTATCAATTAGGTAATCTACCAAGTGATATTCCTCCCTTGAAATCCCTAGGTTTAGATAAGGTGGTGTTGCTTTGTAGCCCAATATTTGATATTTGTGGCATGATAATTTGCCATGGGAATGGGTTCTTCACCTCGTAAGTATCTCTCATCATGTTCTCTAATCCATTCATTCTATTGTCTTATTCTTTCTAGCGCTTCTAGTCTTGCCTCTTCTCTCATCCTCTCCTCTTCCTTTTTTGGTTTTGAGCTCCTAAGATTTTTTCAACATTTGTTCAGTCAAAGGTTCCATGTATTTTTTGACTCTACAACTACTTATATAGTTTGGTAATATGTCTCCATCCAATGTGGCTAAGTTGATAGCTCCACTAGAGGAAATTCTGTTTATAATCAAAGGACCATATCCTCTTTCTTGTAGTTTCTTTGCATGTTGTTTCAGAGTGTAAACTAACACTAGGTCTCTGACTCTTAGACCTTTACCTTTGATGTGGGCATCATAGTAGGCTTTTTTTCTTCTCTTCACAACATAAATGCTTGCTACAACTTGTAATCTAGTTTCATGTTACTTCTCAATTTGATCCAATTGGTTAGATATCTCATGACTTGTCCATTCATATTTCTTAGCTAATCAAAGGGTGGGAGTCAAGAAATCAATTGGCAAGATCGAGTTTTGTTTATAAACTAAATTAAAGGGTGTGGTTCCTATAGCCATCTTACGCTACTTGAAATGCCCAAATTGCATGATGAAATTGTTTATCCTAGTTAGATCTTTTGCTGTTGACTATCTTGGTGAGGATGGTGCATAATACATTATTTGAACTCTCGTCTTTTCCATTAGCTTGTGGATGATGGGGTGCCAACTTTTTATGAATTACTAGGAATTCATTCATTAGTGACTCAGTGACTCCATTAATGAAGTGCATACTTCTATCACTTGCTATCTTGATAGGTACTCCAAACCTAGTGAAAATGTTTTCAGATAAGAATTTTGCTATTGTTTGGGCATCATTTTTCCTAGTGGCTTTGGGTTCCATGCACTTTGTTAAGTACTCAATTGCTACTATGGTATAATCAGCATGAGATCCTCTTCCTAGGGGATTAATGGGTCCAATAAAGTGAATTCCCTATCTAGAGAAAGATCTTGCACTGATAATTAGTCTCAATGGCATGTCATCTTGTCGGATTGGATAGTTAGTTCATTGACATACATTGGAGCTTTGCATAAGGTTTTTCATCCATATGTAGTGGCCACCATAAGCCTACAAACAGAATCATTTTAACGTTTTGTTAGTTGAAAAATGACCTCGTGCTGCTTCCACATGAGTCATTTCTAATATGGGAAGGTATTCTCCTTCATGAAAACATATTCATAATTTGTTACCCTTTCATGATTTTGCATTTTCTTTCCAAAAATTACATAATCTTTACTTTGTCCTTTAATGCTATTTTTCTCGCCAAACGAGCTTCTTCTGAATATGTTTGTGATTTCAAAAATTCTACTAGTGGCTTACTCCACTCTGGTGTTATCGTAGAATAACATAAAGACAAATGTTCCTCCTGTGTTGATACTTGACACACGTGAAAATTACATATTCATGCACATCCCTTTGCATGTGTGCCCAATGTACTCCTAATCTCTTCAATTATTGTGTTATCCCACTTTTGCTTTTATGCGTTTTCCATTTATTCTCATCAGATTGTTTGATTAGATTACTTTGTTCCTCAACTTCGACACATCATAGAAGGATTCCATTTGAATCTTTGAAATATAAGTTGCCTACCACAATGTGGAGGTTTCTTATCTTCCAAATCTCCTTGTCTCTAGCTGAATTGATCCTATGGCTAGGTCCATATGTGAGCATAGGTATCAAATTTTCACCCCAAATAGGATGCACTTCTAGATTAAATAGGTAGATTTCTAGTAGTTCATTAGCTTCTCCCATTGGTGGCTCACCATGAGTCATCCTAGACAAGTGGTCTACCTTAGTGTGTGTATTGCCCTTGTTGACCATAAAATTGAATTCCATAAATAACAAGAACCATCTAACTAGCATTCACATATTGCAAGGTGTATTGATTCAAGTACAATAGAGCTTGGTGATCAATAAAGAATTAAAATTTGTTGCATAGTAAGTAATTTCTAAACTTCTTCACTGCATAGACCATCCCTAATCCTTTTTGCTTAGTTGTGGCATAATTTTGTTATGCCCTTTTTAGTTGTCTATTGGCATAGGGTATAGGGTGTTCTAGCTTTCCTTCAATAGCTAATTGTGCCAATATGCATTCAATGGCAAAATTAGATGCATCAACATGAATGTGAAATGGTTTATTCCGATTCGGCACTTTTAGAATCCATGTTGAACTCAATCTTCATTTTAACTCATTAAATGCTTGTTTGCATTCATCAATCCAAGTGAATTGAGTTAAAAGTTTGTATAGAGGTTTTGTAATTATGGCATACATGTGAATAAATCTATGATAATATCCATAATGACCCATAAAAACTTGCACTTTCTTCACATTCTTTCATCTTGAAAATTCAAGAATTACCTTGATCTTATCTTCATCGATTGAAATACCATTTTTAGACACTATATATCCCAATATTTTTCCTTGTCTTACCACAAAGACATTCTTAGACACTATATATCCCGATATTTTTCCTTGTCTTACCACAAAGACACATTTCTCTGGATTCAAGCATACTCAATATTGTGTACATTTGTCAAATATTCTTCTTAATTCTCGTATATGAGATGGATGTTGAGATGAATAGGTACATAAGTCATCCACAGACTTCCATAATTTTTTGTAAATATTCTTTGAAAACATGGCACATCAATCTCTGGAAAGTAGCTGGAGCATTAGCTAAACTAAAAGGATTAACCCTAAATGCATATACTCCCCATGGTCTTGTGTTGGTCTTCAATAGCAATGGCTACTTGATTGTACCCTGACAACCCGTCAAGGAAGTTGTACACTTCCTTTCATGCTACTCTTTCCAAAAGATGATATGTAATGGGCAATGGATAACTCTCTTATAGTTTTTGCATTAACCTTTTTTAAGTTAATGCAAACCCTAATCTTCCCATTCTTCTTAGGTACCACCACTAAAGGGGAAACCCATTCATTGTGTTGTATCTCATATATGAATCCAATAGACACATTGTAAGTATAAGGTCTTTGCTTAGTGGGTTTAGCATTAGGTTTAATTGGAATTCTATGAGAACATATGGCGGGATCAACTCCTTTTCAAATCCTTGTAGGTTCAAGCAAATACTTCCCTATAATCTCGTAGCATTTCTATGAGCTCTTGTTCCTCTTCTATGGACACATCTTTGCCTATATAGGTGCATCTCTCTTCATCACCTTCTCGGGTTACCACAATTTTCTTCGTTTTTTCATTGTTGTCAGATGCTACTCCATCTTGTGCCTCTCAAATAGAAATCTCCTCTCTTCTACTTCACACCTCTTAAAAGGTTCTGGGACCTCAAAATATTCTTGTTGTTGATTTTCTTCCTATATTTCAATATCCATCTTCTTAGGGTCTTTTTGGGTATTCTTCTATGGATAATATTTTTTTATTTTCCTTTGATTTTCCCATTCAATTGCTCCTTCAAATCTTTGATCTTTTTAGAAAACTATCCATAGAATCTTCTTCATTCATATGCTCACTCTCCAACTATTTTCGGAGATAAGCAACACGAGCCTCATTTCTTGCTTGGTAAAAAGTGGTAACTATATCCCAAGCATCCTTTGCTATTTTGTAAGAGAAAATATGAGGGATAATGGCATGTTTGACAAACAAAGCTATCAATGCATGTGCCTAAGAATTTATGCCATCCCAACAAAGTTGCTCTAAAGTAGGTGCAACACGAACGACAACATAAATAGGAACCCAAAGATCATCATCTTCAATGCCATCTACATCACCTTCAATAATTTTATTTGTAGGTGTAGTATGGCATTTTTCAATACCCCACACAATATTCCACAGTCCTTATGTGACCAATATGTGATGCACCATATATGCCCACAATGGGTAATTGGTATCATCCAACTTGTCCTCAACAACCAACATACAGAATACATCATTGCTTTTAGCCATGGCCACTGACTAAAATACCCTGATGCAAAAAAATGTTTGTATCTCAAAAAGTTGAACAGAAGTACCCTGTCGAGGTCTATTAAACTTGTAGCATACTTTGAGACACTTGTATTGGCGAATCAAAACTTGTATGTATGTTTGGCACAAAAGGACAAAACTATCTGCACAAGTGCTACAATAGTGCATTTGGAGGCCAAAATGAGCTCATATCAAAGTTTTGGCACTACATAGCAAAGTAGTTTTTAACTCCTAATCACCTTAAGTATGCTCACCAATTTTCATGTGATTATGAGACTGTGACTGGAGGGGTGCTAAGGATACCCTAGATGAAGCGGCAATCTACTTTGATACCAATTGTTGGAGTTTGAGGTCTACGGAAGCATGTGAACAACATAAGGAAGGAGAAGAAGCTTGGAGTACAACACACAATAATGTATTATGAAGTAAATATACAAGAATAAGTAACTTGTTAGGGTTATAGGTGTATATACAAGCTGGGGGAAAAAACCTTCTAACAATGGAAAAAAGTGCCCCGACGGTCCTAAGTGACACATCACTACCAAAATATATCAACAAGATCAAAGGCTCATCAGAATCATTGCCTCTCTCTTGAGCATAACATTTGGCAACAAGCCTCACCTTATTCCTCTCAATTGTTCCATCAGGCTTACGTTTCATCTTGTATACCCATTTAGCACCAATGGCTTTTTTGTCTAGAGTCAAATCACACAAAGAGCAAGTACCATTCTTCATAATAACATCATATTTTGATTGCATAACAGCCATCCAATTTTTTAATTTTTGTGCTTCATCAAAAGAAACAAGCTCATTCTCATCACAAAGACTAGAGACAACCATTGCATAGAAATTTGATGGAAATGAAGCACTATGAGAGCATGAATGAGTACAAAATCACAAAGGTGCATGTAATTAAGCTATCTCTCAAAGTTTGCACCAACCACTTAGGCATAGTTCTACCTCTATGTCATCCCTCTCATCAACAAATGCATCATGTAAATTTGCATCGAAAATCGAATGGTCTACATCATTATTTGAATTGTAAAGGCTAAGAAATTGCTTCATTTGGACTAGCACTTGACCATCGAGTTGTAAAAAGAGGGAGCAAGTGTCATACACATCTTTAGAGATAACTGTGTCTCCTTGGCACATGAACATAATGGCTGAATTGCTTCTTCCACAAAAACAAAATCACAGCTAACCTCTAGATGATATAGACAATAACCTTTGCTTTCATAATTGTACTCAATAAAAATACATTTCACTATTTTATCATCTGATTTTGTGTGTTGTTGTTCATGCACTAATGCATATGCCAAACAACCAAAGAAATATGGATGAGCAACATATGGCTTGCGACCATGCCAAGACTTATATGGAGTGATTGATTGCAGTGCTTTGGTGGGACACTTATTAAATACATATGGTGGACACATAACAACCTCAAGGTAGTAGCTATGTGGTAAATCTTGACTTTTGACCATAAACCTTGCCATTTCCATGAGATATCTCATCTTTCTTTTAACAAGTCCATTTTTTTAGGTGTATACAAAACTGTACACTGGATGTTTTATAGTGCGTTTAAAAATAAATGCGTTAAAATAAGAAGACATGTATTCCCAACCTCGTTCATAACAGAGGGTGCCCAACTTACATGTTGAGATATTTTCAACCATAACTAAGAACTTTTTGAAGCACATATACACTTTGGACTTTGCTTTAATGGATACACCCATACATGCATGAAGAAATCATCAATAAAAGTCAGGAAGTAAAGGTAGTTCCCAAATGAAGATGGTTGTATAGGTCTAGAAACATCACTATGAACAAGATGAAATTTATGAGTAACTTGAATTGAACCATCTTTTGAGGAGGAACATTGAATTTTGCCCAAAATACAGCCTTCAAAAACATGTTTACAAGGTGCCTCAAGTTTGGGTAGGGAGGGCACCGTTTCATATTTTTGTAGGGAAAGCAAACTAGCAAATTTAGATTAATAAAGCATGCATGCCTTTAAGATAGCTTGGGAATCTTGAACTACACATGTTGAATCATTCATATATTTCACATAATCTATGAGCTTATACAACCCATGACATAAAATGCCATAAGCAATAATCACATCACTGCCTGCAAGATCATGAATGTACATATATCATCAATAAATTTGACAACCAAGCCAATCTTGTCCGCTAATGTTGAAACTAAAAACAAATTTTTGTTGATCTCTGGCATATGTAAAGCATCTTAAAATGTGAAATAATTACCACCAATAGTAGTCAAAATGATCTTACCAACTCCCATTACAGGATAAGAGGAGTTGTTCACACATGTGATACTATTCCTTGTAGGGGCAAGCTCAAGTGAACTAAAGAAACTACAATGCAAGGTAATATGTTTGGTTGCCCACAATTAAAGTACAAAGCATCTGAGTCTACTGTAGACATACACTTCTCGTGAGAAGATTGTTCATAACTATAAACAATAGTAAATTCCCATTCTTCATTCTAAACAAGATAAGAAGACTCAATTTTAGGTGTAGAGGCCTCTCCAACAACCATTCTAGCCTCTTTATTCTTTGCTTCTTTATCCCTTATAGTATTTGCAAAATTGTTTATGAGCTCCATTTACCTTTGCCCTTCTGACTAGCTAAGAAATCTTGATCTGCAACACACATAATTGACCTAATCTACCTCGATTGATCTTCTTGCAACAAAATAGAGTGTAACTCCTCAAATGTTAAGGCATTTGTATTGTCGTTCATCATCAATCAAAATAGAAAAACTCTAATATGAATCTGGAAGACTATTAAGAATAGTCTACACAAGTGAATTATCTGGCAAGACTTCATTAGTATAAATCAATTTCTCTTTCAAATGTTTGATTTTTGGAAAATATTATCCAACATTCATATGGTCACTCTCCAACTATTTTTAGAGGTAAGCAACATAAGCCTCATTTCTTGTTTGGTATAGAGTTGTAAGTGTATCCAAGTATCCTTTTTTGTCTTGCAACAGAGAATGTGAGGAATAATGGCATATTTGATAGACAAAGCTATCAATGCATGTGCCTAAGCAGTAAGCCATCTAAATGAACTTGTTTTGCAGTAAGTGCAGCAAGAACCTATCATGGTCAAACATGAGGGAGAGTGACTAGTATACAAGGTGGGAACCTATTACATGGTTACACAAAAATAAGAGAGAATCACTCCACATGTTAGACATAAATCGAAATCGGATCATTTATCAGTGTGTGTTGGAACAAGAGCATGAGTTGCTAAGGTTCCTAGCTCAAGGGTCATCCCAAGGATCCACCTTAGAAAGTAGAGTGAGAGTGCATGATGGCCACATGTTACAGTAGGAGCAAGAGGATAAATAGGGTGGGAGGAGAGTAGCACACATGCCATTTTTTCAAATCTCTTATGTGAGAGTTCCACATTTGGTATGAGAGAAAGAGTTTAGGATCATGGGGGAGAGAGAGAGAGAGAGAGAGAGCATATTTTTTATTCTTCTACTATTCTTTGCTGAAGAAATGAATGACCACATGGATCTTTTTTTTCAAGAAATCTTTGATCTCCTTGGTTATCTTCCTCATGGAGCTGCTAAGTCAAGGAGCCATGCATTTTTTTTGTCATCTTCTGCAACAAAAGGAATGTTTTTTGCCCCACACAAGGAGCTATCAAGCCGCCAAGGCGGACATCCATGTGTACAATGTTTCCTACCATGAACGGTTGTTGTGGCCACCAGAACAACCCAAATCATGCCCATGCATGGAGCTATGGAGTGAGCATCATGTAGCTCTTCCTCTCCACTTCTTGATGGAGAAAAAAAGGTAAGATGCCTCTCTTCAAACCCAAATTTGGCATTGATGATTTGTTATGTGAGATAAAAGGTGCACATGTGCTCATCCTCCTCCACTTAGTCTTCAATGTACGCCATTTTTTTGGCCTATCTCCTTACACATCCTCTTTTAGAAGGTGATGGATTAGCACCTACAACCACTCTTTTGGCCATAAATCTCTCAATTCTCATCCAAATTGATTGATTCAACTTGGTTTCTAAAATTCAAGAGCTTTAGAACAAGTGCTTTGAAAGCAATATTGCATCATTGACAACCACATGTAGGGAGCATTTGATTTGTTGCATGTATGTTCAAAGAGAGATGCTTCCCATCCACCTAGCTCTATTGTTTAGGACATAACTTCCTCCTGTAAGGTCCGAATAAGGAAATTCAAATTGCTATAGATTCTAGACTTCAATACCTTTATTTTGACTTGTAATGTGCATATTTTAGCCTCTATGATCCCTCTTTGTATAATATTTTAAATGGCTATTGATTGGCAAGAAACTCTTTTTGAGTGACTTGAGTGTTCAATTATGATGATTAGGAGTTGCTAATCAAATTTAGTAGGATTGAGATTGGAATGCATTTATTCTTATACCTCTACATCATAGTTTTGCTCTCAAGAGCATAATTTATAATTTTGCATTGTTTGTTTTTCTAATGTTATGAAATGAAGATTAGTATGTGCATCAAAATAGTTTTGAAATGACTTCATCTTTGCACATGAAGTTACATTAACTTACATTGGTTCATAAAAGCATGCACATGTCATCTTTATGTGTTTTAGAAACTTTTTGTAAGTATTGAAGCAAGAACAACGATATTGACATGAGGACCTATAGTGCCCAACAACACATGTTGCAAAAGTTTCTTGTTTGCATGTTTATGGAGCTAAGAAAGTGGTTTTTGCACCACTTTATATGTTTGTGCCTTTCATTTTATCATCGGTTTCTTTTTCAAGCTTCATTTTCTTGGAGAAATGTTTCGAAACTTCTGTAATCACAATATGTTATATGCCATGAGAGAAGTAGAGAGATATTATGTTGTAAGAGCGAGGAAGTCTCATGTGTGCAATGTAAATAAAATCTTATGTGTAACTTAAGTAGATAAGAAGATGCATGAGTACATGCATGCAAACATAGATGGTATGATTCTTAGAAATGTGAAGTGCATGAAGAATTTTCTATCTCAAGAAGACTATTTTATTTATCAGCAAGATAAGTTAGGGTAAGTATAAAGTATGGTAGAAGTACCATGAATAGCATAAGTTTTTTTAGAGAGTAAATGATAAAGATAAATGGTCTTTGTCATTGTATCCAAGCTAGAGATGATTAGAAGATAGAATCCTCATAAAACCAAGATTTCTTCCAAGATACCACTTAGTTAAATTAACTAGATGAAATACCAGAAGATATGTCTAAGATGCACAAAGGAAGCAGTCTAGAACATCTAAGTATGATTGATGGAAAATAAGTAGTTATCTTGAACTAGTGAAAGATGTCATAAGAGTTCATGATGTAACTAACATACTAACTCTAAGATTTTGTGCCCTAATTAGATTTAGAGTACAAGAATAAGAGATTAAGTTTGTGACTAATAATGGGCACACACGAACCTAAGTATACTAGTAATAGCTCTATAGTTAGAAGTACAATGTGTAAAGTTGGAAGAACATTAGTAAAATGAGTTAAAAAGTTAATTTATTTGCATCAAGACTTGCAAGTGAGAACATTGGAAATCTATAAACACTTCAAGTGAGGATGAGGTAAGATGCAAAGGTACCACGCATAAAGTGGAAGTTTAACCATTTCCAAAAGATTCATTGATATGAAAGAAGGAGCAAGAGCACTCATAATTATTCTTTCAAGACGTCATACAAACTCAAGATTGGAATATGGTTAAGTCAAGGGTATAATAATGCCAAATTCAAGATATGATAAGTAAATCAAGAGGTATGAGTCCTAATATCTTATGATTGGGTGAATCAATAGATCTTAGAAAGGATCCTAAGATACCTATAGACAAATAATTTAAGGTGAGAGATTTTTTTGAGTTTGAGGTCTGCGAAAGAACATGAATAGCACAAGGAAGAAGAAGAAGCTTGGAGCACAACACACAATACTAAATCTATTACCAAGAGAATATACAAAGTAATTAACATGTTAGGGTTATAGGCATATATAAGCCGGGGGGAAACCTCCTAAAGAGGGTAAAAAGTGCCCCGGTGGTCCTAGTGTGTTCACACACATCACTACCTAAATATATCAACAAACAGCCTTGGGACTGATGTAGTGAACAAGGAGCTAGCACTCATGTATAAGGAAGTGCCAAGCTATGTGGAATCAATCCACAAAAGGAAGTAAGGCCAAAGATTTGCAAAGATATTCAAACTTCTCCCTAGGCAGAGCCTTTGTGAAAAGGTCTGCAATGTTCTCCTCTGTGGGCAGATATGCCAAACTGATCTCTCCAGCAGAGAAACTCTTCCTGACATAATGATAGTGCACCTCAATGTGTTTAGTGTGAGCATGGAACACATGGTCCCTCACAATTGTAAATGCGCTCTAACTATCAGTGAAGATGGTTGTGGTAGAAGACTGACCAACACCCAAATCAACCATAAGGCGTCTGAGCCAAACATACTCAACAGTCACTGTGAAAGCTACCCTATGCTCAACCTCACAACTACAAGTGGCCACAGTAGGTTGCTTCTTGCTCAACCAAAATATGCATGAGATACCAAGCATGAAGAAAAAACCATTGGTGGACACATGAGTGTCATAGCAACCAGCCCGATCAAAGTCAAAAAAAGCATGTAAATCTAGCTGTAGTGATCCTAAAACAATCTAAGTAGTCGAGTACCATTCAAGTAGTGAAAGATGCGTTTAACCACCTGTCAATGCTTGACACATGGACAATGCATAAATCTACTCATCTGTGAGATAGCAAACTCAATATCTGGCCGAGTAATGCATAAGTAAATCAACCATCCAACAAACTACTGATCAAGAACAACATCAAATTCATCTCCAACATCATGAAGACTCAACTGTGAACCTATTTCCATAGGAATGGCAATAGTTTTGCAGTCTTCAAAGCCAAAACACTACAATATTGTGTCAATATATTTTGTTTGACACAAAGCTATTCCACCATCAACTTGCATAAATTAAATGCCCAAATACTGATGCAAATGACTCAAATCAGACATCTCAAATGAGGCATGCAAATCAGCCTTAAAATCAGCAATATGCTTCTCATGAGGATTAGTGAGCAACATGTCATCAACATAGACAACAATGATCTGAAGCCCATCATTTGCACACTTAACATATAAGGTGCTCTTAGTTGGAATATTCTCAAAACCATGTGCAATTAGGTAGGCATGTATGTTTTCATACTAAGCATGTGGTGCTTGCTTCAAACCATATAATGCCTTTTTCAACCTGTACACTTTGTTTTTCATGCCCTTTCTCCACAAAACCATGGGGCTGAAAAACATACACTTCTTCATGCAAGTCACCATTCAGAAATGCAGTTTTAATGTCCAACTTATGTATGTTCCAACCATGATGAGCTCCAAGTGCACAAATGCTACAAACAATAATCATTCAGCATGTAGGAGCAAAGGTCTCATCAAAATCAATGCCTCTTTCTTGAGCATAACCCTTTGCAATAAGCCTAGCATTATACCTATCAACTGTTCCATCACGCTTATGCTTCAGCTTGTATACCCACTTAGTGCAAATTGCCTTCTTGCCAAGAGGGAAGTCACATAAAGACTAGGTACCATTTTTAATAATAGCATCATATTTTGATTGCATAGCAACCATCCAATTTTTTGAATTTTCTACTTCATTGAACAAAACAGGCTCATTCTCATCACAAAGACTAGAGGCAATCATAGCATAGAAATCTGATGCAAAAGAAGCACTAAGAGAGCCTAAAGGAGTATGATATAACAGAGGTGCATCTAATTTACTATCTTGCAAAGTCTACACCACAGCCATTTAGGCATAATTTTTGCCTCCTCTATATCAAACCTCTCATCAACAAGTGCATCATGTAAATCTACATCAGAAATGGAATGATCTGCATCATGACATGAAACTTGTAAAGGCTGAGAAATTGCCTCATTTGGACAAGCACTCTACTATCCACCTGTGAAAAGAGGCAGCAAAGTGTCATACAGATCTTTGGAGCTAATTGATGTCTTCTTCGTAAATGAAAGTAATGGCTGAATTGCATCTTCCACAAAAACGACATCACGGCTAACCAAAATGTGTTTATCTTGTGGATGATATAGATGACAACCTTTGCTTTTAGAATTGTACCCAACAAAAATATGTTTCACAACTTTATCATCCAATTTCCTATGTTGTTGTTCAGGCACTAATGCATATGCTAGACAACCAAAGACACGCAAGTGAGCTACAAATGGCTTGCGACCATGCCGAGCCTTTTATGGAGTGGTAGACTGTAATGCTTTAGTTGGACGCCTATTATGTACATATGTTGCACACATAACAACCTCAAGCCAGAAACTATGTGGTAAATCCTAACTCTTGACGATACACCTCATCATCTCCATGAGTGACATGTTCTTCCTTTCAACAAATCCATTCTATTGAGGTGTATATGGCACTGTACATTGATGTTTTATCCCATGTTCATCCAGTCATGCATTAAAGTCAGGAGACATATGTCTCCCCCCTCGATCAGACTAGAGGGTGCCCATTTTACATGCTGACAGATTTTTAGTCAAAACCAAAAACTATTTGAAGCACATAAATTCTTCGGACTTTGCTTTCAGTGGATACACCCATGCATGCCTGGAGAAATCATCAATGAAAGTCACGAAGTAAAGGTAGTTCCCAAAAGAAGGTATTTGCATAGGACCACAAACATCACTATGAACAAAATGCAATTTTTGACTAGCTCGAATTGATTCATCTTTTGGGAAGGAGAAACACTAATTTGGCCCACAATATAGCCTTCATAGACATGTTTACCAGGTGCCTCAAGTTTGGGTAGAGAGGACACCAGTTCAAATTTTCTACAGGCGTAACAAACTAGCAAAATTTAGATGACCAAAGCATGCATGCCAAAGCTTTGCATCTAACATAGGCTGAGAATCTTGAACTACACATGTTGAATCATTCATAGATTTGCATAATCTATGAGCTTATACAACCCACAACTTAAAATTCTAGAAGCAATAATGATGTCACCATTTGAGAGATCATGAACTGTACATCTATCATCAATAAATTTCACAACCAAGCCAATCTTGGCTAATGCTGAAACTGATAATAGATTTTTCTTGATTCTTGGCATAAATAAAGCATCCGACAATGTAAAAGAACTACCATCAACAATAGTTAGAATGATCTTACCAACTCGCATAATAGGATAAGAGGAACACTCAAGTGACAGTACTCCCTGTAGGGGAAGGCTCAAGTGAGGTGAAGAAACTATGCTGTAAGGTAATATGTTTGGTTGCCCCACTATCAAAGTACCAAACATCTGAGTTTACTACAGACATACATTGTTCATGAGAACATGGTTCCTAACTGCAAACAATAGTAAATGCCTATTCGTCATTCTGCACAAGATTAGCAAACTTTGTTTTGGGTATAGAGACCTTTGGAACAACCATTCTAGCCTCTTTCTTTTTTGCCTCTTTTGTAGCCAGTTTTGGACAAATCATTTCCTTTACAGTATTTACAAAACAATTTCTGCTTTTTTGTTTTCTTCTCATTTTTGTCATCCTTCTTTGATAGTGCATGATGAACAGATTTTTTTCTTACTAATAGATGAGCTCCATTTACCTTTTCCCTTCTAACTAGCTAGGAAAGCTTGATTTGTAACATGCATAATAGACCTGTTCTTCCTAGACTAATCTTCCTACAATAGAACAGAGACTAACTCCTTAAATGTTAAGGCATTTGGATTTCCTTTCCTCATCAATCAAAGAGTAGAAGCAAATCTCTAATATGAATTTGGAAGACCATTGAAAACTTTGCACAAGTGAGCTGTCTCGCAAGACCTTCATCAGTAGAAATCAACTGCTCCTTTGAATCTTTGATCTTTTTCAAATGCTATCCATGGAATCTCCTTCATTGATGTGCTCACTCTCCAATTGTTTTCAAAGGTAAGCAACATGAGCCTCATTCCTTGCCTAGTATAAAGTGGTGAGTGTATCCCAAGCATCCTTTGTTGTTTTCCAAGAGCGAATGTGAGGAATAATGGCACGTCTGACACATAAGGCTATTAATGCATGTGCTTGAGCATCTCTGGCATCCCATCGAAGTTGCTCTAGAGTAGGTGGAGATGGAACCATAGCATGAATATGAACCTAATGAATATCACCATCTTCAACTCCATGTGCATCAACTTTAGTAATTGTATTAGCAGGTGTAGTAGGAAGTTTTTCAATACCCTACACAATATTCCATAGTCCTTTTGCAACTAATACATGACGCATCATATAAGCCCATAATGGGTAATTGATACCATCCAGCTTATCCTCAACAGCCAACATACGCAATACATCATTGCTTTTAGCCATGGCCATTAACTAAAATACCTTGATGTAGAAAAATGATTGTATCTCAAAAATTTGAACAAAACTACCCTGTTGAGTTCTACTAAACCTGTAGCAAACTTCGAGGCATATATACAAGTCGGGGGGGAAAATGTTAAAGAGGGAAAAAAGTGCCTCAAGAGTCCTAGTGTGTTCACATACATCACTACCTAAATATATCAACAAATTTCAAGATTTCAAGATTCTATGAATCAAGTAGACCTTAGAAAGAACTCTAGAGCACCCAACGGTACACGATGTGTACTAAGTGTGATGATTTAATAATACTGATCAAGATGAATTACTAGTAGCATTCTGATCAAAAGTATCAGTTTATTCATAGCATAGTGAAATAAGTAGATACCACATGTATCGTATCATCGAGAAAAAGAATTTAATCACAAGACCAAGGGAGGTCTTATGACAAACGCAAGTGTTGTCAAGGTTATTAGTATAAGGAATTTAGTAGCTTCATAGTTAAGAGGTTTAGGATGTCTAGTCAAAACCTAGAATAGAGAATATTTCATCCTCAAAGATTCCATGATCAAGAGGAATGCAAGTGACATTATGATAAAAAGGAATAAGGCTAGGATTTAAAAGAGAAAGATATGAATTAATACATCTAGAAAGAGATGAGGATATGGAAAATCTCAAATAAATTTCCCTTTGTAGAGAGGATAAATTGACACCAGGGATAGCTTGGCCAAGGTCTCATGAGTTATTAAAAAAAAGAACTTTAAGGTGATAAGTCTCAAGGTATGTTTAAATGCTAGTTAGAGGACATATATCCCCCCCCTCGATCAGAACAGAGGGTGCTCATTTTACATGCTCACAAATTTTCAGCCAAAACCAAAAACTATTTAAAGCACATGAACACTTCAAAATTTGCTTCCAATGGATATACCCATGCATGCTTGGAAAAATCATCAATGAAAATCATGAAATAAAGATAGTTTCCAAAAGAGGGTGTCTGCATAGGACCACATAAATCACTATGAACAAGCTGCAATTTCTAAGTAGCTCGAACTGAACCATCTTTTGGAAAGGAGGAGTGCTGCATTTTGCCTAAAATACAGCCTCCACATACATGTTTTCTGGGTGCCTTAAGTTTGGGCAAAGAGGACAACATTTCAGATTTCTCCAGGCATAGCAAACTAGCAAAACTGAGATGACCAAAGCATGCATGGCAAAGCTTTGCATCTGACATAGCCTGAGAATCATGTACTACACATTCTGAATCATTCATAGATTTTTTGTAGTCTATGAGTTAATAGAGCCCACGAAATAAAATTCCATAAACAATAATCATGTCGCCATTTGACACATCATGAACTGTACATCTGTCATCAACAAATCTCACAACCAAGCCAATCTTGGCTAATGCAAAAAATGATGACAAATTTTTCTTGATTCCTAGCACAAATAAAGCATCACACAAAGTGAAAGAACTACCATCAGCAGTAGTGAGAATGATCTTACCAACTCCCATGATAGGATAAGAGGAGTTGTTGGTGCATCTGATAGTATTCCCTGTTTGGTTGCCCCACTATCAAAGTACCAAACATCTGAGTCTACTGCAGACATACATTGTTCAGGGGAAGATGGGTCAAAACTACAAACAGTAGTAAATGCGCATTCTTCATTCTGCACAAGATTATTAGAATCTGTTTTTGGTGTAGAGGCCTTTGCAGCAACCATTCCAACCTCTTTTTTCTTTGCCTCTTTTGCAGCTAATTTTGGACAGTTCTTTATGACATGATCGTTTCCTTTACAGTACTTACAAAAGAATTGCTGCTTTTCTGATTTCTTCTCTTCTTTGTCTTCCTTCTTCGAGTGTGCAACATTTGCAAATTTCTACTTGCTAGTAGATGGGCTCCATTTACCTTTGCCCTTCTGACTAGCCAGGAAATCTTGATCTGCAACACACATAATGGACTTGTTCTACCTAGACTGATCTTCCTACAATAGAACAAAGACTAACTCCTCAAATGAGAAGATATTTGGATTTCCTTTCATCATCAAATGAAGAGTAGAAGCAAAACTCTAATATGAATCAGGAAGACCATTCAAGTTGGTCTGCACAAGTGAGCTATCTGGTATAACTTCATCAACAAAAATCAACTATTCCTTCAAGTCTTTGATCTTTCTCAGAAAATCGTGCATAGAATCACCTTCATTTATGTGCTCACTCTCCAACTATTTGTGAGGAATAATGGTAGGTTTGATAGACAAGGCTATCAATGCATGTGCCTGAGCATCTCTGCCATCCCAATAAGTTTGCTTTGCAGTAGGTGTAGCAAAAACCATTGCATGAACAAGACTTTGAAGAATATCAGCATCTTCAATGCCATCTACATCAGCTTCAATAGTTGTGTTTGTTGTGTAATAGGACATTTTTCAACACCTTGCACAATGTTCCATAGTCCTTTTGCAACCAATACATGTCGCATCATATGATCCCACAATGGGTAATTGGTACCGTCCAACTTATCCTCAACAACCAACATACGAAATACATCATTGTTTTCACCCATGGCCACTGACTAAAATACCCTGATGTAGAAAATGATTGTATTTGAAAAAGTTGAACAGAAGTACCCTGACAAGTTCTGCTAGACCTATAGCAAACTTTGAGATGCTTATATTGGTGAACCAAAACTTGTATATATCTTCGGCACAAAAGGATGAAATAGCCTGCAAAAGCACTATGATAGTGCATTCAAAGGCCAAAACGAGCTCAAATTGCAATTTTGGCACCACAAAGCAAAGCAGTTTTGATCTCCTAATCACCCTGAGTATGCTCACCAAATTTCATGCGATTTTGAGACTGTGATCGGAGGGATGTCGATGATGCCCTAGACGAAGCGGAAACCTACTCTGATACCAATTGTTGGAGTTAGACGTCTGCGAAAGCACGTGAACAGCACAAGGAAGAAGAAGAAGCTTGGAGTGCAACACACACTACTGAATGTATAACCACTAGAATCTACGAAGATAAGTAACCCGTTAGAGCTAAAAGCGTATATATATAAGCCGAGGGAAGAAAACCTCCTAAAGAGGGAAAAAAGTGCCCCGACATTCCTAGTGTGTTCACACACATCACTACCTAAATATATCAACAAGAATTAGGACATGAGTAAAAAGGAATCAAGAATAGTTTTTTTTTTTTGAAGATGACTTCTATCAATCCAAGAGATAGCAGAAGATCCACCAGATATCTAGATGACATATCATTAGATAATAGGACTAGTGAAATCTATTTTAGCAAAATGAATGTCATGAGATTCAGGTCTTATGTAGAAGATAGTGTAATGCTTACAAGAAGGTAAGAGGTTCACACTGATTTCTTTAGATTACATGAAATATTTAGACGGATATCCATATAGTAACATTACAAATATGCTCTTTAAATAGAGTTTCAAACCCAAAAAGTTAGTTAGATTTGAGAGGATATGTTAAGGTCACATATGTTAGAGGAGAAGATAGAATGGGATAGCTATAGCTATAAGTAGTCCATTCAATTTCCTTCTAAGACAAATTGTAGCATACATCCCATAACTGCTAGTTGCATATATGTCACACAAGTATCCTAGACATCTGTAGAAGACAAGGGATCTATTGATAGGTAGTTAGCAGGTCCAGATAGAATGTCTTCATATTGCATGTATCTTGAGTGGAAGATCCACATAATCTATAGAATTTTAAGCAAGGGACAAGAATTAGCAAGATTTCCTAAGACCAAGGCTAGACTTCTTAGAATTTTCCATCACCGCAAAGAGCACTTTGTGATTTTTCCTTTACCATTTGAAGAGCCTATTGCGCACAATGTCATCACAAGAAAAAGAAAATAAGAAATGAAAAAGAAAAGAAAAAATGGATTGTCCAAGGCATAGCTCCTTAACCTTGATAAGAATCATCCGAGACATAAATGAAATGATTTTTCCAATGGCACTTATCTCATTTTTTTAGTTCTTCATTGCCAATGGAGAAATCAAGTGAACAATAAATGCCTCCACATCTAGAACACATAATAGAGGATACTCTAGCAAGATTAATCACTCAATAAACAACATATTGGCTAAAAGGGATCTCACTAGATATGAAGGCAAGAGCTTAATTCTACATCACCACCATTATCTTCTATAGCAAGTAGTGCAAGTTTCACTTCGTGGCTCATGAGTTTCAAGATGTTCAAAAAGCCACAAAAGCCACCAACGTTAAGATAAACATGGGATTTTCACTAAACTTGATCAAACCTAGCTTCTATTGTTGCTATCAAACTATCACATGCTACAATGTAAGAATGAGATCTTTCAATCATTTGGCCTTCACTATGGATAAATTTGATTGGACTTCTATAGCTCATCAAACATATGGTGTAGGCACAACCCAATCTTAGTCATTAGCAGTAAATGCAAAAAACTTATCAACAACATAGGCCAATCCACCACTGGATGATAGAGTTTAGAAAGAAGAGAAGAGAAGAAAAGGCATCACCATCCCATGCCATGCTCATTAAGTTAGAAGAAGAAGAGCGGTATATACACATACAAATAGTTCTAGAGTAGCATGAGGGGCAATACGACATCCTCATACAATTAATGGAAGCACAACAAAAATTATATGGTGCGTTTGATGAAGGTGATTTTCTTGGCTTTTCCTAGTTATTTACAACAACTCCAATGTAGCACATAACATCTATTTAATCACCCACCCACACTTCTACTATACAATCTAGTAAATTACCCATACCTACTTGGGAATATACCATATGAACTAAAACGGGGTGAGAATTTAGAAACATAGTTACATTAATATGGTCAATCAAAATATAATACATTATATAAGTTCTTATGGGTCTTAGTATTTATAAATGAGCGACTTGAGAAATGATAACATTGCAATAACCATCAGAAATCAAGATTTTGTGGAATTGCAAGGGAAAAATCAAGCATAGTTCAAAGATATAGAACAAAAGATGGAGCTATGACATTCCAATTATTCGTTTAAAAGTTGGATGGAAGCATTAAAGAAGCATAAGATGAGCCTAATTGATGATGTGCAAAAATTAAGATAAGATAATGAGCTACACAAGTGTTTTCTCATTGAGACATCAATGGAACTTCTCAACAAGCTTCAAAAAAACCTAAACCAAATTCAAATAATATTATGGTGCAAGAACGAAAGCTAATTGAGGAACTCGCCTCCGTAGACAAATTGTTGGAGATAGAGACTCACCAAAGCTAGTTTCAAAATCCAAAGAAAGAGAACATTATTGGGGTTGTGGAGAAAAAAAGCAAGAAGCATGGTTGATGCACTCAAGTCATGCAAAGGGCTAATGAGTGTTGATATATTTAGGTAGTGATGTGTGTGAACACACTAGGACCGCCGGGGCACTTTTTTCCCTCTTTAGGAGGTTTTTTCCCCCCGGCTTGTATATAAGCCTATTGCCCTAATGGGCTACTTATCTTTGTACATTCTCTAGTAATACATTCAGTATTGTGTGTTTGTGCTCCAAGCTTCTTCTTCTTCCTTGTGTTGTTCGCATGCTTCCGCAGACGTCTATCTCCAACAATTGGTATCAGAGCAGGTCGTCGCTTCTTCTAGGGCGCCGTCGACACTCCTCCATTTGCAGTCTCAGATTCGCACGAAATTTGGTGAGCATACTCAGGGTGTTTCCGAGATCAAAACCGCTTTGCTTTGTGGTGCCGAAATCGCGATCTGAGCTCGTTTCGGCCTCTGAACGCACTATCGCAGCGCTTGTGCAGGCTATTTCATCCTTTTGTGCCAAAGGTATATACCAGTTTCTGTTCGCCAGTTTAAGCATCTCAAAGTCTGCTACAGGTCTAGCAGAACTCGTCTGGGCAGTTCCGTTCAACTTTTTGAGATACAGTCAATTTTTTGCATCAAGGTATTTTAGTCACCAACCATGGCTGAAAGCAGTGATGTATTCCGTATGTTGGCTGTTGAGGATAAGTTGGATGGTACCAACTACCCATTATGGGCTTATATGATGCGACATGTATTGGTTGCAAAAGGATTGTGGAACATTGTGCAGGATGTGGAAAGACGTCCTGTTACACCTGTAACGACAGGTACTGCAAATACAGGTGCTGGAGCTAATGAAGATGGTGTCGAAGATGATATTCCACAAATTCCTGTTCGTGCTGTTGTTTCTGTTGCACCTATTGCAGAGCAGATTCGTTGGGATGGCAGAGATGCCCAGGCACATGCATTGATAGCTTTGTCTGTCAAACATGCCATTATTCCTCACATTCGCTCTTGCAGAACAGCAAAGGATGCTTGGGATACACTTACCACTTTGTACCAGGCTAGGAATGAGGCTCGTGTTGCTTATCTTCGAAAACAGTTGGAGAGTGAGCACATGAATGAAGGTGATTCTATGGACAGTTTCTTAACGAAGATCAAAGATTTGAAGGAACAGTTGATTTCTGCTGATGAGGTTATACCAGATAGCTCACTTGTGCAGACCGTTCTGAATGGTCTTCTTGATTCATATCAGAGTTTTGCTTCTACTCTTCGGTTGATGATGAAAGGCAATCCAAATGCCTTGTCATTTGAGGAGTTAGTCTCTGTTCTGTTGCAGGAAGATCAGTCCAGGCAAAACAAGTCCATTATGCGTGTTGCAGATCAAGCTTTCCTGGCTAGTCAGAAGGGCAAAGGAAAATGGAGCTCTTCTACTAATAAGCAAAAATCTGCAAATGCTGCACAATCGAAGAACCAGGATAAAGATGAGAAGAAATCAGAAAAGCAGAAATTGTGTTGCAAGTACTGTAAAGGAAATGATCATATCATAAAGAACTGTCCAAAACTGGCTGCTAAAGAGGCAAAGAAGAAAGAGGCTGGAATGGTTGTTGCAGAGGCCTCTACACCAAAAACAGAGTCCGCAAATCTTGTGCAGGAAGAAGAATGGGCGTTTACTACTGTCTGCAGTTTTGACCCATCTTCTCATGATTAGTGCATGTCTGCAGTAGACTCAGATGTTGGGTACTTTGACAGTGGGGCGACCAAACATATTACCTCGCAGTGCAATTTCTTCTCTTCACTCGAGCCTGCCCCTACAGGGAATACTGTCACATGCGCCAATAACTCCTCTTATCCTGTTATGGGACTTGGTAAGATCATTCTCACTACTGCTGATGGTAGTTCTTTCACTTTGTCAGATGCTTTATTTGTGCCAGGGATCAAAAAGAACCTGTTATCAGTTTCTGCATTAGCCAAGATTGGCTTGGTTGTGAAATTCGTTGATGACAGGTGTACAGTCCATGATCTCTCAAATGGTGATGTGATTATTGCTTCTGGCATTTTATGTCGTGGGCTGTATAAGCTCATAGACTATGAAAGATCTGTGAATGATTCAGCATGTGCATTTCATGATTCTCAGGCTGTGTCAGATGCAAAGCTTTGGCATGCACGCTTTGGTCATCTGAATTTTGCTAGTTTGCTACGCCTGCAGAAATCTGAAATGGTGTCCTCTTTGCCCAAACTTGAGGCTCCTGGAAAACATGTTTGTGAAGGCTGTATTTTGGGCAAAATGCAGCGTTCTTCCTTTCCAAAAGATGGTTCAGTTCGAGCTATGCAGAAATTGCAGCTTGTACATAGTGATGTCTGTGGTCCTATGCAGACACCCTCTTTTGGAAATTACCTTTACTTCGTGACTTTCATTGATGATTTTTCCAGGCATGCATGGGTATATCCACTCAAAGCAAAGTACGAAGTGTTCATGTGCTTCAAACAGTTTTTGGTTTTGGCTGAAAATTTGTCAGCATGTAAAATGGGCACCCTCCGTTCTGATCGAGGGGGGGAATATATGTCTTCAGATTTTAATGCATTTTTGGCTGAACGTGGGATAAAACACCAGTGTACAGTGCCGTATACACCTCAACAGAATGGAGTAGCTGAACGAAAGAACAGGTCACTCATGGAGATGGCGAGGTGCATGGTCAAAAGTCAGGCTTTACCACATAGTTTCTGGCTTGAGGCTGTCATGTGTGCAGCATATGTACTGAACAGGTGTCCCACTAAAGCGTTGCAGTCTATCACTCCATATGAGGCTTGGCATGACCACAAGCCATCTGTTGCTCATCTGCGTGTTTTTGGTTGTTTGGCATATGCATTAGTGCCTGAACAACATCGCAGAAAATTGGATGATAAGGCAGTAAAATGTATTTTTGTTGGGTATAGTTCTGAAAGCAAAGGCTATCGTCTGTATCATCCACAGACTAAACGCATTCTGGTTAGCCGTGATGTTGTCTTTGTGGAAGATGCTATTCAGCCATTGCTCTCATGTACTAAGGAGACATCTGTTAGCTCCAAAGACATGTATGATACGTTGATGCCTCTTTTTACAGGTGGACAATCTAGTGCTGGTCCTAATGAGGCAACTTCTCAGCCCTTGCAGGTTTCATATGATGATGCAGATCATTCTATTTCTGATGCAGATTTACATGATGCACTTGTTGATGAGAGAGCTGATATTGAGCAGGCAAAAACTATGCCAAAATGGTTGGTGCAGACTTTGCGTGACAGCAAATTAGATGCACCTTTGTCATATCGTACTCGTTCAGGCTCTCATAGTGCCTCCTTTGCATTAGATTGCTATGCTATGGCTGCGTTTAGTCTCTGTGATGAGAATGAGCCTGTTTCTTTTAATGAAGCACAAAATTCAAAAAATTGGATGGCTGCCATGCAATCTGAATATGATGCTATAATGAAGAATGGTACATGGTCTTTATGTGACTTGCCTCCTGGCAAGAAGGCCATTGGCACTAAGTGGGTATACAAGCTTAAGCGTAAACCTGATGGTACAGTTGACAGGTATAAGGCTAGGCTTGTTGCAAAGGGTTATGCGCAGGAAAGAGGCATTGATTTTGATGAGACCTTTGCACCTACATGCCGTATGACTACTGTTCGGAGCATTTGTGCACTTGAAGCCCATCATGGTTGGAATGTACATCAGTTGGACATTAAAACAGCATTTCTGAATGGTGACTTACATGAAGAAGTGTATGTTTTTCAGCCCCGTGGCTTTGTGCAGAAAGGGCATGAAAACCAGGTGTGCAGGTTAAAGAAGGCATTATATGGTTTAAAGCAAGCACCACGTGCTTGGTATGAGAAGATACATGCCTATCTGGTTGCACATGGTTTTGTGAACAGTCCAACTAAAAGCACCTTATATGTTAAGCGTGCTAATGATGTGCTTCTGATCATTGTTGTCTATGTTGATGACATGCTGCTCACTGGTCCTATTGAGAAGCATATTGCTGATTTCAAGGCTGATTTGCATGCCTCATTTGAGATGTCTATTTGGGGCATTTGCATCACTATTTGGGCATTCAGTTTATGCAAGTTGATGGTGGAATGGCTTTGTGTCAAACGAAATATATTGACACATGATTGCAGCTTTTTGGCCTTGAAGACTGTAAGCCTATTGCCACTCCTATGAAGATAGGTTTAGGATTGAGTCTTCATGATGCTGGAGATGCATTTGATGCTGTTCTCTATCAGCAGGCTGTTGGATGCTTGATTTACTTATGCATTACTCGGCCTGATATTCAGTTTGCTGTCTCACAGATGAGTAGGTTTATGCATTGCCCAGGAGTCACGCATTGGAAGGCGGTTAAGCGCATCTTTCGCTACTTGAGTGGTACTCGGCTACTTGGGTTGTTTTATCCCAAGGGGGGATCACTACCGCTAGATTTGCATGCTTTTTTTGACTCAGATTGGGCTGGTTGCTATGACACTCGTGTGTCCACCAGTGGTTTTTGCTTCATGCTTGGTAGCTCATGTATATCTTGGTTGAGCAAGAAGCAGCCTACTGTGGCCACTTCCAGTTGTGAGGCTGAGTATAGGGAAGCTTTCACAGCGATTGTTGAGTGTGTGTGGCTCAGACGCCTTATGGCTGATTTGGGTGTTGGCCAGTCTTCTGCCACCACCATCTTCACTGACAGTCAGAGCGCATTGGCAGTTGCGAGGAACCCTGTGTTCCATGCTCGCACTAAGCACATTGAGGTGCATTATCACTATGTCAGGGAGAGGTTCTCTGCTGGGGAGATCAGCTTGGCATATGTGCCCACGCAGGAGAACATTGCAGACCTTTTCACGAAGGCTCTGCCTAAGGAGAAGTTTGAAGCTTTCCGCAAAGCTTTGGGCTTACTTCCTTTTGTGGAGTGATTTCCACATAGCTTGGCACTTCCTTATACATGAGTGCCAGCTCCTTGTTCACTGCATCACTCCCACGGGGGATTTGTTGATATATTTAGGTAGTGATGTGTGTGAACACACTAGGACCGCCGGGGCACTTTTTTCCCTCTTTAGGAGGTTTTTTTCCCCCGGCTTGTATATACGCCTATTGCCCTAATGGGCTACTTATCTTTGTACATTCTCTAGTAATACATTCAGTATTGTGTGTTTGTGCTCCAAGCTTCTTCTTCTTCCTTGTGCTGTTCGCGTGCTTCCGCAGACGTCTATCTCCAACAATGAGAACCCCAAAAATCTTGGAAATATCCCTCAAATTAGGCATTTTATGTGAAAGACCACCTCTCTTAGGAATATTTTTGGAAGCCATTTCTTGTACTTTACTCCATATTTGTGCAACTTGAGGAGTTCCAAATCTTGAGAAACCCTCGAGAATTTTGCAAGACTTTTTTGCACTCAAATTGGACCTTAAACAAGGATAAGAACCTATTTTTAACTAGATTGGACACTAGAGTGTGAAGAGGATCACTTTAACTCACCTATAAAAGTGAGCTAAAACCTCATTTTTACTTCTTCTCCTTTTTTTTTTCTCCCCTCTAATCAAGTGGGTTTTTCTTGGGAGCTCATGTGTCTTGTCCATGATTGAGACTTGTGTGCATGTGTGCATGTATGCGTGTGCATGTATGCGTGTGCATGTGGGTGAGACTCCTTAATATGTGCATATGTGTGCGTGTGATTCCTAGTGTGCTAAAGGTCTTCATACATCTGACTTGTTTGGATTGACATTAAATGGGTGAGGATCCAATGGTTGAGTCCCATTGGTACATGTGGCATGCGAATGGGTCTACGTTGAACGCTTTGGCACCATTGGTGGGGAAGCATCTTGTTAGTCATCATGCTTGCAGGATTGCATCGTGCAAGGTAAGAGCTTTTGAGGATTATTTTCTTGTTTTGGAATTCATCCCCATTACTTTGAATCCATTTCCATTAGATTTAGGTGAGTGCGTAGTTAAAAATAGTAAAATTTTCATTTTTCAAGTTAGGGTTTTTTTAGTCTATTTTTTAGCTTCATCTTCTTCTTCATTCTCTTCTCTTTGTTGTCACTTCTTTCTCTTTATTCTGTTCTTCTCCTCCCTTGTAAAGGGTTGTGGTACTAGCATATGAGAGGCTAGGTAAGATTTTTCAAGGATTATTTTGTTTTTTGGGAATTCACCCCCATTATTTTTAGTCCATTTCCATTAGATTTAGGTGAATAGGTAGTTATAAATAGTAAATTTTGCATTTTTTGGGTTAGGGTTTTTTAGTTCATTTTTAGTTTCCATTAAACGTGCACATCATCTTCTTGTTCATTCTCTTCTCTTTGTTGTCACTTCTTTCTCTTTATTCTCTTCTTCTCTTCCCTTGGAAAGGGTTGTGGTATTAGCATATGAGAGGCTAGGATCCTATCAAGTAAAAACATAGCTCAAAAGAGACCAAAAAGTGCAAAAATATAGAGCACCCATTAATTGCAAAGGGGGATTTCTAAGGATTTATCTAAGGCTTTTTTTATGTCAATATCTTTGTCTTCTTCTTTTATTGTAATATTTGTAAGATTCTTCAGTAGAATCAGTGGAAAAGTTATTGTCGACTGTTGAATTTTGTGCCCTACCAAAATGTGTTGTGTGTAAAAAAATGACTTGCATGCAAGGGAAGTGTGACTTTTTGAGAGCTTGGGTGGACCAAATCGATAGAGAACCATTCTACACATTGTGTAGAATGTGTTGTGAGTACATATCATAAAATATCCATGAAGATATTTATAATTAAAATGGTAGAAGAATTGAGAAAGTGAATTAAAAAACTACCATGTAATGAGTTATGTTGTATTAAGTCCAATTTTCTCTCATAGCATGCCCAAATGTTTTGAGTTGATTCTCAATTGATATGATATTTTGTTTTAAAATATTGTTCTTGATGTAGTATCCAAACACAATATCATGTGACTTCCACACCTCTACCTCTATCATTGTTGAAAGGCCAATGCTTTCATGGTCCTTTACGACATTGTGTATTGCTCTCCATTGTGATTATATAATGTGGAATGTCGCTTCTTTAAAAGTAAACGAGAAGAATATTTTTTCCTTTAGCCATTGTTGGAGCAAACCAATCACAAATTGGTGATTATACAGATCTTGGAGAATATTTATGGTCAGAATGAAGCAAAGGAAGACATTTGCAAAATTAAGAAGAAGTCAGAATGTTGTCTTGTACACATATGTACATTAGCATAGTCATAGATGACTTAGATCTTTTGTTCAGTAAGAATTATGTACAAATTATCTATAAATACCTTGAGAAAAGTCGGGGCATGTATGAGAGCATATGTGACAATAGTTACAAGTCAAGAATTAGGGAGATAGAAGCAATGAGATAGAAAAAGTGAATTTGTGTTTGCTCTCATCACTCAGTTGTAATTTTCTGAGTTAATGAAGAAATATTGCGCCCGATCTTTTCGTGTCTGCTCCTTCTGTGTTTGATCATTAGCGAAATCCTTTTGAGGATATCTAAGTTGTTAGTTAATGAGCCTGTGACCTGAATTTCAGAGTCTAATTGTAAACAGGCTAGGAGAATTGTGAATAGGAACATTCATATGTGTTGAATGTCTACAGTTCTCTGAAACAGGCGCAAATTTCGTGTTTAATCTTTTGGTCAGTGCTCACTCCATAGTTTAAAGTTTTGTGCAAGCAAGCACTTAATCTTTAAGTTGGAAGGTGATCTACTCGTGGCTAAAAGCATTTGGCAAAACGGGTTAGATATTGTGAGAATCAAAGTTAAGAAGTTAGGGGTGTCTGAATCGACTTCTCAGAAGTACAGTTTCTGACATAGGTAACTTGAGAAGTTGATTTCTCAAGCTACACTTAATCTTTTGGAGTAATTCAACTTGGAATAGTTGCACAATCTCTAGGAGATGATTCGTACAAAGTTTCATCAAAAACTTTACACGTTTGATAAGTCAATATAAGGAAATAGTGCAGCAGACTTTTCTGTGTATCACCTTCTTCACAGATTTGTTCATCTTTTGATAATTAGAAGTTGATCCTCTAAATGTGTGAAAGGTTTTGACTTATTCTTGGTATAGAGGTGCTCTAATCACAAGAATAAGTTGTTCTTTTGGAGATTAACATTCTCCATCAGTGGTATCAGAGCAGGAGACATCAATTTGAAGAAAAGGAGGATCTCGACTGCTGCAGATTCAAGAGATTCAACATTTGAAGGATCAAGAAGTGAAAGCTTGGAGTCAAAGCTCGAGGAGAAGACAAATTGACATCAAGAAAGGCAAAAGGAGTTCAATTCGAAGTAAAGGTACATACATTGTTTGTAAAGCTTGAAGATTTCAATACACAGGTGGATACAAGATGGGAGAAAGCTTGCAGATTGATAAGCTAGATAGGGAGAACTATCCAGCATGGTCCATGAGGATGGAAGCACACCTCATGAGCAAAGATCTTATATCATTTATTACAGGAGATGAAGAAAAACCAGAATTTGCAGATCCAAGTATTCCTACTAGGGAGGAACTTGCAATGTTGAAGACTTGGATGAGAAAGGATGCTCAAGCAAGGAGCATCATTTACATGGCTGTAAATGATTACCTTCTACCTCACATCAGAGGTTTAGAAAGTGCTACAGATGTTTGGAATGCCTTGGAAGAGCATTTCCAAAATACAACTAAGTCAAGGAAGTCCTCACTATGGGCTGAGTTCACAACTTTCAAGAAGAAGAGCTCACAATCAATCTCAGATTATGTGGCAAGAATGAAAGATATTGCAGATAGCTTGGGAGCAGTGGATGAAGATATTGAAGAGGAAAAGTTGGTAAGACAAATACTTACAGGTCTAAGAGGTGATGAGAAGTGGAAGCCTTTTATCTTGTCCATAGAATTGTCACTTGATCACTTTACTCCTGACCTTAATCAATTGCTAGGACATATGCTAACCTTTGAGCAGGATCTTAAAGGAGACAATGATAGAAGTACAAGTCAAGCTATGTACTCCAAAGACAAGAAAAAGAATGGCAAGGGAAAGCAATCAAATGAAGATGAAGGGAATTCAAATCAAGCCAACTTCACAAAAGGGAAGACAAATTTCAGAGGTAAAGGAAGAGGAGGTAAGAACAAGGATAATGCTAAAGCTTGTTGGATTTGTGGCAGAACAAATCATTTGGCAAATGATTGTTGGTATAACAATCAAAGTGGAGGATACAACAATCAGAATTATAGTCAAAGAGGTAGAGGAGGCAGAAACCAAAGAGGCAATTTCAGAGGAAGAGGTGGTAGGACATCATATGGTAGAGGAGGTGGAAGAAACTTCCAATCTCAGTCCTACAACAATAATTATTACAATTATGCATCAGATCAGAAGGATGACATGACTCTTATCTTGAATGCAACTCATGAATCAATGGGAGAAGATCAAAGAGTGTTTTATATTGACTCAGGGTGCAGTAACCATCTGAGTGGGAACCTATCCTTGATGACTGATATGGAAGCAAGGGTGAATGGACATACAGTTCAAACAGGTGACAATACTAAACATAAAGTGGAGAGCATTGGATCAGTAAAGACAAAGAGTGGAAGTACACTTCTGAGTAAGGTACTTTATGTTCCTACTATTCCTAAAAATTTGATAAGTGTAGGGCAAATTGTGGAGAAAGGATATGAAGTAAGATTTACAAATGATGGTGTCTATGTACAAGATCCAAATCAGGGATATAGAACCATAATTGCAGGTAAAAAGGAGGGAAGATTGTTCACTCTCAAAGTCCAAGGTAATGTAGGACATGCATTGTTTACCTATGGAGGTCAAAAGGTATCTGAATTAGACCTATGGCATAAGAGGCTAGGTCATTTCAATGAGAGAGCTATAAAGGAGATGTCAAAGAATCAGATAGTGCTTGGATTGCCAAACATTGAAGGGCAACATATGGTGTACAAGTGTGAAGCTTGTCAATTAGGTAAAGCACATAAAGGTTCTTATAACAAATCAGGGTACAAGTATTCAAATATGCTTGAATTGGTTCATACAGATGTATGGGGACCGTCAAGGGACTATAGCATAAATGGATCCAGATATTATGTGTTGTTTGTTGATGATGCAACCAGGTGGATTACTTTGTATGTAATCAAGGACAAATCAGAAGTCTTCAAGACATTCAAACATTTTCATGCTTATGCAGAAAGGATCACAGGACAAAAGCTAAAGAGGTTAAGATCAGATGGAGGGGGAGAGTATTTCTCAAAAGAGTTTGATGATTATTTGTGGAATG
Organism: Ceratopteris richardii; assembly: GCA_020310875.1. Lineage (NCBI taxonomy): Eukaryota > Viridiplantae > Streptophyta > Polypodiopsida > Polypodiales > Pteridaceae > Ceratopteris > Ceratopteris richardii. The sequence continues at coordinate 108,931,781 of CM035442.1, read as the reverse complement.
CAGGTATCAAAAGAGAAGTAACTTGCAGGTACTCCCCTCAACAAAATGGAGTAGCAGAAAGGAGGAATAGGACTCTTGTAGAGTTTGCAAGAGCCATGATGAAGGAAAAGAATTGTCCAAATTACTTATGGGCAGAAGCTATTAACACTGCAACATATCTTGTGAATAGGTTGCCTTGCAAAGCCTTGGATGGAGGAACCCCTTATGAAGCATGGTGGGGTAAGAAACCTAGTCTTGATCATTGTAAAGTATTTGGATGTATTGCATATGCTTATGTTCCTTCACAATTAAGACATAAGCTAGAACCAAAAGCAGAGAAGTATGTGTTTATTGGATATGATGATAGACAGATGGGTTACAGGTTGTGGAGTCCATCCACAAAACAATTTCTTGTTACTAAAGATGTAACATTTGATGAGCAAAACATGTGGTATACAGGATCACCAAATGAGTATGCAGGTGTTGAAGAAATTCAAAGGAAAGGAAAGGCAAAGGTAAAGGTATGTGAAGAAATTGTTGATGAAGTTGACTCTAGATGTAGAGTGCAGGATCATGTAGAAAAAGGGCCAAGATTTGATCCAGAATCAAATGAGGCTGAAACATCAAGAAGTGCAGAAATTAGAAGATCTACAAGGGAAAGGAAAGAGCCTATAAGGTATAGCTATGATACATCTTTCCTAACAACAAGAGATTATGCTTACATTGTGAAAACAGAAGAAGATCCAACCACTTATGAAGAAGCCAAAGGTAAACAGAATTGGGAGAAGGCAATGCAAGAAGAGTATGATGCTCTACTTGAAAATGAAACTTGGGAATTAGTACCAAGACCAAAGAATCAGAAAGTCATTGGATGCAAGTGGGTATATAAAACAAAGAGGTTTGCAGATGGTAAGGTGTCTAGATTTAAGGCTAGACTTGTGGTTAAAGGTTATGCCCAAACTTATGGGGTAGATTATGATGAAACCTTTAGTCCTGTTGCTAAGATGTCTACAATTAGGACATTGATTGCTATTGCTGCTTGCAAAGGATGGAAATTATCACAATTGGATGTGAAGAATGCATTTCTTAATGGTTACATTGCAGATGAAGTATATATGGAGCAACCAGAAGGCTTCATGGAGTCAATTGGATCAGATTATGTGTGTAAGCTCAAGAGAGCTTTATATGGGTTGAAGCAAGCCCCAAGAGCTTGGAATTACAGATTGGTCAAGTTCTTGAATGAATGTGGATTTCAAGCATCAAAGGCAGATAGTAGCTTGCTAGTGAAGGCAAGTGAAAATGGATATATTTACATGTGCATTTATGTTGATGATATTATTGTTACAGGAACAGATGCTCAAGGAATCAATGAACTCAAGAAGCAAATAGAGAAGGAGTTTAAGATAAGTGACTTGGGAAACTTATCTTATTTTTTAGGAATGCAGATTGTGTATACTCAACATGGAGTATATGTTTCACAAGAGAGATACTTGAAGAATCTTCTAGCCAAGTTTAACATGGAAGATTGCAGGACCTCAACTACACCATTGGAGGTAAATCATAAATTAAGCAGGTATGGAGGTGAAGAGTTCAATGACATGAAGAAATATCAGAGTTTGGTAGGTAGTCTAATCTATGCTACCTTGACAAGGCCAGATCTATCATATGCAGTAGGTGTGTTGTCACAATTCATGCATTGTCCAAAGAAGACTCATTGGATTGCAGCCCAAAGGGTACTCAGATATATCAAAGGAACCCTAAGTGAAGGTTTGTACTATGGTTTCACTTCTGACACAAGAATCAAAGTGTTTAGTGATGCAGATTGGGCAGGTGACTCAGATGATAGAAGGTCTACTCATGGATATCTATGTTATGTTGGAGACAAGTTAGTGTCTTGGTGTTCAAAGAAGCAACACACAGTTGCTTTATCATCCACAGAGGCTGAGTATAAGGGAATGGTAGAAGCTGCAAAAGAAGTTATATGGTTGAAGACCTTGATGAAAAGTTTTGAGACTGATCATAGTACTCCAATAATTTTTGGAGACAATATGAGTTCTTTGTATTTGGCAGCTAACCCTGTTTTTCATGCCAGGACTAAGCATATAGAGATACAGTATCATTTCTTGAGGGAAAAGGTACTTGATAAAGAGATTGAAGTGATGTATACTCCAACAAAAGAACAAGTGGCAGATATGATGACAAAAAGCTTGGATGGACCTAAGCTACAGAGATTCAAGGAGATGGCAGGAGTGAAGAAGAATGGAATAATCACAATTAGTGATTGAGGGGGAGCTGTTGGAGCAAACCAATCACAAATTGGTGATTATACAGATCTTGGAGAATGTTTATGGTCAGAATGAAGCAAAGGAAGACATTTGCAAAATTAAGAAGAAGTCAGAATGTTGTCTTGTACACATATGTACATTAGCATAGTCATAGATGACTTAGATCTTTTGTTCAGTAAGAATTATGTACAAATTATCTATAAATACCTTGAGAAAAGTCGGGGCATGTATGAGAGCATATGTGACAATAGTTACAAGTCAAGAATTAGGGAGATAGAAGCAATGAGATAGAAAAAGTGAATTTGTGTTTGCTCTCATCACTCAATTGTAATTTTCTGAGTTAATGAAGAAATATTGCGCCCGATCTTTTCGTGTCTGCTCCTTCTGTGTTTGATCATTAGCGAAATCCTTTTGAGGATATCTAAGTTGTTAGTTAATGAGCCTGTGACCTGAATTTCAGAGTCTAATTGTAAACAGGCTAGGAGAATTGTGAATAGGAACATTCATATGTGTTGAATGTCTACAGTTCTCTGAAACAGGCGCAAATTTCGTGTTTAATCTTTTGGTCAGTGCTCACTCCATAGTTTAAAGTTTTGTGCAAGCAAGCACTTAATCTTTAAGTTGGAAGGTGATCTACTCGTGGCTAAAAGCATTTGGCAAAACGGGTTAGATATTGTGAGAATCAAAGTTAAGAAGTTAGGGGTGTCTGAATCGACTTCTCAGAAGTACAGTTTCTGACATAGGTAACTTGAGAAGTTGATTTCTCAAGCTACACTTAATCTTTTGGAGTAATTCAACTTGGAATAGTTGCGCAATCTCTAGGAGATGATTCGTACAAAGTTTCATCAAAAACTTTACACGTTTGATAAGTCAATATAAGGAAATAGTGCAGCAGACTTTTCTGTGTATCACCTTCTTCACAGATTTGTTCATCTTTTGATAATTAGAAGTTGATCCTCTAAATGTGTGAAAGGTTTTGACTTATTCTTGGTATAGAGGTGCTCTAATCACAAGAATAAGTTGTTCTTTTGGAGATTAACATTCTCCATCAGCCATCAATAGATGGATTTTTGGGAAGACCTTTGATGCCTTGATGATTCTAAATTTCCTCCATGCATTCCAATTTCACTTAATACCCTTTGTAATTTAGAGATAGCAATATTTCTACAAGATTCTAGTAGATAAATAAGCTTCTCTACAATTTGACAAAATGCATGCAATACATAAATATGGGCATAATTTTGTCAATGGGATAGGTAAGATGGGTTTGAATTCTTGATCTATATGTACCCTATTGGGTGTACACTTTACCCAGTTAGATCTAATCTACTCGCAAGGTCCATGAAATATATAACAAGGGACTTAGTGTTACCTCCTTTGTGTATATTGTACATACATTTGAAGGCATTAAGATCCATTAGCATATGTTTCATTAGGGAAAAAATGAACCCTACATGGACCCTCTAAGGATACCTAATGTTTAGGGCTTAATCTTAATCTTGTGCTTAAGGGAACAAAGTGCATTTAATAGATCACTTTCTAGTAGGTTGAAGTGGGATTTTTTTTTAGGTTGTGTGATGATCTATTGGATTTCAAGGTCTGTGGAAGCACATCAACAACACAAGGAAGAAGAAGAAGCTTGGAGCACAACACAATACAAAATGTATTACCAAGTGAATGTACAAAGATAAGTGACCCATTAGAGCTATAGGCATATATACAACCGGGGAAAAAACCTCCTAAAGAGGGAAAAAGGTACCCTGACAATCCTAAGTGTGTTCACATATATCACTACCAAAATATATCAACAAATTCCCCTTGGGAGTGATGTGATGAACAAGGAGTTGGCATTCATGTATAAGGAAGTGCCAAGCTATGTGGAAAGAGATCAATCCACAAAAGGAATTAAGTCCAAAGATTTGTGAAAAGCTTCAAATGTCTCCCTAGGTAGAGCCTTTGTGAAAAGGTCTGCAACATTATCTTGTGTGCGCATAAGCCAAATTGATCTCTCTAGTAGAGAACCTCTCCCTGACATAATGATAGTGCATCTATTATCAGGATCTAATTCATGTGCACACAGAGGTTATGAATACTGAAAACACTCAAAAAAATAGATACGCAAGGAGATGAGACAAAATGTAGTATTGGGTGCAATCCCCTCCCCCCCCAATGCACTTTGTTTCGATAGTCCACAGAGTGCATGTATTCATAGGATTTTTTATTATGTAAAAAATAGTGGTTACATGAGCATGGCTTCAAAAAGCATGCGTGAAAGTAAAAGTTGGTCTCTTTTGTAGAGAGCCGTTGCTTTTAATAATAGAAATCATGGTCTACAACGATAATTATCGTAACCACTAATTTTACTAATTGTTTAAAAATAGAACCCTCTACGTGAGTTTATTTACAAATTATATAAAATATAAATCCGATTATTGATGTCCATCCTTTCACGCCTTTCACACCCTCATGAACCTTCAACTACTATATCAAAACACCAGAAACATTAATACATTAATAAATTAACACTCCAAAAATTCCTTGTTCGACAGATTCCATAATTCATAACATGACCCTCAGTTGAAAAAGCAGCTGAACTTAGTTGATAAAATAAAAATAAACATGGATGGCCAATCACGTGTTCCATCAGTGAAAGAAAATAAGCATGTTCCATGTAAAAACACATGCATGGAAATTTTCATGGAAGAGTTACATTAATGTGTATGTGTATGAGATGTAGAAATTAAGTGATCATAATGGGGTGTTAATTGTGTTTTACATATCCATTAACATTCTTTAATAGAGAGATTTTTGTGATCAACTAAATATCGATGATATTGAGTACCTATGTGTGTAGTAGTGACATCATGTTCAATGATTTTCTCAGGAAGTCAAATTTTTTATTGTTCTTCAATTAAAGGAGGGTCATCTAAAAGTGGAATGAGTGTCGTAAAGTTCCTTTAAATTGTTTGAGTAAACTAATATGAAAAGAGTTATGTATATTCCAATGTGATGGTATATCTAATCGAAATGAATTATCATTGATTTTTTGTATAATGCCAAATGGTCCATAATAGCGTGGTGAAAGTTTAATTTTTGGATGCTGCAAAATATTTTTGAGACAACTTTTAATGATAGGCAATCATACAAGATCATTTTCCTTGAATTCCTTGGCTAATTGTTTTGTATTGACATTACGTTTATAATATGCTTGACTTTTCCTAATGTGCTCGTGAACATCATGAAGTATAGAAATGTGATCTTGAGCAATAGAATCAGCCATTGGAATTTGAGTTTGAGTGAGTGACATGGGAGTGGGAAGCCTTTTACCATAAACAATTTCAAAAGTTACACGACTATTAGTGGTGTGTGTGGTGTTATTAGTGGGACTATCTAATGAATAATAACACAATAAATCAAGAATAGTATTGTTTATAGCCTCACTTTGTCCATTACTTTTGGGATGAAATGTAGAGCTAAAATCTATTTTAGAACCAAAATGTTGAAATACGGCGCCCAAAAATAATTACAAAATCTAACATCACGATCAAATAACATTACTTTAGGAAACCCATGATGTGGGGAAATGCATTTAATGAATAATTTTGTAGCATGAGGTGTAGAAAATCTACAAGTATGCATATTTACTTAACCTATCAACTATTTTCCAAATCATATCGTTATGTGATTGTGAAGCCTCTGGTGGTCTCGAGGAGTCCCCTCACTTTTGAGGGCATGTCTGCACAGGGTACGAGTTCGACAGATCAATCAAGTGCGTGCCATCATTCTACACGGAGATCGATATGCATATTTACTTAACCTATCAACTATTTTCCAAATCATATCGTTATGTGATTGTGAAGCCTCTGGTGGTCTCGAGGAGTCCCCTCACTTTTGAGGGCATGCCTGCACAGGGTACGAGTTCGACAGATCAATCAAGTGCGCGCCATCATTCTACACGGAGATCGATATCAGTTCTGCCGCCCAGCCACGTACTACTCACTTAAATCTCTCTCTCTCTCTCATTGATTGAGTCCAATGATCTACACATGAGTGCCACATGGCACTCATGTGTGAATCCTCTAAATGGGGTTAAGAGGTGGTTCACACCTCCTCCATTTATTGACTCCATATAACATTTCCTTCCTCTTACTCCATTTTTGTCCTCAAAACTAGTACTGGAAGGTCTAAAAGAAAGAGATAATCAAGGGAATAGTACTCCCACTATATCCCCATGTATAGAAATACATGGTCTTGTCTCCGTGTTGTTTCCCCATATCCTTCCCCTTAAGAAGACTCTTGGGAAGGTAGTCTAAAGTTGGGAAACCGTCTCTGAAGGGTGCTAACCCGCTCCCACGTGGCACTATCTTCTGAACTATCTTTCCACTTTACTAGACACTCTTCATACAAGTGACTTCTCGTCCGTTTCTCTCGAGTGCATAGTATGCTCTCAGGCTCATGTGGAATAGACTGAACAGAAATAGGCTTTACTACCTCACTATCTGGAATGAGGTTGTCAGATTCACCCAGCCTTTTCTTAAGCCGGCTAACATGAAAAACTGGATGAATTTGACTATTTTCTGGAAGTTGGAGCTGGTAAGCCATCTTTCCTATTCTCTTAAGTATTTGGAAAGTTCCACAATACCTAGGAGATAGTTTTGGACAAAGTCCCGTCTTCATGGTTTCAGACCTAGATGGAACTCTAAGATAGACTTGCTCTCCTACCTCAAAGTTGATATCTCTCCTTTGAGGGTCAGCATAGGCTCTAGTTCTATCTTGAGCTCTCCTAATTTTGTCCTTAGCAAGCCTAAGCATATCGTTCATGTCTTCCAAGAAGTCCTTTGTAGCTTGAACTTTTTCATTCTGCAACCCTACTGCATAAGGAGCTCTTGGCTGAAACCCATACATAAGCATAAATGGACTATGCCCAGTGGAAGAGTGCTTGGCACTATTATATGCAAACTCTACTATAGGTAAGTACTCTTCCCAATTAGTTTGGCTTTCATTCACATATGCTCGAAGCATATCCTCTAGGATTTGGTTAACCCTCTCTGTTTGCCCATCCGACTGTGGATGCTCGGTCGTACTCATGCTAAGTTTCGTATCCAACCTTTTGAAGTCTGCTCTCCAAAAGTGGCTAGTAAACTTCCTATCCCGATCAGAAATTATGTCTAAAGGAAGACCATATAACTGGTATAGGTTCTCCACAAAAAGTCTAGCCAACTCTGGTGTCTTCACTGTAGTACGTGTCAGGATAAACCTAGCCATTTTGGTTAATCTATCCACAATTACCCAGACTGAGTCGTGCCCTCTTTGTGTCTTAGGTAATCCGACTTTAAAGTCCATGGAGATACTCTCCCACTTCCCATTAGGAATATCCAATGGGTGGAGTAGTCCTCCAATCCTCAATCTCTCAGCTTTGTTGACCTGGCATTTGTTGCACTTAAGTACATATTCTAGGACATCCTTATGAAGTCCAGGCCAATAAAACTGCCTCTTAACAAGATCATAAGTCTTGTTAACTCCTGGGTGTCCCGCACTAGGTGTGTCATGACACTCATACAAAATATGCCATCTCATCTCCCTATCTCTAGGGACACACACCTTACCTTTATATAATAGATATCCATCATGGACGCTCTAGTTCTTCCACTTGAATCTTTCTTGAGTAACCATCGATACTCTATCCTCATTGGAAACCCGTATATCACGATCCCCATTCTCTATGGCTTCCCAAATCTTGGAATATGCAAGATCAAGCCTACATTTTCCTCTAAGGGACTCAAGTAGCTCACTAGTGATCTGAGTAAAACTCAGTCCATTGAGCATAGGCATGCGGCTAAGTGAATCAGCCACTACATTAAACTTTCCCTTCCTATACCTAAGCTCATAATCAAACTCTTGAAGGGTCTCTGCCCATCGGCTTTACGACCTTTAAGGTCTGTTTGATTAGAGAACCACTTAATGCTCTCTTGATCAAACACTATCGTAACTTTGGCACATATAAATAATGACGCCACTTCTTCAAAGCATGGACTATTGCATACAACTCCTTCTCATAGACGGACTAATTCTTCTGAGCCGGTTCTAGTTTCTTACTCTCAAAAGCTACTGGTGGACCATCCTGTACTAGAATCGCTCCTATAGCAAAGTCACTCGTGTCAGTCTCAACCACAAATGGTTTGTTGGGATCTACTATGTGTAAAAGTGGAGCTGTAGCAATTGCTACTTTCAACTTTTCCATACTTTGCTTCTGTTCATCTCCCCAATGAAAGGCTTTCCCTTTCCCTTTAAGCTGTTCCGTCATCGGGACAATAATCTTGGCATAGTTCTTAATGAATATTCGATAGAAACCTGATAAACCTAGGAAGATCTGTAGCTCTTCCAGGTTCCTTGGATGTGGCCATTCCATAATAGCCCTTACTTTTTCAGGATCCATCTGGATCCATCCTGGGAGACTATATGCCCAAGGTATCTAACCTTTGTCTTGAAAAATTCACACTTTGATTCCTTAGCAAAGAGTGAATTTTCTCTTAGCACTTGAAATACTTTCCTCAAGTGTTCCAAGTGCTGTTCTTCTGATACACTATAGATCAAAATGTCATCCAAAAAGTCTACCACAAAGTGTCCTAGATAAGGCCGTAAAACACTATTCATGAGTTTCATGAAAGTGGCCGGAGCATTGGTGAGACCAAAAGGCATCACCAAAAACTCATAGTGCCCATATCTAGTCCTAAATGCAGTCTTAGGGACATCCTCTACCCTAATCCTCATCTGATGATATCCTGATCTAAGGTCAAGCTTGGTAAAATACCTAGCTTGATGTAATTGATCAAATAGATCTTCCAATCTAGGCATTGGAAATCTATTTTTGATAGTTACCTTATTAAGTGCTCTATAGTCTATACATAATCTCATAGAGCCATCTTTCTTTTTAACTAGGAGCATTGGCGATGCCCAAGGTGAGTTACTAGGTTTGATGAAGCCTTTATCTAAATAATCCTGCAATTGCTTCTCAATCTCCTCATGCTGAGAAACACTAAGCCTATAAGGTGGTCTACAAATAGGGTTAGTGTTAGTAACAATCTCTATGGCATGGTCAATGTCCCCTCTCTCAGGTGGTAGCCCTCTAGGTAAGTCAGTGGGAAAAACATCTCTGTACTCAAACATAAGATCCTTAAAACTTTTAACCACACACTCATGCAAAAAAGAATAGTAGAAAGTCATGTTCATATTTACATTCCTAGCATGAAAATATACATCAGATGAGCTGTCTGTACAAAGCTCCATATCATGACTATACAATAAAAACATGTCCTGTACATGCTGAGAATAACAGAGACTATACAACTCTAGTGATGAAATGAGAGGTGCACTAGGTACATCTCTCTCTCCCTGAATACAAACTTTACTTCCATTTTTTTCAAATTCGAGTGTGTTGTTTTGATAGCTGCATTTAAGTGTGTCTCCCAACCCCCATAGCCACTCTCTTCCTAAGACTAGATATATCCTTCCATATTCATAATTTGGAAGTCCATATAATCCGTATAGTCTTGCATCTTGACTTCCAAATTGGATACCATAGTATCCCATATTCTTTTATCTTGCCCTTGCATCATAGATACAATGTATTTATGTGCACTAGGCTGCTGGGGAATCTTTAATTTCTTGACCAAAGCATAGTTTATAAAATTATGAGTAGCCGAGTCATCTATCATGACCCACACCCTGGTCCCGTATACACTACCATGTAGCTTAACTAAGTCATGTGGTCCAAACTGTGGTGACCATAATGACTGAGTCAAACAACAGGTGTGCTCTATATCCTCGTGCATCACCTCCACTCCCTTACAGCTAGAGCTGCCATGAATAGGAAGGGTCTGCACTAGGTGGACCGCCTTCTTGCCCTTTTCGGGGGCCGTACTAGACTCTGGTCCTTTCTTCTTTTCTTCCCCCTTCTTGAGTGGATAGTTCCACTGTGAATGGCTAGGAGATAGACACTTAAAACACAAGTTCTCTGTTTTGGCCCTCTCAAACTGATCTGTGGATAATCTAGGCCCTTACGATCTTTGTTTTTTAATAAAAACTTTGTTTTTCCCAAAAGGCAACTTCTTCTTGAAGTTAGTCGTACTAAGAGGCTTGAGGGGCTGATCCGTCTCCATAGGAGTATACTGAGGACAGTTATGGTCCTCATAGGTCTGTGCATATTTGATCGCCTCCTCAAATGTCTTAGGCGCATTCCTTCTGACTTCCCTCTTTATGGCTTTGTCTAAGCCCCTAACAAACCCTCTGGTCTTCTGGAAATCATCTAATCCCTTAAGTTTCAAAATGATCTCTCTATAGTGGGATAGGTAGACTGAAAGAGGCCTACCTCTCTGAGTAATCCTATGCCACTCATCCCAATTCCTCTCCTCCTCGTTCTCAGGAAGAAATTCTTTAAGAAAAAGAGTTTCAAACTGAGTCCAGTCAGTAGGGATAGAGTTCACCTCCTTAAGACTCATCCACCACTTATAAGCACGCGGGCTGAGGGAAAGACTCGCCTCTAGCACACGGTACTCTGGTGGGGTGCCCTTTAATTGATGCAAATCATGCCACTTTTGTAAAAAAGTATAGATTGCATCCTTATTCCTGTCTCGGTCATCCCCCGTAAAGGTAGGTGGCTTCAAGTCTTTCAAGAGGGGAGCTTCCATAGAGCTCTCTCCTTTATGCTTACTAGGAAGAGAAGTATCTTTCCTAGTGAGCTCTAGAGGAATAGGAGGGGTCTCTCTTTCCTTCCTAGCTAGGAAAGAGGTGACACTAGTCTCAAGTGAGATCATTTGAGCCTTAAGCTGCTGTATAAGAGATGTGATGCTACCAAGATCTTTCTCTAATTTAAGGGTTTGGTCTTTCAAGTCTATGAATTGGTCACGAGTGACAAATTCATCTATAAGTTCTTCATAAGTATATTCTTCTTGTGCAGGCTCTTTCTCTTCTAAGTTCTCTTGTATTTCTTGCCCTATTTCTACTTCGTCCATTCTAGAATCAGGATCCTCTAGTTGCTCTTTAGATGGAGAAGTGTTTTCAACTACTTGTTTGCCTTTAAATTCCATGTTATACTACCCTTCCCCCATTTGCTAACTAGAGTATATGAAAATGAACGGAAGTAAAGCTCAAATATGCAAGAAGAAGAGAAATATATCACAAGAGCACTTCCCTGTTACAAGGTGCATACTTGAGATAATGTTGCAGATGCTTTGACTAA
>CM035442.1:108905279-108910279 GCA_020310875.1 Ceratopteris richardii | reverse complement strand
TTTTGGAGTAATTCAACTTGGAATAGTTGCGCAATCTCTAGGAGATGATTCGTACAAAGTTTCATCAAAAACTTTACACGTTTGATAAGTCAATATAAGGAAATAGTGCAGCAGACTTTTCTGTGTATCACCTTCTTCACAGATTTGTTCATCTTTTGATAATTAGAAGTTGATCCTCTAAATGTGTGAAAGGTTTTGACTTATTCTTGGTATAGAGGTGCTCTAATCACAAGAATAAGTTGTTCTTTTGGAGATTAACATTCTCCATCAGTGGTATCAGAGCCGGAGACATCAATTTGAAGAAAAGGAGGATCTCGACTGCTGCAGATTCAAGAGATTCAACATTTGAAGGATCAAGAAGTGAAAGCTTGGAGTCAAAGCTCGAGGAGAAGACAAATTGACATCAAGAAAGGCAAAAGGAGTTCAATTCGAAGTAAAGGTACATACATTGTTTGAAAAGCTTGAAGATTTCAATACACAGGTGGATACAAGATGGGAGAAAGCTTGCAGATTGATAAGCTAGATAGGGAGAACTATCCAGCATGGTCCATGAGGATGGAAGCACACCTCATGAGCAAAGATCTTATATCATTTATTACAGGAGATGAAGAAAAACCAGAATTTGCAGATCCAAGTATTCCTACTAGGGAAGAACTTGCAATGTTGAAGACTTGGATGAGAAAGGATGCTCAAGCAAGGAGTATCATCTACATGGCTGTAAATGATTACCTTCTACCTCACATCAGAGGTTTAGAAAGTGCTACAGATGTTTGGAATGCCTTGGAAGAGCATTTCCAAAATACAACTAAGTCAAGGAAGTCCTCACTATGGGCTGAGTTCACAACATTCAAGAAGAAGAGCTCACAATCAATTTCAGATTATGTGGCAAGGATGAAAGATATTGCAGATAGCTTGGGAGCAGTGGATGAAGACATTGAAGAAGAAAAGTTGGTAAGACAAATACTTACAGGTCTAAGAGGTGATGAGAAGTGGAAGCCTTTTATATTGTCCATAGAATTGTCACTTGATCACTTTACTCCTGACCTTAATCAATTGCTAGGACACATGCTAACCTTTGAGCAGGATCTTAAAGGAGACAATGATAGAAGTACAAGTCAAGCTATGTACTCCAAAGATAAGAAAAAGAATGGCAAGGGAAAGCAATCAAATGAGGATGAAGGGAATTCAAATCAAGCCAACTTCACAAAAGGGAAGACAAATTTCAGAGGTAAAGGAAGAGGAGGTAAGAACAAAGATAATGCTAAAGCTTGTTGGATTTGTGGCAGAACAAATCATTTGGCAAATGATTGTTGGTATAACAATCAAAGTGGAGGATACAACAATCAGAATTATAGTCAAAGAGGCAGAGGAGGCAGAAACCAAAGAGGCAATTTCAGAGGAAGAGGTGGTAGGACATCATATGGTAGAGGAGGTGGAAGAAACTTCCAATCTCAGTCCTACAACAATAATTATTACAATTATGCATCAGATCAGAAGGATGACATGACTCTTATCTTGAATGCAACTCATGAATCAATGGGAGAAGATCAAAGAGTGATTTATATTGACTCAGGGTGCAGTAACCATCTCAGTGGGAACCTATCCTTGATGACTGATATGGAAGCAAGGGTAAATGGACATACAGTTCAAACAGGTGACAATACTAAACATAAAGTGGAGAGCATTGGATCAGTGAAGACAAAGAGTGGAAGTACACTTCTGAGCAAGGTACTTTATGTCCCTACTATTCCTAAAAATTTGATAAGTGTAGGGCAAATTGTGGAGAAAGGATATGAGGTAAGATTTACAAATGATGGTGTCTATGTACAAGATCCAAATCAGGGATATAGAACCATAATTGCAGGTAAAAAGGAGGGAAGATTGTTCACTCTCAAAGTCCAAGGTAATGTAGGACATGCATTGTTTACTTATGGAGGTCAAAAGGTATCTGAATTAGACCTATGGCATAAAAGGCTAGGTCATTTCAATGAGAGAGCTATAAAGGAAATGTCAAAGAATCAGGTGGTGCTTGGATTGCCAAATATTGAAGGACAACATATGGTGTACAAGTGTGAAGCTTGTCAATTAGGTAAAGCACATAAAAGTTCTTATAACAAATCAGGGTACAAGTATTCAAACATGCTTGAATTGGTTCATACAGATGTATGGGGTCCCTTCAAGGGACTATAGTATAAATGGATCCAGATATTATGTGTTGTTTGTTGATGATGCAACCAGGTGGATTACTTTGTATGTAATCAAGGACAAATCAGAAGTCTTCAAGACATTCAACATTTCCATGCTTATGCAGAAAGGATCACAGGACAAAAGCTAAAGAGGTTAAGATCAGATGGAGGGGGAGAGTATTTCTCAAAAGAGTTTGATGATTATTTGTGGAATGCAGGTATCAAAAGAGAAGTGACTTGCAGGTACTCCCCTCAACAAAATGGAGTAGCAGAAAGGAGGAATAGGACTCTTGTAGAATTTGCAAGAGCCATGATGAAGGAAAAGAATTGTCCAAATTACTTATGGGCAGAGGCCATTAACACTGCAACATACCTTGTGAATAGGTTGCCTTGCAAAGCCTTGAATGGAGGAACCCCTTATGAAGCATGGTGGGGTAAGAAGCCTAGTCTTGATCATTGTAAAGTATTTGGATGTATTGCATATGCTTATGTTCCTTCACAATTAAGACATAAGCTAGAACCAAAAGCAGAGAAGTATGTGTTTATTGGATATGATGATAGACAAATGGGTTACAGGTTGTGGAGTCCATCCACAAAGCAATTTCTTGTTACTAAAGATGTAACATTTGATGAGCAAAACATGTGGTATACAGGATCACCAAATGAGTATGCAGGTGTTGAAGAAATTCAAAGGAAAGGAAAGGCAAGGTAAAGGTATGTGAAGAAATTGTTGATGAAGTTGACTCTAGATGTAGAGTGCAGGATCATGTAGAAGAAGGGCCAAGATTTGATCCAGAATCAAATGAGGCTGAAACATCAAAAAGTGCAGAAATCAGAAGATCTACAAGGGAAAGGAAAGAGCCTATAAGGTATAGCTATGATACATCTTTCCTAACAACAAGAGATTATGCTTACATTGTGAAAACAGAAGAAGATCCAAATCACTTATGAAGAAGCCAAAGGTAAACAGAATTGGGAGAAGGCAATGCAAGAAGAGTATGATGCTCTACTTGAAAATGAAACTTGGGAATTAGTACCAAGACCAAAGAATCAGAAAGTCATTGGATGCAAGTGGGTATACAAAACAAGAGGTTTGCAGATGGTAAGGTGTCTAGATATAAGGCTAGACTTGTGGTTAAAGGTTATGCCCAAACTTATGGGGTAGATTATGATGAAACCTTTAGTCCTGTTGCTAAGATGTCTACAATTAGGACATTGATTGCTATTGCTGCTTGCAAAGGATGGAAATTATCACAATTGGATGTGAAGAATGCATTTCTTAATGGTTACATTGCAGATGAAGTATATATGGAGCAACCAGAAGGGTTCATGGAATCAATTGGATCAGATTATGTGTGTAAGCTCAAGAGAGCTTTATATGGGTTGAAGCAAGCCCCAAGAGCTTGGAATTACAGATTGGTCAAGTTCTTGAATGAATGTGGATTTCAAGCATCAAAGGCAGATAGTAGCTTGCTAGTGAAGGCAAGTGAAAATGGATATATTTACATGTGCATTTATGTTGATGATATTATTGTTACAGGAACAGATGCTCAAGGAATCAATGAACTCAAGAAGCAAATAGAGAAGGAGTTTAAGATAAGTGACTTGGGAAACTTATCTTATTTCTAGGAATGCAGATTGTGTATACTCAACATGGAGTATATGTTTCACAAGAGAGATACTTGAAGAATCTTTTGATCAAGTTTAACATGGAAGATTGCAAGACCTCAACCACTCCATTGGAGGTAAATCATAAATTAAGCAGGTATGGAGGTGAAGAGTTCAATGACATGAAGAAATATCAGAGTTTGGTAGGTAGTCTAATCTATGCTACTTTGACAAGGCCAGACCTATCATATGCAGTAGGTGTGTTGTCACAATTTATGCATTGTCCAAAGAAGACTCATTGGATTGCAGCCCAAAGGGTACTTAGATATATCAAAGGAACCCTAAGTGAAGGTTTGTACTATGGTTTCACTTCTGACACAAGAATCAAAGTGTTTAGTGATGCAGATTGGGCAGGTGACTCAGATGATAGAAGGTCTACTCATGGATATCTATGTTATGTTGGAGACAAGTTAGTGTCTTGGTGTTCAAAGAAGCAACACACAGTTGCTTTATCATCCACAGAGGCTGAGTATAAGGGAATGGTAGAAGCTGCAAAAGAAGTTATATGGTTGAAGACCTTGATGAAAAGTTTTGAGACTGATCATAGTACTCCAATAATTTTTGGAGACAATATGAGTTCTTTGTATTTGGCAGCTAACCCTGTTTTTCATGCCAGGACTAAGCATATAGAGATACAGTATCATTTCTTGAGGGAAAAGGTACTTGATAAAGAGATTGAAGTGATGTACACTCCAACAAAAGAACAAGTGGCAGATATGATGACAAAAAGCTTGGATGGACCTAAGCTACAGAGATTCAAGAGATGGCAGGAGTGAAGAAGAATGGAATAATCACAATTAGTGATTGAGGGGGAGCTGTTGGAGCAAACCAATCACAAATTGGTGATTATAAAGATCTTGGAGAATGCTTATGGTCAGAATGAAGCAAAGGAAGACATTTGCAAAATTAAGAAGAAGTCAGAATGTTGTCTTGTACACATATGTACATTAGCATAGTCATAGATGACTTAGATCTTTTGTTCAGTAAGAATTATGTACAAATTATCTATAAATACCTTGAGAAAGTCGGGGCATGTATGAGAGCATATGTGACAATAGTTACAAGTCAAGAATTAGGGAGATAGAAGCTATGAGATAGTGGAAAGTGAATTTGTGTTTGCTCTCATCACTCAGTTGTAATTTTCTG
>CM035442.1:108859680-108869680 GCA_020310875.1 Ceratopteris richardii | reverse complement strand
TTGATAATTTTTTTCGAACAAAGATGGGAGTGTATCTCCCAATCCATAGGTAAGATTGAGGTGTCTAAGGAATCATTGGAAAGATCTCAAAGTGAGCTTGCATTGGATTATACTTGATTGAAGGTTTAAGATATTGAGAATGGGTGAGAAGAAGGTTCAAGATATTGAGGTGAGACTAAGGGGTTCAAGATACTGAGGTTGAGAACAAGAGGTTCAAGAAAACTTGTGTGGATGAGGACATCAATTCAAGAGCCTAAGGTAGTTCAGGAGTCAATCACTGAGGAAAATGATTGAACAAGGGTGGAAGAATGTCATAAAGTGACAAATAGGAGATTGTTGAACCACATCCTAAGAGGGAGGATTAGGAAGTAATCCTTAACCATGGCTTTTGGGGCAAGTGTTTAGCCTATCAAACTCCTAACCAACATGTCACGAATTCAAATCCCCTTAAATGTAATAGTCTTGAACCTTAGGGTTAAGTCTCTAAAGTTGAGTAACTTAGGGATTGGAAGCTTTTCTTAACCATGATTTGTACATGAGAGCTTGGAGGGTCTTCTTTTAGAAGGCATGTGATTTCCTAAGCTTGGAAACCATGTGATCACATTGGGAGCCCATGTGATGGAAGGTACAGATGTCCGCTTGAGGGTGAGTTACCCCCTTAGCCTGGAATATATATTTGAGGGGTTGGTTCGGTGGATACATGCATCTCTCTCCCTAATGTGACCTTGATGGTTAAATACTTAGTTGATTTGTTGTGGAGGCTATAGCCCTCGCACAACAGTGGCATGAGAGCATGGAATAATGTCATAACGTGATAGATAGAAGATGGTTGAACCATGCCCTAAGAGGGAGGATTAGGAAGTAATCATAAACCATGGCTTTTGGAATTAGACTCCTAATTAGGAGGTCATGAGTTAAAATCTCTCTAGATGTAACATGGGTATTCGAGCCTAACTAAGCTTGGGCAAGGTGGATGGAAAGGTGAGTGTGGCACTTTGAGAAATTTTCCCAACAAAGATGGGAGTGTGTACTCCAAACCATATGTTAGATTGAGATATGTAAGGTATCGTTGAAAAGCTCTCAGTGTGAAATCCCATTGGGTAGTAGTTGATTGAGGGTTCAAGATCACAAGGATGGGTTAGAACAAGGTTCAAGATATTGAAGTTGAGAACAAGGGGTTCAAGGAGATACCAAGGTTGCGAACAAGAAGTTCAAGAAATTGTGTGAGGGTGAGGACATCAATTCAAGGTCCCTAGGGAGTTCAAGAGACAATCATTGAGGATAATTATCAACCAAGGGGGAGAATTTCATAAAGTGACATGTAGGAGATGGTTGAACCATGCCCGAAGAGGGAGCCTTAGGAAATAATCCTCAACCATGGCTTTTGGGACAAGTGGTTAGACCATCTGACTCCTAACTGGGAGGTCATGAGTTCAAATCTCCCTAAATGTAACAATTCCCTTGGATGGAATCAATTGAGATCTCTCAAACACAACTGCTCATGAAACTTTGAGACTAATATGAGTTGTCATCCTACTTAAGATGCATTAGAAGTTACACAAGGAAGTGTAAGATCTCGTTGAAACTTATCTCTACAATCTTTTCAAATAACTCTTTAAATATCTCTAATACTTAGAGTAATCATTAAATATTCTATGCTTGCAAGTATACAGGAATTCTTAGCCATAATATGGCAAGAAGACCTAATTTTTTTAATGTAGCTTCTTATCTTTTTTCCATACTATGTAGACTTTACACAAAGTATTTGATACCTAAGTATCACTCTAGGAAGGAATATTCTAGATTACTTGACTTCAAGAGTTTTAGCTAGCATGACTTTGTAAGTAACTAGTTTTAGTTCTTTCCTAATGTCATGCTCTAACTTAAAAGTAATCTATCTTCTTAGAAAGATACATGCATTTAGTTACTTTCATATAATTAACAAACACCAATATGTTTCATTCATGAAAATGCATGTGCTCACATGCCCAAACTGATTCAAGCATTCCTTTGCTTCAAGTATGCTTTACATGCATGGACTTCATGCAGGTTATGCACAAACATACTATTTATGCTTCCTTTTAATGTATCAACGTGCTAATACATATGCTTGCATGCATCAAAAACCTTTGTAATGGAAGAGAATCTTGGTATGTGCATAAGAGATATCTTTATACTTAAATTTGTGCATGAAAACTATTCTTTTGGGAATAGAGTGCACAACATCCTTTTTCCATGCATGAAGTCGAAGAGACTACTTATATATGCATGCAAGTAGTTGATGTTTTTTCACTACATATATGCTTGCCCAAAACTTTAGCTTTCAATTAAGAATATAAAAAATTGATTTTTGATATATGTGCTTCAATGATGATCTTTTGCAAAAAATAATGAAAGACATGGTATGCAAATGAGAACATAACTTGGAGAATACTTATCTTCATCTCAAGCTTCATGCATCCTTTGATCCGTGAGAAGAGCCATCATCCATCAAATCATATCGTCCCTTTGAATTAGGTTGAAAATAAACATCCAAACTTTGTCTTAGTAGCTCATTCAATTGGATTGTTTGGCTCCTTTCCCTTTGCCACTCAATCCTTAAAAATAGATAAAATTATCCTCCACAACTACTTGTGGAATAAAGAAGGAATGTATTCTGGCATAACAATGAGGATGCTATGCTATTCCACTAGAAGTGCCTTCAATGAAGAAGCTAGTCCGAGTACAATACAACAGGAGGAAGTTTTCCACACACCTGCACCAAGAGTAGTGGAACTTGAAACCAGCACTCCACAAATCCTAGAATCACACGTGTCACCACCCATCTATGATGTTTATGACTTTCCCTTATCTTTTCGGATTCAGTCTCCACCACTTGCATCAACCACATGTATCGCATCATAAACACAAAGCTATCCTCCATACATGAGAAACCAGATGATAGGGGTGTTGCAACATTTTGAACAATTATCCAAAGAGCATTACGATTTCAAGCAAAGGATTGAATAAGCTGATTAGATGTTGGTAGAAAAAGATAAAATCATTGAGGATCTATGGATCAAGCTAGAAAAAGAACAAGAATCCAATCTTGTTGCTAATAAGCAAGAGATATATGGGGAGCAAAACAACATGATCAAGATAATAGAATCCTATGTTTCTCATGAAGAGTTTTATAAGAAGAAGATTTGAATGAAAGAATAAGAGGTTATACACATCTACCAAGACCATCAAGAAATCTTAGAGGACATAATGGGCAGCAAAACCATCAAGTTCAAAGACATGCATGCTTCTCGGATAGGTACGTGGGATGATATAGCCAAAGTGAGAGCACAATAGCAGGAGCAATTGCAAGCCCAAAGGATAGAATTTCAACAAGGGGAATCATAGTTAAAGCAAAAGTAGGAACAAGCAATGACTCATAGTGATCCTCATACTCTTTAAGAGGCAAGAGGAAGCAGACATAACATTATAAAAATACATGCCATTATCAACGAGCTTCAAAGTTTTTGTGATTACAAAAAAGTGAATATGATTGTGAAAAGTTGGTTAGACTACCTTGTACTCCTAAATCTAGAAAAAGGACAATTATCCTAGACTTACATGTTATGTGTGATTGAATAGAGAGATCACCTCCCCGAATTACTAGATTTGATCATCAAAACGCTAAAGAAGATCCTAATTATGCTCCACGTTTTCCTCAATACATTTGATAACTTGCAGCTACTTGATATGGAGGCAATCAGATTTCAAACTAGGCCATAGTGCATGGTTCCAATCTATCCATGGCACCTAGTGAATAGTGCCTCTATGCCTATTACTCACATAATATATTATTGTCATCCCATTACATGTAGACATTTGAAGGAGCCTTTACATTAGAGTACTTTGGGAAGGGATCGATTATGTTTAGTCCAAGATCGTGAGTGCTCATTGCACTCATCGCCTCCTATGCACTCCACTTGGAGAACGAATGAAAACACGTAATTTAGAATCGATACCTGGGTCAAGTTCAACTTATAGATGCTTTGAGAGAATTCTATGAAGCCTTGCACCTATGAGAAAACCAAAGGAAAACCAAAGGAAACTCAATATTCGAACCAAGGTGAGGGATGAGATAGCACAACGTGTGGAAATACTAAGCCCATCATGTCGATGAGGAACAAAAAACAGATGATGCAACCAACGAGGGGGGAGCATATGATTTCATGGAGAAGAAGGATGGAGCATGAAAGAACGATCATATACCAACATTCACAGGATTTTACTTCAATAATTTTGTTCTTTCATTTCAATTCATCATCAATTTATTTTGTTGACAATATTTTTGGTCATATTGTTGCATTATACAGAGTCCATGTGACTTTATTACTTTTATTTAATAAAAAAAGAGGGAAGAAGAGAAAGAATAAAAAAAGAAAAAAAGGGAAGAAAAGAAAAAAGGAGAAAATGATAAAAAAAATATAGTAAAAAAAGAAAAAGGAAAAACCACTTGCCCTTTTTTGCTTTTCAAACGTGGAGATGACAACAAAGGTAGACAATTGACTTCACTTCATGCATGATGCCTTTTACTTTATTTCTTCGATTAGGAAACTTTTTTTGAACATACCCTTCATGCATGATGCCTTTTACTTTATTTCTTCGATTAGGAAACTTTTTTTGAACATACCCTTGGGCACCTTGCTCAAGATTCATCTCTTGCACCATCTCAATTTATTTGCATTCCAAAGGACACATGCATATGACTACACTACGAAGTCATGCACAAGGAAGATATCTTATTTCACCCATGCACATGCACTCCATTAGAGCATACATGATGGATGAATTAATAAAGTCATCAACTAGGAGGAAATAAAGAAGACAAAGTCAAAACACATCTTGGCTTCATATACATATCTTTTGTTGTTTCAAATAGTGTTGATGTGCATCCATGCCATTTTTTGGCATGTATATATGCACATTCTTTTGTATGAAGTACCATAGATAGGATTCGATCATCACGCATGGACCCAGATTTTGGTGTGACATACGATATCGTATTCCTATAGTTTGTGAGCTCCACATATCATCAATGATGACAAGAACTTGGATGACCTAACATTGCAAAACCATCCACCAAGACTATGCAACAACCTAGTCAAGGATGACAAGATCTAGGAGAGGGGAGTGTTGCATAGTGTGGAAAGAGCCACATAAAATTTCTCATGCTTATTACCATTCTCCACAACCCTTGTAGAAGAGAAGAGTTGTATATAATATCAACATTGGTATTTGTATACTTTGTAGGAAAGGAAAGAGTTTTTCCTCAAAAAATCCATAAAAGAAGAGTAGTAGATTCTTTTTCATTTTTAGAGTTTTTGAAATAGAAAAAGAGTGATTGCTAGGAAGCCACTATAAAAATATCAAAATTCTCATTTCTAAATACTTTTGCTAGTGTGACTAAGAGATCTCTTCTTCTTCAAATATTCATGCACAAGCTTTCATGGCTTATTGGTGATTTAGTCTTTGATTTTTTATGTGTGATACTTGTTACTTGCTCCCTTTGTGTCTACTACCATTAAGCTAAGTATTTTCATATTTGGATAAATAGGGAAGTTGAAGTTTGATTGGAGGGAGGTTGGCAAGAAATATCAGTCTCATCTACTTATGTCAACAATTGCAACTAGGATGAGCTCTACTCTTCACAATTTTTTTCAAACTAAAGGTGTACGAACTTGTCACGTATTGCACATCGACAATAAGCTACATGCACCCATCCATATGTCCCAATGAAGCTAGATACATAACAATTTTTCCTTGTACGAGTTAATCTTAGGGCAAGATTAGGTCAATATCATACATGTTGAGTTATTTCCAACACTTCATCCAAGGTGATTCCCATCTAGTGTCAAACCATTCATCCCATATCAGAATCAACCTTATACATTCCTTCATGTTATGCTACATTCACATTAGCATGCTATAAACCCTTTCCTTCCATCATACATTAAAGCATTTCTACTATAGTGTGCTTCCCCTTTTCGTAACCCCATTTTGGTGCGAGTTAACATTGAATACCATTCTCCTTTAAATAGCTATTAAACTCTTGTGAGACAAAATATCCTCCCAAGTACGTGCAAAACCTGTGAGTCTTATAGTTCAACTCATTTTTATACCATCTTATGCCACTATTTTAACTTTCTAAGAGCATGATCCTTATATCTAATAAATATACCCATATCTTCCTAGTATAATAATTGGCATTCAACATGAATTGAAATATCCTTCCAATGTTGGAATCCTCATCCTTTAAAATGACATGAATCAATTATAATAAAATCTTTGTATAATAGTTAGTCTTGCTTATAAACGACTAATTTAAGTAGAACTTTCCCATTATTTGAGCATCATTTTTTTGGATAATCCATGATAAACCATAAAAGCCCCTTGATATATGTTGATTTGAAAACCAAATTTGTTGAAATATGTAGTTCTTTTTAAGTTAGTCCTCATAAAAGAGAATGCAAAAAGACCACTGGTGAAAATCAATCCTAGTTAGTCCAACAAAGTAGATGAGCAAGGATACAACTCTTATGGAGGAGACTATTTACATGAGAGTTGGCCGGACTCTATTGGGAATCTTGAACCTCCCTTGATAGTTCACGAGACAACTCATGAGATGTAGAAACTTTCATGTAGGTCACATATTAAAAGCTACCTATTCAAAGAATGTGGCCTAGAGGAACAACTAAAACTTTCGAGTGTTGTGAAGACTATTTTGTTTGAGATTGCCTTAAGATTCTGAATTAATATAGGTAAACCATACTTAGAATCTAGGAGACTCTAGATATGTAGGAAAATGGTGAAGATAACATAAGCGCTATTGGAAACCATAGCTATAGATCCATTCAAAAGTTAACTCAGCCAAAATATCTTTTTAAATAAGGAGAAACTAGCCTAGTACGATTTCACTAGAGATGAGGACAAGGTAAGAGGCCAATTATGGAGCAAACTATGAAAGGAACAAAAAAATAATATTTGCAAGTAGAACCACTAATATTAGAGCTAAACCTCAATGAAGACTTGATACTAAAAGTGTCGAGATAGAAAAACATTTTGATGACATTAATACATTGTTTATATGCTTCAAAAGAAAATTGCTTTTGTAGACATCCAAAGGTAAAAAGGTGACCTTTGGCATCAACTAATTGAATTGACACGTTGCTAATGTCAATCTAAGTAGTGACTTGATTGGGGGCATGGAAACCAAAGATATGCAAGAAAAGCCCGAAATCTAGAGAGAAGAAAGAGAGATTCTAAGAGGAGGACATGTTGATAACTTTATCTATATATGTCTCTCAAATGATGTAGAATACCCTCCTTATTATTGCATATCAGTTCAATTTTTTTGAAAGGAGCTACCCAAACCAACAAGAATCACAACATTATGAAACTCCCATGTAGAAAAAATCAAGACTATGTACTTGTGTGAAAAAGTTTATATTGTTTTGAAGCTTGTGATTTGCATATGACTCACCAAATCGTGTGGGAAAGGCCCCCGTACTTAAGCAACACATTGACACCTCTTCTTCACCAAAAAGTCACAATGGAAGTATATCAAGGAGAAAAGTAGAGAATAAAAGCACAAACATGAATTCCAAGAAGATATCTCTTTACAATTGAGCAAAAACTCTAAAAAATTGAGCTCTTCATTGATCTATGTACAAAAGATGATGGACCCTTTTCACATTATTTTGGCTTATTGTAGTAAAAAATAGTCTTTTAGGATTAGTGAACTATTTCCACTGCTTATTTGTTAGTATCTATTCCTTAAACAAAATCTTAGCTACAAAATTGGTTTTCCTCATGCTTTAGAGGATTAAAATATTTTTACATCCACAAAATTGGTTACACATCCATAAAAATTGGCTAAAATAATAGGAACTATAAGAGGTAGTCTTTTTTTCTTATGGCATCCTGCATTTGATCTTTAGTCTTTTATTCTTTTTGTTACAAATCTTCATGCTTTTTAGATAGCTTTGTAGGTATATTTTTCATAAAACTTCCCCTCTGTTGGACTTTGTTGTCATCGATAGATGCAACTACTCTCATTGGCGTTCCTTTTGCTCCATGAGCTACTCATAGGATTGATGCTTGCATCTTTGCATTTGTTATATGTCATAACTTCCCTATGTATGATGCCTTATGATTTGGTTAGTAGGCAGGGTTGTACTATAAATGCTTTGGGGCACTTCCAAAAATTTATTGCATTGTTGGATTTTTTTGTCAAAAATAAATTTTGCAATTATGTGTGCATGTTAGTCATGCACTTCAGATGATTCTTGACCAAATCGAGATGTATATGAATATGTTCATCCAGGTGCATCACCGATTTGTCCCTTCTCCTAGCATTTTCTTTCACTAAAGAAAATGGTGGGGGATATGGATGATAAATCCTATTCAATTCACTTGCTCTTCCCATGTCAACCAAGTCTAAATCCACCACAACCCTTTTGAATTCATATAAGAGCCTCACTTCTTAGTTTTGGATCCTTTTGTTATTTGCAATTAAGCCTTGCATGTCTTGCTTCATGACGTGCATCTTTTGTTCTATTTATGTGTTGGGCCTTTAGCTTGTTCATCTCCTCCTAGAGAGTTGTGAGTTTTAGCTTATGTTCTTCATTGTTTTGCCTCCATATTGAACTTGAAAATAATGCAAACCAGCCTTCTTCATTCTCTACCTTCAACTATGGTACTTCCTCTTGTACATCAGGATTTTCTGAATGTTATTCTCTTGATTATTAGTCAAAGTGATCATTATATCATTCTTTTGAGCCATAATGCTAATGAATTACCTAATATCAATCTGTACTCTTAAAAATAGAAACAAATGAATGAAAATATTATACCTCCTTGGTTGAATTGCTATATGGAAGAAAATTTGTGGTGGTGGCTCCTCTTTTGATGTGGGGAATGGTGAAAAATAGTTGTGGGATCATCTAGAAGAGGTTGAATCCACAAAGAAGGTATGGAAGTAAGAAAGATCTTTATCGACAAAGTGGGAGAGGAAGGAAGTACATGCCTCCCCGTTGAGTTAATTGGTGCCTGACAAAAACAATCTTGGAGAGAAGATTTTGGTGTGGCTATTACTATAAGAGCAATATGGCATAAATGGAGAAAACTTGCATAAATCGGGTGCTGTACATATACAAAGATTAATGGGGCTGTCACAAGATATTAGATTGACCATGCGTGGAGTAAAGATCAAACATACTTTGGAAATATGTAATTTTAGTAAAGCCAATAACTATGAATAACTATGAAATGATCTGAGGAGGACGATTCATGTGATAACCAATTATTGTCGAGGATCAAGGAAGCAAGTCTCTATGCCTTCAACATTGAGGACTTTTTGCTTGGATCAATTTATTTGGCCATTCACATAAATACATTTCAACTCTTTGAGATGGAATTTTATGCAGTAAGACAAAGATGCTTATGCTACAAAAAGTGAAGACGTTAACTCATCGCTTCTATATGTAAACAAAAAAGAAAGAAGAAGAAGGTAGAACAAAAATGAGATTCTGATCTTATTGAAAGCCCTCCAAATTCCCTTCTTTTCTTGATATTGTAAGTTTACTAAAAGAAAAACATCAAACATCAACTTTTAACCTTGAAAGATCTAGTGAATTCTCTCCAAGATCAATAAAATAGAAGCATTAAACCCAAACAAACTCTTGACTCAATGCAAGCCATGGAGAAAGTGTGCAACATATGTGAAAGATCTAACCATGTGGCGAAGGATTGCATGAGCAAAACAACTTCATTCACAAAGGAAAAACATTGAACATAAATATGATCCTAAGACGAGAAGAAGTGGAAAAAAAAGGGACAACTGAAATAATTCAAAGAGAACTCACAGGAATCAAAATCATCTAAGATATACTTCATGCTGTATACAACTCAATGAGGTATGTAAAATCCAATGTGGTATATCAAACCCAATGCAATATACAAACCT
>CM035442.1:108849680-108854680 GCA_020310875.1 Ceratopteris richardii | reverse complement strand
TTCCAATGACCTTCCTTGTTGGATTGCTCGAGGAGGAAAGCCGCCTTTTCCTCTGTCCATTCCACCATCATTCTTTTCCACTCTCGCATCTCTTTTTCCATTTGTGTGAGGCGCTTATTTGTGAGCATAAAGGTCACCTTCAATGTTGGAGATTTATTCGGAGAGGCCATGAACTTCCTCTATTCCATTCTCATGTCAAGAGAGAGAGGGGGGAGTAGAGGTAAAGACAGCACGTAGGTACGGGCAAAGGGTTGGGGGTGACAAAGGCAGACACGGGCAAGGGCGAGATAGAGAAAGGGACCCAATCAGGGTTTCAGGAAAAGTTAGGGTTTTTGGCAGCACAATTAGGGTTTTGGGCAGATTTTGGCACAATTAGGGTTTTAAACAGAGCTAGGGTTTTGGGCACAGAGTTTCGGACAGACGCTGACGTAGTTAGGGTTTTGGGTAGAATTAGGGTTTTGGGTAGAGTTAGGGTTTTAGGCACAGCTAGGGTTTTAGAGAGAAGCTGGTGCAGTTAGCGTTTCGGGGGGAGAGAGAGAGAGAGAGAGAGAGAGAGAGAGAGAGAGAGAGAGAGAGAGAGAGAGAGAGAGAGAGAGAGAGAGAGAGAGAGAGAGAGAGAGAGAGAGAGAGAGAGAGAGAGAGAGAGAGAGAGAGAGAGTGGTTACCAGGATAGAACAGAATTCTTATCATTTTCACATGATGCATGGGTCCCTTATGTTTGCAACGAAGTCCAGCCATCCTATCATTGCCATTTAGGATATGGCTTTGATTGTAGAGTGTAGAGTACACCAGCACACTTGTATTGGAACTCGTTCAAAGTATCCGGCCCAACAAAAAAGCTCTTGTGCTTAATCATGGATGAATCAATCACATAGCAAATGGATTGGTTTTCTTTTACTTCAGCATGATAATGCTACTTATGAACTAGACCCACAGGTAGGTCCTAGGCAGTGGTGAACTAAAGCTTTTGGATTGTAGATCTAGGGTTGAAGACTTGCAATTGGCTTGATGTGAACCTTTGAATGTGAGGGATAGAAGGGCTCTGGTTGTGTGCATTATTCTTTCAAATTTTGATCCCAAAAGAAGAGTAGGTCAAAGAACAAACCTAGAGAAAAAAAGGTTTTGAGCAGCATTTGCTCTTTGGTCTAGAAGAAGTTAGAAGTGAACTACATTTGAGATGAAGTCCTGAATTTATAACAAGATTATATACATTTTTTGCTAGAATAATGATTCAAACCGCTCATTTTGAGTTAAGAGTATGTTCATTTGTCAACAGGCACATATTTTGGCGTCTTAAAAACATTAAGCATGAGTGAATACATTTTGGTCAGAGTGATAGATTTGAGATGAAATTTACAGTCTCTAATATTTTTGCATCATTTCAAATTTCTATGAAAAAAGTAAAAATTGATGGAACGGCACAACTAGTTAGTGATAAGTTGCATATATCAATAGGCTCCATGCTTAAAGGCTAATCATGACCAATCTCTAGAACATCAAAACAAGATCAGGATAATCTATTGCAATTGATAAAAAGGAATTGAACTCCATATAAAAGAGTGCACTTGTATTAGTAGTATTCGGGTACCATTATTCAACCCATATAAAATGCAAAAACACCAAAGGTGGCTCGGATTATATTCTTCACATTATATGAGACTAATTCTAAAACGATAAAACTACAACTAACGAACGAGTTGCATAAAATTAATAAAAAAGTCATATCTATAAATGGCTACATTGAAAACATCAAAACTATGCGGGCCACTTGCATCTATGTCGTTATCGAGGATGATGGTGTGGAAGGTTGCCTACATGGTTTGGAGGGTTTCCTACATGGTTTAGGTCTTACATATAAGAAATCCATGATGTCTATCCATATTAGAGAAATAACTCCAATTTTTCTAGATTTAGTGTCCATGTTAATAATAGAAAAAAGGAACAATGATGAAGAATCAACTCCAAAGGTGGAAGAAATGAGTAATTATTTCCTTTAACAAAGGAAGAAATAGAAATAGAGGGTTTGGTACTAGGGATGGAAACAATTACTAGAACCAATGACCACAACAATGAACAAATGCAAGAGATGAGCCAAGGAAGTACTAAAATGATTGCAAAGAAGTGTTTAGATGATAGAAAAGGATGGAGGAAATCTAGAAAACTTGGAAAATTTAAGTTCGACTATACATGCGACTTCTTTGTATTTGGATATGGATGATTCTAATCACATGATTAGCCATGAAAAATAGTTCGTAATTCCACAAACCCTTACCTACTCCTTGTTTTCTTAAAGTGAGGATGACACATCACACCTCATTACACACAGGAAATACATAAATATATGGAAGATGGAAAGTTGACATATTTCATTGATTTTTTACTATTTCCTAACATAATCGAGAAGCTTACTTTTGTTGGATAAAAGGTTGACCATGGATCATGAGTAAGGTTCTACTTAGATGACATGGACGTGGAAAAGTAAAGAAGAATTGATTACTTTGAATAAGATGTTCATCTTTGAATCTATGAATCCTTGGGTTTACATAAGCTATTTTTGTACATTGTGTAGATGTTATTGATCACATAGGAATTTTGTGCGCTTGAACATGAAGGTCTTAAAAAGTTGAAGTCAATACAATACAACGAGCGTATTGCAAAACTATTAGTTGCACAAGTTGAAGTGATGAAAAAGGTATATGGATGAAAAATATATAGATGTTTCAGGTCTAGAAATACCCCTTCGATGCAAGGCTTTAGGTTTCATGTAAAATTCATTGATGACCGGACATAGAAAGCAAGGGTCTACTTCATGAAATGAAAAAGTGAGGGGTTAACTCACTTTCAAATTTTCAAACCTATAGTGCAAAAATGAGTAAGAAAATTTACACAAGTAATACATAAAATGGAACACAAAACTAATCATAAATTGAACTTAATGAATTCTTGACGCACAAAACTATAATGAAATATTTATATAGATATACAAAATGGAAAAATGGTGCTGCTAAATGTGACAATATATCTATTTCAAAAGTATTTAGAGCCTTAAAGGTTGAGAAAAGTATTTCTCATTACTATTGGGAAGAATAGTATTTATTGTTATATATACTATGGAAAAGACTCTAGCTATTCATGTATATTTGAGTTACACCTAAAGAGAAATTTATAGAGAAGAAACCCAATGCATCACCATCTTTGTATGTACTTCTTACGTGAATGTTCTAGATTAGCTAGGAAAAAAGTGACCCAAATGAAAAAAATGTGCATATTTTTGGGTTCTTCCCCTTGAAGAGAAGGAATATAGATTTTTACAATTATGTCACACTCCAAGTGTGAGTAATAAGAGATGTGGTATTTGATAATATTGCAAGATGGCATGTTAATGAAGAAAATGACATTCATGTGGAATCCAATGAGAAATTGGCTACAATAAGTGAAAAATCACAAGTATTGAGTGGGATGGATGCACCACGAAGTAATAATTACAACTCAAATCCATGAAAAGAAATATTATATTGTAAGCTTAAGTTGAACGTTATTCAAACACATCAATAAAACTAAAAAAAAAAACGATTATAATTCATAGATTTTGACATTGATTTTATTTCTTGAGGCTATGGATCATGTACTAAGCACTTCTCTAGAAAGCCTTGATAAAGAGTTTGGATTACCTTATATAAAGACTCTCGGAGTAAGAAAATCACACATAAATTACACAGAGAAAAAAGTGATACATGACTAGGAATGTTTTGAAGAATGAGGAATCCAATGAAAAGTTTGACATGCAAGCTTACAATTGTGTTCACACAATGAAGGTAATGTCGGATATAGATAAAATTTATTTCAAAGATGTCATTGGAAATGGAAAATAGGAGAAATCTTTGGATTAAAAAATGGTCGAAATTTATGCAAATGATACTTGGGATTTAATACCACCAAAAGGGAAGAAGGGCATAGGTGATGGAATTTTCTATAAATATGGATGCAAAAGATATATTGTTGCATCATTAGAAGAAATATGAATCCCAAAAGGCCCTTTATACTGAAGGGATGATTAGTGAACAACCAATCAAAAGAGAGCATTGGACATACTCTATGGTATAGGAGGAATAGGTGTACGTAGGGGATAGGGAATATTTCCCTTTAATTATTGCATTATTTTTAAAGAGAATGAAAAAGTGAGCATGGGGACTAGTGAAATTCATAACTTAACAAACATAAAAAACGGAATTTTTAAAAAATGTTTAAAAGGACTCAAAATCGTCTTAAATGCACCCCCATCATATTCTATCGTCAAAAAGTTACTTTTTGACTGCCAAATTCAAAAAGGGCTGCCAATCACTTCCCCTTAAAAATTGGAACTTTTTCAAAACTCTCAAAATACTCTTATTTGCCTTCAGAAACCCTTCCCAACATAGGACATACCTAAAAGTAGATTTTTCAAGTCATCTGTTAGCTTCCTCTACACTCTTTCATCTCTATTAACATCCCAAAGCTTCATTATTTTCTATGCCTATTTACACTCACCTTTCACTATTGAGCATGAAGAGAAGCATGAAGATGATCCTTCCTATGCACCCAAAATAACATGAATATATTACTTTCATGGTACAAAGTAATTTATGATTCCATTGTGTGGTCTCATATCTTTTGGTCAAAATAATGTAGAGACACAAATAATTATAAATTTCAATTATCTTGATAAGAAAAATTGAATCTACATCTTTTCATCAACACAATGTAAGTGGTATATCTTTCTTATTACAAGGTTGTTATCATTCGTATATATCATGGTTTCTTTTTGTACAATATGAATGGGTATAGCACATATAGTTGACATAAACCAATATAAGTAAGATTTCTTTTACCTTTGTGATATTTATTTATTTTCTTGTGATAAATTCTTAAACTTTTATATTACATGGCCCTCATAGAATAGTCATGGCTATGATGTATGAGATGCACTTGAGCCAATATAAGTATGATCCTTTTTACTATAC
>CM035442.1:108809680-108837180 GCA_020310875.1 Ceratopteris richardii | reverse complement strand
ATGTTTTAAAGAAAACCACTATCTTGACAACATCCTACTACTTATCCATATCTACTCTAAGTGAAAGCAAGGCCTATGTTTCTATGCCCTTGCATCTTATATGTTTTTCTAGATTCCTAGAGATCTTAGATCATTTAATAATTTTGGGTTTACATAGCTTATTCTACATCTTGTAGATCTCACTTCAGCTATTGTTTTGTCATAATCGTGCATTTCAATGCATTTTATCATACATGCATAGCTAGATGTTACCATATGTTGTATTCATACCTCATATCTAGGTGTATGCATACTATGTGACCTATTGTTGTATATTCATAAGAAGGAGTCTTCATTTTTAAGAGACTTCATCATTTTCAAAAGATTTCTAGTGAAGCACAAATGTCATTGATGAAACTATCATGGATATGTCACGATTCAAGAGCGAAACACTTGGAACGAAATTTCTATCAAGATTAGCAAACGTTTTGTTTTTGTTAGTGAACAAGTTGACCTAAATGTTCTTCACCTCTGCTCCTCCGTTTAATGCACATGACATCCCTTCAACATCATACTCTTCTTTAGTGCTTACTTTTACATCTGAAAAGAATTATGACGATGTACAAGCTTCCAACTTCTCTTCAATGCTGATAAATGAAGAAGATCATACTTATTTCCATGATCTTCAAACTATAATTAACTTCAGACTTGATGAGCGCCTTAGTCTGCTCTATCCTATTTAAACTAATAATTCTACTTCCAGGAAGAATACCATCTAGGAAAGGACCAAAATGGTCGAATTCATTGTATCATGAATAAATTGAATAAATCTATATGTTTTTTCATACATTGTATCACTCATCCCTCTATTATTGTGTGATCCATTCTTATTTTTTAATGTAGTAAATGCTTAAATGCTAGAGGATGATATTATCTTTTTTTTATTGGTATTCATACCATTGCAAGAGCATTGTAATCAAGAAGGGTGCAAACATGATGAATAAAAATGCTGGGAAAAATGGAAAGTCAAATAAAATGTTGAAAGATAAGTGGGAACATCATAAAATGAAGGTGGAAAACCTTCACTCATGAGCATTCGAATGAATGGTACAAAACTTAACATTTCACAACTCTAACACTTTTTTAGGGCTATATGAAGCGTTTAGGGGTCCCCATTGTAGCCCCTCCTTTTTTTTCCTCCATGACTTTATGAAGTCATCCTAAGCACTTATGTACTTTGAAAACAAAAGGTCATCCAACTTATAGTCCTTCAAAGTAATGAAGTAATACGCAATATTTCATAACTCTAATACTTGTTGCATGCAAAAATAGCCTTGCATCTTGGATATATGGCCGTTTCTTGCACCCTTGTCCCAACCCCACCCCCATTTTTTTGCCATCCATGATCTTAAGGTAAGTGGCAACTTCAAAAACACATAATGAATAATGTTCATTGATGTCCCATCAAAATAATGATGAAATATCCATGATGCATACCTTTAGCACTTATACAAGGATTTTGGAGGTTTCCGAGGTCATGAAATGCAAAAAAAAGAGGGGCTAGAAGGGTGCAAGAAATGGTCATACATCTTGGATCCCCCACCCGTTTCCCCCCATTTTGTTGCATTCCATGACCTTAGAAATCCTTATGAATCAGATTTGCATTATAAACAAGTGAAAACATGGATGAAGTATGATAGAACTCATTTGAAAGTCAAAATTTCATATTAATTTCTTGTATATGTATACAAAAGGTATGTCCAGATATACACGATTTCAAAACATCATATAAATGATAGGGAAAAACTATGAAGCTATATAAACTCTTCTATTTCTAAATCTCTTTTCATAATATTTGTGTCAATCGCATGTCCTTTGGCATCATGAAGACACGCTTTGCATGTATGGCACAAAGGTTGGCATCGTCTAAAAGAGAAATAAAAAAACGCCTCTTGAATAGCATCCAATGTGATGGCCTACATCTTGAGAGGCATCCTGTATACTTGTAGTTCTTCTCTGATTGCTCGAGAAAAGAAAGCTCTTTGGATCAATAAATTACGAGTTTTGTGATAATGTTAGATCCTAGTAAACACGCTTGATTGTGCTCTTCTCCTTTCCGAGAGTTTTTGTTGGAGGTCACACATTTGGGGATTGGGTCTTGCATGCTTTGGTCTTCGATAAACTTTAAGCTTCTTTGTATTTGTTGTAGGTCAAGAAGAGGGACCTTCTTCATCACATGCTATGCTTTGCTCTCTCTCTCTCTCTCTCTCTCTCTCTCTCTCTCTTCCTACATTGGAAGCACTCCAACCTCCAACCCTTTGGGAAATGTTTTCATGCATATTGGTGGAATACCCAAGTTCCGTCATGGATGTGCATCTTCACTCTCTTCATTTGTGCTACCATTCTATGAAGGCTCTCCTTCCCATCTTCGTACCATGTGGAGATGAATTTCCACCACTTTCCTATGTGGATCTTCAAGTATTAGACACAGATGTACCATATGGATATGAGCCTTCGTTTAGTGCTCCCTTTCAAATCTATTTTTGCATTTGGCTGTTGGGAAAGAGCTTTCACAGTCATGGAATCCATCTTCTCCTTCCTTGTTGTTTTGTTTGTGCATGCCATGACCCAAGTTGATGTTCAACCAAATGAAATGTTGAAAATGAATGGCCTTTATCTTTTTATAATGTTTGGACATAAAAAATGATTGTTTTGTACTTTATTTAAAACAAAAATCAAGGTACAACATACTTAAGGGAGTAAATTTTTTAACACTATACCAACATTACTGGAGCTACATGTGGTCTAGAATCAATGATCCAACACCACCAAGATATTGAAAACATCCAATGAGACTTTTGAGTGGTTGTTCTTCCACTGATGATGATGGAAAATATTTTCAAATTATAAATGAATTTGAATCCGTGAAGCGTGCACTCTCGACAATAAAAAAGTGCTATAACATACTCACAATTTGATGGAAAATTCCACTTCTCTAGTTGTTGCAACTTCTTTATAGACAATTTGAATCCATGAACCATGCACGGTAGACAATAGAAGAGTGTTATATTGAACAAAACATACTCACAATTTGATGGAAACTTCCTCTTCTCGAACTGCTACAACTTCGTGGTAGAAATAGTGAAAACATGGTGTACAACAACCACAAACTCATTTTTTTTCTTTTGCTTGAACCCCAAAATACTGCTTTCCAATGAAGATTCTTATTTCCATGAACACGGGCACAAACATGATGAGGACTTCGTGTAGATGGTTGCATAAACACCCATGAACCTTTGGAAAATGGTTGTAGTACCCAATCATCATCATCATCATCATCAATTTTGGTGTTGTGGGATGAGAAAGATATTATCTCATCCTTTTGATGTCTCTGTGTCGGTCTTACCATTTGGAGTTGTGTGAGAGCTAATGAGGGCTCAAGAAAATGGTTTAAGAGAGGAAAATTGGGTTTACTATGAAAATTCTCTTTTGAGGGACAACAGAGTTTTCTAAGAAGATTACACCACTTTGAAAATTCTCTTTTGAGGGATTACAGAGTTTTTTGAGAGGTTGCATCACTGTATATGCTAATTGGACACTTGGGAATAGGTAGTCAAAATCCATTTATCTCTAGCATGTGTGGTATATATATATATATATATATATATATATATATATATATATATATATATATATATATATATATATACATACGTATATATATATATATATGTATGTGTGTGTGTATGTATGTGTGTGTGGTTCGAAGGTATTTCAAAACAAACAAATATGAAAGGGCAATTTGAAAGTAATATTGACCTCCATCAAATCTATATCCATCATTTGTATCCTTGCATTGTGAGGTTTATCCATTTAGATATCTAGAAGTTGAGGTTGCAAGCTTGGGCCTTCATGAATTCTCAATCTCCAATGTTCTTCTTTAGGCCTCCTCATATTTATGCATGACTGTTACCAAAACCACTGCTTACACCTTTTATTGTGAGTATGCATGTGAATAAAATTCCTTTACGACATCCCATAAGAGACGAGTTTAATCATATATAGAATGAGTCATATGCATATTGAATGAATGTCGCTCCTTAAATGTAGACTTTCTCAAATCCATGATGATAAATTAAATCCATGGAATACAAATCGTGCATCCTTTACGTCACATCATGTATCAAATGCATAATGCTAGTGAAAGGAAAAAATACTTAGCTTCAATAGATGCTTGAATGCTTTCCTTTGTTGAGATTGGAAGTGAAGATCCAAAATCTTCCTCCAATCTCCATGGTTTCATCTGTTGCCCTTCATCTTGAAAATTCAAGTAGACAAATTCTTTTAAGAATTGGGCAAACGCATTTTTGTGTGCCAAACCATAGAGAGGAGACGAGAGATAATATCCCAAACAAAATGTAAAACAATTTGAGGAGGCCTTCTCAAATTGTGTTGGTCTAACTACTTCACATATTCAAGAAGAGAAAAGAGCTCTCAAAGCGCTTCTACCCTCAACTCGACATGCATTTGCCTCTTGCAAGTGTGTAGCTATTGGTCCTTCCTTGGTAGAGTAAACGTGTGATAAATGCTTAACAAAATTAGTGAGTTGGCGAAGCTCAATCAGTTAGAGCATGTGGCTTAATAGAAGACAGAGGTTGGATTATAATCGCACATGCAAGTAGTTGCACGTGCTATATATGCAAGAGCCT
This sequence comes from Ceratopteris richardii, assembly GCA_020310875.1. Classification (NCBI taxonomy): domain Eukaryota; kingdom Viridiplantae; phylum Streptophyta; class Polypodiopsida; order Polypodiales; family Pteridaceae; genus Ceratopteris; species Ceratopteris richardii. Next base: position 108,832,492 of record CM035442.1, on the reverse strand, counting down.
CTTCATTCATTTCATGACAAGCAAGAGGGAAACTCATGAACAATGCATTTTGTCAACTAAAATAATGTGGAATAAAGAACTTTTGGAAGCCATGGTTGGCATCTGGCTTGGTTTTGAGGCAAATTTAAAATAAGAAATCTAAATCTAAAGACCAAACTACCTATCAAGAAATCTCAATATCAAGGCCAACTAGTAAGACCACAAGGCTCAAGAATCTAAACCACCAAGGGTAAGAGAAAGCACATATTCAACCATCCAACTCCACCCATATATATACCTCTAGGCCAATGGGATGCATGCCCTTGGGTTTGTCCAAGTGTCCAATCAAGTGCTCTTCATGTGGAGACTTTCCCAAGGGTCATCACATGCCTTCTAATTTCTCAATGACTATCACATGCTTTCTAAATCAAATGAGGATTCTTCTCTCATGTACACCCAAGGTGGCTCCTAGTGTGAACCTATGAGGGGGACCTCTGTTGGAGTTTGAGGTCTGTAGAAGCATACAAATAGCACAAGGAAGAAGAAGAGGCTTGGATCACAACATACAATATTGAATGTATTACCAAGTGAACATACTCAGATAAGTAACCCATTAGCGTTATGGAATATATACAAGCAGAGGATAAAAAACCTCCTAAAGAGGGAAAAAACGTGCCCCGACAGTCCTAAGTGTGTTCACACACCTCATTACCAAAATATATCAACAAAATCCCCCCGAGAGTGATGTGGTGAACAAGGATTTAGCACTCATGTATAAGGAAGTTCCAAGCTATGTGGAAAGAGATCAATCCACAAAAGGAAGTAATCCCAAAGCTTTGCGGAAAGCTTCAAACTTCTCCCGAGTTAGAGCATTTGTGAAAAGATCTACAATGTCACCCTGTGTGGGCACATATGCCAAACTGATCTATCCAGCAAAGAACCTCTCCCTGACATAATGATAATGCACCTCAATGTTCTTTATGCGAGCATGGAACATAGGGTTCCTCGCAACTGCCAATGCACACTAACTATCAATGAAGATGGAGGTGGCAGAAGACTGATCAACATCCAAATCAACCAAAAGGCATCTAAGCCACACACACTCAACAACCACTGTAAAAGTTGCCTTATACTTAGCCTCACAACTAGAAGTGGCCACACTAGGCTACTTCTTGCTTAACCAAGATATGCATGAGCTACCAAGCATGAAGGAAAAACCACTAGTGGATGCACGAGTAACATAGAAACCAGCCCAATTAGAGTAAGAAAAACATGTAAATCTGGTGGTAGTGATCCCCGCTTAGGATAAAACAAAGGGGTGTCGACAACACCCTAGATGAAGCAATGACTTGCTCTGATACCAATTCTTGGAGTTTGAGGTATGCGGAAGCATGCAAACAACACAAGGAAGAAGAAGAAGCTTCGAGCACAACACACAATATTGAATGTATTAGCAAGTGAATGTACAAAGATAAGTAACCCGTTAGGGTTATAGGCATATATACAAGCCAGGGGAAAAACCTCCTAAAGAGGGAAAAAAATGCCCCGACGATCGTAAGTGTGTTCACACACATCATTACCGAAATATATCAACAACCTCATGATTACCAATACATATGATATTGGGTTGGCAAACCTTAATCTTATGTTGATTTCTATTACTCAATGAATTTGACTCGGGAGTCGGAAGTTGTGGTAAAACAAGTAAAGGCACACACGATGGGCTGATCATTTATCTAGACTAACCATTGATGAACCACCTACTAGCATATCTAATGACTTTCTTAATTTCTAATTGTTCAATCTAGAAGTAGTTCCTAAATGGGTAGAAGTAGTTCCTAGATTGTGACCGGAGGGGTGTCGACGATGCCCTAGATGAAGCAATGACCTATTCTGATACCGATTCTTGGAGTTTAAGGTATGCGGAAGCATGCAAACAACACAAGGAACAAGAAGAAGCTTCGAGCACAACACATAATACTGAATGTATTACCAAGTGAATGTACAAAGATAAGTAACCTGTTAGGGTTATAGGCATATATACAAACTAGGGGGAGAAAACCTCCTAAAGAGGGAAAAAAGTGCCCCAATGGTCCTAAGTGTGTTCACACACATCGGAACCAAAATATATCAATAACCTCGTGATTCCCAATACATATGATATTGGGTCAACTAGCCTTAATCTTATGTTGATTTCTATTACTCAATGAATTTGACTCGGAAGTTGTGGTAAAACAAGTAAAGACACACATGAGGGTTGATCATTTATCTGGACTAACCATTGGTGAACCACCTACTAGCATATCTGATGACTTTCTTGATTTCTAATTGTTCAATCTAGAAGTAGTTCCTAAATGGGTAGAAGTAGTTCCTAGATTGTGATCAGAGGGGTGTCGACGATGCCCTATATCAAGCAATGACCTGTTCTGATACTAGTTCTTGGAGTTTGAGGTATGCAGAAGCATGCAAACAACACAAGGAAGAAGTAGAAGCTTCGAGCACATCACACAATACTGAATGTATTACCAAGTGAATGTACAAAGAGAAGTAACCTGTTAGGGTTATAGGCATATATACAAGCTAGGGGGAAAAAACCTCCTAAAGAGGGAAAAAAATGCCCCGATAGTCCTAAGTGTGTTCACACACATCACTACCAAAATATATCAACAACCTCGTGATTCCCAATACATATGATATTGGGTCAACAAGCCTTAATGTTATGTTGATTTCTATTACTCAATGAATTTGACTCGGAAGTGGTGGTAAAACAAGTAAAGACACACATGAGGGTTGATCATTTATCTAGACTAACCATTGGTGAACCACCTACTAGCATATCTGATGACTTTCTTGATTACAATTGTTCAATCTAGAAGTAGTTCCTAAATGGGTAGAACTTATTGCTCCCATTGTTACATATGGAACACATCATAAGTACTTCAATAAAGATTCAAAGGGACTTCTTACTTCTCAAAAGTTTCATATTTTAGCAAGAAGCATGTACTATCAAGGCCCCATTGGCATCTTGTTCTAGATTATTATGAAAGAATGAACTTGATAGGTCAAGCACATGAAGGTGTTTTGGAATGACACTTCCTCAAAACCAAAACCTTATGAACCTACAAAGATCTGGATCATACTTGCCTAATATGGAAAAGGACATACACACTTATGTGTCACAATGCACTAAATGTTGAATCTTGCCTCGAGCTAAACACATTAATATGTACCAAGTTATAGTAATACCCACATGGAGCAAGAATATCGTGGAGGATCTAAATGACCATACGTCCCTTGAAGGAGTGATCAAAGTGACAAGGAGAACCCTAGAAGACACTTTTCAAGACTATATGATAATGGGTAATCAATTATATAGATGAGGCTGAGACACTTTCTCAAATTGTGCATACATGAAGATGATCACCTAACAATCCTTGAGATGACACATGTAGGTGCAGCTAGAGGACATTTCTCTCCCAATAGATGCACTAAAACGATCCTCGTTGCAAGACTTTGGTGGCCCACCTTGCATCAAGATACAAAAGAATTTGTCGAAAGATGTGACACTTCCAAAATACCGAATTTGAAGAGATGACATGCCATTATGATCCATGACTAGTAATAGAGCTTTTGCTAGGTGGGGCATATATTTTTTTGGTTTAATTAGCCCACCCACAAAAGTAGTCCTCATGCAAAATACATAATTATGAGTACTGATTATCTTAGACAATGGTAGAAAATGGCTATAGGCTAAAGTGACGATAAAAAATGATGCACATACTATAACTAAAGTGACTATAAAAAATGATGCACATACTATAACTAAAGTGACTTTAAAAAATGATGCACATATTATAACCAAGTTCTTGTCTAAAAACGTGTTCACCAAGTTTGATATACCAAGAGAAATTATCATCGATCGTGGAACACATTTTATTAATGAAGCGATTGAGTTTTTGTTGCTAAAGTTTTTATTCATTCATAAGAAGTTTGCATCATACCATCCATAAGCAAACAAACAAAGAGTTCCAATAAAGTTTTATGCACGGCCATCACAAAGAGAATTAACAATGGATGGACAAATTGGATAAACAATTTCATCATGTTATTTGTGCATACCATGTGGCGTGCAAGATAGGTATAGGTGCCACACGTTTCAATCTCGTCTATTGACAAAATGCTTTACTATTTATTTACTTCATAGTACCAAGTTTGAGAGTTGCACAAGATTATCAGTGGAGTGGCTATGAGCTCTCCTTATTAGTCGATGAAGAGACATGTCTCAATGCAATCACAAGCATTTATGCTACAAAGAAGCATTAAAAAATGCTACAATGCGCACGTATGTAATAAAGTTTTGCAAGTAAGAGATTTTGTCTTAGTACAAGCTTAAAAAACATTCAAAAAAGCTTTAGAAGAGGGGCTATGGGCCACTCCTAGTCAACCACATATTTTCAAGTGAAGTATTCAGTTTGGCCACAATCGATAGTGATGTGTTACCAAACTATATTAGCGGTTGGAGAGTGAAGCTCTATTAGGGGACTCGCATTAGCGATGCTTACCCAAACTATATTAGAGTTTGTAGAGTGAAGCTTTATCGAGGGCCTCTCATATTAGTGATGCTTGAGAACCTCAAAGTCAAAGAATAGAAAAGCAAAGGCTAAATGAATTAGAGAAGAAGCACAACAAGAGGCACTCAAATGTATAGCTAAGAGGAAAGCGTAGATACGAAAAATGGGTGAACGACCAAGATCTCATATGCTTGATGATGTCTATCCAGTTGTTACATACACTCAGCGTGGAGCACACACTTCTTCATGCCCATTCATCAAAGTCCAAGTTTGTCTTCACACCCCAAATGTGTTCAGATCATTAATTAACATAGGAATTCATGTAATACCATCATAAATTCACTAATTTCCACATGGATGTCACCTATTCAAGATGCTCATGCTTCACTAGTTGGTGTCAAAGGCACACATATCCAATGTGTGGTATTTGGTTATTCATTGATAAATACCCTATATGTACTACATTCTTGGTTTGCCAAGACCATGACTTACCAGAAGATGTCGTCATGGGACACCAACGGTTGGTCGAGCACACAAGCTCCTTGGAAATGGCTAAGCGCACAACGAATATTCATGCGACCAACTAAACGATCACATATCCTCTTCAAGAGTGTAGCAACAATGTTACTAATGCACATACAATGGTGAATGTTTCTCTTGCTCTTGGTTCCTCTCCAAGCTCACCACATGACATAGAATCAGAGAGGGAACTAACCAAAAGATACACAAAAATATACACCAATATTTATGAGCATTTAGTTCTAGGTTAGTTAGTCAACAATGGTCTCTATTGTGATGTAGAAGATCCAAGACTTGAGGTAGATTTTGATTATGTAGATCACAAATACCACTCCAAGTATGATTCTGATCATTCACCGTCCATTATTCACTTTAGTAATCACATTAAGGAGAAGGCTTCCACTAGCAATTATGTTTCCAATATTGATAAGGTCAAGTAGGGGGAGTCTAGCATGCAAGCCCAACCATTGAGATTTGGGAAATCAACATCAAGGATCCAAGAACGCAAGTACAACTCTCTAAAGGCACAAACACAATCCACCATCACAAAGGCGAAAGAATTGAAGACAAGCTCCACACACAAGACAAAGCCAACCCCACTTGCACCTCAATGCTTGCATCCATGAGTCAAGCTAGTGTAGGTTCCACAACAAAGCCAATCTAGGTCCCAAAGTCTCAAATTCATGAAAAAATGGTGCTAAGTACTTTTGGATGCCTAAACCAAAGAAAATTCAGTCCTCTAGGCCAAATGCTTCAAAAATTCAAGACATCAACCACAACCATGGATGATGCCTCCCACAAAGAAACATACACATGGGTGGCAATTTAAAGTCAACCAACCCTTTGATCCATAATGCATTTATTCATCCTTGACAACTCAATAGATATAGGTTGTCAAGCCACAATTATCTTCTACATCAACAACAATAATACCCTACACTCCAAACTTCACAGTGGAAAAGAATTTTCTCTCATGTATAGAGAAGCATTAGTAGAGTAATAATAGTCTCTCCATGTAAGAACCATCTGCCCATCACATCCTTGTCTGTTGCACACATTCTTAGATCAATTTTCATTTAAAGTACACATCCAATTAGGGTCACATTCCATGGCCTTACTTCACACATCTTGTAATATCCCATGAGTGAGAGTGATACATTGTAATGGGAGGTCAAAATCATTGATTTTTGTTACTAAAATTTCTTTTAGGTGATTTCTAATCAGGCTTTTCATAAGCAAGCACTACAAGGTCCAACAAACAAGCAATTATTGATGATGTCTTGTAAATGATAAAGATCATAAAGTAATTGACATAATTCATGGATATCATTAGGGAATATCAATCAACATAACCATTATGATATACATTATCATTATGTCAAACAATCATGTCGATGACTTGAATTTTAAGCTTTATCACCATTGGAGCTACCACCGTCATGTCCCATTCAAGTGCAACATTTTTAGGTGAAATTCTTTTGGATTCTTAGAATAGAATGCTTCATCAACTATCCTTGGAGCACTCCACTCTAGACCCTTCTTATTTTGCACCATTTTGTTTCTTTTCGCATTTCTAGAGTAGGTTCATAAGGACCACCCTACAAAGCCATGCACAATAGATTCTTATTTCTTTTTCATTCATCCACTGCACTAAGTAGTAAACTCATACTATTAGAAAAAAACACAATAAATATAACTTGCAATGTATGTAAAATCTTATTACTCCAGAACTTGACAACCCTAATGCACTTCAATGTTGCTCATACTTCATGAAGACCAATAGACATGTGAATCATCTGTTGGGGACAATATATTATAGGAGGGGACCGTGTTGGAACAAAAAACTCACTAGTTAACTTTGATAGCTAAATGAGAGAGATGATGGTCAGAACTGTGAAGAAATGAAGTTATGAAGCGATATTCGATGACAAGCAAGGGATCAATGAAAGATACAAATTTTCCAAAACTAGCCCTAAAGTGGGCAATTTATCCATAAAAACCACCTCTTAAAGATAGTTCCATAAGCCAATTTATACATTTTGCTTTATATTTTTGCAAGGCAAAGAGTCTTTGGTCTTGTAGACTGATTGTATAACCTTGTGGCTTCTCATATGATGTTTATGCACTTGATTTGGACATCACATGATGATTTAGCACCTATTTTTAATTAGGGTGGACATAAGAATGTGAACAAGTTTCTTGGAATCTTCTTGCTCGTGAGTGAAGCTTGGTTGCATTATTGTGTGTCTGTGTGTGTGCACATGCATGTATGTGTGAATCTTTTTGTGTGTGCACATCTACGTGCGGGGTGAAGGTCTCCATACTATTGAGATCTTCTCTTGGTTTGAAAATTTGTGGGTGAGGATCCATTTCTTGATGTCAATGTTGTATGTGCGAGTCTACATCAAACACATTATAATCAACATATGGAACATAATGTAGGCCCACAGTGGGTAGTTGGAACCATTCAAGTTACCCTCAACTTCCAACATGCAAAATACATCATGGCTTTCATCCATGGTCAATGACTATACCACAATAAAGAAAATTGACTCTTTGTAAAAAAAGTCGAACAAAAGTACTCTGTGGAGCTTTGTTTAACTTATAGTAGAATTTGGGATGTTTGTATTATCAAATAAAACACCAACTAAAAGTTGGCACAAAAGGATGAAATTTTCTACACAATCACTATTCTAATGCATTCAAAGGCTAAAACAAGTTCGAATTTATATTTTTGATGTACAAACCTCTTATAGGTATTCTATAGTATACAATACCGTGAAAACCCTCACCATCCTTTTTAGTGATATGATAAAATGAGTGAGGGTGTACCAACTGTTGGAGTTCGAGGTTTGCAAAAGCACGTGAACAACACAAGGAAGAAGAAGAAGCTTGGAGCACAACACACAATACTGAATCTATTACCATTAGAATATACAAAGATATGTAACCCGTTAGGGCAATAGGCGTTTATAAAAGCTGGGGGAAAAACCTCCTAAAGAAGGAATAAAGTGCCCGAGTAGTCCTAGTGTGTTCACACACATCACTACCTAAATATATCAACACAAAAAATCAACAAACAAGTCCATTGCTACTATTACATGGTGCACCATTAATGGTTACAATGGGTATTTGGAACCATCCAACTTACCAACAATAGCTGATATACAAAATAGATAATTATATTAGCCATGGCCAATGATTGTGTCTAATGCCAAAAAATGATACCTTTTGAGAGATATAAAGAAAAAAAATGCAATGTGGAGCTTTGTTACACATGCAATTAACTTTGGGATGCCCATACAAGTGAGAGAAAACTCGATCTTTTTCTACTCTCTCTCTCTCTCTCTCTCTTTCTATCCCTCGTTTAAGGCCTAGTTTAAGGGCATTCTAGTCATATTCAACCATTATATAATTTGCCTTTACATCGTATTATGGGAGTTTTTTTCACCTAGTGAGCCTTCACATAGAAAAAATGTCAGAGTGCCTCGGTTCAAGTCCCACTCAATGGACATTTCAAAAGTCCCACTCAATGGACATTTCAAATTTCCTGTGCTCTATTAAAAAAAAAAAAAAAAAAAACCTTGGTCATGGAAAGAATGTACTTCATAATATGAACTCGAGAATCGAGCGGCAGAAGGCAATAATCAGTGTTCTTTAAAGTTTACACGAGCCATTCACGAGATTCTTATTTTTCCAACAGAGACGAGGAAGAACCTTGGTCCGAACTTGGAAGGGATCGAAAGAGGGCGAGCAGAACGTCAGTAGGACACTAGGAGGATGTGGATTACACGCTTTGTGGTGATGCTGTCCTTTCTCGCATTGGGCATGCTCATATCGCCCGAGCCCTTCAACTCTGCTTTCGTAAACAGCAAGCATTCTTCTGGTTCCTCCTCATACGCTTCTTCCATTCCTCTCCGCCTCCTCTACCTCCTTTGCTTCGCCACTGCCTGGGGCACCTCCCTGTGGGTCTCCTTCATTGGTGGCATCATCATGTTCAAGTAAGAGTCACTTTTTGTTATCCTTCAAGTTGCTCGATGTTGTTGGAGTTACTATAATCTTCATGGTATGTTTTTCTTTGTGGTCTTTGAAAGTAGAAATATACTTGTATCTTCTTGTTTTTTTCACCGAGTTCCACAGGAAGATAGTGAAGTCACGTACATATCCCTAGAAATCGCTGAAGTGGCCTTGCTTTCCAGCTGAAACTACACTTACATATCCAAGTCCTAGGACACGGGAAAAATATTCTTGCATCTTTTTTTTTTTTCATCAATTTCCATATGAAGACTGTGACGGCACATACATGTTGCTAGAAGTGACACGAGTATCCTTAATTTCCAGCTGAATCCATTTTTGAAGTCTAAATTCTAGGTCGTAGGGTTCTGAACACATCAACTATGCTGAAAGTAGGAAGCTTCTAAATATTCCTTTCATAATTCCGCATCAAGTTTTTCGTTGGGAAAAGTGATCTTAATTGACAGCTTTAAAAATTGGAGTCAGATGCAAAGCTTTCTTAATATCTATGTATGATAATGATCTTATTGACACAAAAAAATCGCCCTGTTTATGCTCGTAACAATCTGTACATAGATGAACTAGCTTGGAATGTGAAACCTGTGTCATCGATCTTCTAAACGGGAAGTTTTGAAACTGCAGTTTGAGATCTATGAGATGATACTAAGCACATGTAGAGAAGTGTCTAGGATAATAAGACTCGCTTTATATTATATTTTGTTTATATATGTATCTATATAGTTGATTGTGGGTGGCATAGTGAAAATATCTTAATATTGATTCCTTGAGGTCAAGGGTTCAAGCCCCACAAGATACACTGAAAGCATATGGCCAATCAATCATCTGGACAGCCATGCAAGGTGCAATGTCTTTGCATGAAACTTTTGCAAGGTGGTCTTTCACCCTTGTGACCGATCCGGTCTTCTCATATCCACAAAAAGAACATTTTTATCTTCTAGAGCCGACTCCTCCTGAATATGATCCAATTTTCTGAATATATCTCCAGTATGGATGAGGAGCCATGGTCAATGCTGATTACAATATCTGAAATTGAGAAATACAAAACTTCAATTTTAAAATGAATCATGATATATCGTATATCATATTAGTAATTACACATGCAAATTTCCAATGCACACACATATGCACACATGTCATGTACCATACCACATAAACATGCATGTGTGTGTGTGCGCGCTGTACTGTTACTTGTGCATGTGCCATGTAGTGTGCACACTGCACATGTAGTACTGCATAGTAATAATTTATAAATCATAGTTCATAAATTATAATACTTACAGTAGGAGCTGTGTGCACGATCCACTTCAGTCTTCACTTGTATAAGAGGGCTTGGGGCTGCCTCTTACAGGCTTGGGGCTCCAAGTAGACCAAGTTGAGTTCAAGTCAAAGCAGAAGCTGTACGGCTGAGGGCTACAGGAAACGTGTGCGACAAGCAACTGCAAAAACCTCCCGAAACGGGTATCGACCAAAAAATGCCCCCCAAAAAATCACTTCGGAAACTTGTTTCGGGGAGGAAATGGCACGCTGAAATGGCTGTTCCGTTTCGGACCCCCGGAAATGGTGTTTTCGGTAACTATGGTCCGTGTGTCCGCTTGGGCGGGCAGGCGTGTGGAGTGCGGACATGCGCGCACACGCACACATGCTTGCAGGCCTTCCCGCACACGTGCAAGATTGCATGCATGCCTTCGTTGTCGGAGAGATGCTCTCTCCGTGCTTTGAAGAGGGAAGATGAATAACCATTACTAACTAATTTCAAACTCAATCTCCTTGATAGTCAACATTTTGCAATGTTAAGATTCGGAACCATAGTTTTACCTTTCAAGTCGCAATGAATGAGAAGAGAGAAGTGAAGTTTATGAAGTTGTCTACAAAAGCAATACATGATCATATGGAGCATTTGGAAATATACCAAATAAGCCATAAGATCCAATCAGAGATTACATTGTTTGTAACCATTGTTTTCAAATCGAAAATCTTGACGAACTCGTGGTCAATGATAAGTGTTCACATACCTATGACCAAGGTTCGAACCCCAAAATCCTCACATCAAAGGAGGCCAAAATTTTTGATAAAAATAGCTTGAATTAAAACACTCCGAAAGTCAATGGAGGACAAATGTGTGTTTTGTTGAAGTTTTTGGCTTTTGCTTGCAACAAACTTAAAAGGTGATGATTTCTTTCATACGTCTAAACTCCGGTTGTGATTCAATCGCTTCTGTTTGATTCCTTGATGAATGCTCATTTCTTCTGCCTAAGAGGCTGATATTTTATCCGACCATCCCCTCCATCTCTGATTGGCTTACTGCCGAGGCACACCTTCAAATCACTGATTAGAAGCTTTCATGCCTTCAATCACTGATGTGCTTCCGACCATACTTTGACAGATGTCGGACCGACTCCATCAACAACATCGATTCATCATTCACTTACAACTTCAACGCTTTACTATTGTCGTTTGAAGACTGTGAAAATTTCTTATGATGTTCCAAATTGGTGCATACAAATTTTTTGTTTGAAAGTTACTACAAGATTTTCATTCAAATTATTTGACTTCATAAAACTATTTAATCCTATGCATACCTTGTCGAATCATTATATACATTTCTATGACTGTCTGAATTGCCAAATATTTGTATGATGAAACATCTTTGCCATGTCGCATCGTGCACTACTGTGATGATTGGTATCTTGAGCTTTAAAGCAATAGGTTTTGAGTTCAAAACCTCCAAACGGCACTTCACATTCGATTAACTTCCTATTTCTATAGAGTGAAGTTTTATAAACCATGTATCACTCATCAACTTGATTGTTGCAAATTCGAACAAATTTTTCCTAGCAAGTCAAATACTTTATAATACAAGTGCTAAGCTCAAGAAGCTTCCTTCTTCATTATTTTATAAAGATTATTAATCGTTCATGAAGTTGATTGAAATCTTTTCAAGAAGAAGTTAATTTCTAGCTTCAATTGATTGATGTTTTTGCGAGATGGATTTGAGTATGAATTAAATTGATGTAGCTAAGCCTAAAGTGATTCCTTTCTTTGAAATTCAACCAAATTTTTGTGTGATACTCCTACCTCAAGGTCATGATGCTAATTTGAAATTTATTCACGAATTTCTCCTTCCTTAAGTACACACAAGGTCCTATCTTTGAAATGTAAGCGTGAGGATTGTGCATAGCTAATTAATCGCTTGTACATACACTCCGAGCACCTTGCGTGTAGGATTGGTTCCGCACGATAGCATGCGTGCATGGATGGATGGACGCATGCATGGCACATGCACATGTATATGTGTGTGTGTATGTATGTATGCATGCATGCGGGCCTGTATGTATGTATGTATATATGCGTGCGTGGGTGTATGTATTTATGTATGTATGTATGCATGCGTGGGTGTATGTATTTATATATGTATCCATGCATAGTGAGGAGTCAAGATTAAAGTCTAAAGACGATCACTATCAAGCAAAATAAAGGCAAAACTCAAGTAGCTCAACATATGCTGCCTACATCAATGAGAGAATGTCACACATCCTCATATGCTACAACCTACATCATCATCATTATCACTAGCACAAGCCTCCTCCTCATCCTCCTCTTCCTTGTCCTCCTCAATACAATCCTCATGACTCTCCAAAATAGTATGAATTGATGAAACAACTATCTCACCACCATGTTCTACTTGTAATGCAATCAGTCTCTAATCTCTGATCATCTGGCTCTTTCTTTATCATGTCAAGTGTCACTTCTATCTTTTGAAATCCTCTTTCTTGAATTTTAGATATGAGGCGCAGATTTGTATGAATATACACTAATTTCTCAACATTCTTAGGAAGCAACCTGTTTCGCCTCTTTGTATGTATCAATGAGAAAGTGCTCCAATTTCTTTCACAAGGGGAAGCACAAGAACCTTGTGAAAGAATGTGGAGAGCTAACTTTTGCAAATTGGGAACACATGGCCCAAATTGTTCCCACCATCTCACAACATAATGCATTCTATCCATATCCTTGACAACAGGACGTGAAAATGCACCTGACAAAGACTTATATACATCTAGTTCATCAGATAAGAGACCCTGTTTTTTAACATCACCTCGTGTGTATCTCTCTATAACATCCACCCATCCATTATACACCTCTGTATCCATATGGGGTGACTTTGACCTCCAAATGGGACGAAGAACATAACCTACTGCATGTAGAGGAGTATGCAACATCTCCCATCTCTCAATACATAAAGACTTCACTTCTTCTAACCTGGCAGAATCAATGCAATCCAAAGAGGAAATTTTTTCAGCCATTCTATATGTGAGCTCATAAATCAAGCCCATTCTTGCTCCTTCTCTATCTGCCAAACGTAAAACTTTTAAGATAGGGCTGCATATAGTAACAATCTCTCTCACATTTCTCCAAAAAAAGGAACTAAACACAATTGCTGAAATATCTTCTGCTTTTAGAGTTTTTGCTACTCTTTTGCTTGTATATTCAGGGCATACCATCAAAGAGCGCAATCCATTGTATACAGGCTCATCAAGCAAATTGGTAAGCATTATGAATGTATAAGCAAATCTCGTAGGAGACGGTTTCACCAAATCTCTTTGGCTAAATTTCCTAAATAATGCAAGCACGGTAGGCTTCATTGTAACAAATGTGACAATCTTTGTTTCATTCTCCAATATGGGCTTCACCCATGCAAGCTTCCCAATGTCTTCAAATAGAAGATCGAAGCAATGACATGTGCATCGTGTGTAAAAGATGTGGGGCCATTGTTCCTCCACCAAATAACCAGCCCGTATACAATTGGATGCATTGTCCATCACGACCTGGACTACATTATTTTCTCCAACGTCCTTGATGGCATCTTTCAAGATTTCAAAAATAAATTCACCTTATTTAACCTCACAAGAGGTATCCATAGATTTCAAGAACACTGTTCCATAAATGCAAGAGACCATAATATTGATGATTGGTCTACTTCTAGTGTCAGACCAGCCATCACACACAATGCTACATCCAAAGGTCTTCCATATTTCACGAATCTGTATTAGATCACCTTCTATGGTCCGCACTTCTTCATGCAACTCCTTTGATCTCAATTGTTGGTATGAAGGGGGCTTATAAGATTGGCCTACCTTGCCAACAGCTTGGAGCATGTCAAGAAAGTAAGGACTTCTCACTTTCCAAAAAGGAATATCCTCTGCAAAAAAATAATGAGGCACAGCTTTATTTGCCTCTTTTCTAGCTTGGGCACCCCAAACTTTGTCCAAAGGCCCTTTTGAACCTTTTGCCCTCTTTCCTACATGACCTGCAGAAGAATCTCCAAGTCCATCGTCACATTGTGATGCATCTGCATATGATTCAGCATATGACTACATATTTGCACTTCCACTACCACTATCAAGTGTTTTCCCATGCAATTTCCTGCATGTATCCTTCACATTTTCAGGTGCACTTTCACATCTACCTACTCCATATCCCTTGAGGCCAAGCACATGTGCTCTCACTCTATTTGCTCCCCCATCCCAAGTATGGGAACAATACTTGCACTTGACTGTAAAAATGCCTTTGGGCAAAGTCTTCAATTTAGTTACAAAATTCCATTCAGCTCCTGGTTTGCGAGGCATCTACATTACATCCAATCAAAGAGTTAGAGATAAATCGTGACAACGAATCACATAATTCAAACTGAGATTTTCAGCCTTCATGCATATGTACAATGTAAACAAGCCCCTCCTAACCTACAGGCTGCTCTCGAGCCTTGGCCTGATATTGGAAATGATACAATAAACTCTGCGGTAGAGTGTAGACTGATACAGAGTCGAGACAACACTATACAGACTAAACACTACAGTAATATTGATGATGCACCATGGATGTCCACATTGATACACGTGAAGTATGTAGATAAATCATAAATGTATGTGTTATGCACACATGCATACAGACTACAGTACACAGTTCACTGTACAGACTACAGTCTACAGTAATTGATGTTCTTTATGATTGACCACGAGAGCTTTTCCAGGATCACAAAAGAGAACTTCACAATAGAAGAAATGTGATGAATATGTTTGTTTTTTTGCCTCTGCAAAACTGATAAAATTGATAAAACAAACATGATAAAATTGATTCATCTGCCTCTTCGAAATATCTGTGAAGGAGCTGAAGTGGTTTAAACTCCACTTTCCTCATGAGCATCCCATCTATCTACTTGTTTACTATCCTGTAGGCTGTACCATTGATGTATACTGCTCAAGCCTCACCTTCCTGGAAGTCGAAAGTTGTAACTTGGAGGCCCGAATTGACTGTTGAGCAGGGAAGACTCCAGAGAACTCGGGCACGCAGGCTGCAGCACTATATGGGTGGCTGCTGAGCGCTTGATAAGTCGCTATGCAGGTGTGTGACTGTGTCTGGGCACTGGGCAGCACTCAGGAGTCAGCAGGAGCAGGAGTCCAGCAGCTGTAGACTACGCGCACAGAAATGAGAGAAAATGCTTAGTCGAGGGCATAAAACACACAAAAAAACTCACCTGCAACACTCACGTCAGCTACGAGTCAGATACCCAAGTCAGCAAAAAAACGTCAGTAACGTCAGCTATCCGTTTATGACGCGTCAGTATACAACTATGTACATATACATATACATATACATATACACATACACATACACACACACATTTACATTTACATTTACATTTACATATACATATACATATACATATACATATACATATACATATACATATACATATACATATACATATACACATACACATATACACACACACACAATGTATGTATATACACACACACACATATATATATATATATATATATATATATATATATATATATATATATATATATATATATATATATATATATATAGATAGATAGATAGATAGATAGATAGATAGATAGATAGATAGATAGATAGATAGATAGATAGATAGATAGATAGATAGATAGATAGAGAGAGAGAGAGAGAGAGAGAGAGAGAGAGAGAGAGAGAGAGAGAGAGAGAGAGTATATATGTATGTGTGTGTGTATATATACACACCCACATACATATATATATATATATATATATATATATATATATATATATATATATATATATATATATATATATATACATATATATATATATATATATATATATATATATATATCATCATAATCATCATCAAGAGAATCAGATGTTGTCATCTCATAAGTAGATGACGGTGGCGTGGGTGGATCACTGACAAGATTTCCCTCATCATCAAAACGAGGGAATAGCGGCATCGATGGTAATGTCCTCCTCCCCTTCCTCTTCGTATATGTACTAGCTGGTGCTCAACTAGTGCTAGCTCCATCCCCATGTGAAGTGGTCGATGCATGCAGAATAATCAACCCGTCTCACGACCACGGACCCCTCTGACCCTTCCTTTGCTGCAACGGCTTCTTGTTTGCCTCACATCTATAGAGAAAAGCTCTCTATATAGCTCGGCAAAAAGAAGCTCCTCATCATCTTGAGGCATATCATATGATGGAAGAGGAGTGTGACGTGTCTCTCACGGAAGGCCAAAATCTGTCCACATTCACCGAAATAAAAAAAAGAAATTAGAATCAAACGATGAACTACTTGTTTATGCAAATCTGAAATTTATGTAAATTACTGCAAATCTGAAATTTATGCAAATCTGAAATTTATGCAAATTTACTTACTTGTTTTAGAGTCTCCATGTTAGGGATATTTTGCAACATCCTTAGATTGGTGCGACAATATATTAATTTCTCCATTTGTTGAGGACTAAGTCTATTCCTCACCTTTGTGTGGATGAGAACAAAAACACTCCAATTCCTCTCACATGCACCGGATGAGAAACCTTGAATAACACCTTGACAGCATATGTGCACAAAGTAGCGAATGAAAAACCAAAATTTTGCCACCAAAAAAGTGGTTTTACCATTGACTCTCTATCCCAACATGTAGGGGAAAGAAAAGCGGGATTTCCCCTCTCATCAATATAGCTATTTATTTGCTCCAACATCTCATTATTTAGATGTATGGAAACTACACGTGACATATATTGAAGCCGATCCGATAATAGCTCCACATCATCATATAATTGCGGGCTTTTGAATGCTGGATGCAATAAACCCGCAAACCTATGGATAGGTCGATGCATCCATGTCCATCTTCTCATTGTTAGCTAATCATAAAAAAAGAAAGAGAGTTAAATTTTAAAAAGAAGAATGAAATAAAATTTAGAATAAACATATTACATACATACTCATTGCATCATGGTTTATGGCACATCATACATGTATGGTTTGCACATAGATATTAAATATCAAATACAAATACATTTATGATGTGCGATATAATTGATAAATCATAAATCATAATTTGTCAAATATCTTACTGTTGGAGTTAGACGTCTGCGGAAGCACGCGAACAGCACAAGGAAGAAGAAGAAGCTTGGAGCACAACACACAAGACTGAATGTATTACTAGAGAATGTACAAAGATAAGTAGCCCATTAGGGCAATAGGCGTATATACAAGCCGGGGGAAAAAAACCTCCTAAAGAGGGAAAAAAGTGCCCCGACGGTCCTAGAGTGTTCACACACATCACTACCTAAATATATCAACAAATCCCCCCTGGGAGTGATGCGGTGAACAAGGAGCTGGCACTCATGTATAAGGAAGTGCCGAGCTATGTGGAAATCACTCCACAAAAGGAAGTAAGCCCAAAGCTTTGCGGAAAGCTTCAAACTTCTCCCTAGGCAGAGCCTTCGTGAAAAGGTCTGCAATGTTCTCCTGCGTGGGCACATATGCCAAGCTGATCTCCCCAGCAGAGAACCTCTCCCTGACATAGTGATAATGCACCTCAATGTGCTTAGTGCGAGTATGGAACACAGGGTTCCTCGCAACTGCCAATGCGCTCTGACTGTCAGTGAAGATGGTGGTGGCAGAAGACTGGCCAACACCCAAATCAGCCATAAGGCGTCTGAGCCACACACACTCAACAGTCGCTGTGAAAGCTTCCCTATACTCAGCCTCACAACTGGAAGTGGCCACAGTAGGCTGCTTCTTGCTCAACCAAGATATACATGAGCTACCAAGCATGAAGCAAAAACCACTGGTGGACACACGAGTGTCATAGCAACCAGCCAAATCTGAGTCAGAAAAAGCATGCAAATCTGGCGGTAGTGATCCCCCCTTGGGATAAAACAACCCAAGTAGCCGAGTACCACTCAAGTAGCGAAAGATGCGCTTAACCGCTTTCCAATGCGTGACTCCTGGGCAATGCATAAACCTGCTCATCTGTGAGACAGCAAACGGAATATCTGGCCGAGTAATGCATACGTAAATCAAGCATCCAACAGCCTGCTGATAGAGAACAACATCAAATGCATCTCCAGCATCATGAAGACTCAATCGTAAACCTGTCTCCATAGGAGTGGCAATAGGCTTACAGTCTTCAAGGCCAAAACGCTGCAATAATGTGTCAATATATTTCGTTTGACACAAAGCCATTCCACCATCAACTTGCATAAACTGAATGCCCAAATAGTGATGCAAATGCCCCAAATCAGACATCTCAAATGAGGCATGCAAATCAGCCTTGAAATCAGCAATATGCTTCTCAAGAGGACCAGTGAGCAGCATGTCGTCTACATAGACAACAATGATCAGAAGCACATCATTAGCACGCTTAACATATAAGGTGCTTTCAGTTGGACTGTTCTCAAAACCATGTGCAATCAGATAGGCATGTATTTTCTCATACCAAGCACGTGGTGCTTGCTTTAAACCATATAACGCCTTCTTTAACCTGCACACCTGGTTTTCATGCCCTTTCTGCACAAAGCCACGGGGCTGAAAAACATACACTTCTTCATGCAAGTCACCATTCAGAAATGCTGTTTTAATGTCCAACTGATGTACATTCCAACCATGATGGGCTGCAAGTGCACAAATGCTCCGAACAGTAGTCATACGGCATGTAGGTGCAAAGGTCTCATCAAAATCAATGCCTCTTTCCTGCGCATAACCCTTTGCAACAAGCCTAGCCTTATACCTGTCAACTGTACCATCAGGTTTACGCTTCAGCTTGTATACCCACTTAGTGCCAATGGCCTTCTTGCCAGGAGGCAAGTCACATAAAGACCATGTACCATTCTTCATTATAGCATCATATTTAGATTGCATAGCAGCCATCCAATTTTCTGAATTTTGTGCTTCATCAAAAGAAACGGGCTCATTCTCATCACAGAGACTAGATGCAGCCATAGCATAGCAATCTGATGCAAAGGAGGTACTATGAGAGCCTGAACGAGTACGATATGACAAAGGTGCATCTAATTTGCTGTCACGCAAAGTCTGCACCAGCCATTTTGGCATAGTTTTTGCCTGTTCAATATCAGCTCTCTCATCAACAAGTGCATCATGTAAATCTGCATCAGAAATGGAATGATCTGCATCATCATATGAAACCTGCAAAGGCTGAGAAGTTGCCTCATTAGGACCAGCGCTAGCCTGTCCACCTGTAAAAAGAGGCATCAAAGTATCATACATGTCTTTGGAGCTAACAGATGTCTCCTTAGTACATGAAAGCAATGGCTGAATAGCATCTTCCACAAAGACAACATCACGGCTAACCAGAATGCGTTTAGTCTGTGGATGATACAGACGATAGCCTTTACTTTCAGAACTGTACCCAACAAAAATACATTTTACTGCCTTATCATCCAATTTTCTGCGATGTTGTTCAGGCACTAATGCATATGCCAAACAACCAAAAACACGCAGATGAGCAACAGATGGCCTGCGGTCATGCCAAGCCTCATATGGAGTGATAGACTGCAACGCTTTGGTGGGACACCTGTTCAGTACATATGCTGCACACATGACAGCCTCAAGCCAGAAACTATGTGGTAAAGCCTGACTTTTGACCATGCACCTCGCCATCTCCATGAGTGACCTGTTCTTTCGTTCAGCAACTCCATTCTGTTGAGGTGTATACGGCACTGTACACTGGTGTTTTATCCCACGTTCAGCCAGAAATGCATTAAAATCTGAAGACATATATTCCCCCCCTCGATCAGAACGGAGGGTGCCCATTTTACATGCTGACAGATTTTCAGCCAAAACCAAAAACTGTTTGAAGCACATGAACACTTCGGACTTTGCTTTGAGTGGATATACCCATGCATGCCTGGAAAAATCATCAATGAAAGTCACGAAGTAAAGGTAATTTCCAAAAGAGGGTGTCTGCATAGGACCACAGACATCACTATGTACAAGCTTCAATTTCTGCATAGCCCGAACTGAACCATCTTTTGGAAAGGAAGAACGCTGCATTTTGCCCAAAATACAGCCTTCACAAACATGTTTTCCAGGTGCCTCAAGTTTGCGCAAAGAGGACACCATTTCAGATTTCTGCAGGCGTAACAAGCTAGCAAAATTCAGATGACCAAAGCGTGCATGCCAAAGCTTTGCATCTGACATAGCCTGAGAATCATGAACTGCACATGCCGAATCATTCACAGATCTTTCATAGTCTATGAGCTTATACAGCCCACGACATAAAATGCCAGAAGCAATAATCACATCGCCATTTGAGAGATCATGGACTGTACACCTGTCATCAACGAATTTCACAACCAAGCCAATCTTGGCTAATGCAGAAATTGATAACAGGTTCTTTTTGATCCCTGGCACAAATAAAGCATCTGACAAAGTGAAAGAACTACCATCAGCAGTAGTCAGAATGATCTTACCAACTCCCATAACAGGATAAGAGGAGTTATTGGCGCATGTGACAGTATTCCCTGTAGGGGCAGGCTCGAGTGAAGAGAAGAAACTGCGCTGCGAGGTAATATGTTTGGTCGCCCCACTGTCAAAGTACCAAACATCTGAGTCTACTGCAGACATGCACTGATCATGAGAAGATGGGTCAAAACTGCAGACAGTAGTAAACGCCCATTCTTCTTCCTGCACAAGATTTGCAGACTCTGTTTTTGGTGTAGAGGCCTCTGCAACAACCATTCCAGCCTCTTTCTTCTTTGCCTCTTTAGCAGCTAGTTTTGGACAGTTCTTTATAATATGATAATTTCCTTTACAGTACTTTCAGAACAATTTCTGCTTTTCTGATTTCTTCTCATCTTTATCCTGGTTCTTCGATTGTGCAACATTTGCAGATTTCTGCTTACTAGTAGAAGAGCTCTATTTTCCTTTGCCCTTCTGACTAGCCAGGAAAGCTTGATCTGCAACACGCATAATGGACCTGTTCTGCCTGGACTGATCTTCCTTCAACAGAACAGAGACTAATTCCTCAAATGACAAGGCATTCGGATTGCCTTTCATCATCAATCGAAGAGTAGAGGCAAAACTCTGATATGAATCAGGAAGGCCATTCAGAACGGTCTGCACAAGTGAGCTATCTGGTATAACCTCATAGCAGAAATCAATTGTTCCTTCAGGTCTTTGATCTTCGTAAGAAAACTGTCCATCGAATCACCTTCATTCATGTGCTCACTCTCCAACTGTTTTCGGAGGTAAGCAACACGAGCCTCATTCCTAGCCTGGTACAAAGTGGTAAGTGTATCCCAAGCATCCTTTGCTGTTCTGCAAGAGCGAATGTGAGGAATAATCGCACGTTTGACAGACAAAGCTATCAATGCATGTGCCTGGGCATCTCTGCCATCCCAACGAATCTGCTCTGCAGTAGGTGCAACAGAAACAGCAGCACGAACAGGAATCTGCGGAATATCATCTTC
Organism: Ceratopteris richardii; assembly: GCA_020310875.1. Classification (NCBI taxonomy): domain Eukaryota; kingdom Viridiplantae; phylum Streptophyta; class Polypodiopsida; order Polypodiales; family Pteridaceae; genus Ceratopteris; species Ceratopteris richardii. Next base: position 108,810,616 of record CM035442.1, on the reverse strand, counting down.
GACATCATCTTCATCAGCTCCAACACCTGTATTTGCAGTACCTGTCGTTACAGGTGTAACAGGACGTCTTTCAACACCCTGCACAATGTTCCACAATCCTTTTGCAACCAGTACATGTCGCATCATATAAGCCCATAATGGGTAGTTGGTACCATCCAACTTATCCTCAACAGCCAACATACGGAATACATCACTCCTTTCAGCCATGGCCGGTGACTAAAATACCTTGATGCAGAAAATTAACTGTATCTCAAAAAGTTGAACAGAACTGCCCACACGAGTTCTGCTAGACCTGTAGCAGACTTCGAGACTCTTAAACTGGCGAACAGAAACTGGTATATACCTTTGGCACAAAAGGACGAAATAGCCTGCACAAGCACTGCGATAGTGCGTTCGGAGGTCGAAACGAGCTCAGATCGCGATTTCGGCACCACAGAGCGAAACAGTTTTGATCTCGGAAACACCCTGAGTATGCTCACCAAATTTTGTGCGAATCTGAGACTGCAAACGGAGGAGTGTCGACGGCGCCCTAGAAGAAGCAACGACATGCTCTGATACCAATTGTTGGAGTTAGACGTCTGCGGAAGCACACGAACAGCACAAGGAAGAAGAAGAAGCTTGGAGCACAACACACAAGACTCAATGTATTACTAGAGCATGTACAAAGATAAGTAGCCCATTAGGGCAATAGGCGTATATACAAGCCGGGGGAAAAAAACCTCCTAAAGAGGGAAAAAAGTGCCCCGGCGGTCCTAGAGTGTTCACACACATCACTACCTAAATATATCAACACTTACCTCAAGGACTTCACCTCTTTGATCCTCAGTGACAAGAGTGCATTCCCTTATCTCTTCCATAGCTCTTCTCATGATATGGATGAGAAGCCCTAGAGTAGCACCCTCACAATCCGTCATGCGTAGAACTTTGTAGATAGGT
>CM035442.1:108497180-108804680 GCA_020310875.1 Ceratopteris richardii | reverse complement strand
ATAGATCCACGAATGACGTTATGATGTAAATTTGAAATGCATTTATAGTGATGTCGAGTAGTGCTAGCTTTATGACTGCACTGTTGGACTTGTGAATAGAAGGTTGTAGGTTTGATCCCCTCTCCATTCTTTTTGGGGCTGGACCTGACACGTGGGCTCTACCCTCAGACACACTGCTACCTTTAATCATCTTGGTGGGATCATACAGTGAAGCTGGGCCATACATGGTGAATGCTGTTGACATTGCTGGTAGGCGTTTGGGCCATTTCCTTAGGTCTTACTAGGTGGTACTATGGCTGTTTCACCTTTAGGAAGGTGTATCCCCCCTCTTTGTCAGATATGGGTCCCAATTAGACTGCATCCAAATTCCTTCGAAAGGAAATAAAAAAGGAAGTTCATTTACATCGTCAATGAGCAAATTCCAGGAGATATGTCTTGGGCTAAGCTTTATTAACGAGGGAAAAAAGGTACATTCAGATCACAATGAGCAAATTTGAGGACATACATCTTGGGCTAGCTTGAAGGATAAAGGTTGATTTGATAGTGATGAGTGCTTTAAGGATGGTGTAGCTATGGTGCTGAGGAACCTCAGTAGAAGGTAACTGTGCTTATTTGATTTCCTATTTGGATGCATATTTGGCTCTTATTGTGTGGATATGAAGTAGTTATTCAGTGATGAAGAACAAATCAGAGCACATTTATCTTTGGCTAGCTTTGCTAACAGGATCTATAATATTCAAGAATAGAGCACGAATTGATCTGATAATACACAGAACATATGGCTGGATATCACATTTAAGTGTCCTTTGAAGGATAGTAGAAGTGCTGTATTCTTCTAATAGAGCTTCAAATAGTTGATCTGATAATACAGATGTATGGCCAATGGATGTCACATTTGAATGTCCTATGAAGGTTAGTAGAAGTTGATTATTCCTGTAATAGAGCTGATGACTAGTGTCCTTTGGTTTCAACAATGGGTCTACGATTACAACAATAGATTCTCATTACATGGTTACCCATGTAGGGGAATAAAATACAAGGATATTGAACTAAATAGGAAGTTGAGTGGATTGTGTATCTCAAAATTGTTTGTTTAGGGTTTTATAATTATAGTAGGTTTTCCACATTGGATGATCAAGATTTGTTAAGGAAGTGATTGTAATTTGTTGTATTATCAACACTGAACACCCCTGAACAATATGTCATCTTCGTGAGACCTAGTATGTTTAGGCCAGACTTTTGAAGAACTGGGAATTCGCCCGTGCTTTATCAGGTGGCTGGGGAGGGTCCAGATATGTTATCGTGGATTTTTGTGAGTATACATGCATTCTTTTCAGTTCCTAATTTGCCATCAGATTTAGGGTGTGTGTTGTGAAACAAAATTGTACATTATGGAAAGGTTCTAAAGTAACTCTGCATACATGTTTTGATTGTGCTTACAGCAGCGAGTTTCCAATATGAGATTCAATCATCATCATTATTATTATTATTATTATTATTATTATTATTATTATTATTATTATTATTATTATTATTATTATTATAGTTTCAAATCTGGGATTGGAAATTGAGAAGTAAACAGTAACATGTAATTATGGATAGCTTAATGTTTGGAAGCTAATCGTCACAGGGCAGGCATATGATTTTAATCAATTGTCAAGCTTTGTTGATTAAAAATAGACTTGTATTGAGCAAGTAAACAAGAATTATGGCAATAAGATGATGCAAGTTAGAGAGGATACACAACATTAAATTTGCTGAAGGTAGGTTAGAGTAGTTGCATACAAAATCAAGTTCTTAGTTGATTAAAATCTTACACAGATCTTGGAGATTGGATTGTACCTCCAAGTTGCGAAAGTGAGTTAAACCTTTCTTGATAAAAACTACAAAACCTTTATTTGAGGTTTTAGTGGCCAAAATTTAGGGCTCATGCAAGGAACATCAATTTTTAGAGGCATATGCAGACTTGTATGCATGTCAATATTTGACTCTGTGGTAGTTGACTAAATGCTTTGAATTTACAGAGTAACAGGTGAACTAGAATAATAAAAGTGCATTGGTGCAGAAATGTTTAGAAGTTGAAAAATAGCATAAGAAGCCACATTTGATTTGTATTCATTCAATATTTCGGTTTGCGATGTTTATCCAATGTACAAGAATTATGTGGGACATCATATAAGAATTATATGCCGAAGGGTTATGACTGATCATGAGATGGAACTTCCTCAAAGCTTCTCATGAGTGTGGCAGTGGCAAGCGTATTTCAAAATTTTGTGTGATGGAACATAAACTAGTTCAATTTCACTTAAATGCTTCCTTTAATGTAATGATAATGCATCCAATGTGTTAAACTTGACATGATAAATTTGCAGCATGTTATAATGTTGTATGTGAATTGCTGAAAAATATCTGCATAGATCTTTTATTTAACCTGCAAGCAAGAAGCAAAGATCTATAGTATGTGTATAGAAAGTTGCCTTGTACTTCTCTGCTTGCAGGTTAATAGATCTATGTAGATATTTTTCAACATTTAAAATACTATAATTATAACATGCCAGTTTATCATGTTAAATTTAGCATATTGGATGCACTCTCATTACATTCGTGGAATTATTTAACTGAAATGGAACTAGTTTATGTTCTATCACGCAAATTTTACAAATACAGTTACCAGTGCCACACCTCATGAGAAACTCTGAGCAGTTCAATTTCATGATCAATTATAAACCTTTGGCATATATAAGATCCTTTTGCTATTAGTTTTTTTTTTAATTATACCATTTGCAAGCTTTTTGTATAAACACATCAAGTACTTATTAATAGGCGATTTTCAAGCCTCCTAAATCTACTTGCACCTATTCATTTCTTACATGTTGGTATCTTGAATAGATCTCAAGTATGATTTTGATCAATAGATTTAAACTCTTTCTAAGTATTGAACTATGTTTTCTTCTATAATGCTTCATTAGTAGCAAAAGATAATTCTCATCTACAAGGAAAGTCACATGCATATCATAAGGTGTAAAACCATCAAACTTGTGAGCTTTATGAAGCATAAAATGGTTACTAAAAAGTAAGGTTGTCTGCATTGGCTCTATGTAACTTTTTCCAGTTTTAGAGTCTTGTATGGCAAGGGTATCTCCGTCTTTGACTCGTGAAGGGTATGCAAGAACCATTTAAATGCAATGTAAGTTACTCTCTTGCTATGTGCTGGCTTCTATTTATTTTCTTTGCTGATGTATAATAAAAGTAGATTTAGATGCAAAAGGTTCACTTCGAAAGTGAAAAGAAGATATAAATGATTGCAGATTACAATCAACTGTAGCAGCTTAGCTATTTTAATATCATGTTAATGTTAATGATGATGATGATAATACTAATGACAATGAAGATAGTAGTAGTAACAATAATGATGATAACAGATTGCATGAAATTTAGTCTATTGGAAGTCAAAATTACTTGTGTATAAAACAAGTTTCCAAAGAAAATAGTATCTATGCTTACAAATACCTTTTTTAGTTCTGGATTTTCTATATTTAGAAGAATTGAAGTTTAAATATCTATGCCTATAAAAAATTTGGAATTCAAATATTTTATATCAACAAGAGCAAGACGTGCTATATGCCTATGCTTTGTGGAGATTTATTGATACTGAAGAAGATTTACTTGTATGTAAAATTCACTAAGATTTGTGGTTTGAAAAATAAGATCAATGCCTACAATGTTAGGGAAATTCGGAGATACTAACCAAAGGTAAATAAATAATTCTGGTTTTACAAGGGATAGATTTGTGAATCATATTTATTGATGAATTATGGTTTTCCCACTAGCTCTGTTATACATGTCGCAAGGTCTAAGGATCATTACACATATGATCGATAAAGTAAACACATCGACATGATGCTCAAAAGAAATGGTGACGAAGAAGAATATGAAGAGTCCAAACTTAGTTTTGCTGAATCCTCTTTATGGCTCTCGAATTTTGTAATTTTGATGGTTGTATAGGAAAGGATACTTGGGAACTCCTATACAAATCTCATTCTTTTTGTAGTCATCCAATTATTATAATAATAAAATGAAGGTTTAATCTTTGAGAATATTCTTAATTATCAATAAAAGAAAAAAATTAGTGATGTATATAATTCAATAGATGTACATGGAATATTGCTTCGAAATGTGTATTTGGATATTACAACTATTGACACAAGCTTGCTATTCCTATCTATGTGCACTTAGAGAAATGCGGTAAGAAAGCATTCAAAATTGTGAATTCATGTAGTGCGTTCCAAGGATTTAGTTATTAGAAATGTCCAAGGTCGAAAAAAAGAATGCGGAAGGACATGATATGAAATTAAAATCTAACTATGACACATTCTTATTTCCTTCCTCATAGATGAATGGTAGCTTTTATACTCTTAACCTTCATAGACAATTGAGGTCTTCTATTGATTAACCAACGGGAAAAAGTATGTTAAGGAAAAAAGTAAATGAGAAATGAAACACATATCTTCACACAAAGAGATATTATATCGTATATGCCTCTTGTGGGTTGAATTGACTTGATCACTATGCATGTCCTCTTTATGACCCTAATGAGGAAGATAAACATGTAAAGAGAGTTGGCTTCTTAGAAAATTGCAGTTAGACTAGAAGTGCAGAGAGTAAAGAAGACTAACATGCAGAGATAAGTTTTTTTGCGTTTTCTACGTGGAATTGTGCACAAAGCAATAAAAATCCCTAATATAAAAAAGAATAAGGCTCCAATGATCCCTACATTCAGAAATGATGACTTTTCTTTCATAGGTAAGCCATACAACATAAATATGAGATTTTATACGTACTCAAAGCAATAAGGTATGATGATGATGGTCATTATGGTATATGCAAGGCCATTGAACCAAGAAACAACACTACCATTTTAAATGTTAGATTCCTTTAGTGAGACACAGATGGATGGATCAAGAATGAGGACTTCAAAACCCATTCAATATTTTGATATAATAGAATTGCATATGTTGTTCACTATATAATAAGACTATCTCTTCAAAGCAAAAAAAAGATGAAACTTATAAAATGAAGTAAAGAACGATGTCACACTAGATGTGGGTTTTTGTTGGAGACCTCTAAATCTCCAAAGGCTTGATCTATATTGATTTAAGAACACCTCTATATCAGTTATAGACCAAACTTTACACAAACATTACCTTAATTTATCAAGTCTTCCACTATCACTTCTCTGAGTGAAAATTTTTCTTCTTCAAGAAGTCTGCTTCAAAGATTGACTTCATTACCTGCACATATCTTTAGATTTCTTCAATCTAATGATATACATACCTCCATGCTACCTTTGCGCAATCATAGCAACCATTAGTCTTTCAAAAGAATCATTAAAACTTTGATTTGATCGTTAATGATCAAAAGTATGTCAGAAACAATTTTCTTGAACAATCGACTTTGACATAGTCAACTTCTAAGGTTGATTTCTCACAGCACAAGTCCCGTTTTGCTAAATGCTTTTAGCCATAGCTTCCTTATATTCTAAATTAGATTTTGAATGCTTAGTTATCAAAAACTTTACACTGTACATTGAGATTCAAGGAAAACATTGACACGAAAAAATGTGCGACTCTGAGAGGTCTACCTGCAGACTTTACATACACATGTTCCTATTGTTCATACTCACAGCATGAGAGGAATTAGACCATGAAACTTTTAACATAGCTTCATTAGCTTCTAGATTAGATGTGTACAAAAGATTTTTTGATCCACGTAATCAGACTGAGAGAAATCAGAGAAAGACTCGACGCTTACTTCTGAAGATGACTCTCTACACATCTAACTCATTGACACTTGCCTTCTAATGACTCTCTCACTTATTTTTTTACATCATTGACTTATATACATATGTTTCTAGACTTATCCCGTGTCTATTACATTACTCCTTACCATCCTAAGGATCATCTACACTCATAGTACAAGAATTTCCATCTGTGATGTACATATGTATACAAGCTACAATTCTGAGAACTCTTCACTATCTTCCATGACTTCTTTGACTTCATTTTGATTCTTGACTTGATTCAAGCTCTTTATAATCATCAATTTGGGATTGCTTTGTTCCAACAACACCCCCTCAATCACTAATTGTGATTATTCCATTCTTCTTTATTCCTGCCATCTCTTTGAACTTCCTTATTCCTGCCATCTCTTTGAACTTCTGTAGCTTAGGTCCATCTAAGCTTTTTGTCAACATATCTGCAACTTGCTCTTTTGTTGGAGTATACAATACTTCAATCTCTTTATCAAGTACCTTTTCTCTCAAGAAATGATACTGAATCTCTATGTGTTTAGTCCTGACATGAAAAACAGGATTAGCTGCCAAATATAATGAAGTCATATTGTCTCCAAAAATAATTGAAGTACTCTGATCAGTTCCAAAACTCTTCAACAAGGTCTTTAACCATATCACTTCTTTTGCAGTCTCTACCATTCCTTTATACTCAGCTTCTGTGGATGACAAAGCAACTGTATGTTGCTTCTTTGAGCACCACGAAATTAATTTATCTCCAATATAACAGAGATAACCATGAGTAGACCTTCTATCATCTTAATCACCTGCCCAATCTGCATCACTACACATGTGGATTCTTGTGTCAGAAGTAAAACCATAATACAAACCTTCACTCAAAGTTCCCTTGATATATCTGAGTACCCTTTGAGATAACACAACCACTGCATATGATAGGTCTAGTCTTGTCAAAGTAGCATAGATCAGACTACCTACCAAACTCTGATATTTCTTCATGTCATTAAATTCTTCACCTCCATATCTGCTCAATTTATGGTTTACCTGCAATGGTGTGGTTGAAGGCTTGCAATCTTCCATATTGAATTTAACTAGAAGATTCTTCAAGTATCTCTCTTGTATAACATATACTCCATGTTGAGTATACACAATTTGCATTCCTAAGAAATAAGATAAGTTTCCCAAATCACTTATCTTAAACTCCTTCTCTATTTGTTTCTTAAGCTCCTTGATTCCTTGAGCATTTGTACCTGTGACAATAATATCATCAACATAAATACACATGTATATATACCCATTTTCACTTGCCTTCACTAGCAAGCTACTATCTTCCTTTGAAGCTTGATATCCACATTCATTCAAGAACTTAACAAGCCTGTAATTCCATGCTCTTGGAGCCTACTTGAAACCATAAAAATCTCTCTTGAGGTTAGACACATAATCTGATCCAATTGAATCCATGAAACCCTCTGGTTGCTCCATATACACTTCATCTCCAATATACCCATTCAGAAATGCATTCTTCACATCTAATTGTGATAACTTCCATCCTTTACAAGTAGCAATAGCAATTAGAGATCTAATTGTAGATATCTTAGCAACTAGACTAAAGGTTCGATCATAATCTACCCCATAAGTTTGGGCATAACCTTTAACCACAAGTCTAGCTTTGTATCTAGACACCTCACCATTTGCAAACCTTTTTGTTTTGTACACCCACTTACATCCAATCACCGTCTGGTTCTTTGGTCTTGGCACCAATTCCCATGTCTCATTCTCAAGAAGAGCATCATACTCTTCTTGCATTGCCTTCTCCCAATTCTGCTTTCCTTTAGCTTCTTCATATGTGATTGGATCTTCTTGTGTCTTCACAATATAAGCATAATCTTTTGTTGTTAAGAAAGATGTATCATAGCTATACTTGATAGGTTCTTTCCTTTCTCTCAAAGATCTTCTAACCTCTGCACTTCTTGAAGTCTCAGCCACATTTGTCTCTGGATCAAATCTTGGCCTATCTTCATCATTATCCTGCAATTTGCTTTTACAATCAACATCATCAATATCTTCTTCATACACCTTTACTTTGGTCTTCCCTTTCCTTTGTATCTCTTCAACGTCTGCATAATCATTTGTTGACCCTGTATACCATGTGCTTTGCTCATCAAATGTAACATCTTTTGTAACAAGAAATTGATTTGTAGATGGACTCCACAATCTGTAACCCATCTGTCTATCATCATACCCAATAAACACATACTTTTCTACTTTGGGTTCTAGCTTATGTCTTAATTGAGAAGGAACATAAGCATATGCCAAACATCCAAATACATTACAATGATCAAGAGTAGGTTTCTTACCCCACCATGCTTCATAAGGTGTTCTTCCATCCAAAACTTTACAAGGTAACCTATTCACAAGGTATGTTGCAGTGTTGATAGCTTCTGCCCATAAGTAGTTTGGACAATTCTTCTCTTTCATCATTGATCTTGTAAACTCTACAAGAGTTCTATTTCTTCTTTCTACAACTCCATTTTGTCCTGCAAGTTACTTCTCTTTTTATACCTACATTCCACAAACAATCATCAAACTCTTTAGAAAAATACTCTCCCCCTCCATCTGATCTCAACCTCTTGAGCTTTTGTCCTGTAATCCTTTCTACATAAGCATGATAATGCTTGACTGTCTTGAACACTTATGATTTGTCCTTGATTACATATAGAGTAATCCATCTCGTTGCATTATCAACAAATAACGCATAATATCTAGATCCGTTTATGCTATAGTCCCTTGAAGGACCCCACACATCTGTATGAACCAACTCAAGCATATTTGAGTACTTGTATCCTGATTTATTGTATGAACTTTTGTGTGCTTTACCTAATTGACAACCTTCACACTTGTACACCATGTGTTGACCTTCAACATTTGGGAATCCAAGCACTACATCATTCTTTGACATTTCCTTTATGGCTCTCTCATTGAAATGACCTAGCCTTTTATGCCATAGGTCTAACTCATACACCTTTTGACTTCCATAAGTAAACAATGCATGTCCCACATTACCTTGGACCTTTAGAGTAAAAAGTCTTCCTTCCTTTTTACCTGCAATAATGCTTCTATATCCCTGATTTGGATCTTGCACATAAACACCATCATTTATGAATTTGACTTCATATCCCTTCTCCACAATTTTTCCTACACTTATCAAGTTTTTAGGAATAGAAGGAACATAAAGTACCTTGCTTAAGAGTGTGCTTCCACTCTTTGTCTTCACTCATCCAATACTTTCCACTTTATGCTTGGTGTTATCTCCTGTTTGAACTATATGTCCATTCACCTTTGCTTCCATATCAGTCATCAATGATATATTGCCACTCAAATGATTACTACATCCAGAGGAAATATAGAACACCCTTTGATCTTCTCCTACTGCTTCATGTGTTGCATTCAAGATGAGATTCATGTCATCCTTCTGATCTGATGCATAATTATAGTAGTTGTTGTTGTAGGATTGAGATTGAAAACTTCTTCCACCTCCTCTAGCATATGATGTCCTACCACCTCTTCCTCTGAGGTTACCTCTTTGATTTTTGCCTCCTCTACCTCTTTGATTGAAACTCTGATTATGACTTCCACCATGTTGATTGTTATACCAACAATCATTTGCCAAATGATTTGTTCTGCCACAAATCCATCAAGCTTTAGTATTATCTTTGTTCTTACCTCCTCTTCCTTTACCTCTGAAATTAATCTTTCCTCTTGTAAAATTGGCTTGGCTTGAAGGTCCTTCATCATCAGTTGACTGCTTCCCTTTGCCATTCTTTTTCTTGTCCTTGGAGTACATAGCTTGACTTGCACTCCTATCATTATCTCCCTTAATGTCCTTCTCAAAGGTTAGCATATGTCCTATCAATTGATTAAGATCAGGAGTAAAATGATCTAATGACAATTCTATGGACAATATGAAAGGCTTCCATTTCTCATCTCCTCTTAGACTTGTAAGTATTTGTCTTACCAACTTATTTTCTTCAATATCTTAATCTAATGCTCCCAAGCTATCTGCAATATCCTTCATCCTTGCCACATAATCAGAAATTGATTGTGAGCTCTTCTTCTTAAAGGTTGTGAAATCTGCCCATGATGAGGACTTCCTTGACTTGGTTGTGTTTTGGAAATGGTCTTCCAAAGCATTCCAGACATCTGTTGCACTTTCTAATCCTCTAATATGAGGTAGAAGACAATCATTTACAGCCATGTAAATAATGCTCCTAGCTTGAGCATCCTTCCTCATCCAATTCCTCAATTCTGCAAGCTCTTCCCTAGTTGGAACACTAGGATCTCCAAACTCAGGCTTTTCTTCTTCTCCTGTGATGAATGCCATCAAATCTTTGCTCATGAGGTGTGCCTCCATCCTCATGGACCAAGCTGGATAGTTCTCCCTATCTAGCTTATCAATCTGCAAGCTCTCTCCATCTTTGATCGTCTGTGACTGTAATTACTAAGATTTATGGTGATATAGTGTACCTTTGAAATGAAGCTTTAATCTTTCTTGATCCTTTGAACTCGTGCTTTGTACTTCAGGTTGTCTTCAAGAATTTAATCTTGTCCACCTTCAATTAGAAGAAACTTCAATGTTTGCAAGAGTCGGGACTTCCAATGCTCTTACTTCACTTGTATTGCACCTTTTGCTCTGATACCACTGTTGGAGACCTCTAAATCTCCAAAGGCTTGATCTATACTCATTTAAGAATAACTCTATATCAGTTATAGACCAAACTTTACACAAATATTACCTTAATTTATCAAGTCTTCCACTATCATTTCTCTGAGTGAAAATTTTTCTTGTTCAAGAAGTCTGCTTCAAAGATTGACTTCATTACCTGCACATATCTTCAGATTTCTTCAATCTAATGATATTAACATAGCTTCATTCGCTTCTAGATTAGATGTGTACAAAAGATTTTCTCATCCACATAATCAGACTGAGAGAAATCAGAGAAAGACTCGACGCTTACTTCTGAAGATGACTCTCTACACATCTAACTCATTGACACTTGGCTTCTAATGACCCTCTCACTTATTTCTTTACATCATTGACTTATATACATACGTTTCTAGACTTATCTCACGTCTATTACATTACTCCTTACCATCCTAAGGATCATCTACACTCATACCACAAGAATTTCCATCTGTAATGTACGTCGTTGTTGGGGGCACATGGAGGATCTTTAACATTTTTGGTCTATTCCGTATAGGAAGACTATTATATCTATTTTGTATAATCTTCACTGATTGTATGTGGGCAAGAATAAATCTTGAAAAAACTTTATTAAGTATTCCTTTGAGACCTCATGAAGGAAAGATATCGCAATCCTTCCCCACCTATAATAAAATGCATGCTCTACACATATTTCTATGACAAGCCTTTTCTTCATATATATTGGCTTTCCTTTTCTTATGTGCTTCTTTGCACTCTTTTTTTTCGTCACCAATGCGGAAGAAATATGTTGTGTGACATTAGAACTTTCCAACCTCTCTAGCCGTCATCTTTTTTCTCACCATCAATTACCTATTGTTGATATAATTCATTAACAATGTCTGTGAACACACTTAGGACCACGGGGCACTTTTTCCCCTCGTTAGGATGTTTTTTACCTCATCATGTATATACAATGGGTCACTTATCTTTGTACATTCACTTGGTAATAGATTCATTATTGTTTTGTTCTCCATACTTCTTCTTCTTCCTTGTGTTATTGCGTGCTCTCATAGATCTCAAACTGCAATAATTGGTATCAAAATAGGTCGCCACTTTCTCTAGGGTGTTGTTGACACCCCTTCATTCATAGTCTCAAAATCACAAAAAGATTGATGAGCATAATTAAGCATAATTGAGATGGCATCAAAATTTTAAATTGAGCTTGTTTTGGCCTTTGAGTGTGCTATTGCAATGACTTTGCAAGAAATTTCATCCTTTGGTGAAAAACATATATACACATTTCAATTTGCTAATACAAGCACCTCGAAGTTTGCTATAGGTCTAGTGGAGCTTGACTTGGTATTTCTGTTCAAAATTTTGAGATACATTCAATTTTCCACATCAAGGTATTTAGTCACTCACCATGGTTGAAAGCAATGATGTATTCCGTATGTTGGTTGTCATGGATAAGTTGGATGGTACTAATTAGCCATTGTGAGCACACGTGATGCATCATGTGTTGGTAGTAAAAGGCTTGTGGATATTGTGCAAGTTGTTAAAAAACTCCTATTAGACTTGCAAATGGAGTGATTGAAGGTGATGCAGATGGTGTTAAAGATTATGATCTTCAGTTTCCTAGTCATGTTACTATTCCTATTGCACCTACTGTAGATCAAATTCATTGGGATGGAAAATATGCAAAAACACGTGCATTGATAGATATCTCTATCAAACTTGCCATTAGCCCTCATATTTTCTCTTACAAGATAGCAAAGGATGCTTGTGAGGCTCGTGTTGCTTAACTTCAGAAAGAGTTGGAGAGTGAGCATATGAATGAAGGAGATTCAGTGGATATTTTTTTGACAAAGATCAAGATTTGAAAGAGCACTTGATTTCTCATGATGACGTCTTGTTAGATAGCTCACTTGTGCAGAATGTTCTTAATGGTCTTCTAGATTCTTATTAGAATTTTACTTCTACCCTTTGATTGATGATGAAAGGTAATCCAAATGCCTTAATCTTTGAGGAGTTAGTCTCTGTTTTGATGTAGGAAGATCAATCTAGGCAGAACTGGCTAATTATGCATGTTGAAGACCAAGCTTTCATAGCTAGTCAAAAGGGCAAAGGTAAATGGAACTCATCTACTAGTGAGCAAAAATATGCTAATGATGCATAGTCAAAGAAGGAAGACAAAGATGAAAAGAGCGCAAGAAAAATTTCACAAGTACTGTAGGGAAAATGATAATGTCATAAAGAGTTGTCCTAAACATGCTACAAAGGAGGAAAATAAGAAATAGGTTTGGAATGGTTATTTGAGAGGCTTCTTCACCTAAAAGAAATTCTACTAATCTTATTCAGAATGAAGAATAGGAATTTACTTGTAGCTATAACCCATCTTCTCATGAGAATTGTATGTCTATAGTAGAAATGAATGTTTGGTACTTTGATAGTGGTGCAACCAAATATATTACCTCACAATGCAGTTTCTTCACTCTGCTTGAGCCTACTTGTACATGAAATATTGTGACATGTGCTAAAAACTCCTCTTATCCTATCATTGGAGTTGGAGAGATCATTATGACTACTACTAATGGTAGTTCTTTCACATTGTCAAATGCCTTATATGCACCACATATGAAGAAAAATATGTTATCAGTTTATAGCCAAGATTGGCTGAATTTATTGATGACATATCTACATTTCATGATCTGTCAAATGATGATGTCATCATTGCATTTCATGTCATGATCTAATAAGCTCATAGATTATGCAAAATTTATGAACGATTCAACATGTGCAATTTATGCTTCTTAAGCTATCTCATATGTAAAGCTTTGGCATGCATGCTTTGTTGATCTAAATTTTGCTAGTTTGCTTTGCCTCCAAAAATCTAAAATGGTGTCCTCTCTGCACAAACTAGATGCAATTTCTAAACATTTTTGTGAAGGCTATATTTTGGGAAAACTACACTGTTCTTCCTTCCCAAACGATGGTTCAATTAGATATGTACATAAATTGTAGCTTGTTCATAGTGATGTCTATGGTCCTATGCAAACGCCTTCATTTGGGAATTACCTATACTTTGTGACTTTCATTGATGAGTTTTCTGAGAATTCATGTGCTTATCTATTGAGAGCAAATTATGACGTGTTTATATGCTTTAAACAATCCTTAGTTACTAATTATAGTATATCAACATGTCAAATAGATGCCCTTCCTTCTGATCGAGGGGGGACATATACTTCTTTTGAGTTTAATGCATTTTTTGATGAGCGTGGGATAAGACATCAGTGCAATATGGCACCTCAAAAAACTGTATTTGTTGAAAGGAAGAACAAGCCTCTCATGGAAATGATGATGTGTATGGTCAAAAGTCAAGATTTATTACATAGCTTATAGGTTGAAACTGTTATGTGTGTAGAATATATACTTAACATGTGTCCCACCAAAGCATTGTAGTTTATCACTCCATATGGGGCTTCACTATTGGTGTAAATCACAAGCCTACACATTTGGCTTGGAAGACATCATGAAGACTCCACATGCATGAAGAACCATAGGAACATATGCTAGTGGTTTATTACCACTTTACCTCATTGTAAAAGTCTAATTTGACTTAGAATCTTTTGTAATCACCTACCTAAGTGATTTGTGAAAAGTAGATCACTTGATTGAGAGAATATCTCCAAACTTTTAGATGCTTGATTATAGGAAGCCAAAGATTTGAATTTGAATTCAAATCCTAAGTCATTTCCTATAAAATTGGATGTGAAAAAGTCGCGGGCAGATCACTCCATTCCCGAGGCTCATTCTGTTGAGCTTGAGTGTGTGTAAGGAATATACCATAGCATACACCTCTCTACACCATTTGGCAATGCTATTCATGCCGATGGGATTGTAAACAACTGTTAATCAATAGATACATTTACATCATTCATCTCTGTATTCACTGCTTGTCTACTCCAAACTCTGTTAACTTGTCAAGGGCATATCTCAGTCAATACTACTCCAAATTCAGTGATTCAAAGCTTGTTGGATTCAGCTCAAAGTCATCTACATGCTGACAAGGTTTGAAGTGATTTCATTCAGCCAATTCAGAGAAATCGTCGTCGAGGTGCTCACTGGTCTATCTCTGCTACACTCCTAAAAAGTCGGGGGTATAGCTAATTTTGCTAAATCAATTTCTCTAAGTATAGTTTGTCATTTTACATCATTCCACTTGCAAATGGTAGCTTTCTAAGCTAATTGAATACCCCTAGGAGGAATTTTATCAATTGTTACTGTGCTGGTCACACTGAACAAAACATTGAGCAGGTGTCAAGATCAAAATAGAAGGTTTTCTTGACTTTGTGACTTCCAAAGTTATCTGTTTTGATTCAATCATTACACACTTCATTTCCAAAGGACATAGGCCAACTCTAGGTGTCATTGGAAAGCTAAGGGAGTCTACTAATCAAGTCTGAAGCTAAAGAGGGCTCGTACAAAGCAGGTTTTAGCAGTACCTACTCAATCTCTTGGATCATCCATTCATCTTTCCCAACAGTGGTATCAGAGCAACTAAGGTAAAATGGGAGATGGTTTTCCTTCATTCATTGATAAATTTGACAGGAACAACTATCAAGTTTGGTCTCTAAGGATGAAGACCTACTTACAAGGAAGGATTCTCTATGGATACATCTCAGGAGATGAGGAATTGCCCTCATTCAAAGCAAGAGGTTTGCCAACCAAGGAGGAGCAAGAAAAACTCAACACATGGTGTGCAAGGGATGCATTGGCAAGGTCTTATTTACTCAACTCTATATCTGACTTTCTTTTACCTCATATCAGAAATTGTAAGACTTCCCAAGAGACTTGGGAAACCTTGTCATCATATTTTTCCTCTAATACAAGGGCTAGGAAAAATCAGTTGTGGATTGAATTCACAACACTAAGGAAGCAACCTAAGCAAGCTGTTTCAGAATTTGTGATCAAGATCAAAGATGTTGCAGATCAGTTAGCAAGCATAGGAGAAGAAATTGAAGAAGAACAAATTGTAAGGCAGGTAATTAATGGAATCAAGGCTGATGACAAGTGGGAAAGCTTCACTACTGCAATGGATCTCTACATGGACATGCACACTCCAGATCTTACAACTCTCATGGGTCAACTATTCACACATGAATCAAAGCTTACCAAGAGTGGAGATACTACCAAAGGTAACAACTCTTCTGCTCTATACACTGATAAGAAATTCAAGGATAAAGGCAAGAGTAAGAAGGTGGAAGATGAATGCTCTACCTCCCAAGCCAACTATGCAGGGAGAGGTAGATCTTCAAGAGGTAGGGGTAGAGGAGGTAAGCAAGGTAGGGGGAGACCCTATAACTCATCACCATGTAACGTTTGTGGTTTGTCAAACCACACCACAGATGAGTGTTACATGAATTACAAAAATCAGAGAGGAAGAGGCTACCAAAGAGGTGGATACTCTCAGTCTAGAGGAAGGTTCAACCATCACCAAGGCCACAACAACAATTATAACAGCAACTACAACAACAATTACAATGGCAACTACCAAGGAGGATTCAGAAACAGAAAGGACTACAACAACTACACAGAGGAGCAGGATGACTCTCTCTTGATCATGAACATGACTTCAAAGTCAGGTACAAATGATGATCACTTATTTTATATTGATTCAGGGTGTTCAAATCATGAGGCTGGTAATGTTGCACTACTCTCTGATCTTGAGGAACCAAAAGGTAAACACCAAGTCCAAACAGGTGATGATACAAAGCATTCTGTAGTTAAAGTTGGAAATGTGAAAACTTGTGATGGTAATCAGAATTTGATAAGCAGGGTACTCTATGTACCAACCATTACAAAGAACTTAATGAGTGTTGGTCAGATTGTAGAGAAAGGGTTGCAGGTCAGATTCAATCAGTATGGAGCATTTGTGGAGGATCCAAGACATGGATTCAAAAGGATAGCTAAAGGAGAAAAATCAGGTAGACTTTTCACTTTTGAGTTGGAAGATACAAAAAATATTGCATTATACAGTTATAAGGATCAGACACTTTCAGAGCTTGAGATTTGGCACAAGAGATTAGGGCACATAGGAGAAAGGACCTTGAAGCAAATGTGCAGGGACCAATGTGTGCTTGGGATACCTAATGTATCCAAGCAACATATGATTTACAAGTGTGGTGCTTGTCAATTCGGTAAGTCTCACAGGTTGCCCTTCTCCAAGAAAGGATATATGCATGAAGACTATCTAGAGCTTGTACACAGAGATGTATGGGGACCTAGCAAAGACCCCTCAGTCTCAGGTTCAAGGTACTATGTGTCTTTTATTGATGACTATAGCAGATGGACTGTATTATACTTTATGAAGCACAAGGATGAGGTATTTAATTGTTTTAAGAAATATCTTGCATTAGTTGAAAATCAGACAGGAAGGAATTTGAAGAGGCTAAGGTCAGATGGAGGAGGTGAGTACTTCTCCAATGAATTTGAGGACTTCTTGCAGGACAGAGGCATCAAAAGGGAAATAACCACAAGGTACTCTCCTGAACAGAATGGGGTAGCTGAAAGAAGAAATAGGTTAATTGTTGCGACAGCTAGATCTATGCTTAATGAGAAGAAATTACCTAACTATCTATGGGCAGAGAGTGTCTCTACTGCCACCTATCTCATAAACAGGTTACCATCAAAGTCACTTGATGGTATGACACCATATGAAGCATGGCATGGTAAGAGACCATCATTCGATCACTGCAAAATTTTTGGATGTGTAGCATATGTACACATTCCTTCACAGGTAAGAGGAAAGCTAGATCCAAAGGCTGAAAAATGTATTTTCATTGGATATGATTTAAATAAAAAAGGTTACAAGTTTTATAACCCTACCAACAAGGGATTTATGGTAAGCAGAGATGTGATTCTCGGTATGAGAATGAATGCAGGAAGGTCAAACTACCCTATGATTTGGAAGAAGAATTTCCAAAACTTACAAAGGAGGAACCTACTCAAGATGGAGAGACAAGTTCAGATGATGAAGATACAATCAACCTTGAAGAGTTCAAGGCATGGAAGTCCAAAGGCAAAATGAAGATGAAGAAGCTTGAGGACATACCAGAATCTTCAACTCAATCAATCAGAAGGTCTCAAAGAGAGAGCAAAAAACCTATCAGATATGGGTATGATACATCTCTTGTTACTAAACATTCAATTTATCTTGCAAAGGATTTGCTAAATGAAGAACCAGGATCATATGAAGAAGCAATCACAAAATCAGAATGGAAGGAAGCTATGGATGAGGAGATTGAAGCACTCAAGGAGAGTGATACATGGGAGTTAGTACCCAAGAAGGACTCCATGAAGGTAATAGGATCCAGATGGGTCTATAAATTGAAAAGAAATTCTGATGGCACAATTAACAGGTACAAGGCCAAATTAGTAGCCAAGGGTTTTGCACAAACCCAAGGCATTGACTATGAAGAAACATTTTCTCCTGTGGCCAAGATGCCAACAATCAGAATGTTGGTGAGTGTGGCTGCATCAAAGAATTGGAACATATACCAATTGGATGTCAAGAATGCTTTCTTGAATGGATGGATTCCAGAAGAGGTTTATATGTCACAACCTCTTGGCTATGAAGACCCTAAGAAGGTAACTTATGTTTGCAAATTAAAGAAGGCTTTATATGGATTGAAGCAGGCACCTAGGGCATGGAATTACAGGCTAACTACATACCTCCAAGACCAAGGTTTTGTCATGAGTAAGGCTGACACTTCTCTGTTCATTAAGAGAAGTAATTCAGAGGTAATCTATCTTTGTGTTTATGTTGATGACATCATGATGTAAATGGAATCAGAAGCATCAAAAGCCAGATGATGAAGGAATTCCAGATCAATGATCTTGGATTATTGAAGTATTTTTTGGGACTTGAATTAGTTTACACTAATTCAAGAATATACATTACTCAGAAGAAGTATGTGCAGGACATGTTGAAGAAATTTCACTTGCAGGATGCTAAAGCAGCAAGCACTCCAATGGAGGTGAACTTAAAGCTAAGTGCCCATGAAGGTGATGAAGTCCAAGACATTACAGGTTATCAAAGTATGGTGGGTAGCTTGAACTATGCTACCTTAACTAGAATTGACATTGCATATGGAGTTAGCGTGCTAAGTCAATTTATGCACAAGCCAAGGATACCTCACTTAGAGGCTACCAAAAGAATCTTGAAGTATCTCAAGGGTACACAGAACCATGGTTTGTACTTTCTTTACACTTCAGATATTGACATAAAAGTTTATTCAGATGCAGATTGGGCAGGATGCAAGGATGATATGAGAAGCACTTTTGGATACATTTCCTTTGCAGGTGACAAACCAATTTCATGGTCTGCAAAGAAGCAACCAACTGTTGCATTGTCTTCTACAAAAGCAGAGTATAGAGGGCTAGCTAATGCCACTCAAGAAGCAATTTGGATTAAGCTTTTGTATTCAGAATTGGGCTTATATACTAGGCCTCCAATTATCTTTGGAGATAATACAAGTTCTCTTCACCTTGCAGCTAATCCTATCTATCATGCCAGGACCAAACACATAGAAGTTCATTATCATTATGTGAGGGAGAAGTTGCTAAGCAAGGACATTCAGCTGACTTATGTGTCAACCAACATGCAATGTGCAGATTTGTTGACTAAAGCTTTGGATGGGACCAAACTTTGCAGGTTCAAATCTATGATTGGATTGCAAGATGTACTTGAATTTTGAAGATGAAGACTTAAGCCAAAATGTTTGGCTTGAGGGGGAGCTGTTGGTGTAAATCACAAGCCTACACATTTGGCTTGGAAGACATCATGAAGACTCCACATGCATGAAGAACCATAGGAACATATGCTAGTGGTTTATTACCACTTTACCGCATTGTAAAAGTCTAATTTGACTTAGAATCTTTTGTAATCACCTACCTAAGTGATTCGTGGAAAATTAGATCACTTGATTGAGAGAATATCTCCAAAATTTTAGATGCTTGATTATAGGAAGCCAAAGATTTGAATTTGAATTCAAATCCTAAGTCATTTCCTATAAAATTGGATGTGAAAAAGTCGCGGGCAGATCACTCCATTCCCAAGGCTCATTCTGTTGACCTTGAGTGTGTGTAAGGACTATACCATAGCCTACACCTCTCTACACCATTTGGCAATGCTATCCATGCCAATGGGATTGTACACAATTGTTAATCAATAGATACATTTACATCATTCATCTCTGTATTCACTGCTTGTCTACTCCAAAGTCTGTTAACTTGTCAAGGGCATATCTCAGTCAATAATACTCCAAATTAAATGATTCAAAGCTTGTTGGATTCAGCTCAAAGTCATCTACATGCTGACAAAGTTTGAAGTGATTTCATTCAGCCAATTCAGAGAAATCGTCGTCGAGGTGCTCACTGGTCTATCTCTACTACAGTCCTAAAAAGTCGGGGGTATAGCTAATTTTGCTAAATCAATTTCTCTGAGTATAGTTTGTCATTTTACATTATTCCACTTGCAAATGGTAGCTTACTAAGCTATCTGAATACCCCTAGGAGAAATTTTATCAATTGTTACTGTGCTGGTCACACTGAACAAAACATTGAGCAGGTGTCAAGATCAAAATAGAAGGTTTTCTTGACTTTGTGACTTCCAAAGTTATCTGTTTTGATTCAATCATTACACACTTCATTTCCAAAGGACATAGGCCAACTCTTGGTGTCATTGGAAAGCTAAGGGAGTCTACTAATCAAGTCTGAAGCTAAAGAGGGGTGGTACAAAGTAGGTTTTAGCAGTACCTACTCAATCTCTTGGATCATCCATTCATATTTCCCAACATTCACATGTTTGCAGGCCATTTGTTGCTCATCTGCATGTTTTTGGTTGTCTCATATATGCATTAGTCTCTGAAAAACAACACAAAAATTAGGATGATAAAGCAGTGAAATGTAAATGCATTCTGGTTAGCCGTGATGTTTTTTTGTGGAATATACAATTGTGAACTTACTTTGATGTACCAAGGAGACATCATTAACTCGAAGGATGTGTGTGATACTTTGCTACCACTTTTTACACGTGGATAGTCAAGTCTTGGTCCAAATGAGGTGATATCTCAACCTTTATAAGTTTCAATTGATGATGTAAATCATTCCATTTCTGATGCATATTTACATGATGCACTTATTGATGAGAGGGATAACATAGAAGAGGCAAAACCTATGCCTAAATGGATAATGAAAACTTTGAGGGATAGCAAATTAGATGCATCTTTGCCATATTGTACTCATCCAAGATATCATAGTGGTTCATTTGCATCAGATTTTTATGCAATGGTTGTCTATAGCCTTTGTGACGAGGATGAATCTATGCCTTTTGATGAAGCACATAACTCAGTAAATTGGGTTTCTATTAAGAAATCCAAATATGAAGAATTGTACTTGGTCTTTATGCGATTTGTCTCCAGGAAAAAAGGCCATTGACACTAAATGGATATAAAAGCTTAAACATAATCTTAATGGAGGAGCTGATAGGTATAAGGTTAGGCGTATTGCCAAGGGTTATGCTCAAGAGAGAGGCATTGATCTTGATGATACCTTTGCTCCCACATGCCCAATGACCACTGTTCATAGCATTTGTGCACTTGCAGATGATCATGGTTGGAATGCACCTCAATTGGACATTAAGTCTACATTTCTAAACAATGATTTAAATGAGTAACTGTATGTATTTCCCCCTCATTTTTTTGTGTAAAAAGGGCACGATAAAAAGTGTCAAGGTTGAAGAAGGCATTGTATGGATTGAACCAAGAACCACATGCTTGCTATGAAAAAATTCATGCCTACTTGCTAGCACATGGTTTTGAGAATAGTCCAACTGAGAGCACCATATATGTTAAGCATGAAAATGGTGTACTTCTGATCATTCTTGTATATGTTGATGATATAATGCTCACTAGTCCTAATGAGAAGCATATTTCTGAATTTAAGGCTGATTAGAATGCCTGATTTGAGACATTGGATTTGGATCATTCACATCATTATTTGGGCATTCAATTTATGAAAGTTGATGGGGAACAACTTTTTGTGAAACAAATTATATTAACTCAAAATATTTTGGCCTATTGCCACTCACATGGAAACAAGTTTATGATTGAGTCTTCATGACCTTGGAGATGCAATTGATGTTGTTCTCTATCAAACGGTTGTTGGATGTTGTGGCCACTTCTAGTTGTGAGGTTGAGTATAGGGAAACTTTCACAATGACTCTTGAGTGTGTGTCGCTTAGACATCTTTTGGCTATTTTGGTGTTATTTAGTTGCCACCACCATCTTTACTGATAGTCAGAGCATGTTGGCAATTGCGAGGAACCCTATGTCCCATGCTTGTGCAAAACACATTGAGGTGCACTATCATTATGTTAGGGAGAGACTCTGTGCTGGAGAGATCAATTTGGATTATGTGCCCACATAGTATAATGTTATAGACCTTTTCACAAAGGCTCTATGTCAGGGAGAGACTCTGTGCTGGAGAGATCAATTTGGATTCTGTGCCCAGATCAATTTGGATTATGTGCCCAGATCAATTTGGATTATGTGCCCACATAGTATAATGTTATAGACCTTTTCACAAAGGCTCTGTGTCAGGGAGAGACTCTGTGCTGGAGAGATCAATTTGGATTATGTGCCCACATAGTATAATGTTATAGACCTACATAGGAAGAAGTTTGAAGCTTTTCACAAAGCTTTGGGGTTACTTTCTTTTGTGGATTTAATTCTTTCCACATAGTTTAGAACTTCCTTATACATGAGTGCTAACTCCTTGTTCGCTGCATCACCCCCAAGGGGGATTTGTTGATATAGTTTGGTAGTGATGTGCTTGAACATACTTAGGACCATCAAGGTAATTTTTTCCCTATTCAAGAGGTTTTTTCCCCCTAGCTTGTATATATGTCTAGTAGTCTGATGAGTCAGTTAGCTTTGTACATTAACTTTGTAATACATTCAATATTGTGTTGTTCTCCAAGCTTCTTCTTTTTCCTTTTGATGTTCATGTGCTTTCGCGTGTCTCAAACTCCAACACCTATAACAACTATGAAGAGGAATTGTGTAAATGCATGGTAGATTATTTAGTTCTCCATACTTCAAGTATCACATTTCTAGGAGGCAAGACACAAATGATGGGTCCCTTATAATGTGAAGAGAAAAAATGAACTTCTTGATTATGCCATGATGTGTTCCTAGGGTCACTCAGCTATCCCCCTTATCTTGGCCATTTACTTCAATGTTTGAGCACTATAAGCAATATATGATTCATAGACTTGTGTGCACGTTGGTTAAGAAACTCCAAACAATGAAATGAAACATATATTAATGACAAATGTTTTTTTTTTCAAAAGGAAGTTCGGCCTTGGCCTAATCTCCCAAACTTTAATTAAAGAAAAAAGAAGAGATTACAAGTGAACGGGACTAGTTCCCATGGGACCCCCCGAATCCCACAAAGCAGGGGCTGCAAGTCTAGAAAGTGTTACAAAGGAGGTTAACAATTCTCTCGTCCGCCTCGTGTGGGGCCCACTTGTGTTTCATCTTGTTGTTCTCGATAAGAAACAATTTATGATGTCTAAAAGGTGGGGACCTTTTACAATTGGAGATTCTTTTGCCTAGGAAAAATAACGACTTCTCAATCGAACACTCTTTAGGAGGGTGTCCAAAATTGCTTGCACAATGCTCCCTCAAAATCTTCTAGAGGGTTTCCCCTCTTATAGCATTCCAGAGTGCCACAGAGGACCCGATTGCTTCTCCAAGGAGGGCTTGTTTCCATGTGATTTATGTCTGCAGTCTCAAAATATTTCCAATGATTCAATATAGCCAGAGAGACGTGGGGCAGGCGAAGAAGGTGTGGCCCATGTCCTCGATGCTGCGGTGGCATCTCTTGCACCATGGCAGAGCCCCACCAATCTTGTTAGCTTTTAGGTTGGTCCAGATGCCATGATGGAGAATTTTCCACATGAGAACGGATTTCTTGATCTCAATGAGGAGATGCCAGATAGACATGAACTTCCGATCCCATTGGATCCCAGTCCAAGTCAGGTTCCATTTCTTGTTAAGCGTGGTATGGTAGTCTGTGTTCTCGTTGATACTAGGAATTTTGGATAGTTTATTGCCATTGTACCACATAAGCCTCTCATGGCATGACGGATCCCACCCAATGAGGAGCCTAGTTTTTGAGCGTTCCCAAGCGAGGCATCTGCTCTGGAGGAGAGTTCATTCTTCATAGGTCACTCATATTTCGGGGTCTATATCCTCAAAACTAATCCACTGGCTAGTTTCCTCTTTCCAGAGGTGTTTCCATTATCTCCAAAGCTTCTTGGCATGCTCAAGGTTCCAAGAGGCCACCCCCCTAATGCCCGTGATGGGAAACTAGATAGAGTCATTTTGTCTGATGCCAACCACCCATTTCCAGTCTTCTTTGACTCTGATAAGATGTTTGAACTTGTTCCAACTCTTCCATAGGGAGCACACAAGGTTCGAGCCTTTAGGGGAAACTGGAGTCAGCGAGAATAAAAGGGTAAGGAGGTCTAATTCCTTCCAACCTGGGAGTCCCACCAACATAATCTTAGTCGTGTTTCTGAAAATGAACTTGGCCCAAGAGGTCTCACAATTGCACCAAGCCTTGATGATCCATTTTGCCGCTAGCTTGTCAGCCATGCCTTCGATATCCATAATGCCCAGACCTCCACACTCTTTTTGGCTGATGCAGGTAGACCACTTAATTTTGGGAACACCTCTTCTGTTGTGGTCTCCAGTCCAAAGAAAGTTTCTGCATATTCTGTTCAATTTGCTAAGTTCTCGATCTTTCGGACTCCAGCAAGAGAGGAAGTAGATGGTTGAGGAAAAAAGAGGAAGGAATTAATTACCATAGCATGGCCCGCGAGGTTGATTTGCATGCCCTTCCAATAAGCTAACTTATGGTCTAGTTTGGACATGATCCAATTCCAATGTTGCTCCATAGAGACACCAAAGCCCATCGGGATATTGAGAAGGTGAAAGACTTGACCTGAGAGGATAATTTGGCAACCATGGTCAACCATCCTTTAGGGCGGAGATCCAAGGATGGCTCTGAAAGCAGTTTTGGAGTGGTTAATTTGAGAGCCAGATGCCTCACAGAAAGTGTCAAGGCACCCCCAAAAGGCCTCGATGCTTGTTAGGTCATTGCACAGAAATGCGTTCATGTCATCTGCAAATAGCTTCATGATCATCTGACCGTGGCTGAAAGGTAGAGAGAGACCTTTAATATGGCCCATTTCCATGCGATGTTGCAGGAGATGGCTGAGACCTTCTGTGGCAATAGTGAGGAGCAGAGGGGCTAGAGGGCATCCTTGCCTAATAGAACATCTTAATCTTATAGTCTTTGGCAATTGGCCATTGATATTTATTTGCATCGTTGCATTCCCTAGCAGCATAGCGATCATCTTCGTGAATTTCTAACTATAGTTGAGGTCTTTAAGTGATTGGAGAACAAAGTCCCGCGAGCCTATCATAGGCTTTGTCAAAGTCGATTTTAAGGAAAGCAAGGTCTTGCTTGGACTCTTCAGCAAAATCGAGGCCTTCCCAGATATCAATGATGGCTTCAAGAATTGATCTACCCTTGATGAATCCTTTTTGGTTTTCATTAAGCCACCAATCCAAGTGACACGAAATCCTATTGGCAATTACTTTTGCAAGAATCTTATACCCTGTTTGAAGCATTGTGATCGGACGATAGTTTTCGATCCTATTTTTGTCACCTTTATTATGTATAAGCTTGATGACACCATTTTTTAGGCATTCCAGGAAGGCACCAGAAGCTAGTGCCTCTTGCGAGATCAAGCGCAGAGGGGTGGTCACCACCTGTCTGAAAGACTTAAAAAATTCATTAATGAGGCCGTCATGACCCGGGCTTTTCCCATTGGGCAGCCTATCGATAACCTCAAGAATCTCATTATCTGAGATGGGTGCATCAAGGAGAGGCCTCAAATTATGGGGAATTCTCGAGGCAGAGGCTCTTGAGATGATGGCCATGCATTCTCGCCTACGAGGGCAAAGAGGCATCAAAACCCCCAAGAGATTAGTGAAATGGTCAACAATAGTGGCATTGTTTTCTTCTTTCGTTTTGCATTCGACCCCATTATGACCTATCAAGAAGGGAATAGAATCTCTGTTTTGCTTAATCTTGAGGATGCCACACATCTCTTTAGTTGGTTTGTCAGCCTTACCCGCCCACCAGTCTTTGAAGTATACTTGTAGGTTTTGCCTTTGAATTTCTTCTTCATAGCTCAGCATGCCTCTGATTTTCCGTAGCCCCGTCTGACACTGGTAGTTCCCTTTGTTCACTTCCTCCTCAAGGCGCCAAAGCCTCTGATATAGCTTCTCTTTCCACCTCTATCAAATGTTGGCGAAGCTTCATGTGGGTCCTGATGAGAATTTGACGGGACTTCAAAACCGCAACCTTCCAACAATTGGTCGGTGAGGCACCACTAGCGAAAGCCGAGTTCCATAATTGGGTAATTTCCTGATGGACTGAGGGAAGGGAGAAAGAAATAGGGAACGCATGATGCCAAGGTGCTTTTCTGAATTTGGTAATTGGCTTGAAAGTGATAATGATAGGGTAGTGGTCCGAAATGGGAAGGTTAATGCATTGAGAGATGTTGGGCAGGCCCCATTGACAGATAATGTTTTGTGCAATATAGCTTCTGTCGAGTCTTGCTTTCCTCAAGTCGTCCCCAGACTGGAGGTTTGACCACGAGAAACCATTGGTATCTTTAATCTCCACTAGGTCTAGATGGAGTTTGATTTGGTCCCATATATCTTTGTCCTCACCGTCAGTGGCTCGCCCCCTGCTGTTCCAATGATCTGAAGGGTCTTCCACCATGTTGAAGTCCCCACAGAGCATCACATTGTGGGAAAGTGAGTCCAAAGAGGCCCAAGTTTCGATCCGCTCTGACTCCTTGTTTGGAGCATACAAGGAGACCACGGTGAAGTGGAAGGTGTCTGTGAAGGAGGCGACAATCTAACGATGTTTCTGATCCTCATTGGAGTTGATGAGTCTACCAGAACAAATGTTATTTATTCCAATAGCTGTGCCACTAGCCCCCCTAGGGTGTGAGAAGTGATCCACACATGGGTCGAAGATATACATTTGAGTCGTTTCTGAAGGTCCTCTCCATCGATTTTAATTTCTTGCATACATATGAAGTCCGGGTTTAGGCTATTATTCCAAAGCCACTGGCCAATAATGGCCGCTCTTGAGGGTTCAGTCAACCCCTGGCATTAAATGATATGATAATCATTATCGATGGTTACCCTCTTTGCGGAGAGGGCCCTTGCCTTTTTTCTTCTTGGGTTCTTCCTTTTTCATAAAACAGGAGAGGTCCTAACCACATAACTTACCTTTAAGGGGGCTCTTCCATGGCATTTCCAATGGTTGTTTCCCCTTATGAATCCCCTTCTGTGGGAGTGAGTTTAGCACGTTATCTAGTAGTATTGACCCAATGATGGAAATCTCACTATTCGGGTTTTCTTGGTTACTGGTTGTAAACCCCTCTGCTTTACTAGTGCTGTAGCCTTCTTGTAACTCATCCAGGTTGTTTTCTTTGTTGGTGGTAGTCTCCAAGGTTATACCATCGTTGTCTTCTTCATAAGGATTTCCTCTTGGAAAGTCCCACTCATTGATCTCCTTTTCAAGGCTGCAATACGAGTTATTTAATGGAGCCCTTGTTGTTCCTCTCGGGGGGCCCTTGAGGGCTTCTTTTCCTTATACATTTAACTTTCGTGAGCCCTTTTGAGTCTGTCTCGGAGTTCCTAATGTCTTTCTTTTCCTCAATGATGGGTGGATGCACTTGTGCCCTAGAATTAGCTTGAGCTATTGTTGACTTCTTGGTTTTGTTTATTATTAGAGGTTTGTTGTTTCTGCGGTCGCTCTTTAATCCTGTGTCCTTGAAAGCCACATGCCACAGTGAAAGCGCGCATTTGGAAAATTCTTGTAAGTTATTTCCTACTCCCAGACTTCCTCTTCCCCTAATTCTATGGAAATCTTTGAGGGGAGAGCTTTGTTAAGATTTGTCTCAACACATATTTGCGGGTGCCATCACGTGTTGAAGGAATACTTTGTACTTGCATAGATGAAGCCCCCCACATCCTCCCTTGAGGCCAACGGTCGACCAATTGGAGTTACAATATCCCTCACGAAATCATACAGGAAAAAGGGAAGGGTGGGAAGTTCAATCCAGAGCACGTAACACAGGGGTTTAAACTGGGTTTAAACTTGTTTGGTATGAAGTCTAGGGACCACTTAAACATGCATAAGGTAGACCTCCAAACTTGCCAAGTGCCCACTTGTAGTGCTTGGAATTCCATCTCCTCATTCTCAAAGAACAAAAGTAAGTGGTTCACTGACAGAAATTGGCATTTGCTCACCACCAGGCCACGTGGGAACCACTCCTTTCAAAGCCAGAGATACATTGATTCTACGGGGGGCTTGGGAATGAGTAGCTGACCAACTAGGCATGTTTTCAAAAGTTCATCTTGCTTAGCCAGGATGGATTCCCTGCTTAAAGAGACCACAAGGGGGCACAAATGGGAGCATAACCTGTAGTCGCGCCAGGACCCCTTGCTGGCAGGGGTCCCACGTTGTTGACCACCAGGGATTGGAGAGCATTTGAAAGAACACATTAAGCATTATGTCTTCATTGTTCATGATGTTCCACTCACTTTTCATGCTGTTTATTAAGTTCCAGTCAGGCATTGAAGTACGAGGACCATTAATGACAAATGCCTTTTTTAAAAAATGGAGGTTCGGCCGAGGTCTACTCCTTCAGGTTTTAATTTTGAAACTGCAACTATACAAGAAAGGGCATAGTACTCATGGGACCCCCTTTATCCCACAAGAATAGGGGTTTACATAGCTGGGTTAAACTGCGGTCAAAACTACTGGGGGGCAAGACAAACGATGGCAACATACAACTTTCCATGTTAAATATGTCCCTTACATGATGCCGATGGGGGTTGAAACCTCGCTCCCGCCTCAAGAGGCGAGAGCCCCAACCACCCGGACAGGCGGCCTGAGACCATTAACGACAAATGTTAAAAGCAATTGACATAGTGCATTTACATCCTGTATGGTGCACATGTATTCCTATGAGGCCGTATGCCATGTGTCAGATCGTGATTGAATTTCCATATGTCAACATTTGATAAGTATTTGAAGAGAAACCCCACGAACACAAGCCCCATGTGAAGCTTGCATGACCTCTCACAAAATTCTTATGTTCCATTCAAATAAGACTACAAAAGGTATGTGCATAGTGATCATATTTCTCATCTCGATCATCTTACTCATCTTACTTTTATGTTCCATTTCATATAAGAGTTGTACCAAGGGTATATGCATAGTGATCATCTTACTCATTTGGAGACCGACATAAAGAAACAAATGTAGGGTATCAAGGACCACCATCAAAACAAGATCAATGGGGAACATGCCTGCGTCGCTATCAAAGAAGGGCCAGTTTTGCGATTGAAGCGAGGTATGCTCTTATGATATTATCAACTATCTTAAAATTGTTAGAGATTAATCTAAGTACCATGTCATTGCATGAAAGAATGTAAGAGTCCACCAATAATGAGGTATGATGTTCTACTTTTCCAAGTTCACAATATCGCATTTATATCACCTTTTCACCAAGAGCTTGTTCTAGTGATGAAAATAATGCATGGCTAGTATCATTCTTCTCTAGAGTGATAGTAGGACATTTCTTCTACTCTTCATTCAAAGAAGCATTGTGAGATCACCATATCAGCATAAAGCATCTTTTCCTTCTCATGACTTGTGTCATATTTGTTTGGGCCGATAATCAAATAGGGAAAGTTCTAGTCCTTACATTAGCACTTTTTACATAATCATGAGAATGTGTGGAGGTACTACTATACTATCATGTGCTATTGTTATCACTTTTATTGGGAGCTCGTGCGCACATTTGCACTCAATCATTTTGCAACTTCTCCTTAAACCCTACAATGAGTATGTTTGTGTGTCCTTGAGGTGTCTATTCTTATGAGCTTCCAATTGAACGATTGTGAACCTTAGGTTTGATTTATTCTAAGGTGTGGGATCCTTAGTCTTGGAAGAAGCTTCTCTAAGTGCTACCTTGAGTGTACATGAGAGAGGAACCCTCATTTGATTTAGAAATCATGTGATATAACTTGGGAAATTAGAAGGCATGTGATGACCCTTGGGAAAAGTCTCCACATGAGGGACACTTGAAAAAACCCAAGGGCATGCATCCCCTTGCCCTAGAGGTATATAAATGCGAGGATTTGGATGGGTAGATATGTGCTCTCTCTTAGCCTTTGTGGTTTAGATGCGTGAAACTTGTGGTTTTACTTGTTAGTCTTGATATTGAGATTTCTTGCTAGGTAGTTTGATCTTTAAAGCTATATTTTTTATTTTACAATATCCTTGATCGCTAGGGTCATTTAGCTTGCATGTTTTATGAGCCCCCCCTCATAGTTATGCACAATTCCTCCTAGAACACCAAGATGCCTGAATAGAAATACGAGCTTCCAAGCCTTGGGAGGATCAAAGGTGCCAAGGAGAGGGGGTGGGGAGGTCTCTGAGGTGGACAATAGTGTCCCCAACATGCCCCCATAATGTGCCCCCAAGGTCCCCAAAGGTGCCAAAAAGGTCTCTGGGAGATGTCCAAACATATCCCCAAGGAGGCCTCAAGGATCCTTGAGAGTGTCTGCATGAAAGATCAAGGGTTGGCCCTTTAACCATTTTAGAGAACCTCAATGCTATTATCTTTTCAATTATGTGCAACCCCTCTAGAAGCTATCTCATGCAATGGAAGGAGAGACTCTCATTCAATCTCTCGTAAAATAGTGAGTCTCCTAGGTAAGACATATCTTAGCATGAAGCATGTGTGTGGGTACAATCATGGCTTGAAATTTCATTGTGAGATTGTAATTATTATGAAGTGTCATGTAGGTTTCCCGATTTGACCTCATGAGAAGGTAAGAAGAAGCATTTTAGATGAGATGAGGCCTTAAGAGATATGAAAAAGCATCTAGAAGCAATCTAGGACCAATCCATGGTCCATCTTGAGAATTTTTCAAGGTGCCAATCGAAATGCCATCCAAAACATAGCCCTCATGATGAGCAGCTAGATCCATCGTTTTTCCACCATTTCAGGTCATAGGTCCAATCCTTGTGGAGAGCTATCTGATACAAAAGCACTGGTCGAGAGGTTGAGGAGGCATTCCCCTTATCAGGCATATACTTGAATTGAGAGCTTATGAGAAGTAGATGTAAAATTCAAGGAAAATAGGCTCAACACATATGCTTTGTAGTGCATGATTGCTAGAGGGTCATGAGGACTCATGCACACATCTGGGACATGGGGCAAGCTCAAGATTGGGCTTGGGAGGAAGACTCTTTGTTTTGGCCATCACCCTCGGAGGTGCTCACCTATGGAGCACAACATCCACCCCTATTGGAAAGAATTTGCATCCTTGCAAATTGAACTACTGGTGCATACTAGCTTACGACTCCAACTTTAGCGTTCATGTTTAGGGGAGAATACTAAGTGTGTAGATAACCAAAGGGAAAAGGAATGACCCATTTAGTGTTCTTGCCCATGCTTGGGCGGTGTCCTTATCAACCCAAAAGAATCGTGGCATGATATGCAATCAACCTATGATGAAATGTATTAGAAAACTCTACCATAACAAAGAGGTGAGAACATCACGTCTTGTAGTAATGTCTAAGCAAAAGAAAGGGACTTAATTGGATGTGCACGGGTTTGCACAAGCCATCCACTACATTGCTCATGGGAGGGTACTCCTTTGATGAGCACATCAAGCTAAAGAGCATGACCATGGAGTGCTTGCCAGTTTGTATGAGGTCTAGGTTGCATGAAGCCCCATACTCTTTGCTTCAAAAAGAAGATCATTCTTTGTTGCCGCTAGTCTTCGCATCTTGCAACTCTTGCCTTTGGATTATCCGAAGTCTTTCTCTTGAATCTTGGTCACTTGAATTTGAAGTATTGGCTTGCACCTAGAAAGGCCCAATGAAGTAAACAAGATCCTGAATGCAACCTTGCACAAAGCAAACAGGCAAAGTCTGTTTCCTCTTGTCCAAAACTTGTGAAGCACCATCCCCATCTGACTCCAAAAGCATCAAAAGATATTATGCTTTGAAGGTTGATTCCAAAAATGCAATCAAGGTTTTTTGACTTCCTTGGTGCAACTCAAGTCCTTCACAAATCCCTTGAAACTATTCCATTTAAAAGGGATTTGTCTAGAAAGATGACTCACATAGGCCTGCTGTTACATGGAGTATCACACCTTAGTTAGGATTAAGAGGTGTGAACCATCTCTTATACTAATTGAGTAAGGTACTCAAATGAGTGCCAAGTGGCACCCATATGAGAGAATATGAGTACTACCCTTTATGGGTAATTAAAGAGAGAGAGAGAGAGAGAGAGAGAGAGAGAGAGAGAGAGAGAGAGAGAGAGAGAGAGAGAGAGAGAGAGGAGATAATATAGAGATATCATGCGACTGGGCGGCTCAAGATTAGATCAATCTCTTTGTGTCCATGTGATTCCGCTTTAGTAGCCGGTCGTCCGTCTTGAGGGGTGTGCAAGCTTAGCAAAATAAGGGGGCTCATTGGGAGTATAACAACTAGTAACAGAGCCAACCAACAATGTGACAACCACTGAAGGCAGGAGCACCCATGAAGCCACACAACAGGACAAGAAGTGCCTACGGAGGCACGCAACACAGGGCCCGCACGTGAGCAAAGGAGCTGATGGGCTCAGTTTCCCCTCCTCCCCTTCTCTTGGATGTGCAATCGTTAAGCAAGACCTTCCTTAAATACCCGATTTGAGAGCTGAAGAGATCCTATGTGGGATTTTTTGGACTCCTCCTCATAATTTGATGCAGATATGCTCCAAAAATGGGGCAAGGAGGTAATTAATTTCAATTTTCGAGTTTTTTTTTGAAATTTGGGGGAGTAAAGCAAGCTATGGATCAATAATTTGGGAAAAGTAATGATGCAAACATGTATTATGGGATGTGGAATTGGGTTCTGGGCCATTAGCATATTTAAAAAGGCTTGAGGTTCTCAATTTTGAGCTTCTAAAGTCACCCCTTCATGAAGATTTGCGTTCCCACTTCCTACCCTTGACATACACGTCTTCTCCGGACCATAGCTTGGTGATATGACATTCGATTTCAGAAATCTTTATCACATTAATAAGCTATATTTTAACCTTTGCTTTCCAACAAACAATGATTGATTGGGAGAAGATTTGGTTAACCAAAATCCCTCTGCACTGCTTCAGCAGAAACTAGGCGGCCACTTATGGGCCTAGTTTTTCATCATTTGGCATCCAAATCAACTTTTTTCACTTGGGATAGCTTCATATCTTTGAATTATAGGTGTTGGAATACCTATTTTGGACTAGCAAGGACTTGCAAAACTCAAAAGTGCTTCAATTTGACTGAGTTTGCCAATTTGGGGCTATTGCTATATGTTTTTGGCATTGTTCTTGTTGGGTTTTGGTGACTAGAACCTCATTGGGACAACCGAACATTTCAAATTTTCATTTGGGCCTGGCAAGGATTTAAGATTAGCACCTTTACGCCTTCAAAGATTGCTTGGATTTTGCTTCCGTAGCTTCATTTGTACCAGAGAAGTGCTCTAGTGTCATATTTCTCTTCTTCTTGCATATTTAAAGTTTACTTCCATTGTTTTCACATATTATAGTTAGTAAATTGGGGGGGGGGAGTGAAACATGGATTCCAAGGGGAAACAAATTGTAGAACACACTTCCTTATCTAAAGAACAACTAGATGACCCTGACCATAGGATGGAAGAGGTAGACCTTAAGCATGAAGTTGAGAGAAACCTAGAGGGAAAAGAGCCTCAACAAGAAGAGTATACTTATGAGGAACTTCTCGATGATTTTGTTACTCATGAGCAATTTGCAGACTTAAAAGAACAAACCCTTAGATTAGAGAGAGACATAGGTAGCATGACATCTCTCATTGAGCAGCTTAAGTCTCAAATGATCCACTTGAGACACATATCACCTCTTTCCTAGCTAGGAAGGAAAGAGAAACTCCTACTCTTCCTCTAGAGATGACTAGAAAAGATTCTTCTTTTCATAGTAAGCATAAAAGAGAGAGCTCTAGGGAAGCTCCCCTCCTGAAAGACTTGAAGCCACCTACCTTTACGGGGGATGACCGAGATAGAAACAAGGATGCAATCTATACTTTCCTGCAAAAGTGTAATGATTTGCATCAATTGAAGGGCACCCCACCTGAGTACTGTGTGCTAGAGGCGAGTCTCTCGCTTAGCCCACGTGCTTATAAGCAGTGGATGAGTCTCAAGGAGGCTAACTCTATTCCTACAGATTGGGATCAATTTGAAACTCTTTTTCTAAAAGAGTTTCTTCTTGAGAATGAGGAAGAGAGGAACTGGGATGAGTGGGATATGTGAGCCGCCAGAATGTAATACGTAATCTTGAAAAGTCGCACGCATACCGAAAGGGCGTAGCGCAACAATTGTATCTTTTGATTAATAAATGAAGCGTGCGTGAACAGAAGGTATGTCGCCGGACTATGGTCTGGGTGAATGCCTGAAGTGGAACGTAGCGCAGTGTTTTGATTACTCGGAGTGTGTATCTCTCTGTTTATTAAGTTCAACACTGTATTACGTTTGATGAAGTATTAAGTTAAGCGACATTTCGATGACGCGACGAAGTGCGTGTTTATGTGTTTGGCAGTGAAGAATGTTGTAATGCGCAGACAGATAGTAGTTGAAGGATAATCTAAGTCATCGCGTTAAGTCTATGAAGTAGTATATAACTGAACCTGTAGAATCAGGAAAATACAAACAGGGTCTCTGTTTTACAGACCCCTAACCATCCCAAGAACCTAGAATTGATCATAGTTTAAACAATAAGTTTAACACTGGCGCCATCTATGGGAAATGGAGTAGCCAATTGAAGAAAATAGATTAAAGATCGACGAAGAATCCTTTGATATATGCCGGTAACACGTTTTGGTGAATCTTATCCGAAATACCGAAGTGATCCACATCCCTGGGTAGTTCCGAATTTGTTAGGAACACCCTCTGGTGGTAGAAGTGAAGAACAATCAAGTTTAGTTGCAGAAGGTTCAATCCAACAAGCGAGTGGCAATTCCGATGGCAATTTGGTGCTGTGCAAAAGCAGTTTGGTAGAGTGGGGTGGTAATCCGGTGCGTTCGGATGACAGTCCGATACATTCTGAAGACAATACGTTAGTTTTTGGTGGTATTTCGGCGTTGTCCGATGACAATTCAGCATTGTCCAGAGACAATTTGGTGATTTTTGGTGACAGTTCGGTGATGATTCGATGGTCTCCGGTGATAATTCGGTGATTTTCAGTGATAGTGCACTATTGTTTGGCAGGAATTTACTCCATTCACCATTTTTAGGTGCAAGTTTAGCCAATTTTGATACTAAGGTTGAGAAGGGGCTGTTAGAGTTTGAGTTAAGTAATCAGTTCAGAGACATTTTTGAACCGGAAAATTGGCAAAGTGACCATATGGGTCAGGAACATCAAGAAATCCGTCCCCAAAATTCAGGCAACATGAGTAGTTCACATCATCAACAACAACAACAACAACAGCAGCAGCAGCAACAACAACAACAACAATAACAACAACAACAACAACAACAACAACAACAACAACAACAACAACAACAACAACAACAACAGATTGTTCCACCACATCCGGTGCCAGCCGAAGTCACCTACACAAAATTTGGAGGTTTTTTGGGAGATGATCCCAACGCACATGTGCGGACATTTGAAATTAATTATGCAGTTTTGAATTATCCAACAGACCTTGCTTATAAAGCCATCATGTTCCAGTCAACTTTGGTTAATGAAGTTGCTCGTTGGTTAACCTAGTATGACTTGAATCATTTCCGACAGTATGATGATGTGAAGGATGCATTCCTGCAATGATTTCGATTAAAGAAAAACCTAGCAGAAATCTTTGATTACCTGCAAAGTAATAGGCAGAAGCCACACCAGAATGTACAAGACTATGCCACTCTCTTTCGGACTCATTTACGGCAGCTGCCACTAGCGCATGCCAACTTACCAGATGACATCATTACTCAGTGGTTCATAAACGGATTAAACCCCCAATTGAAACACATCATGATCATACGATGTGTGGGCGGAATGACCTTGGATGCTATACTTGCAATGGCTTTATAGTTAGAAAATAAAGTGGGTGGATTCACTGAAGATCTAGAGTGGTTGAAGGCGTCCAAGCATTCAAACCAAGATCCACTAAAACAAATTTACTATACTAAATGTAAAAACACAGGACACACTAGCTCAGCATGTGCTCTGAATCATATGTACTGTGCTATTTGCCACACCTCGGCGGAGACTTGTCCTTATAATGCAAAGGTACAGAGTAGAGTCGCTGTCAATGCCATTATTCAGGAACAAGGGCAACGGGCCAGTCATTACGTACCACCACAAATGAGGAATACTCTGTACCAAGGATACAAGGGTTATAGAGGAGCACGATCAACTAACTTTGGACAAACTCGGTGGAATGTGGGTCCGTCAAGTGAAGGTGCACCTCCTCCACCACCTAAATGCCATTTTTGCGGTGGAATAGGGCATATCCGTAGGTACTCTAAAGATGCGGCTAAGTACGACAAAAGGAAAAAGGAAAGACAACATCCTATGGCGAACATGGTGTACATTTCAGCAATCGACACCCAAACAGCAGTGGTACAAACACGTTCGGGAAAGCAGTTACAGCTAGCTGCGGAGATTTTTGAACAGGGAATTCCTGAACAGCAGAAGATGTATACTAAAGCAAGTAAGTGGGCAACCCAGGAACAAACTATTTTTCCTGATCCAGTTCCAGTAACGCAGCAAAGCATACCTCCGATAGTACCGGAAGGCAAAAATCTGACCCAAATAGTATCGGAGTCCCCACCGAACACCATACCGGAAACAACAAAATTTGATCTGGTATGGGATGTCTTATCCAAGGCATCTATTACACTGCCATTGGGATAACTATTGGCTTTGGTTCCTGGCGTGCGTCAACAGTTCCAGCAACACGTCAGTCCAGGACCTTCATGTGCTCCTTCGATAGCCACAATCTAGCCTGAACTTGATCCGACGGTGGATCATGCGGTGCCCTTGATTACGGTCTGGTGTAAGAATCACAAAATCACTCAAGTATAAATTGATGGAGGTTCTAGTGTAAACATTGCAACAACATCACTTTGTCAACGGATGGGATGGACACAAATTGAACCTGTCTAATTTTTTGTGCGAATGGCTGATCAATCCCGAGTTCATCCGGTGGGATTGGTGCGAGATATTCCTATTACTCTTCAAAGAGCTGTCTTTAAAATGACCTTTGTTGTTATGGAATCACCTGAATCGAGCCTTGACTATAACCTGCTCTTTGGACGACCATGGTTAAAACAAGCTAAGGTAGTTCAGGATTGGTCAGTGCATGAATTGATTTTTAAGAATAACCACCATAAATATGTCATTCCACTGGATGACATGAAGCCTTGCAACTTGCATGCACGACCATATGTAGCCAAACCTGTACACATGTTGGATGGTCTTTCAGATGATGAAGAGGAGTCTTTCCTTAAAGCCAACAAGGATCTGATGGCACTCGGAACTATGGACTGACCGTTGAACCTAAAGCAAGTGTAGCATAGACCTTGGATGATACGATGCTACAACAATTGCTTCAGTCTGGTGACGACTTTGCCACGCCCCGATAGTTCTATGTACCGGAAGAACAATTGGTTACCTGTAATTTAGGTGATGAAACTAATCCGTGGCCAGTGAAGATCAAGGCCGGACTATCAGAGACTTTCCAAGATAACTTGCTGCAGTTGCTACGTGAATTCTTTGATGTGTTTGCATGGGATTAGTGGGATATGAAGGGGTTGGACCCGCATATCTATCAACAAAGGGTTATGTTGAAACCAGATGCTCGGCCTATTAAGAAACCCAGCTATAGAATGAATCCTCACTATGCGGCCGAGGTCAAAGCAGAATTGGATCGATTGTTGAAGGTTGGGTTTATTATCCCGATCGAGCATGTGGAGTGGATTTCCCCTATTGTCATAGTCCCTAAGAAGAATAAGCAATTACGGATATGTGTGGACTACCGAAAGTTAAATGCAGCAACAATACCTGATCCATTCCCTCTGTCGTTTTTGGACACAATGTTAGATGATGTGGAAGGTCGCGAGATGGATTCCTTTTTGGATGGATATAGCGGTTATAATCAAGTACGAATGGCAGAGCAAGACATTCCAAAGACAGCATTTATAACCAATTGGGGCGTTTATGCATGTACAATGATGTGGTTTGGTCTACGAAATGC
This sequence comes from Ceratopteris richardii, assembly GCA_020310875.1. Classification (NCBI taxonomy): domain Eukaryota; kingdom Viridiplantae; phylum Streptophyta; class Polypodiopsida; order Polypodiales; family Pteridaceae; genus Ceratopteris; species Ceratopteris richardii. The sequence continues at coordinate 108,766,678 of CM035442.1, read as the reverse complement.
TCCAAGTATGTTTCAGTGTTGTATGCAGGAAATTTTCTCTCCTTATCTAACCACATTCATGAGAGTTTGCTTGGATGACTTCTCCTTATCGGGTGATACTTCGGCGCATTTGTATCATTTACGGTGCTGTTTTTCAAAGTGTCGAGAATACCGTTTGTGCTTAAACCCAAATAAATCGGTGTTCTCGGTATCTTGCGGCAAGTAGCTAGGACACATTATCTCAAAACAGGGGATTCAAGTTGATCCAAATAAGGTGAAGGTTGTACTGGAGGCACCTGCTCCCACGACACCCAAAGAAGTGTTGCGCTTCTTGGGACAAATTCGGTGGCATGGACGATATTTACGATGGCTTGCTCATCTGGCCACGCCACTCAATCGACTGATAACTAGTACTCCTCGTCAGTTTGAATGGAATGAGGCATGTCAATGCTCTTTCGATCAGTTGAAGTTACTATTAACGCAAGCGCCTATTTTAGAAGCACCAAATTGGGAACTCCCATTTCATGTCTTCGTGGATGTGTCCGACATTGCAATTGGCAGTGTGCTGATGCAGCAAATGGAAAATTGGTTCCGTCCAATGTATTATGCGAGCCGCAGATTGGCTCCGACAGAGCGCAATTATTCAGTCACTGAACGTGAATGTCTCGGATTAGTGTATTCGGTGAAGAAATTCTGGCATTATTTACTGGGAATTCACTTTTCATGTCAATCATGCAGCCTTGGTGTACCTTGTTTGCCAACAGCATTTAGGAGTCTTGTTGCTCCAAGAGTTTGATTATTCAGTAGTACATCGACCAGGATCTGCACACGCACTTGCTGATTTTCTATCTCGGTTGGATTCCGGTGAACTTCCGGAAGGAGTTGACGATACCACACCTACTATCTATGCAACTGAGACTATACAGGAGGATCAACAAGAATTGTCGATAAAATCCTCCTATTATGACACCTTGATGCTTTTCTTGACCAGTGGATGTCCTCCCAACACGACCTCTCCTGCTGCTCGCCGTAAATTGGCCATGTATAGTCGACGATTCCGGCTAATTGTAGGGCAGTTATATTACATGGATCACTCGGGAGTGCTTCTAAGATGTGTTCCCCCACACAAAATTGCTTCAGTCATCACAATGGCTCATTTGGCACCAGCTGGAGGTTATTTTGTGGTTGACCTGACCCGCCAGAAGATTCTGCAGAGTGGCTTATGGTGGCCTATGATGTACCGTTATGTGACCAAGTATGTGCAACAATGCGATGAGTGTCAACGTTCAGGTCAACCTTTACAACACCATTACTTTCCGCTCCAACCAGTTTTGCCTCTCGAACCCTTTCAGAAATGGGTTTTGGATTTTATCGGACCAATCACACCTCCTATGACACTTACCACTAACAGATATATTCTTACCTACACAGATTATGCGACTCGGTGGGCCGAAGCTTGGGCTCTACGGTCTGCCACAGCGGTTGCGATGGCTAAATGCTTGATGAAAGATATTTTTCCACGTTATGGTTTACCTTTGGAAATTGTGACTGATCAAGGTACGCACTTTGCAAAGACATTAATGCAAGTGCTTACTAAAACCTTCCAGATTGTGCATAAGTTCAGTTCTCCCTACTATCCACGAGCGAATGGACTTGCTGAGAGCACCAACAAATCTCTGTTGAACATCTTAAAGAAACTGGTATTAGATTGCCCGGAGAGATGGGACCAATTCCTACCTGCCGTATTATGGGCTTACCGTACAACATATAAAGTGGCGACCGGAACAACGCCCTTCAAGTTGGCTTATGGTGTGTTGCCGATTCTGTTAATGCGTGCATGTCGCCATTATAACTGCATATTTCCAACACTACATGATTATTAGGTTTCTTTTCGTATGATTCTTCCAGTGTTTCTACTTAATCCTATTCTTCACGTTGTTATTCACTATTGCGTCCTTGTGTGCTTGCGACCTTTGTATTCCCTGTGCTATTGCTTGTTCTGTTTGTGTTATGGAAGCCCTGGCAAATATTGTCACCTTCCTTGCTGGACTCGCTCCGGACGTGAGCGAGTTCCTACGTGCTCGCGGTCTCCTGGCCTTCACTGAATTGCCTTGGCATTCAGTGGAGTGTCATTCCTTCTGTGTGCAGATAATCTTTGCCATAGCCGTCACACCTGCTACAGAACAATGCTGGCCATTGGCATGTTTGAATCCCCATGTTGTTGCTACGCTCAGCACAATCGCTGAGGGATTCCGTCTCCCTTAGAAGGGTCTCGTCGATGGACCTCTCCTTCCTATGGAAACCATGAAAGAACTCTTCCCGAGGCACTCGTCTAACGACTTTGCCATTTTATGTCACCCAGAACCCAAGCGCACCGTCCTTCAGTTCCTAGTAGCTTCCCTAAACCTCCAAAAATGCACTTACGACATCTCTCGCCCGTTTTGCTCCATGATCGACACTGCATCCCGAGAGGCCGTCAACTTCACTTCATTCTTTTTCCAGCGCATTCACTGTGAATGCCAAGCCGTTTTGAAGCAATTAGCCAAGAATGAGATTGCTAGGACTTGATTGCCGCACCTGCTCACCTTTCTCCTTCCGGTGATTCAACCAGAGCAACCACCCCCAGCGAATACTCTGCTCTTACATGAGGAGTCTACACAGATGCTGGATGATGATGATGATGATGATGAAGATCTTCTCCACTTCTTTCAGCGCAAGCGCCGTCGCATCAACCCATCTCATAGTCAAGTGCAGGATTCTACCGCTGTCCAAGAGGTTGAAGTTTTTCATGATACAGCCACTTCCTTACAGGTAGTATCTACCCAATCTTCTCCTCTTAAGCACCAAGATCAGGATATTAGCATGGAAGATGTAGCTGAAACTTCACAGTGGGATGAAGCACAATCCCTAGATGACATGGCTGTGAAGGAAACGGAGGCTGAGAGCACTGACGTGGTTTGTCATCCATCCTCCTCACAAGTAGTGGATGATCAAGTAGACACGACAAAGCAATCGCAAAGTGCTGCAGAGGCCGTTACCGAAGTGGCCACTGTTTCGTCTTCGCTTCAAAATGAAAGAGGCATTGTCCTAGTACAGACACCCTTTCTTCCCCTTCCTCCTCCAACCACACTTCTTGCTGTTGCCGATGCTTCTCCCTCCTCGTCTCCAACTGCAATCCGTGAGGCCGCGTCCAAAATTTTGTCTTCTCTCGACTACTCTCCACCCATCGCAGCCTACTTCTTCTATTCCCACCCCGGTTGTGTTCACCGAATTGGCATCCATGGGCCAGTTCTTAATTCAGTTATCCCAGCAATTACCTCTTCAATTGAAGACGACAACACAGACCATTCAACAGGAGCTACAGAGCAAAGTAGACCTCCTAGAAGATGATATCGCACCCCTCCAAGAAGAACTTCTTGAAGCCAAAACAGATATTCACTCCCTGCATACCCAAATCCGTGCGTGCCAGTGTGAGCCGCCGAAATGTAATACATAATCCTGAAAAGTCGCACGCATACCGAAAGGGCGTAGCGCAACAGCTGTATCTTTTGATTAATAAAGGAAGTGTGCGTGAACAGAAGGTATGTCACTGGACTGTGGCCTGGGCGAATGCCTGAAGTGGAACGTAGCACAATGTTTTGTTTACTCTGAGTGTTTATCTCTCTGTTAATTAAGTTCATCACTATATTAAGTTTGATGAAGTATTAAGTTAAGCGACATTTCGGTGACGCGACGAAGTGCGTGTTTATGTGTCTGGCGGTGAAAAATGTTGTAATGCACAGACAGATAGTAGTTGAAGGATAATCTAAGTCATCACATTAAGTCTCTGAAGTAGTATATAACTAAACCTGTAGAATCGGGAAAATACAAACAGGGCCTCTGTTTTACAGACCCCTAACCATCCCAAGAACCCATAATTGATCATAGTTTAAACAATAAGTTTAACAGATAGGATCACCTAGAGAAGTAGACCTTTGACGGTCTACATATTCCACAATAGAGAGATCATTTTGAAACTTATGGGATTGGATAACTTCCAGAAAAATAGAGGATTTGTTAGGAGATTAGATAAAGCCATCAAGAGAGAGGTAAGAAGAAATGCACCAAAGACGTTTGAGGAGGTGATCAAGTATGCCTAGATTTATGAGGACCATAACCATCCTCAATACACTCCTATGGAGACAGATCAGCTCCTCAAACCTATTAGTATGACTAAGTTCAGAAGAAAGTGCCATTAGGGAAAAACAAAATATTCATTAAGAAACAAAGATCACAAGGGTCTAGGTTACCTACAGAGCAGTTTGAGAGGGCCAAAAGAGAGAACCTGTGCTTTAGGTGTTTGTCTCCTAGCCATCCACAATGGAACTATCCACTCAAGAAGGGAGATGAAAAGAATAAAGGACTAGAGAGTAGTATGGCCCTTGAAAAGGGCAAAAAGGGGGTCCACCTAGTGTAGACATTTCTTATTCATGGCAGTTCTAGCTGCAAGGGAGTGGAGGTGATGCACGAGGATATAGAGCACACCTGTTGCTTTACTAAGTCATTGTGGTCACCCCAGTTTGGACCACATGACTTGGTTAAACTTCATGGTAGTGTCTACGGGACTAGGATGTGAGTCATGATAGATGACTTTGCCAATCATAACTTTATAAATTATGCTCTGGTCAAAAAGCTAAAGATTCCTCAACAGCATAGTGCACATAAATACATCATATCTATGATGCAAGGGGAAGATAAGAGGATATGGGATACTATGGTATCCAATTTGGAAGTCAAGATGCAGGATTATATAGATCATATGGACTTCCAAATTATGAATATGGAGAGGATAGACCTTGTGTTAGGAAGAGAGTGGCTATGGGGGTTGGGAGACACACTTAAATGAAGCTATAAAAAAAACACTCTTGAGTTTGAAAGAAATGGAAGTAAATTTTGTATAGAGGGGGAGAGAAATGTACCTAGTGCACCTCTCATAGACTATAGAGCACTTAATAAGGTAAGTATCAAAAATAGATTTCTAATGCCTAGATTGGAAGACCTATTTGATCAATTACATCAAGCTAGGTATTTTACCATGATTGATCTTAGATCAGGATATCATCAGATTAGGATTAGGGCAGAGGATGTTTCGAAGACTGCATTCAGGACTAGATATGGGCACTATGAGTTTTTGGTGATGCCTTTTGGTTTCACCAATGCTCCTTCCACTTTCATGAAGCTCATGAATAGTGTATTACGGCCTTATCTAGGACACTTTGTAGTAGATTTCCTAGATGATATTCTAATATATAGTGCATTAGAACAAGAGCACTTGGAACACTTAAGAAAAATATTCCAAGTGTTAAGGAAAAATTCCCTCTTTGCTGAGGAGTCAAAGTGTGAAATTTTCAAAAAATAGAAGTTAGATACCTTGGGCATATCGTCTCCCACAATGGAATCCAAAAGGATCGTTGTTGGGGGATTCTTGTGCAGAGAGGGACTTGAGTGTTTGTAGGATAATGGAGAGCGAGAACAAGAAAGTTAATGACACCGAAAGCTTCTAATCAATTAGGAAGAGAAGAATGCAAGCTTGTACATAAGCCAAATGCTTTGCGCAATATGCCAAAGTCTAAATTAGGCTCATGAAACAAGATTACAAAGTACTTAGAATCTGTCACCGACCTCTGCAACAGACCTCCACCTTCTCCAAGCTTTCCCTTGTGCACACATTGCACCAAGCTTCCAATAAGGGGAGGGAAGGATACCTTCTATTGATGCGCACCTTCAATGGGTCTTTGGAACTCTTGATATTCCTTGCTTCACCTTCTGCATACAATCTTAGTCACTCTTCTTGCACCTTGCAATGGCTCTCTGTGTCGCGCGTACTCTCTCTCAATGTCTCCTCTCTCTCTTGCTATCCCTTATCACACAATAGCCTGTTCCAACCAAGAATACTCCTTCCTTGGGTGTCATTTCACATACACTACTAACCCCCATAATCTTGGTGCTCACTTTGATATCCCAAGATTGTCTCCAAAAGTGGGTAGCCAACGAATCCCTGATTTGTCCTTTAGTGACTTTAGTAGGACAACACAAAATTTTTAATGGGGGCCATACTTTCACTTCTGCATACAGTGCCGCTTCACATACCTTCACATTTTGCAATTTAATTCTTCAATTGTGCACCTATGAGAGGGTTCACCTGAACCTTCCAAACAATTTAAAATACTTTGAACCTTAGAGAAATTATAGAAGGACACTCTGCAACCTACAACCTGCGTCCAACTTTCTGCAATTATAATCTTTGTGAACAATTAATTGTGCATGACGTGTGCACCTTGATGTCGGAATGCTTTGAAATTGCCCACGTTGACCTTGACCTTAACATGTTGACTTTGATTGCTTTGACTTTGATCCTTTGACTTTGATCCTTTGACTTTGATTGTGGTTGACTTTGATCAATGTGACTTTAATGGGCTCAACAATCGCCCACCACCTAAAGGGCTCTCCGTCCCGGAGAGACAATCCATGAAAACCAAAAGGAGTATACATGAAACAACACATTCGAGGACATGCTGACAACAAGTACCTTTTTCAAAAGATAAGCCCACTAAAAACTGCAATCAAGTGAACTGTTTTGCGCAGGGACCAGACAATGAGCAGTGAAGAGCAGGAAAGAGGAAGTGCAAAGGGATTGAGCATACGGGGAAACAACACGAAGATATGATGGTGTGTTTTTGACACATGGGGATATAGTGGGAGTGTTATTTCTATTACTTCTCTCTTTCTACCAGACCTTCCAATACCATTTTTGAGGACAAAAATGGAATTAAGGGGAAGGAAATGCTACATGGAGTATCACTCCTTAGTTATGATTAAGAGGTGTGAACCATCTCTTATATTAATTGAGTATGGTACTCAAATGAGTGCCAAGTGGCACCCATATGAGAGAACATGAGTATTTCCCTTTATGGGTAATTAGAGAGAGAGAGAGAGAGAGAGAGAGAGAGAGAGAGAGAGAGAGAGAGAGAGAGAGAGAGAGAGAGAGGAGATAGAGCTATCACATGGCTGGGCAGCTCAAGACCAAATCGATCTCTCCATGTCCGTACGATGTTGCTTTTGTAGCCAGTCGTCCATCTCTAGGGGTGTGCAAGCTTAGCAAAATAAGGGGGCTCATTGGGAGTCTAACACCTGCATGCTTGGATATGAGTCATTGTTGTTGAAAAAGAGTAGCATGCACCTCTACCGTTGGAGAGCTAATGACCTCCTTGCTCACATAGTGACTCCTGACTAGAGTGGATCCCTTGTGTAGCACATTAGCTTGCATAAGCCTTCTGCTGAGAAGAGCCACTTCAGTACCTTGTAAAGAATTGAAACAACAGGTGTCCCCACTAAGATAAGTAGTTCCACCCTTTGCTTGTTGCTTGAAGGTGGATCTAGCTTTGCACAAAAAACGCTCTAGCAAACACACTTTGCCAAAATATGAGCCGATCATAACATGTAGGTAACAACATCAAAACTTGCCACAACCCAAAAGCCATTTTCCACTTGAACAACAAGCTTTCCAATTTGGCCCCTGAATGGAGCAGATCTTTGCTCTGCACTTGGACTTGCAAGAGGCCTTGTTCAAAACTTAGTGGGGACATTGCAGGTAACATTGGTTTGAACATCTTGAATCTATGTAGAACAAATGATAATATTCTTTATTTCTTTGTGGATTATATTCATTAGAAGCAATGAGTCTTCATGTGGTTGATCTTCTAAAAAATTGTTGAAGTCCCTTCTATTGTGAATTCTATTGTTGTTGTTGAAATTGTGTCCGCATCTTCTTCTAGTGGTACCAAATCCAGCTCTTCCACCTCCTTTTTGAGTCCTTCCATTGAACCAACAATTTTGAGTGGTGTGCTTGGCCTTCTCATAGATGGAACAAGGTTGAACATTTTGATCTTTTTATTTTTCATGATCTGCTCCTTTCTTCTTCTATTTCCACTTGCTCTTGCCTGCATAGTTGGATTGGAAAATCTCTTCATCATCATCTTCTTTCTTCTTGCCTTTGTGCTTCTTATCTTTCTTCTCTACATAAAGAGCACTTGCTCAATTATCGTGATAAGAGTTACTCAATTACCTTGACAAGAGTTACTCAATTACCTTGATAAGAGTTACCTTCTTTCAAATTATTGTTGGCCTCTTGGTTGAAGAGTTGTCCAAGGAATATGTTGAAATTTGGGGTTTGTACATCCATGATGAGATCATAAATTCTAATTCCATTTAGAATCTGTCTCATAATGGCCTCTTATTCAATCAGCTCTCCATTGGATGCTAACTAATCTATAACCTCCTTGACCTTGGTAACAAACTTTGTGATAGTTTGTTTTGGAGTCTTCTTCATTTGATTGAACTCATTCCATATATGTTCTATTCTTGCTTTGATATTAGCAAAACAAAAGGTCTCAAGTGCATCCCAAGTCTCTTCAAATGTTTTGCATCCTCTAATATGCGACAACAAAAAATCAAAGATAAAGTTTAGTATGTATGACATCGCTTGAGCATCCCTTGCACACAAAGGTGTGAGTCTATCTGTCTCCTTTTGTTGAGAGAAGTTGGAGATGTTTGGGGAAGCTTGGAAGTAGGGTTGTCGAGTGGTGAAGATGGTCCAATAAACTAGCATAGGACCTATCCCAACTCTTTGAATATGTGAAATAGACCTTGTGGGCTTGTGCTTATTGCAATAAAACCCAATTCGTACTTTGGAATATCAACAAGAACAAGTTGATGCAAATAGATAGCTTGCACCTTGACTAGCTCACAAAAACCTTCTAAATTTAGATGGAACTTATAATTTCAAACACTCAAAGTAGCCAATATAGTTACAACTAAAAATTTCCTCTTAAAGGAGTGTCATAAATAGGGTTGAACCGCCATAATTTATAAAAGGCCTAATTTATTTACACCAATGAAGGAGCAATAAGCTTAACATTGATTGGATGTTATCCTGATATTTTAGGGCTATGTAGAAGATGACCCCAAGATAGTAAAATGAAATTTTCTCCAAAATTACTAAACCAAATGCTTTGAAGTTTTATATAAATAAAGTAGACAATGGTATGTTTCCAATGGATGCTTATTTACTTGATTTGAAACTCTTTAGAGAGAATATAAACCTTTGCAAGATGATTGAGTCTAAGGACGAAGGAGCAACGAATAGATAGGGAACCAAGAAATGACCAAATGAGTATATGTATTGCATCAAATCAACACTCTCATAACGTACAGATGTTGTAGAATATTTATATATACTCTCAAGGATCTGTCCACGCCTTTTCTTCATGAATTCAAATTAGAAAATGATCTGGTTTTTTTGTTGTGATTGAATGGATCCACTTTCCTACAATCTATGAAAAGTAAAGTGATCGAATCTTGATCTAATTTTGGTGGCTGATTGGTTGATTGATTTCTCAAGTTACAACCACCTCTAACTCATGATTTTTGAGTCTTTACTTTACCCTTTTACAAGTTTAGAGCTCTAGGCTTTTACAAAAATAAATGATCACAAAAGATCCTTATGAAAATACAATAGAAAATGAATATTGGTGAAGAACCTCTTCAAGAGATATCTTTGGCACGTTCAAAATGATGGATTGATGAAGTAGAAAAAATACACCTCAAGCATAATGCTAGCTTGGTGTTCCAACACTTGTGTAAGTCCTCCTTTGGATATTGGAATAGGCATAGCTTCATCACCTGCTACAATTCCATAAAGATTTCTACCTTGCTCTGATACCACTGAGAGAACTTGGAGAAGCTTGCATGAGGTAAAAATGTGAGTTGCCAAGTGATGAAGTTTGGTCCAGACAAGGTACCAACATAGGACCAAACCTTAAGCTTTTCGAGAGTCAAATAGACCTTATAGGATTGTTATTAGTGCAATAAAACCCACTACTTAATTTGGAACATCGATAAGAAAGAGTTTATACAAAACAAATAAGTTTGCACTTTGACTAGCTCAAAAAACTTGCTATCTTTAGATGAAACACTCAATTTCAAATGCTTATAGCAGCCAACATGATTACAATTGGAAAAATTCATTTTGAAGGAATGTTATACATAGGTTTGAGTAACTAAAATACACAAGAGTAGAATAAATAAGCAAGATATGCTCTAGGAATAAGTTTAACACTCAAAAGAGGTAGTCCCGATTTTCAAGGCTGTGCAGAGATAGACCCTGAGACCTTAAAATAAAGATTTCTCAAAATCTACTAGACCCAATGCTCTCAAATTTTGTAAACATAAACTAGATAGTGATAAATTTTTTGTGAATTCTCTTTCATGCAATTCTAATCTCTGTAGAGAGAGATCTAGCTCCTTCAAGATGATTGTTGTTGAAGATGACAATGCACATCAGAAATGAAGGACAAACACAATGATGACCAAAAGTATATGTAGATTGCTTCAATGTAATGTAAAAGTTATTGGGAGTCTTTATATAGACTCCAACCTTGCATAAATTTTACAAGTGCTTTTTGAATTCAAATTGGAGCGGGATAGTTTGTTGGATTGAAGAGAATAAATCTCATACAATCTAGGAAAAGTAAAATCAAATTTGATGACTTGATTTAGGTGACTTGATTGATTGATGAATCATCAAGTTCAACTACATCAAACTCGTGAAATTTGACTCTTTTCTTTTATCCTTTTACAAAAGTAAAGATTTGGGCTTATACATAAATAAGTGATCATTAAATATCCTTATAAAATTCCAAAAACATGAGCATAAATAAAAGCTCTTTGATGGTAAACAATCCAAGTGGTGTTTCTTATGTAGATCAAATCATCTCAAGCATATTATAAGCTTGATGATTTAACAAAGGAGTCGTTGGGAGATTGTACCTCACAATGGCAACTTAGAGAGGCACTAAGCATCTCTGTTGCATTTTAGATGCTATGAATTCATATATGTTGGCTTCTTTTGCCTATAAAAAGCTCTTTGTGGGATACTATAAGTATAGTTCACAACTTCTCTCCCTCTTCTCTCTCTCTCTCTCTTTGCCTCTTTATTTGGCACCATCTTCTTTCGGCTTTTCCTTTATAGGCATTTTGTTTGCACCCATGAGTTTATGAATTCATAATGTACATGACATTAAGATATTAAGAGGGCTAAATCATGCACATAATGGTTTCAAATAATGCGACCTCCTCATTCAGGTTGTGCATAGAGATGCTCACTCCATAAGTTCAAAAAAGGGAAACTTCAAGCTTTGACAAGTGAAACAAGGTGTTTGTAAAGCTTCAAAGATAAATGATGGCTCCTCCCAAGGATCAAAGGAAGTATGTAGCTTATAATTAAGCTAAGTATCTTCAAATTTATGTTTGGTTTCAATATTGTTTTTGCCATAGCTTTCATTTTCTTTGTATAGATTCATAATTGAAGTATAGGAACAACCTTTAATTTTTTATAGTGTTGAATGAAAGCTAGTATTTAAGAGTTAAGTTGGCAAACATACATGTTTTGAAAGGAAATCAAGCAATCTAAGTACTTAAATACATTCATGCATGGAAAATAATGAATGTATCTTTGCAAAAGAATGCTTTTCATGCACATGTTTAAGTATATTCATGCACAATTCGAAATTTCTTTTCCTTAGAGAAAGTTTTAGATGCACTAAAGCATGTGAAATAGCATGTTCATATATAAAAATGGAAGAAGAAGTAGTAAATGGCATGAAGTTCATTATTGCAAAGCATACTTAGAGAACGGAATGCTTGAATAATTTGTGACATGTAATCACATGCATTTACACTAATTAAGTTCATTTTGGTTTGCTAAGGATATGAAAGTAAATAAGTGAACGTAACTTCCAAGTATCTAGCTTAATTTTGAGTTAAAGCATTACATTATGGAAGAAGAAAAGCTAGATATTTGCAAAGTCATTCTAGACAAAAATTTGCAAGTTAAGTGTCTAGAGATTCTTTCCCGAAATGATACTTAGGTATGAAATACTAAGAGAAAAGCCTACAAATAGCAAACTATGTCTTGCTTAGTAAAAAATTAAGCAAATTAAGAAACCCAATTTACAAAGCTACAATCAAGGAGTTAAGATTTTCTTGCTAATAAATGGTCAAGAAGTATTATACACATGAGAAGGAAGAATATTCAAAGGTTATTGTAAGTATATGAGATATTGGAGAGAGTCATTTGAAAACGTTCTAAAGAAGAGTTTTAGAGAGTTTTACTCTTCCTTGTGTAATTTCACATGCATCCTAAGTGAGATGGTAAATCAATATAGTCTCAAAGTTTCATGAATACTTCGTTTGAGAGCTCTCACTTGATTCCATCCAAGAGAATGATGGAAATAAATATAAGAAAGTTGAGCTTTAACACTAGTTGATCTTTGAAGTTCAATAAATGTGTGTTTAATTTATTTTTCACCACTGAGAATGATGTATAGTGCCAAGGAATCATGAAACTTTGAAAATTTATTATTTTTAGGAGACTTTGAGAGTTTGTTTTTGACTTCATGCAATATATTTGCATGAAACCTAGACATGTGATCTTTAACAAATGTAATAGATCCTAAAGAAACAAAATTTAACAAAATATTAAAATTTTCCTATTTCATGAGTTAATTCACTTCTCCTATGATATCCAAGGATGAAATTATCCTTTGGGAATGCAAAAAAAACTCCAAGTATTGGATCTTAGTTGATTCATGAACTTCCTCAAATACAAGTAAATGTTGATGAATTCTTTAATCTCATGGTATGGAGAAAAACAGGATTTAGATGGTGGAAAAGTTCCCTTGGGCACTTCAAAAATTAATTTTCTCTCTTTTCCCAACCCTCCACCTATTGACTAGTTTGGCATGGCACACTTGTAAAGGCCATATCTATTGGACTTTGAGGTCTATGGAAGCACACAAATAGCGTAGTGAAGAAGAAGAAGCTTGGAGCACAACACACAATACTGAATGAATTACCAAGTTAATGTACAAAGATAAGTAACCCATTAGGGTTATAAGCATATATACAAGCTGAGGGAAAGAGCCTCCTAAAGAGAGAAAAAGTGCCCCGACAATCCTAACTAAGTCCACACACATCACTACCAAAATATATCAACAAATCCCCCCTGGGAGTGATGCGGTGAACAAGGAATTGGCACTCATGTATAAGGAAGTGCCAAACTATGTGGAAAGAGATCAATTCACAAAAGGAAATAAGCCCAAAGTTTTTCAAAAACCTTAAAACTTCTCCTGAGATAGAGCCTTTGTGAAAATATATGCGATGTTATCCTATGTGGGCACGTATGCCAAATTCTCTAGTGGAGAAACTATCCCTTGCATAATGATAATGCACCTCAAAGTGCTTTGTGCAAGCATGGAACATAGGGTTCCTCACAATTGCCAATGCTCTCTGTTTGTTAGTGAAGATGGTGGTGGTAGAAGCGTTGGGGGCATTGAGCATATTGACCACCTCTAATTGATCCTCTATTACTAAAATTCTTTGGTTGTTCAATAAAGCCCTTACATTTTAGCTCATTTTCTTGGGCTTGTTTACCATCATCCATAGCTAAAGGAATATTGTTAACCCAATACACCGGTTCGGGATTGAGATGATATAGTTTGTGAGCTTCTTTGACATCACTTATGCTCACAAGCAATAGATCTTGGCTCCTCTAGATGAGCTGATGCGCCCATTGTTCATGATCCCACCAACATGTTAATGTTTTTAATTACTTGGGTTAGATGCCTTAGATCATAAGTGATTAGTTTATCTAGTAGAACCATACATTTATGTTTCCCTCTTTTTAAAGTTACAAATTGGCTAGACCAATTTTGTAAGGCATTAGCCTATTTCAACCATGGTTGGACAAATATCAAATTATAGTATAACTAGACATACATGAGGTCCAAGACCATAAATTTGATCTAGAATGTCACTCCCTATATAGTCAATGGTGTGTCACGTATGCATCTTAGAGGTTGGACATGTGATTGGTCAACCATTCTTATGGAGAAGGGTGTATTTTGGATATAAGTCCATCCCAATTGCTCACAAATCTTCTATGTGGAGATGTTAACACAAGAACCAATAAGTACTTGCATGAAGAGTTTATTCTTGTACCATATTGTGATGAGTGAGATCGAAACTACTTTCTTCTTGAAATCTATTTGTCTAGTTGATACATCAACTCTCTTGTACCGTTGCTCTTGCCTCTGTGGTTGAACTGCTACCAATGACTGAGACTTCATAAAAGAGGGAAGTTTCAATGGGTCTTCGACTCTTTTGTTGGAGGCAGCATCCTTCTGCACCATAGAGCTTTGGACACATAACTAAGAGAATGGGAGATACTTGGATTTGTTATCATGCAATTCTCTCATTCTATTGTAATGCATTGTTCATGTACCCATACTCGGAGAAGTCCACTTCTTAGGTTTAATTTGACTTCATGGTCATAAATCCAATCTTGTCCCAACACGAGAGGTTCCGTAAGGTCCTCGTCTTGACACACTAGCATTTTGACTTTCATTGGGATATTTTGAAAGTAGATGGGAAGCTCCACCTCGGCCAAACAAGGGGTTTCCACACCTCCCAACCCTATGAGATAGGCTTCTATTGGATTGATGTTCAATTGCAAATTTTGGCAGTAAGAAAATTTAATTGCACTAGTTGCTTCACTCGAGTCAATCAATGCTTAGTCTTTACATTTTGTCCTTGTCCTACCTCTAGGGTCACAAAGGGATGTTGATCAATTATTTGAGAAGAAATTACACCCGATGTTTGGCACATGGCCATATGATGTTGTGGGGCTTTGAGATTAACATCTAGGCCTAGTCTCCTTTACTTATTTTTCCTAATACACTCTCTAGCCTCTGCTTGTGCTTCTTTTCTAACCCTTAACTCTTCTTCTTTCCGCTTCCTCGCAGTGTTGAGTCTCATTAGCATATCCCTTGTAAGAGGTTCTTGATATAGCTTGACTCGACATCCACTTATATAATTTGGCAAGATGTCACCTTCTAGAGTGGCCAATTGAACCACACCACTAGTGGAAATTCTATTAATGATCATGGGTCCATATCCTCTTTTTTCCAATTTATGAGCATGCTGCTTTCATGTGTAAACCAACATTAGGTCTCCCTCTTTCAATCCTTTATCGTTGATGTGTGCATCAAAGTACACCTTTTGTCTTTTCTTTGTAGCATAGATGCTTACTGCCACTCGTAGCCTCGTCTCACCTAAGCATTCTAGATCAAAGATCCTAGAGGACAACTCATGTCCATGCCACTTATACTCTTGTGCTTCTTTTAAAGCTAGGGTTACGAAATCTAATGGTAGCACATCATTCTGTCCAAAGACCATATAAAATGGGGTGGCATTGAGTACCGTTTTGTAGGCAACTCGATAAGCTCAAGTAGCATGATGAAGTTGTTTATCCCAATTAGAGCATTTATTATTTACCAGTTTTGTCAACACATTACATAGGATCTTATTTGTGCTCTGAGCTTGTCTGTTAGCTTGTGGATGATAAGGGACAGAATTCTTATGTATCACCAAGAATTCTTGGAGAAGGTTTTCAATGAATTCATTCAAGAAGTGTGTGCCTCTATCACTTACTAACTCTATTGGTAACTCGTATCTAGTGAACATGTTCTCGAATAAGAACTTAGCCGTCATTGTTTGAGAATCATTCTTTGTCATCGCTTTGACTTCTACCCACTTTGTAAGGTAATCGGTGGCTATGATAATGTATTCTGCATGGGAGTTTCTAGCTAGGGGTTTAATAGGACCTACAAAGTCTATGAACCACTTCAAAAATGCACGTCCTCCCATCATTGGCCTCAAAGGCATCTCGTCTTTTCTAATCGGATATTGTGCACATCGGCATGTGTCACATTTCTGCCCATAGGTATGTGCATCCATATGAAGAGTGGGCCACCAAAGTCTTGAGAATAGAATGGTCTTAATTACTCGGTCAGGTCCAAAGTGTCCACCTGCAACACCACTATGTGCAGTTTCTAAGACTTTCAAATAAATTGATTCATGAACACACAATCTTAAGTAACCATCTTTGCCTCTTTGGTATAGGTTGTCTCCAACTAAGGCATAGTCCTGAGCCTCTTGCTCCATGCTCCGTTTTCTTGCTAGACTAGCCTCGTTGGGTAGTTTTCTCGATCTCATAAATTCTACCAATGGAGTACTCCAATCTGGAATTAACGACATGTGGTAAAGAGTGGCATGCTCCGCTGGGGGTCCCTCTTGACATATTGGACAATTCTTAATCCATTCATGTATTTCTTTGTCCATGCTAGGCCAATACACTCCTAAATGTTTCAAATTTTGCAATATTCGTGGTCTAGAATAGTGATTTCCTAGCAATCCTTAATGGGCTAGTTGCAACCAACTACTATGTTCATCGTCCTTGACACAACAAGCTAATACACCCTCCGTTTCTTGTTTGTACATGCTTCCTACCAATATGTGATATTTTTGTGATTTTACAATTTTGTCTTTGTCACATTCTTATTCGCGGGTCCAAAGGTTAGGAGAAGTACCAACTTATTTTCACATTTAGGAACAACTTCTAAACTGAACAAATAAGCATCAGGTAGTTCATCAGACACCCCTTGCGGTGACTCTCCTGAAGTAATGCGAGAAAGGTGATCTGCCTTGAGGTGGTTTCTACCTTTCATAACAACCACTTCAAAGCGTATTCCATTAGCAAGAGGAACCATCTTACTAAGCATCCTGTATTGCAAGGTTTATTGACCAAATATAATAAAGCTTGATGATGAGTGAAAAACTTGAACTTGTTGGCCAATAAATAGTGTCTAAACTTCTTCATGACATATACCATGTCAAAGCCTTCTCGCTCGATTATGGTATAGTTTTGTTCTGCTGCATTTAGTTGTCTACTCACATATGCTATAGGCAAATCTAGATTTCCTTCACCTGTGGGTTGTGCTAGGACACATCCTGTTGCATTATTGGATGCATCCACATGGACATGGAATGGTTTATCCCAATCAGGAGTGGTTAATGTTGGTTCTATGCACAATCATCTCTTCAACTCATTGAAGGAATTTTTGCATTCATCGTTCCACTCAAAATTTGTCAACAAGGCATAAAGAGGTTTAGCTATGATTGCATACATGTGGATAAACTTGCAATAATATCCACAATGGCCCATAAAAGCTTGTACCTCTTTAATATTCCTTGGCCTTGGCAACTCTGCTATGGCTCTTACTTTGTCCTCATCTGTTGATATTCCATTCTGGGAAACAATATGACCTAAGATCTTACCTTGTTGTACCATGAACACACACTTCTCTGGGTTCAAACACACTCGATATTCTCTGCACTTGTTGAAGATATGTTTGAGCTCAGGAATGTGGTATCTTCTTTCTTGGGAATGAGCACATAAATCATCCACATATACTTCCAAGCTTTTTCGGAAGAACTCTTTGAAGACATGACACATGAGCCTTTGGAATGTTGCAGGTGCATTGGTGAGCCCAAATGACATCACCCAAAATGCAAAGATGCCCCACTTGTGGCAAAAGCTATTTTGTGTTGATCTTCTAGGGTGATGGCTACTTGGTTGTAACCTAAAAATCCCTCAAGGAAGCTATAAATTTCATTAAGGGTTTGCATACTAGATTCCCAGGATTTGAGAAGAAAAGTCATGCATAATAACCATGACGTTCCTTGTAAAGGCCATCCTGGTGTTGACAAGACCATTCAGCTAGTCAGAATAATAGTTGTTTCCATTATGTATGAGATACAATACGATATTCTATAGATGCAAACAATGGTTCCCATATAGCCAAGTTTACTCTCTTTAAGGTTTGCGTGATTTGAACTCCAAAGTGATAATTGTTTGAAATAAGCAAAAACACTAGAATCTTTAGTTTCGCATAAGGAATAAAAAACTTTGATTCTAATATGTCACCCCTAGGTCCATATATGTGTGTACATTAAAATTTATAATAATAGATTATTAAAAGAATAGAAAAAAAAATACATATGCATTAATAGAATATAAATTCAAAAGATTTACCTTTTTTTTTGGAGTCTGAGGACTTCAAAAGCATGCAAACAACACAAGAAAAAAGAAGCTTGGAGCACAACACATAGAGTGAATTACTGAATGAAATGTACAAGAAAAGATAAGTAGCCCATTAGGGTTATATACGTACATAGAAGCAAGAGGCAAACACCTCCTAGAAAGGGAAAAAGTTCCTCAAAATGTGTGTGTCTTTACACATATCACTACCAAAATATAGCAACAAACCTCAGAGTGATGGGGTAGACAAGGATCTTACACTCATGTATAAGGAAGTGACAAACTATGTGGAATGAAATCAATCAACAAAAGAAGTAATTTCAAAGCCTTGCAAAAAGCTTCAATTGTCTTCCTAGGTACAATCTTTGTGAAAAGTTCTACAACTTTATCCAATGTGCACACATAATCCAAGTTCATCTCTCCAGTAAAGAGTCTCCTTGACATAATGATAGTACACCTCAATGTACTTCGTGTGGGCATTGAACACATGGTTTCTTGCAACTACTAAGTTCAAGTAAAGATGGTGGAGGCAAAAGACGAACCAACATCCAAATCATCCGAAAGGCATTGAAGACACACACTCTCAACATTAGCTGTGGAAGCTTCCCTATACTCACCCTCAGAACTAGAAGTGGCCATAATGGGCTTCTCCTTGCTCAACCAAGATATGCATGAGCTACCAAGCATGAAGAAAAACCACTAGTGAGGAGTGTCATAGCAATAGTCCCAATCTAGGTTCAGAAAAACATGTGAATCTGGTGATCATGATCCACCCTTTGGATACAACAATCTCAATAGCTGGGAACCACTCAAGTAGTGAAAGATGTGCTTAACCACCTACCAATACTTAACACATGGGCATGCATAAAATTGCTCATGCAAGAGACAAAAAATTCAATATCAAGAGAGTTATGCATAAGTAAGTCAAACATACAACAATGTGTTGATATAAAACAACATTTAATGCATCTCCAACATCATGAAGACTCAACCATAAACCTATATCCATGGAAATGATAATATCTATGCAAGCCTTAAGGCCAAAACATTCCAATAATGTTTCAATTTCTTTATTTTTTAGCACAATGCTATTCCCCCATCAACATGCATAAAGTGAATTCCCAAATAATGATGCAAAAGCCCAAAATATGGAATATCAAAAGAGGCATGCAAATAAGCCTTAAATTTAGCACTATGTTTCTTGTTAGGACCAATGACCTACATATCATCAACATATATAACAACCCAATCTGAGACAAAACAAACATGTAAAACTAGTGGTAATGATCCCCCTTGGATAAAACAATCCAAGTAGCCACATACCATTCAACTAGTGAAAGATGTGATTATGTGTCTTCCAATTCCTAATACTTGGGCTATGCATAAATCTATTCATCCAAGAGACAACAAATTGAATATCATAACGAGTCATTGTTAGGAGTGCTAAAGGTGAAGGAAGCCAACATAAATGTCATGCAAGCATGTAAAGAGAGGTTGGGCAAGGATACAAGAGGCCAATTAAGGATAGATATTGATTTTTTCAAAGATCTGGTGCTTTTAAAGATTATAAATATCATTCAAACTTTCAACAATGGTTTTTATAACTAACTTTGTAAACATAAAACCCCAATTTCATAAATTGGTGCTCCATTTTTGCAAGCTTAGGATTCCTCAAGCTTGAGGAGCTCAGAAAGGACTCACATTCCAAATGTCATAATTTTCACAGTTCATTGCATGCCTCAAAAGTAGTCGTAGAACCTAATCTTTAACTATATTAGACATTAGGTGTGAAACCATTCAACACTCATAGAAAAACTATAAAAGAGCTAGAGAGCTCATTTTTTAGGGTAGGTGATTTGAGGCCTAATCATTGTAAGAACTTATTTTGCATTGTGAGCTCTTGAATAGAAATAATCTTCCTTCCATTCACTTTACCTTGTATATGTGTGTTTGTGTGTGTGCATTGAGTGTGCTTCTCACCTTCACCTTTGTGCACATCACTCGTTCACGATTGTCATACCATCCTTACATCTCTAGAGATTGACAATTAAGGAGGTGGATCTCCTCGATGTGGTACTCATCCTTTTCTAGAGCAACACCAAATTTGGAATCATTTTTGTGGAGCATGCTCAAGGACAAATATGTGATGGTAAGACTATTAGAAGATCAATGATGGAAGGTAATTTGGTATATTTTGCTAGTTATTGCACTAATTTTCATGCTTTTTTGCTTCACTATCATCTCCCCTACCTTCCTCTACCATAGCCACACTTCACCTTCTTCATAGAAGATTTTTTTTTTGGCCGTATTACTCGTTTTCCTCCACATTCCATCATTTATGCGCTTGAGAGAGAGAAAGAGAGAGAGAAAAAGTCTTCTTGTGCCTTTGTGTTTTCTTGTTGTTTTCTTGCAGATCTAGGTCCATATATCTTTAAGAGGGTGCACAAGTACAATATGGCATTTTTCAAATTTTGCACCAATTGCTTTGTTCTATCGTGATAGATTGAGAAAATCATCTTTTCAATAGTGCATCTATGCCCTTGCAAAGGTATCCCCAATACCATCTTAATGCACTAGAGGCTTTAGAAAAATCTAAGTTTTTTGGCTCTATCATGACATACCAAAAAATCATGATAGATAATAGATCCCATGTATCATGATAGACACTCTCTATCGTGATAGATTGGTCTATTGCAACACACCACACAGTCTATCGAGACACACCACCCAACATATCGCGGTAGACCACCCTGACAAACCTCGTCCATCACAACATAAACCCTCTATTGCACTAGATTCATCCATCATGATAGACACTCATCTATCATGAAAAAACAAGCATTACTATGGAGACCCTCTATCACGATAGACACCCGTTTGTCACAAAAGAGCGATCCTCATGGTAGACCAAGTGTTGATCGACACCTGTTTATCATGATAGGTACCCTGTTTATCATGATATTACAAACCAAGTGTTGATAGGCACCTTTCTATCACGATAGACACCAACTTGTCATGATAGACCAAGTGTTGATAGAAACCCCATTTTTAGCAGCAGACACCCATATGTCATGATAGACTAATGTGTGTATGTGTATGAGTGTGTATATGTATGTATGTGCACGTGTATGTGTGTGTATGTGCATGTGTATGTGTATGTGTGTGTATATGTATGTATGTGCATGTGCATGTGTGTGTATGTATGTATGTGCATCGTTCTGTAAATGTATGTGTGTATGTATGTGTATGTGTGTACGTGTGTGTATGTGTATGTATATGTATGTATGTGCATGTGTATATGTAAGTGTATGTGTGTATATGTGTGTACATATGTGCATGTTTATGTGTATGTATGTATGTATATACATACACACACACATACATATATATATATATATATATATATATATATATATATATATATATATATATATATATATATATATATATATATATATATATATATATATATATATATATATATATATATATATATATATATATATATGTGTGTGTGTGTGTGTGTGTGTGTGTGTATGTGTGTGCATACGTATGTTGCGTGTGTATGTGTAGGTGTATGCATGTGTATATATATGAGCATGCATGTGCATGCATCTCCATTTGCATCCATGTGTATAAGTAATTTTTTAATGTGTGTACAAGTATGTGTATATGCAGTAATGCATGCATGCATGTCCTCTTATGTGTTTGTAGATATGTTTGTGCATATGCACATGTGTATGTGTGTGTATGTGTATGTGCATGTATATGTGTATGTGTGTGTATATGTGTGTGTATGTGCATGTGTATGTGTGTGTATTTCTGTGAGCATGCATGGTCATGTATATGCGTATATGTGCATATGAATAAGTAAGTGTGAGAATGTTAATTAACAAAATAAAACAATTTAAATGATATACAAACAATGAAAACCATACTTACAATAATTAGCCATATTTTATGCTTGGTGAAATTCTTGAATAACCTACACGAGAGAGAGAGAGAGAGAGAGAGAGAGAGAGAGAGAGAGAGAGAGAGAGAGAGAGAGAGAGAGAGAGAGAGAGAGAGAGAGAGAGAGAGAGAGAGAGAGAGAGAGAGAGAGAGAGAGAGAGAGAGAGAGAGAGAGAGAGAGAGAGAGAGAGAGAGAGAGAGAGAGATCAAAAGGGAGAAGAAAAATGAGAAAGAGAGAGATCGAAATTCAAAGAGAAAGAGGTACAAAGAAGGGGAGAGAGAGAGAGAGAGAGAGAGAGAGAGAGAGAGAGAGAGAGAGAGAGAGAGAGAGAGAGAGAGAGAGAGAGAGAGAGAGAGAGAGAGAGAGAGAGAGAATAAGAGAGGGATTAGAAAAGAGAGAGATCAAGAAAGAGATTGTTGGAGCTCGTAAGCACAGTGTAGATATGAATGTTTGAGAGCTCTTCGATCACATGCACGTAAATGACAATCAAAGAGCAATCCAACATTTTTTTTTAATCAAGCATCACCATTGCATAAGTAATGAAAAATCATTGTGTTTCCTATAATCCCAAGCATCGTATAAGTGACACATATGCATCGCATACACGACACTCAATAAAAAGTCGTATAAGCAATGCTTACGAACAAGTCATATAAGCGATGCTTACGAACAAGTCGTATAGGTGATGCTGAACGAGCAATGCTATTGTGTACATTGTTAGGAGCATAAAAGAAAACATAAAAAATAACATCGAGATTAAGGTCGTTTAGATGACGATGCATGCTCGATGCCTGGTCTGACAAAATGCATGATCATGTAGTGACAAAAATGTGTCCCATTAACCATCACTATGGCCCCATATTCCTTTTAGTGTGATGATTGTGCATTAATACAATAAATAACAAAGGAAAATAAATCAACAAGTAAATTGATAAGGGAACCCATAATAACAAGTAAATTTTTAAAGGGATAAAGAAAAAAGGAATTAGGGAAATTCATGAGCATTAACTTAACAAAATACCAAGTTGGATGGACAAAGCCCAAGATCTTTTGAAGCTAGTATCAACAACGTAGCCAAGTCTTGGTTTAAACAACTAGGTAATTCTCAATCGAGTGACAGTCAAGAGACCACTGAATTAGATAGCTCTTAAATTATGGAAAGATTAAATCATACCACTTGGGCGACACACTTAGAGACACCGGAAGAACCTTATGAAAGTAAGTTGGAGTACATATGAACTAACCAATTAGGTGCTCACATCTAATAGGATAGTTTGAGAAGGTTAGTTGTACAATTGAGAAACCCTAGACATCCCTATGGCCTAGATCACCCAGCGGTTAAAATTGAGAATAAATCATATATAGATAAGTAGGAAACCAGGTACATAGTTACTAGTCACCTTGAGAGGACTGATGACTTGGGAACATTCTTCAAAGTCAAAAGCTCGAGATTCAAATCAAGAGGATCAAATGGAGATCCCCTCCACTCCTAAGAAGAAGCCGGCGCTTTCCAAGATCATAGCTACCACAAAGATACCCCAAGAAAATACTTCCATAGACTTATACATTAACATGCATATTGAAGAAGTTTTTTGGAAATTCAAATTGGACAAGCCCTATACTAAGCAAGAGTTCTTAGTCTATGAGTTCAAGGTCCCATACGTCCAAAGGAAACCAACTTATGTAGGTCCCACTTTGGAACGAATGTACTTAGTCTTTGACTATAATAAGCATACTCATTTCTAGCAAGGCTAAAACGTTTCCCCCCTACACAAGCCATCAACAAGTGTAGGATAGGCTAACTCTCTACGAGCCAATACAGAGAAAACAAAGGAAACCCTAAGGTAAGATTTGTGGACAACCTAGGAAGAGGTAGATCTGAGCAAGTGTGTACCTAAGCTCACGATGTCTTAGGGACTTGTGATGAAGGAGACTATACCTCAATCATCAACAAGTTCATATACAGGTGGATTGATACACTTGTTAAATCATCAATCCATGGACTTAGACCATATCAAGTGTATGAGGACATGTGGTCTCATGATGGTTAATGGAGTGAATGAATAAACAATGTATGCAAATTCGATGTAACTACCTCTCGTGTCACCTCTCTCACTGAAAATGTGTATCGTGATACTTGTTATAGCAACAAACACAAATCAAGCCATATCTCTTAGCTCAGATACCCAAATGTACTCAACATTGGGTTTATTTCAAAGCTCTTGATAAGATGCTTCTAATATTAGCATCTTGGGATTAATCTCACAAGCATACTTCATGTTATGAGCAAAATACAGAGTTTTAGGAAACACCAACTCTTGCTCCACAACTTACCAGGCTTCTCACACACACTACAATGATGAAAACAGTAGGCGAAGGGGTAGACAACACATCTAGGTATACACATTTCATGCATCACACACACATACAAGCTCATGGAGAAGAAGATACACAGACAAGAATAAGAAAATTTGAAATTTTAGCTTGTTGCTCTTCACAAATGGCAAAAAGTTTTTTTACAAAGAGTCACAAAGTGACTTACATACATCTGCCATAAAAATGGTCCTTTCACATAGGAAACTGGCACTTTTCCTATAAATCACTAAGTTCCTACTATTGTACAAGGATAATGTTATAATTTTCAGGGATCATTCATCTAGAGGACTCCTCTAGAGCATTTACATGGCTTCTTAAAGGCTTTACAATGGAGCCTGAAAAAAAAATGGGCCAATCATGAAAATTTTAGGCCCCCTTGTCTTCACTTCTTTCTCTTTCCTTCTTCCTCATCTCTTTGTCTCCAGTCCTCTACAATGGTCTCCCCCTCTTAGTTTTTGTCATCCCTTCACAAGATTCTCTAGGTTTCCCTGACACAACAAGTTGCTAGAGATGGAACAATTGTTTAAACATGTTTCTACTTGTTTATGTTCCACCTGGTGGTGCAATTTCCCTCTATATATTTGTTTTAAAGGAAGCCTTCAAGACTCATAGACAACGTGTTACCTTATTCGAGCCTTAGTCCAATGCTTTCGTCTAACCCTTGATATTTCTTATATTCACACATCAGGTTTGCTACATTAATTCAAGTTGCCATGCATGCACCCATCAGTAAACGTTCACTACATTTATGTATTATATGTTTTCCATGCTCTAGAGGATGTATTGGAAGCACTCTAAGTGCCTGTAGCACCCTAGCGATCATGTCATTTCTTCTTGCACTTCTTTATGTCTTTGGCATGTATATTCCCTTTCTGTACATAATTAGTAGTTGTCCCTAGTTGTCTTCTTATTTTCACTTTTTGTGCTTCATCCCGAGGATTTGCTGCATTTCTTTTGGCCTGTGTCTAGTTTTAGCTCGATTCATGCCCCTATGGGGCTTTGGGTAGAGGGTAATCTTCTTCTATTGGACCGTTTTCTTTTTGGATTTTCTTTTTCTTCTTCTTTCAATCATTTCTCCCTCCAGACATCCCTCCTCTTGAACTTCATCGTCCTCGACAGGCTTTTGTTGGTGACATGAGTAGGCCTAATATACAATTATTTCTGTATGATTTAGTAGATTAGCTTCGCAAATCATGAGATCCTTCCATTAGGTTGATTTTATTATGTCATTAGGTGCTTGTCAATGATCAACAAAAAAACTTAATTCATATGCTATTAAGCGGGCATTCAAGTTTGATGAAATTTTCAAAAATATTTTCAAATTCTATTTCAAAAAATCCTTTGAAAAATGCTTCTTTGATAGTTTGTAGATATGGACTCGACAAAAAAAATTAAGCACAAGTAGAAGGCCATGATGGTGAGGCATCTAGGTGTAATAGAAAGATAAAAAACCAAGGCATTCGTACCTTGATTGATGCCAATAAAATTAAAAAATGTGTATTAAGCATGCCTAAAAACTTTCAATATTGTTAGGATCATGCTGAGGATTTTATTTTTCATCTTGATCATTAGATCTGGTACATGTGCATACCTAGATAACCAAAATTTGATCGTTCTGATCATATAATCTTTCGTTGGCATATAGTTATGTGAAGGGCTCAATAATAATGGAAAATTGAGCAACTGCTTATTAAGTTTTCCACTATTCCGCTCATCCCAAAACTATGGCCATGGTCATCTTTGTGGCACTAGGAAAAATGATGGGTTAATCTATAATTAATATGATGCTTCTTACCAATACACCTGTAGTGTAGGATTCTTTTCCAAAAACTTCCTTCTCCAAATTGGATCAGCTTCATGTCAAACTCAGCTTGAGTGTAGTTGAAGGTGTTTTTTGTGAAGTTCAAATTCATGTCCGTAACCTTCTGGGTAGTTGTCTTTATATGTCGGTGAGTCTACTCCTTCATAATAATGTATGGTACATTGAATGGCTTCATTACTTTATCCAAATATTGCTCTTGATCTTTGCTTCTTTCATGAAGTGAACCACTACATCTTCAAAATTTTGTGTTAAGCGGGACACCAGTAATGCTTGCTCTCTTTGACATTTATGTAGTGTATGGCATGGGACGTTCATCAAATTGTAGCTCTTGTTGATCGTGTATTGGTGAATGAATAATGGAGGGAGAAAGAGGGCGTGCCTTAGTCTCCTCAGTAGTCAGATGAGTGTTTGGAGCTACTAGTGTTCCCATGTTTATTCAATGCACCAATTGTGCTTGTAATTTTGCACATATTTGATCTTTTGCTTTGTTTTGGTCCTTTAGCTCTTCTTCGCTTTTTATTTTACCCTCACAAATGATGGCTAGCTTATTTGCATCTTGCTTGCATTGCTCTCTATACTTAGTGTTAGAAATTCTTAAGACTTCTAACCATGAATCAATAGTAGAGTTGAAGACTCTCAAGTCTTCTGGCTCTCCATCCAACTAAATTTGAGTTCCCTTGAGATTTCCAAAGCTAATTCTATAATAGAGCCAAAGGCTCTTGGGTCCTCAGCTCTCACACTATCATATAGCTAGACACTCTTGGGTTCTCTAGTTATAGGTACACACTGCATATACCCCTTAGCATGGAATGTCTTACCCCCTGATGGATAGGTCATGCAAGTATTGGAACTCCCTTCTTTTCCAAAGACGAGTGTCCCAATGACAACTCAACCATAGAGGTGTGAAACTCAACCATAGCAAAAAAATAAAGCAACATGATCACCCTCCATCTTAATGTACAAGCAATGAAAATAACCAATTATTCTAGGTATGAAACAGATCTGGGTGAAAAAGGGTGAGCAACTAATTGTTACACCTACATCAATGTCACCACCAAAGAAGAAGAAGATGAATACAAAGTGACAACCAATAATGTAAGGGAGATATCAACCACTGAAGAGTCAAAAAATTTGGATACCTAAGTGATCGATGGCAACATGCCCTAAAAACTCATCCATTAGGGTGCCTAAGACTTGATTACGAGACTAAATTTCCCCACACATGTCATCACCCTTTAGGAAATTGCATTCTAACCTTCATCACAATTCCCCTAGAAAGAAATTCATTTTACACAAGAAGCCATGTTAAAGCAGCTCCTAGAATCATTTTTAAACTCTTTAGACCTCTAACTACAAATCAACACTAGAGATGAAGACTCTCAAGTCTTGTAGCTCTCCATCTAACATAAAGTTGGGTTCTCTTGAGATTTCCAAAGCTAAGCATATGGTAGAGCCAAAGGCTCTTGGTTCTTCTAGCTCTCACACTCTCATACAACTCGAGACTCTTGGGTTCTCTAGTTATACGTACACAGTGCATGTACCCCTAGCTCTATTGTTGATGACAGATGTATAGTTCATGATATATCAAATGGCGATGTGATTATTGCTTCTGGCATTTTATGTCGTGGGCTATATAAGCTCATAGACTATGAAAGATCTGTGAATGATTCGACATGTGCAGTACATGATTCTCAAGCTATATCAGATGCAAAGCTTTGGCATGCACGCTTTGGTCATCTGAATTTTGCTAGTTTGCTACGCCTGTGGAAATATGAAATGGTGTCCTCTTTGCTCAAACTTGAGGCACCTGGAAAACATGTTTGTGAAGGCTGTATTTTGGGCAAAATGTAGCGTTCCTCATTTCCAAAAGATGGTTTAGTTCGGGCTACTCAGAAATTGCAGCTTGTACTTAGTGATGTCTATGGTCCTATGCATACACCTCCTTTTGGAAATTATCTTTACTTCGTGACTTTGATTGATGATTTTTCCAGGCATGCATGGGCATATCCATTGAAAGAAAAGTCCGAAGTGTTCATGTGCTTCAAACAGTTTTGGTTTTGGCTAAAAATCTGTCAGCATGTAAAATGGGCACCCTTCATTCTGATCAAGGGGGGGAATATATGTCTTCTGATTTTAATGCATTTCTGGCTGAACGTGGGATAAAACACCAGTGTATAGTGCCATATACACCTCAACAGAATGGAGTTGCTGAATGGAAGAACATGTCAAAATCACAGAAAATTGGATGATAATGTCTGAACAAAATCACAGAAAATTGGATGATAAAGTAGTGAAATGTTTTTTGTTGGGTACAACTCTGAAAGTAAAGGATATCATCTGTATCATCCACAGGCTAAATGCATTCTGGTTACTCGTGATGTTGTTTTTGTGGAAGATGCTATTCAGCCATTGCTTTCATGTACTAAGGAGACATCTGTTAGCTCCAAAGACATGTATGATACTTTGCTTCCTCTTTTTATAGGTGGATAGTCTAGTGCTGGTCTTAATGAGGCAACTTCTCAACCTTTGTAGGTTTCATGTGATGATGCAGATCATTCCATTTTTGATGGAGATTTACATGATGCACTTATTGATGAGAGAGTTGATATTGAGCAGGCAAAAACTATTCCAAAATGGCTTGTGAAGACCTTGCATGAAATCAAATTAGATGCACCTCTATCATATTGTACTCGTTCAGGCTCTCATAGTGCCTCTTTTGCATCAGATTGCTATGCTATGGCTGCATCTAATATCCTTGATGAGAATGAGCCTATTTCATTTGATGAAGCACAAAATTCAGAAAGTTGGATGGCTGCTATGCAATCTTAATATGATGTTATCATGAAAAATGGTACGTGGTCTTTATGTGGCTTGCCTCCTAGCAAGAAGGCCATTGGCACTAAGTGGGTATACAAGCTGAAGTGTAAACCTGATGGAAAGAGGCATTGATTTTGATGAAACTTTTGCTCCTACTTGCCAAATGACTACTGTTCATAGCATCTGTGCACTTGCAGCTCATCATGGTTGGAATGTACGTCAATTGGACATTAAAACAACATTTTTGAATGGTAACTTGCATGAAGAAGTGTATGTTTTTCAGCCCCGTGGCTTTGTGCAGAAAGGGCATGAAAATCAGATGTGCAGGTTAAAGAAGGCATTATATGGTTTAAAGCAAGCACCACGTGCTTGGTATGAAAAGATACATGCCTATCTGATTGCACATGGTTTTGAGAGTCCAATTGAAAGCACCTTATATGTCAAGCATGCTAATGATGTACTTCTGATCATTGTGGTATATGTTGATGACATGCTGCTCACTGGTCATCATGAGAAGCATACTGCTGATTTCAAGGCTGATTTACATGCCTCATTTGAGATGTCTAATTTGGGACATTTGCATCATTATTTGGGCATTCGATTTATGCATGTTGATGGTGGAATGGCTTTGTGTCAAATAAAATATATTGACACATTGTTGCAGCACTTTGGCTTTGAAGAATGTAAACCTATTGCCACTCCTATGGAGACAGGTTTATGATTCAGTCTTCATGATGCAGGAGATGCATTTGATGCTGTTCTCTATCAACACGATGTTGGATGCTTGATTTACTTATGCATTACTCAGCTAGATATTCAATTTGCTATCTCACAGATGAGTAGGTTAATGCGTTGCCCAGGAGTCAAGCATTGGCAGACGGTTAAGCGTACCTTTCACTACTTGAGTGGTACTCGGCTACTTGGGTTGTTTTATACCAAGGGGGATCACTACCGCTAGATTTGCATGCTTTTCTGACTCTGATTGGGATGGTTGCTATGGCACTCGTTTGTCCACTAGTGGCACACCTATTGTCTTAACGGGGTACTTATCTTTGTACATTCTAGTGGTAATACATTTAGTATTGTGTGTTGTGCTCCAAGCTTCTTCTCCTTCCTTGTGTTGTTCATGTGCTTCCGCAGACATCTAACTCCAACATAAATCTCCTTATGAATGATTTGGATTTTGGTTATCCATTGTCCAACACCATCTTTGTTGATAACCAAAGTACATTGGGATCTGCAAGGAACGCCAATATTCAATCCTTGCATAAAGCACATTGAGGTCGTTATCATTATATGAGGTAGATACTATCTATTCGAGATAATAGTTTTGCATATGTGCCTACATAGGACAACTGAGTAGACGCTCTACTATATGAGAAATTTAAATCTTTTTGCAAATCTTTGGGCTTAATCCTTTTTTAAGGCTATTCTCAATCCACATAGCTTCGCACTTCGTTATACACGACCAGAAGCTCCTTGTTCACCACATCACTATTAGGGTATTTATTACTATATTTAGATAATAATACTTAAACTTATTAGGTATGATACGGAACTTCTTTCTTATTTAGCATTAATTTCCTCCATCTTGCACATAGGCCCATAACCCTAATGGACTAATTATCTCTGTACATGATAGCTTTCTAATGCCACTATGTGTTGTGCTTCCAAGATTTTTCCTCCATCGTATTTTCTTGTGTGCATTTCCCACTAGGAGAGTCATCAAAATTCACTACTCACAAAATACGTTGTTCTCCTTTGGAAGGCCCCAAAATGCATTACTCACAAAATTAAAGATCAATTTGGGGTTTCATCTTTTTGTTCGTCATGCTTTTGAATGACATGATAATACGAGACATTGAAGACGAGCATCACCTCGTGAGCGAGAGGAACTTGTTGCGATCCCTGCTGAACAATCTTATGAAGAAGAGTACAAACCCCAAATGGTAGTTGATAGTAGAGTTACCAAGGAGGCTGAGGATACCTTTCAATTGCGACAACCTGCATGATGAATCCAATCAAAGAACTAGAATGCATGCATTTAACATAAGTAGAAGCACAATTACACGCCATAATTGTTTTTGAACAAACAATTTTGAAGTCCACTTATTCCCAAGAGATTGCACCTTACCAATATATATCAAGAAACGAAATGCAATATATGCCATACTTTATGATTTTGTGTCAGTACAATGAAGAGATCAAACACATAATAGGGAAGATAACAATTCATGCCACACAACTTCAACTAGAGGACTTGTGCCCAACAACATAGAAAGGTACCATCTATGAACGCCACTAGAGGGCACAACAACTACAAGAATACCCGAAAATGATACAGACATTGATGAAGGCACCCCTACATGTTATATATATTCCATGCTATTATCGAGTGCCCAGAGGCTGCTCTTGACCAGCCTTTTCTATTAAAGTGCAGAACAATCCCAAGTTTCAGGACTTGTTAAATTACCCATACCTTGCATCCCCTCAAGCCCCCCTACTATTGTGTGCATGTTGGCTACAATAAGACTTTGGCTCTCGAGATTACATAAAATGATAGCCATAGCAACGAGAATTTAATTGAAGATTTTTTATTTAATGCAAGCTACTTTTAAAGTGTTAAAGATCATTTAAGTGCCACACGTCTCAACCTTAAGCTTTGAACATGGAAATCTTGACCTCATTTATGACATGAGCACTATGCCATCTATGCAAACGTGTTATGCATGGCATTGTCAAAGAAGATATATCCCATCATGCTACAAGCATACATTTGAAGAGATGTTCACTACTCGATTGTGGGAGTACCATTTGGAGGTTTCCATCTGGTGGCCAACACATCCCTTAGAGTTATTCACTTGTGAACAAATGATGTAATCAGCACATTACAGATACCCACAATAACATACTCCACCTATAGTTGATCAGATAAAAATAAAAGCAGATCTAGCAAGATGCCTTTGCATCAATGAGCAGACTCTAGTGCATGAGCTCCTACAAAACTATATTGATTGCTCCCTACAATAAGTATTCAAGGGTGACAGACATGAGAGGGAGGGGGTGTTAGTAGTGCTAGAGGTAGAGGAAGCCGATAGAGATGCCATAGAAGCATGTAAAGAGAGCATGACAAAGGATACGAGCAACCAAGTGAGGACATATATTATTTTCTTCAAAGATTTTGTGCCTTTAAAGATTATAAATATCATTCAAACTTTCAGCAGTGATTTTTATCACTAACTTTGTAACATAAAACCCCAATTTTTTAAATTAATGTTTCATCTCATGCAAGTCAAGGATTCCTCAAACTTCAAGAGCTTAGATAGAACTCACCTTCCAAATTTCATAATTTTTAGATTTCTTTAGATGCCTCAAAAGTAGCTTAGAGCTTAATCGTCAACTATGTTAGACATTAGGTGAGAAACTAGTCAACACTCATAGAAAACTATTGTTTAGAGTGTTTAGTTTAAATGCCATATGAATAATTTGGATATTGGTTAGCCATTTTCCACCACCAACTTTGTTGATAACCAAAGTACATTGGGATTTGCAAGGAACGCAAGTATTCAATGCTTGCATAAAGCACATTGAGGTCATTATCATTGTATGAGGTAGATAATATCTATTAGAGATATTAGTTTTGCATATGTGCCTACACATGACAACTAAGTAGACCTTTTCACCGTAAGGCTCTACTATATCAGAAACTTAAATCTTTTTGCAAATCTTCGGGCTTTATCCTTTCTTAAAACTATTCTCAATTCACATAGCTTGGCACTTCCTTATACACGACGAGAAGCTCCTTGTTCACCACATCACTTTTAGGGTATTTTATTACTATATTTTTATAATAATACGTAAAAGTCGTAGGTATGATACGGAACGTTCTTTACCATTAAGGATTATTTTCCTTCATCTTGCATATAGGC
This sequence comes from Ceratopteris richardii, assembly GCA_020310875.1. Taxonomy (NCBI): domain Eukaryota; kingdom Viridiplantae; phylum Streptophyta; class Polypodiopsida; order Polypodiales; family Pteridaceae; genus Ceratopteris; species Ceratopteris richardii. Next base: position 108,733,766 of record CM035442.1, on the reverse strand, counting down.
CCATAACCCTAATGGACTAATTATAACCAGATGTTACTACCTAAACGATTAGTAGAAGTTTGGTGATCCAACATGCTCTAACCACATCATTGTTACTACCTAAGCCCGAAACCCTTATTTCCTACAATTGGACACAAAAGGATACAACCAATTTCGTAATTTGTAAAATATGTATTATAAACTATTGTACTCGAACTCATATAGCTATTTTAAAACAACAAAAGCAAACACAACAAAGCCATTCATGGAATGCAGAGGTGTTGGGAAGTCGATGACATAGCAACATCATGCCTTTCTTTGACCATAAGTTAATTCAAGGGGGTTTTTTTTGGAACCAATTTTTTTCTATTTTTTGTGTTGTAATATGCATTTTTTTCCTAGTTGTCAATAAGAGATATTGAGAGAATTATAAAATTGTTTGTTGAACGTGAAGAAGTGCATATAGAATAGAACAATGTTTCTAGTGGGCGGCGCTATGGATCTATGATTAAGTAATACAGATTAATATAGTGTGTGAATAAAAGAGCAACACTAGTAGTTTGGTGATCTATTAGGATATATCCAAATATTTCTACTCAATCCCTAGACCCTTATTTCTTGCTAGTCCACATAGTAGGTTGATGGGAAAGTTGTTGGTGCAGGACATGTTGGGAAAGATGGATGGATGCTCCAAGAGATTGAGTAGGTACTGCCAAACCTGCTTTGTACCAGCCCCCTAATGCTTCAGACTTGATAAGTAGACCTCCTTAGCTTTCCAATGACACCATAAAATGGCCTATGTACTTTGGAAGTGATGTGTGTAATGATTGAATCAAAATAGATAACTTTGAAACTCACAATCTCAAGAAGTGGAATGATGTAAAAAGATAAACTATGCTAAGAGAAATCAATTTAGCAAGTAAAGCTATACCCCCGATTTTTTAGGACTGTAGCAGACATTGACCAATGATCACCTCGATGCGAGTTTCTCTGAATTGGCTGAGTAGAATCTCCTCAAATTTTGACAGCATGTAGATAACTTAAAGATGAATCCAACAAGCTTTAGAGCATTGAATTTGGTGAAGATTTGACCGAGATATGCACTTCACAAGTTGACAGACTTTCAAGGAGTATAACAGAGAACTCAGAAATGAACAATGTGAATGTATGTATTAATGAACACTTGTATACAGATCCATTGGCATGAAAATCATTGCCTAATGGTGTAGATAGGTGTGGACTAGAGTGTAGGCCTCACAAATACTCATAATCAGTAATGAGAAGCTCGAGAGTGATGAGTTCTAACCGCGACTTTTTCATAACCTCTTTTATAGAGAGTGAGTAAAAATTTGAATTTAAATTCAAACTTTTGGCTCCCTATGATTAAGCTCCTATATCCTAGGAGATATTCCTTCAATCAAAGAGCTAACTTTTTCCATGAATCCTTTTGGTAGGTGTTTACAAAGATTCCAAGTCAATTTGACTTTTACAAAGAGATGAAGTGGTAATTAACCACTAGCACTAGTTCCTATGCTTCTCCATATGTGTATGGACTTCAATGTATCTATCAAACGAAATGTGTAGGCTTGTGAATTACACCAACAGCTCCCCCTCAAGCCAAACATTTTGGCTTGGTCTTCATCTTCAGTCTTCATGTATATCCTACAATCCAATCATTGCTTTGAACCTGCAAAGTTTGGTTCCATCCAAAGCTTTAGTCAACAAATCTGCACATTGCATGTTGGTTGATACATAGGTTAGTTGAATGTCTTTGCTTAGCAACTTCTCTCTAACATAATGGTAATGGACCTCTATATGTTTGGTCCTAGCATGATAGATAGGATTAGCTGCAAGGTGAAGTGAACTTGTATTATCTCCAAAGATTATTGGTGCCCTAGTATACAAACCCAATTTTGTATACAAAAGCTTAATCCAAATGGCTTCTTGTGTGGCATTAGCCATCCCTCTATACTCTGCTTCTGTGGAAGACAAAGCAACAGTCGGTTGCTTCTTTGAAGACCATGATATTGGCTTATCACCTGCAAAAGAAATGTATCTAGAAGTGCTCCTCCTATCATCCTTGCATCCTGCCCAATCTGCATCTGAATAGATCTTGATATCAATGTCTAAAGTGTAAGGAAAATACAAACCATGATGTTGATTACCCTTGAGATACTTCAAGATTCTCTTGGCAGCCTCTAAGTGAGGTATTCTTGGCTTGTACATAAACTGACTTAGCACACTAACTCCATATGCAATATCTATCCTTGTTAAGGTAGCATAGTTTAAGCTACCCACCATACTTTGATAACATGTAATGTCATTAACTTCATCACCTTCATGGGTACTTAGTTTTAGGTTTACCTCCATTGGAGTACTTGCTACTTTGGCATCCTGCAAATGAAACTTCTTCAACATGTCCTATACGTATTTTTTCTGAGTAATGTATATTCCAGAGTTAGTATAGACTAACTCAAGCCCATGGAAATATTTTAGTAGACCAAGATCATTGATCTTGAACTCCTCCATCATCTGGCTCTTGATTTGTCTGATTCTGTTGACGTCATTACCTGTAAGTATGATATCATCAACATAAACACAAAGGTATATTACCTATGAATTACTTCTCTTGATAAATAGAGAAGTATCTGCCTTGCTCATGACAAAACCTTGGTCTTGAAGGTATGTAGTTAACCTGTAATTCCATGCCCTAGGTGCCTGTTTCAATCCATATAAAGCTTTTTTCAATTTGCAAACATATGTTACCTTCTTAGGGTCCTCATAGCCAGGAGGTTGTGACATATATACCTCCTCTGAAATCCATCCATTCAAGAAAGCATTCTTGACATCCAATTGTTACATGTTCCAATTTTTTGATGCAGCCACACTTACCAATACTCTGATAGTTGGCATCTTGGCCACAAGAGAGAATGTCTCTTCATAGTCAATGCCTTGGGTTTGTGCAAAACTCTTGGCTACTAATCTCGCTTTGTACCTATTGATTGATCCATCAGAATTTCTTGGGTACTAACTCCCATGTATCACTCTCCTTGAGTGCTTCAATCTCCTCATCCATAGCTTCTTTCCATTCTATCTTGGTTATGGCTTCTTCATATGATCTGGTTCTTCAATTGACAAATCTTTGGCAAGATAAATAGAGTGTTTAGTAACAAGAGATGTATCATACCCATATCTGATAGGTTTCTTGCTCTCTCTTTGTGATCTTTTGATTGACTGATTTGAAGATTTAGGTATGTCTTTGAGTTTCTTCATCTTCATTTTGCCCTTGGACTTCCATGCCTTGAACTCTTCAAGGTTGATAGTGTCTTCATCATCTGAACTTGAGTCTTCATTCTGAGTAGGTTCCTCCTTTACAAGACTTGGAAATTCTTCTTCCAAATCATAGGGTAGTTTAACCTTCCTGCATTCATTCTCATACCAAGAATCATTTTCATCAAATACAACATCTCTACTCACCATGAATCCCTTATTGGAAGGGTTATAAAACCTGTACCCTTTTTGATTAGGATCATATCCAATAAAGATGCACTTCTCAGCTTTTGGGTCTAGCTTACCTCTTATCTGAGAAGGTATGTGTACATATGCTATACATCCAAATATCCTGCAATGGTCAAGTGAGGGTCTCTTGCCATGCCATGCTTCATAGGGTGTGATCCCATCAAGGGACTTAGATGGTAACCTGTTTATGAGGTAAGTGGCAGTAGAAACACTCTCTGCCCATAGATAGTTAGGTAACTTTTTTTCATTCAACATAGACCTAGCTGTCTCAACAATCAACCTATTTTTCCTCTCAGCTACCCCATTCTGCTCAAGAGAATACCTTGTGGTGATTTCTCTTTTGATGCCTCTGTCCTGCAAGAAGTTTTCAAACTCATTGGAGAAGTACTCACCTCCTCCATCTGACCTTAGCCTCTTCAAATTTTTCCTGTCTGATTTTCAACAAGTGCAAGATATTTTTTAAAGCAATTAAACACCTCATCCTTGTGCTTCATGAAGTACAATACAGTCCACCTGCTATAATCATCAATAAAAGATACATAGTACCTTGATCCTGAGACTGAGGGGTCTTTGCTTGGTCCCCATACATCTGTGTGGACAAGCTCTAGGTAGTCTTCATGCATGTAACCTTTCCTTGAGAAGGGTAACCTGTGAGACTTCCCAAATTGACAAGCCCCACACTTATAGATCATATGTTGCTTGGATACATTAGGTATTCCAAGCACACATTGATCCCTGCATATTTGCTTCAAGGTTCTTTCTCCTATATGCCCTAATCTTTTGTGCCAAATTTCAAGCTCTGAAAGTGTTTGATCCTTATAATTGTATAGTGCAATATTCTTTGTGTCTTCTAACTCAAAAGTGAAAAGTCTACCTGATTTTTCTCCTTTAGCAATCCTCTTGAACCCATGCCTTGGATCCTCCACAAATGCTCCATATTGGTTGAATCTAACCTCCAAACCTTTCTCCACAATCTGTCCAACACTCATCGGATTTTTGGTAATGGTTGGTACATAGAGTACCTGTGTACCTAAGTCAAGAAGACTCAAGGACTTGTGCCAAACTAAACCTCATTTGCAACACAAGTGCGTATAGTGGGAAATTGACACACGCTTATATGTCAATCCGATCAAATGACCTAACCAAGTGTATGAAGACATGTGCACACATGATGGAAAATGAAGTGGTTCAGTTGATATGCATGAGAAAAGACTAATCCACCTCTCAAACTCACTGAAAGACTGAAAGTGTCTGCCGCGATACCATTTACAGCAGTTTTCAGTAAATCAAGGATTTCTCCCAGCTCCAAGCTCCAAATATAGTCAATAGGGTACTCACTTCAAAGCTCTTGACGAGACACATCTAGCATCTACTGGAAGTGGTTTTACTCGATTCTGACAACCCTGCTTCAAGTTATGACCAAAATAGTGAATGGCGGGAAGTACCCACAATCACGCCACAACTCCTACAAGCTCACACACACACTACAATAGCTCAAAAACAGTGGGGAGGGGTAGACAACAGTCCTACACACACATTCCAAGCATTACACACACATACAAGATCAAAGAGAAGATGGAAATCTGCAAGAAAGAGGCAAATTTTATTACTAAAAAGTGAATTTCCTACTAATTTACAAGGGATATTTTACAACAAGATGGGATTATGCCACTAGAGGACTCCTCTAGTGCATTTACATGGCTTGAGGGAATTCTCTGAATGTTTTGAAGAAGAAAAATTATGCCCATTAATTTGAAAATTTTGGGGCTCTTCTCTTGTGCTTCTTTGCTCTGCAACACTCTCCCCCTCTTTGTCTCTGTCGTCCCTTGAGAGGCTTTAGCTTCTCGTCTGCTGCTTGCCTAAGTCTTCTGAATACACGCACCCAACGGTCCAAGCGGTAGCAAGGACTGTCAGACTATTGGTTATCTTATTCGAGGTATGTCCTTTGCTTGTTTAAGATTTCTGAATACATGCACCCAGTGGTCGAAGAAGCCGTAAGGACTGTCAGAGAATTTGTTATTTTATCCGATGTAAGTCCTTTGCTTCTGTTTTCCCCTTGATATCCCGTATATCACAAGTCTGGGTTGCTGTATTCAGTCGGGCTGCCACGCACACCATTAGTGACTAGGAATGTGCTGTTCTTAGTCACCTCTTTCTAGCTTTTGGTCTTCTGATTTGTCTTGGTTGCACACATCTGACCCTGTTGTATTGTTCTGAGCCTGTTTACTTTGTTGACACGCACGCTATCAGCGGGAGGATTACTACCTGCCAAGTATTGTCTTGCACTTCTTCATGGATAGTTCTTGGCCTTGGTCCGTCCTTCCCATGAAATGCCCTGGTTCTAATTGATCTTTATTTCCAATCCTCAGGACCTGGATGATTCACGTTGTTGCCTGATGCATGCCCCTGCGGGGCTTTGGGCAGAGGGTGGTTCTTTCATTTTATGATCTTCATTCTTTATTGCGCAGTTTTTGACTTTGATCTTCTTCTTCTTTTCTTCTTGCTCGATTCCCCTTCCACACGTCCCTCCTCTTAAACTCTGTCGTCCCCGACAGGCTTTTTGTGGCAACGTGAATAGGTTTGTATGGCTGCTTGCTCTCTTTGATTCAGCAAATTGGCGTGACATATCGTAAATTCTTTCCACTGACTTGACTTCACTCCGTCCTCTGGCGCTTGTCAGTGATCCGCAAAAAAAGCTAGTTTCATAAGCCACTAGGCGTGCATTAAGATTTGAAGTCATTTTCACGAAAATTTCCGAATCTATTTCGAAGAAGCCAGTGAAAAATGCTTCTTCGAAAGTCTGCATATATGTTGACGGCAAAAACATAAGTCGAGAATAATACGCCACAAGTGTTAAGCGACTCAGAATGGTAGAAAGATAAAAAATGAGTGCTTTTGATCCTTGCGTAATGCCGATAAAATTCAAGAATGTATATTTTGCGTGCTGAAAGACTTTGATTACAGTAAGGATCATACTAAAAATTTTATTCATCATTTTGACTGTTAAATCCGGGACAGCCGAATATCTTGCGATCCAAAATTCCATTGTTTTTACCATGTACTCTTCTGTTGGTAGGTAGTTATGTGGCAGACTAGGTAATAATGGATAATTCAGCCATTGAGTATTTATGCTTCCCTGGCGCTGACCTTCCCAAAATTGCGTCCAGGGGCGTCTGCGGGGTACGGGGCAAAATGATGGATTGACTTGAAGCACATATGGTGAAGCTTCCCATTGTACCCGCAATGTAGGGTTCTTTTCCAAGAGTTTCCACCTCCATATGGGATCAGACTTTTCGAATTCCTCTTGAGTATACTTGAATGTATCTTGGCTGAACTGGAGATGTGTCCGGATCTTTATGTGTAGTATTCTTTATATATTGTCACGTTTGTTCTTTAAGGAGACCATATGGTACATTGAAGGGCTTCAAAATTTGATCCAAATATTTGCTTTTGATTTGGGCCTCCTTCATCACCTGGATTATTTGATCTTCGAATTCAGCAGTAAGCTGGGACACCAGTAGTGCCCTTTCTGATCGGCTCAGTTCTGCAATGTCTCGAGTATTATGTTCAATGTGGACCTCCTGCTCCTCCCTTATCGGTGAATGATGTGAGGGGGGAGAGAGAGGACGTACCTCAGTCTCTTCAGTAGCCGCGGTGGATTGTGGAACTATTGGTGTCCCCTCAGTTGACTTCTGCTTGAGCTGCTCTCTCAACTGCGTTATGATCCCCTCTTGTTGCTTAATTTCATTTTTGGCTTTAGCAATAGTTTCCTTGTTTTTTAGTATCTCTTTAGCTACCACATCAAGGTGATCAGTGTCCTCTTTACATTGCATAAGGTAGCGATTCTCAGCGTTTTTCCATTTAGTTCTTAGAGCTGCAGTGTCATCCATATACCTCTTTTCCCATTTGGCAATGGTGGTTTGCTCTTTCTTGAGCTGATCTTCATACTTAGCTATCTTGGCTTCCAATTCTTTGATATCCTTTTCTGGCCATCCTTGAACTTCTACTGGTTGATCACTCAGAAGAGCTGTCATGAGCTCTTTGTTTCGGTTCCTTAGGTTTTCTGCCTCCTCCATGTATACCTTTATTTGTGATTCTAGTATTTTACTCCTGGCGTTCATTCGTGCCCTCTCGGCTTTGCTAGCTTCATATTTCTTTTGTACCTCTTGCAGTTGTTCTTTTAATTTGGCATTTTCTGTCATCAAATCGTTGCACTGCTGTTTGGCTTCTTGGACTTCCTTTTCTTTATTTTTAATGTGCTTTCTTTCTAATTTCAATTCTACTGAAAGATTCTTACCCCTTTCTTGAAGCTCATGCTTGTCCTTCATCGCTTGATCGTAGTCTTCATCAGCCTCAAGCATTAATTGTTGTGTGTCCAGTGCGGTTCTGATCATGTCCTGCACCACGGGCTTGAGCTGAGCGATGTCGAGATTCAACCATGTCCTCGGTATGCTCGGAGCTTCTCCGGTTTGTACATCGTTTCCTTGCTCGACATGAACAGTTTTGTTGTGTGGTTGTCTAATTTGTAATTGTATGTTTTGTACTTTTTCTTCTTCATCCAAATCAATAGCTTTTGTGGCACTCCCTTGAAATGTGACATCCATGGGGGAGGGTTCTGCCACGACCCTTATTGGTGTGAAGGGTTCCTCTTCTTCTACCGTCGCTGCTTGAGTCTCTTTCTTGGGTATCTTTATTGACACCTCGCTTATGGGTGTTGCCTCTTTGATAAGGATGGTGGAAGTCTCATTGATTTTGAGGACATGTGTCCCTTCTTGGTTTGCCTCCTTGCTTTCGGTGTCTTTAGTTGGGTAGACAGAGTTGTCTTTTACCTTTGTTCCTTCGTCTGCTTCCGCGTAGTCAACTGCATTCAAATCCTCCCATTGTCCATCATCCTTTGATTCACTTTGAATGTCCACATTCAATAATGAAGTGTCAGGTTCTTCTTGTGCATCCGAAGATGAGCTTGAATTTTCTAACCCGATTTCTCTATAACGATGTATCTTAGTGAGTTTCTTTTTCACTTGCATCTCTTGGTGGGCTTGCTGATAATGGTGCCCTTGCACTGGTAAATTGACTTGTCCTTCTATATATTGATGTGTATCCTCAAAGGCTTGAGTTAAGTCTTCCTCTGTGATCGGCCTTTGCTCTTCAATTCTTGTCTTTGGAAGTACGTGCATTCTTTTCATGGCTGGAACTTCCTCTTCTACTTGCTTGACTTCCCTGAGTCTCTTCGTGCCTCTCATTCTGGGTTGAGAGCTAGTTTCTGCGTCTTCCACAATCTTGAATCCTCTTTTCTTTTTAGGAACAGTTGCGACTTTGGCATACTTTTCCATAGCGGTTGATGATGGCATTTCCTGCAGGTGCTCTCTAATACCTAAAGCGTGGTAAATCAATATTGTCAGAGCGACGCTGCCATTGAGGAACTTCTTATTGTTCCATTGCTTCTTTGCCTCGAATAATCTTTCCTGTATGTAAGGAGTCAGATTGACTTGATTTCCCATCTGCTTGATTGCATGTGAGAGAAATTGAACAATAATCTTTTGAGGAGCCGTATAGCGATGCATATTTGGGAAGCAAAAGTGCTGGTGGATGAGCCTGACTTCCTCTTCTATGTCAAATCTGTTAATGCCTATGAATGTTCTGGTCTTGGCCCCACGACTCTCTTCCTTTACGACAGTGATACCGTCCTTCTCCCATCCGAACGCTTCCTTAATCAAATCATGTGTGAATTGGATGACTACCCATTCACCTACGCCATCCATTACTGTCGCCTCGGGCACCAAAGGATCATGTAGTGTAGGCTGTAGTGTATTCATAACTTGAGTAAATCTCTGGAAGTCGGGCTTATAGATCGGCAGTTCAAAATATTTATGTATGCCTGCTTTCTTCATGATGTCTATCGTAGATGGGAGTCCATGTGGTACTCTGAAATCCTGGGACATGATTGGAAATTGATGATCTCTGTCCATTATTTTGATAGTTGCCAGGAAGAGGTACTCCCCAGCCAGTTGATCTTCCTTGAACCAATGTCCCTTTGCTCTGGTGATGCTCTGGAGAGGAAATTCAAACACTTCTTCTTGTACTGTTGCTTCAGAATCTTCAAAAGCCATCTGCACTTTTAAGGAAAAGCGCATTAGCTTTATTGGAAAGTATAGCAATTGTGTAGTGCATTGTAGTGATTTGTTGTCGTTCTATCACTCCGTTTCCCATGGTTCTCTAAGTGAGATCTCTTACTGCATCTTTTTATTTCTTTTCCTGAAAGAAAACATGCATAAGTGTAGCCGAAGCATTTATTTATGTACATAGTAGGTCCATTCCTAAGAAAGTGGAAGCTATGCCCTAATTCTCATTGGAGAATGTGCACCACTACTTTTATCATGTAACTCATGTGCCGAATGCTTGGCTTTGTAATGTGGCTCTATTATGCATACTTTTGGTGCATGTGATACGTCATGAGTGCAATTGGAAACTTCGTTGTTCCGATGGTCCACTCCTTGCAGTCGGTTGGGTTTCCAAATCCATTTCGTGGGTGCTTGGATAGGTCGTTTTCTGTCTTTGGTTCCTCTGGCTTCATTTGTTTTCTTTGTTTCCTCTAGTGTCCTAGTAATAGAGGTCCTGCTCTTCATGATTCTAGGACGAGTTTGTTTTTGCTTTGTCACTCGAATTTTTAGATGTAATGTATCCTCCTGATTGCGTATTTCTTGCTTGGCTGCTTGCTTAACCTTCTTGGGAATCCATATCTGCTGTCGTGATTTCTGAGCTTCAATCAAAAGCTTAGGGAGCCATACTTGTAGGAGTATTGTTGTTTCAGGTTTTTGTGATGCTGACTTGTTATTCTTCTTATTCTCCCTATGATTTGGTGATGATGTTTCCGATTTCTGCACTTGATCTTTGCGTACCCATTTGAATTTGTTCTTCCCTTGATGTGGATGTCTGAATGCTGTCCTCCACATTGGTGAACTTCCTGTCGTGTTAGAAACTTCGTGATAGTTGGTTTCCTGATTGTTTGGCCGTTCCTCAACTGAGTAGGGTGGTATCACCTTTTCCTTGGATACATTAGGGTTTGAGCTTCCTACTTCTTCTAGACTGGTTTTTGAGGTATTGGGACTGGAATCATGTTCTACTAGCTCTTTTTTGCATCCTTCTGCACTCACGATGGTTGTTGGTTGGAGTAAAGGTTTCTCTCCTAATAAACTAAAAATTTCCTTGTGCCCGATCTTGGCTGAAATATAGCCTTGAGCTAGGTTGATGCTCACTTCATTCTCAATGATCCAATCCTGTCCTAAGATCAAATCTTCTATTAAATCCTCATCTCTGCACACTAAGGCTCGTTGTTCCATGGAAGAATTTCCTAGGTGAAGGGATACGTTAGTTACTCCCATGCATTCTATGATTTGACCTCCAATTCCTATCATCTGAGCTTTTGTGGGAGTCATAATCATTTGAAGCTCTTTTATGACCGTATTACGTATGCAAATAAGTCCTGCTCCTGAGTCTATCAATGCATCTATCAATTTGTACTCAGTCGTTCCAATCCCTAGGTTTAGGTAAGGTTGTGACCTGTGAGCTCTATTCGTGTCAGATGTATGGACTTGGTAGTTAGCCATAGGGATAGGTTCCTCTCCTTGGAGATACCGTTCATCTCTTTGCCTAATCCATTCTTTCCTTTTCTTGATGCATTCCAGGGCTTCTTGTCGAGCCTCCTCTCTAATCCATTCTTCTTCTTTCTTCCTATTTTGAGCACCTACTAGGCGTGCTAGCATTTGATTCGTCAATGGCTCCATGAACCGTTTAACTTTGCATCCACTTATGTAGTTAGGAAGAATGTCTCCATCTAGAGTGGCTAAATTAACTGCTCCACTAGTAGAGATCCTATTGATGATCAGAGGTCCATATCCGCGTTTTTGTAACTTCTTGGCATGTTGCTTTAAGGTGTACACCAAGACTAAGTCTCCCTCTTTAAGTCCTTTGTCTTTTATATGTGCATCATAATATGCCTTTTGTCTTCTCTTGGCTGCATAGATTCCTGCCACTGCTTGTAACCTAGTTTCATGCAATTTCTCGATTTGGTCTAGTTGTTGGGATAACTCATGTCCGTTCCATTCATACTGTTGGGCTACTCTCAATGTTGGGATTAAAAAATCAATTGGCAAAATTGCATTCTGGCCGTACACTAAATTGAATGGGGTAGTTCCAATAGCGGTCTTGTATGCTACTCGGAAGGCCCAAATTGCATGATGCAATTGCTTGTCCCAATCAGACCTCCCATTATTGACAATCTTTGTCAATACTGTACATAATACTTTATTGGAACTTTCCGCTTGACCATTGGCTTGGGGATGGTATGGGGCTGATTTTTTGTGGATCACTAAAAATTCATTCATTAGGGATTCGATTACTTCGTTAAGGAAATGCGTTCCTCAGTCACTCACAATCTCAATTGGTAATCCAAAACGAGTGAATATATGCTCAAAAAGGAACTTAGCAGTGGTTTGAGCATCGTTCTTTCTAGTAGCCTTTGCTTCTACCCATTTTTTCAAGTAATCAGTGGCTACTATGATGTACTCAGCATGCGATCCTTTGGCCTGTGGATTAATGGGTCCTATGAAGTCAATACCCCATTTAGAGAATGCTCTCGCACAAACCATAGGTCGCAATGGCATGTCATCTCTCCGAATTGGATATTTAGCTCTCTGGCATGTCTCACAACTTCGTACATATGTTTGAGCATCCATATGTAAAGTTGGCCACCACAAACCCGCGAAGAGAATCATTTTTGCAGTTCTCTCAGCTGAAAAATGACCTCCTACTGCACCTGCGTGCGCCATCTCTAATATGGGTAAATACTCTCCTTCATGAATGCATAGTCATAATTGGTTGTCTTTTCCTCTTCTAAACAGGTTTCTTCATATGAGAACATAATCCTTGCTCATCTCCTCTAGGGATCGTTTTCTAGCCAAGCTAACTCCTTCTTCATGTTCTCTTGTCCTGAGAAATTTTACTAAGGTTTGACTCCAATTGGGTGCTATGGTTGAGAAAGGTAGGGACGTATGATCCTCGGGGATTTTCTCTTGACATTTTGCACAATTACTTACGTAGTCATGGACATCCTTGGGCATCTCAGGCCAGTACACACCTAATCTTTTTAATTCCCTGATAGTTCCATGAGTCCCTTGGTGTGTTCTCCATCTGTTCACATGTGCTTGTTCGATTAGCTTCGTTTGTTCGTCTTCCTCGACACATCTTAGCAATACCCCGTTGGGTTCCCTATAGTACATGCTTCCCGCAATAATATGCAAGTTTCTTGATTGGAGAATTTCCTTTCTACTTTCCTTATTAATGGAGTGTTGTGGACCATGAGTAAGTATAGGAATTAATTTCTCTGCCCACTTTGGTTAAACTTCTAGATTGAACAAATAAGTATCTGGCAGATCATCGGGTACTCCATTTGGTGGTTCTCCGTGCGTTAATCTTGAAAGATGATCCGCTCTCACATGGGTGTTTCCCTTCTTTACTATTACTTCAAAGTCGAACTCCATTAATAGTAGGAACCATCTTACCAATCTTCCCGTGTTGCAAGGCTTATTGACGAGGTACAATAGAGCCTGATGGTCTATGAAAAACTTGAACTTGTTGGCTAAGAGATAGTGTCTAAATTTCTTCACTGCATAGACCATTCCTAATCCTTCTCGCTCGGTAGTGGTATAATTCCTTTCAGCTTGATTTAGTTGTCTGCTTGCGTAGGCAATTGGATGATCTAGTTTTCCTTCATCGGCTGGTTGGGTTAATATACAACCTATTGCATAATTAGATGCATCAACATGAATATGAAAAGGCTTGTTCCAATTTGGCATTTTCAGAATTGGGGCCGTGCTAAGCCTCTTTTTCAACTCATTGAATGCCTTTTCGCACTCTTCTGTCCAAGTGAACTGAGTTAAGAGGCCATACAGGGGTTTGGCGATTATGGCATACATGTGGATAAACTGACGGTAATATCCACAGTGTCCCATAAATGCTTGCACCTCTTTCACATTCTTTGGTCTAGGAAGCTCTAAGATGACCTTAATCTTGTCCTCATCCGTGGATATTCCATTCCTAGAGACTATGTGTCATAGGATTTTTCCTTGTCTCACCATGAAGACACATTTCTCTGGGTTTAGGCAAACTCGATACTGGCGGCATTTATTAAATATCTTCCTCAACTCAGGAATATGATCTTGTCTTTGATTAGAGTATGTACATAGGTCATCTACATACACTTCCATGCTTTTTTTCAGAAATTCCTTGAAAACATGACACATCAGCCGTTGGAAAGTAGCAGGTGCATTAGTAAGTCCAAAGGCATCACTCTAAAAGCATAAACTCCCCATTCGGTTGCGAATGTGGTCTTATGTTGATCCTCAGTGGCAATGGCTACTTGATTTTATCCGGAGAATCCATCTAAGAAGCTATATACTTCTTTTTCTGCTACTCTTTCCAATAGATGGTCCGTAATGGGCAATGGGTAGCTATCACATATGGTGGATGCATTTACCTTTTTCAAGTTCATGCATACTCTCAGTTTTCCATTTTTCTTAGGCACAACTACTAATGGCGATACCCACTCGGTGTGTTCTATCTCATATATGAAACCTGCCGCTAGTAGCTTGTCTATTTCTTCCTTAATCTTAGCAGCATAGATCTCATTATATGTATAAGGGCGTTGTTTTGATGGTTTTGCATCTGCTATCATTGTTATCCTATGAGAACAGATCGAGGGTTCACACCTTTGAGATCCTTATATGTCCATGCGAACACGTCTCGATATTCTTGGATCAATTGTATTAACTCTTCCTCCTCTTCCTTCGACACATCTTTGCCTATGTATGTGCATCGTTCTTCTCCGTCTTCCACTGTGACTATAATTTTTTTTGTTTGTTCTTTGTTGTCGTAGGCTTCTCCGTCTCGAGCCTCTCATTTAGGCATTTGAATGGCTACTTTTCTCTCTTCTACTTCGTATCTTTTAAAATGTTCAGGAACTTCAAACAGATCTGGGTCTGGTCCAATTTTACTCATTTCTACTTCTTGTTTTTGTACTCTGGGAGCAGCTTCTATTGCTAAGATCTTTGTCGGTTCCTGTCTCTCTTTGGTTCGAATGGTGTCTAGATAGCTTTCTTCTGAATCAAATTTGGGTTCCATTTCTATACTCTCATATTCCTCTTTCCATTCTTTTTCCAAGACTTCCCCTTCTTCTACTTCTTGAAGGACAACCATGTAAAGATTTACATCATAGCCTTCCTCATCTACGCACTCGTTCATTGTCAAGACTTCCTCATTCACAACCACATCTAAGGTTGCTAGGATTTCCATCCATCCATGCGGTTCAAAGGTCTCATCCGGAAAGATTTGAGGCATGTATCTTGGGTCCTCTACAGGTCTATAGTTAGGATGTCCTATTGGCCATATCTGTCTTTTGTCATCTTCTTTCTTGGCTTCCTTACACATCCAAAACTGAGCGTCCTCGTGTATCCATGATTGATCGCTCGATCCAGCACTATGAATGGATAGGTCATCTTCCTCCTTGTGTATGGGATTCCATTGTAGTGGAGGGACATCTCTATAGGAAAAGGTGTGAAAGTTTATTTTAGTGGTATTTCCTTGATGTTGTAGGTACAATGAATCTCTTCCCCAATCTTGTACTACCCGCATTTGTCTCATAAAGGGTCGTTCTAATATCATCTCGTAATTATTAGCCTTTTTGAATTTACAAATGGCTAGTGTGTGTTCAAATTCAACTCCACAAGTATTCAATTTGATTCTTTCCAATATTCCTAAGGGTTTCTCCAAATGACCGTCTGCTAATTGGAGTTTCATGCGTGTGGGTCGTAAGGCAGGTTTTCCCCATTTCTCCCAAATCTCTTTGGTGGCGATTCCTACACCAGCTCCTATGTCTAGTATAGCCTTGTTCATGTACCCATTGTAAATGACAGGTAGACATGTGTTACCTTCGTCTCCTTCACTAAATTCTCCCACTTTATCAACTGGAATTTGTATTTTAGTTGAGTTTCCTTTTTCCTTAACTTCTTCCTCTTCCTTTTCTTGCCCTAATTCCATTTGGCTTGCTATTTGCTTCCATAAATGCGGATAAATTCGAAGTAGTTCTTCCACGGTCAGTTTGCATTGTACTTTTGTCTTCTTTAGTTCCGTTAGATTGTGTGAACTCTTTTCTGAGTTTTCTTTTCCCTTTCCCTGCACCGTGGGTGCTCGTATTATCATAGACTCTTTTTCGTATTCTCCCATGTAATTAGGCAATGTTGAAATGCTCCGGGTTTCTTCTCTATTTCTGTCGAGTCTTGATACTTCCTCGTATACTTCTTCTAGGTTGGGGTTGGGTTGATAGACTTCCACATCCAATTCCTCAAAAGGAGGCTTACTTACTCCATTCTTCTTCCATTGCTCTTCTCGGATTCTATTCCATAACTCCTTTGGCCATTCTGCCTCTAGGTCAGGTATGGTTGACAGTGGTTCATCTTGGGTTCTAGTTCGCTCGCTCTTGTCATCCTTCCCTTTAAGTTCTTTATCCAAGGCCTCCATGTGTTCTTTATATTGATTATCTGGTATTCTCGTCTCTAGTAGGGATGGAATAGTCTTTTCTAGGGTAGCTTGGGCAACCTCTATAAGCTTTCGACATATTGCAAGCCTTTCTTTTTTTAATTCTCCTTGTGGGTAAAGTTTTTCATGCTGTTCTACTTTCGGTACAGTCTTAATTCTAGCTTGGTAGGCCTTCAGCCACATGTCTAGGTCGTCGGATTTTGGGTCAGGTAAAATGGATTCCAGTTTCTCTACCTCTTGTATAGGTGGTGGAATGGGCACTTCTTTCCGAATTTCCTGTTCTTTTTGTTTTTTCATGCTTCTAGTTTGTTTCTTATTATCCTAACTTTTGTTTTCCATCCATTTATCTTTGAGTTTTTCTCTTCTTTCCTTCCATTTCTGTGCTTTAATGTTCTGGGTACTCTCACGTAGATCCTCAGAATCTTCAACTATTTGAATCTTGGGGCTTACCGTTTTTTTGCTCTCTCGTTCCTGTTCTGTTTGTTTTCCTTTTTGTTCTTTCATTTGAGCTCTAGTAATGGCCTTTAAAGGTACTGTATATACCTTATCACTTCTAGATGCTTCTATCACTTCAATTACATTAATTGGCGCAGTGTCTTGGACTTTGGTTGGGTTCTTAGGGCAGTCCCTGAAAAGGTGTTCCTTTTTGCAATCATTGCAATATCCTTCCCAAGTCCTAGGGGTGGTGGATTGTAAGGCCGAGGACATTCTCTAATAAAATGGTCTCCTCCACATCTATAACAAGGTCCTCTCGGCACAGGTGGTCTAATGGGTGGTCTCATGGGTGGTTGTATTTTAGGTGCAGTATACATCAAGGTTGCTACCTCAGTTCCATAGCTCTGGTCATAGTTTTCGTATCCATAGTAAGCCGAATCGTATGTTGATTCGTAATCTAACATGTTGGCTTCATAGGGATAATAATCTCCTGAGGGCAGCTCATATCCGAGATTCGTTGATTCCACATTGATCGTTGTTGATGCTGGCACTATGGCTCTTTCCAAATTTTCTTCTGGTTGGGCGTACTTCACCGGTACTACTTGTTGAGGTTGTGACAGTTGTGGTCCTAACACTGGTTGTGGTGGTGGATATGGTGCTGGTTCATAAGGTCTCGGTGCTCTTGCTGGTGTTGGATAGGGATTGTATCTGGGCATCTCTCTGCTTGGCTCTCTAGGTGCATATCCGTATGGTCGATACTGAGGTGGTTGTAAAGGGCATGCTTGCCTATTGAATGGACAGTTCTCTGTAGTGTGGTTGGTGTATTTTTGTTCTATGTAGCAGTACAAGGCGGTCCCTTGTTGGTGCTGTCTGTTGTATGGATATGTCGGATGTGCACCAGCCCCTCCTCGCACACACATGTGGGTGGGGTGATCTCCTCCACATAGGCTACACCTTCGTAACATCGGCACTCTTTGGGCTGGGTGTTGGTAAGTTCTTTGTCCCTGGACTCCTAGTTTCTTTGCTAATAACTCCTCTAATTCTTCCATATTACTGGAGTTGGATGTAATGGTACTCCGAGAGTCTTCTGATTTAGTGGGGCTGGGCGTGCTCTTGAGGTCCTCAGCTAGATTGTCTTCTAGATCAATGCATTCCTGAAGACACTCACTTAGGGTTTGTAGCCTCTTCACGTAAACTAGCATTCTTAGGGTTCCGTTCGTGAGTCCATCCAAAAATAATGAAATCATTTTTTGCTGAGTGGGTCTCTCAGCAACTGGGCATCTATCCACATACTGATTGAATCTCTGGGTAGGTGTCTTCACTGTTTCATTAGGGTTCTGTTTAAAACTATGGATTAAAAACGCAGAATTGTGTTTAATCCCTCTCTTAGTGAATTCCCCAATGAATTCTTGAAAAAATTGCTCCATGTTTCCAAACTGATTAGGATCTAACGGTTGGAACCAAGTCAGAGCCGTTCCTGTGAGGGTGAGTCCAAAAGACTCATACTACACAAAGAAGTCGTCTACTTGTTCTGCCCTTAGTACTTGTTTAAATTCAGCAATGTGATCGTAGGGTTCTCCCAATCCATCATAGTGATTTCTTACACATTTGGCCACTTGGATAGGTCTCAGTTTTCTCATTGGTTCTGGCGGTCTAGGCATTACAGGAAAGACCGAAATAGCTGGTCTAACTGGAGGTATTCCAGGCTGCCCTTCTACTGGTGGTCGAGGTCTTACTGGTGGTCGGTACTGATTCCCTACTCCTAGGTGGGTCGGATTGTGTGTTTGCACTCCTGGAGTCGCAAATTGTACATGAGTACGGTTTGGAACACTCCGTTGCCTAGTTTGTCATGACGTGGTGTGTTCTGTCTCTTGTTGATTTCCAAAGGGGTTCTGTGAAGTAGTTGCCTGATCTCTTTGAGGAAATACAAGCAACCCCATGTATTTCAATCGAGCTCTGTCTAAGGCACCAACCCGCCAATATCTCCTCTGATTTTTGTCCAAGTATGTGATTCTAGTTTCATCTTCTGGATCCTTCAGCTCATAAAACGTCATCGGGTTTTCTTCTCTTCCTGGCGCAGGTAAGTCCGTTTGAAGTAATAAGTCTGATCCATGGATCATATATACTTCCAACAGGTAGTCATCTTGAGGTATCAAGTCTCCTCTCAAGACTCATGTTACTCGGGATCTACCTCTAGGGGTCATCACTAGTTCCTCAGGGTTTGTTCTTCCTAGGTTTTCTTGTTCCACTAACTCTCCCCTTTCATTGATCATCTCAGGAAATTCAGTCACTATGTATATGTGACCTATCTTGTCCATGTATGCTCCTCCTTCGTACTTAACAGTGTGAAGAGATGGATAGGTATGTGCTTGAAGATGAAGAGGTGTTGCAAAATCCTTGATCTACACCAGCCAAATGAACTCCAGAAGTATATGGTGGGCCCTTTTAGCTTGCCAATGGATGTATTAGACACCCTATGTACCTTGGAAGATCACTCTCAAAAAGATAGATCAAAACAGATAAGTTGGAGTTAGCTCAGAGGTGAAAACTTGCTATTCTTGGTTCATACACCTGTCCAGTGTTTTACATAATTCTCTGAGCACAGCAGCAATTAGCTCAATTCCTCTTGGGGAAGTCTATGCAACTTAAAGAGATAACTTTCAAGAGTAATCTCATCAAAAATAATGAACCACACACTGAGAATGAGTTTTAACAAGTGATGACATCATCCCGATTTTCACGGGCTGCTATAGAAATAGACCAGTGAGCAGAAAAATCAACATAACTCAAAATCTAGAAATCCAATGATTATGAAAAGTTGTATGGTTATACTAGACAGTAAGCTAAATCCAACAAGCTTTAAATCACTGAATTTGGATAAGTAACCACTGAGAAATGACTCTGACAAGATGAGTGAAAAAGTCGGGTACCTGACAGAGAAGTGAAGATGAACAGACCCTGTGGACTTCAAATGAACATAACTGAAGATTGCAACATCCAAATGACATGAAAATTTGTGAGCATATAGTAGACTTATAGAGCTAACTTTACCAAGTTAAATCACTGAAAATGATGCACCAAGCTCAGAGAAAACATCTCTGCAAGCTGACTGAGAAAACTGAGAATAATGACAGTGAGTAGTACACTTCACAAGAACATGGAAAGATGAACTCAAATAATCATGAAAATGAAAGTATATTGCTTGTACAATACAATGACTTACTGATACATATGTGTGCCTTGTAATCACACCTTGATATGGCATAAAGCTCAGCTCTTGGAGGTCTTCACATAGGTCTATCTAACCACGACTAAAACTGCCATCTATTTATAGTTGAGTTTGGGAGGCTAACTTCCCTCAATCACTCTCCAATCAATCAACGATTGATTTGATTCTCTACCTACCACAAATCACGAATTCGTGGCTCCTCTTTCCATTCTTGATCAAGTGGACTCAACCACTTAAGATTCTCTTACTTTTACATTAAGTAAACTCTTCAAAAGTTACAAGAGGTAGTTCACAAGTGAACTTTACATAGTCTTCTTTTTAAAGCTTCTTCTAAGACTTTGTGAGACTCAAGCCAATACTTAGGCTTGTCATAGACTTGCTCCAACAGCTCCCCCTCAAGCCAAGTATGCTTGAGGTCTTCAATCTTCCAAGATTACATGCAAACCAATCATAGCCTTGAATTTGCAAAGCTTTGTACCATCCAATGCTTTGGTTAGAATATCTGCACATTGTTGATAAGTGGACACATATGATATTTGAATCTCTTTGCTTAGAAGCTTCTCTCGTACATAGTGATAATGAACTTCAATATGTTTAGTCCTTGCATGAAAAATAGGATTAGCAGCCAAGTGAATAGAACTCATATTGTCACAAAAAATAGTTGGAGTCCAAACTCCAATCCAAGATCTTTGAATAATGTCTTCATCCACATAGCTTCTTGTGTAGCTATGGCAAGACCTCTATATTCAGCTTCAGTAGAAGAGAGAGCAACTGTGGGTTGCTTCTTGGATGACCATGAAATAAGCTTTGAACCTGCAAAGGTAAGATAACCTGAAGTGCTCCTTCTATCTTCCTTAGAGCCAGCCCAATCTGCATCAGAAAATAGCTTCAAACCTAAATCAGATACATAAGGATAATAAAGTCCTTCATTTATGGTTCCTTTGAGATACTTGAGAATCCTTTTGGCAGCATCCATATGTGGTTTCCTTGGTGTGTGCATAAATTGGCTTAGCACACTCACACTGTAACATATATCTGCTCTTGTCAATGTGGCATAGTTGAGACTACCCACTAGACTTTGATATGATGTGATGTCCTCTATGAGTTCACCTTCATGTGAGCTCAATTTGTGATTGACCTCCATTGGAGTACCTGCAATCTTACAATCTTGCATCTTGAATTTTGCCAACATGTCCTTAATGTACTTTCTTTGAGTGAGAAACAAACCATGATCTTTGTAGACAACTTCCAAACCTAGGAAGTAGGTAAGTAAACCCAAATCACTTATCTTGAACTCTTCTCTCATCTGATCTTTGATCTTCTTCATACCATCTGCATCATTTCCTGTCAATATAATATCATCTACATATACACATAGGTAGAATGACCTCAGAATTACTCTTTTTAATAAAGAGTGAAGGATCTGCCTTGCTTGGTTGAAAGCCTTTGTCCTGCAAGAATGAAACAAGCCTGAAATTCCAAGCTCTTGGAGCTTGCTTGAGACCATACAATGCTTTGTTAAGTTTACACACATAATCAGGATAAACTTGATTCTCAAAACCAGGTGGTTGTGCCATATATACCTCTTCTGTTATCCAACCATTCAAAAATGCATTCTTTACATCTAGTTGAAGTATCTTCCAATTCTTGGAAGAGGCAATACTAAGCAAAACCCTAATAGTAGGCATCTTTGCCACAGGAGAGAAGGTCTCCTCATAATCAATTCCCTGAGTTTGTGCAAAGCCTTTTGCTACAAGCCTTGCCTTATACCTGTTAATGGAACCATCAGAATTCTTCTTGAGTTTATAGACCCATCTTGAGCCTATTACCTTCATGGATGAAGTCTTGGGCACCAAATCCCAAGTGTTGTTTTCCTCAAGTGCTTCAATCTCTTCCTTCATTGCATGCTTCCATTCTGTTTTTGCTTTGGCCTCTTCAAATGATGATGGCTCCTCTTGGTTTATGTCCTGTGCTATGTAGATAGAATGTTTAGTTACTAATGAGGTGTCAAACCCATACCTTTCTGGTTTTTTCTTTTCCCTCATAGATCTTCTTAGGCCATGATGTGATGATTCTGCCTCATGTCCAAGTTCTTGCAATTTTGCTTTACCTTTAGACTTCCATGCTTTGATCTTTTCCATCTGAGATTCTTCATCATCCTCTGAGGTGTCTTGTTCTTCAATCTTTGGTTGTTCTCTACCAAGCTTTGGAAAATCTTCTTCAAGATTATATGGTAAATTGACCTTCCTGCATGAATCTTCATACCATGAATTGTTCTCATCAAAAACTACATCTCTGCTTACCAAGAATCCTTTGTTGGTAGGGTTGTATAACCTGTAGCCCTTTTGATTGTTGTCATATCCAATAAATACACACCTTTTTGCCTTTGGATCCATCTTGCCTCTAACCTGTGAAGGAACATGAGCAAAAGCAATACATCCAAAAATTTTACAATGATCTAAGCTTGGTCTTCTTCCATTCCAAGCCTCATATGGAGTCATCCCATCAAGGGATTTTGAAGGCAACCTGTTAATCAAGTAAGTGGCTGTAGATACAGCCTCGGCCCATAAGTAATTAGGTAAATGCTTTTCATTTAACATAGACCTTGCAGCTTCAACAATTGTCCTATTCCTCCTTTCTGCCACTCCATTTTGCTCAGGAGTGTACCTTGTAGTTACCTCTCTTTTGATTCCTCTTTCTTGAAGAAAAGAATCAAAATCATGGGAGAAGTATTCTCCCCCTCCATCTGACCTTAGCCTTTTTAGTGATTTACCTGTTTGATTCTCCACAAGAGCCAAATATCTTTTGAAACATGAAAAAACTTCATCTTTGTGTTTCATAAAGAATAGGATAGTCCATCTGCTGCAATCATCAATAAAGGAAACATAATACCTTGATCCAGATATTGAAGCTTCCTTGCTAGGTCCCCATACATCTGTATGAACCAACTCCAAGAGATCTCCATGCATATAACCTTTCTTCATGAATGGTAACCTGTGAGACTTTCCAAATTGACATGCACTACACTTATAAATCATATGTTGTTTTGACAAATTAGGAAGTCCAAGTACACTTTGGTCCCTGCAGATTTGCTTTAGTGACCTTTCACCAATATGTGCTAACCTTTTGTGCCATACTTCCAATTCTGTGTGTCTGACTACCATAATTAAAGAGAGCAATGTTTCTAGTGTCCTGTAATTCAAATGTGAACAATCTACCTGTCTTTTCACCTTTTGCAATTCTTCTGAATCCTTGACTTGGATCTTCAACAAATGCTCCTGCTTTTGTGAACCTGACTTGCAACCCTTTCTCTACTATCTGCCCAACACTTATCAAATTCTTTGTAATGGTAGGGACATAGAGTACCTTACTGAGTAGGTTGATGTTTCCATCAGGTGCTTTGACATTGCCTATTTTCTCCACAGGATGTTTTGTATCATCTCCTGTTTGTACCTCATGCTTATTCCTTGGATCTTCTAAATCTGATAGGAGTGCCACATTTCCTGCCACATGATTTGAACAACCTGAATCTATGTAGAAAACATGCTCATCAGATTTACCTTGTGGCATAGCCATGTTCATGATCAATAATGAATCCTCTTTGTTTGAGTCTTCTGTGTAGTTATTGTAGTCTCTCCTTCCTTTGTAGCCTCCTTGATAGTTTGAATGATTGTAGTTGTTGTAGTTGCCATGGTAGTTGTTGAACCTTCCTCTTGAGTAGCCATAACTTCCTCTATTGTATCCTCTGCCTCTTTGATTCCTGGAATTCCTAAAGCAATTTTCAGTTGTATGATTAGTTAATCCACAAATAGAACATGAATTGGAGTCTTGGGATCTCCCCCTGCCTTGTCTACCTCCTCTTCCTCTACCTCTGCCATGTCTTCCTCTACCTGCATAGTTAGCTTGATATGTACCTGCTTCATCATCCACTTTCTTTGCCTTTCCTTTGTTATCTTTAGACTTGCTTTTATCCGTGTATAAAGCTGAAGATTGATTACCTTTAGAGCTTTCTCCATTTTTGATAAGCTTTGCCTCTTGAGTAAGTAGTTGTCCAATGAGTGTGTTGAAATCAGGTACATGCATGTCCATGTACAAATCCATAGCTGTGGTGAATGCTTCCCACTTGTCATTTGCCTTCAAGCCATTGATGACCTGCCTTATAATTTGCTCTTCATCTATTACCTCTCCAATGCTTCCCAACTGATCTGCTATGTCCTTGAGCTTTGTGACAAAATCAGTCACATTTTGTTTGGGAGCCTTCTTGAGAGTTGTGAAATCTAGCCATAGTTGATGCTTTCTAGCTTTGGTACTTGAAGAAAAGAAAGCTTCAAGTGCATCCCACACTTCCTGAGATGTCTTACAACTTCTAATGTGAGGCAACAAAAAATCTGAGATAGAGTTGAGGAGATAAGACCTTGCAAGTGCATCCTTGGAGCACCATGTGCTCAATCTTTCTTGCTCTTCTTGTGTTGGTTGACTTTTGTTCCTAAAACTTGGCATAACTTCATCTCCAGCCACATAACCATATAAACTTCTACCTTGGAGATAGGCTTCCATTCTTAATGACCAAGCTGAGTAGTTACCTCTGTCTAATTTGTCAATTGATGAAGGAAATCCATCTGCCATGTTGTCCAACCTTGCTCTGATACCACTGTGAAGAGATGGATAGGTATGTGCTTGAAGATGAAGAGGTGTTGCAAAATCCTTGATCTACACCAGCCAAATGAACTCCAAAAGTATATGGTGGGCCCTTTTAGCTTGCCAATGGATGTATTAGACACCCTATGTACCTTGGAAGATCACTCTCAAAAAGATAGATCAAAACAGATAAGTAGGAGTTAGCTCAGAGGTGAAAACTTGCTATTCTTGGTTCATACACCTGTCTAGTGTTTTACATAATTCTCTGAGCACAGCAGCAATTAGCTCAATTCCTCTTGGGGAATCTAGGCAACTTAAAGAGCTAACTTTCAAGAGTAATCTCATAAAAAATAATGAACCACACACTGAGAATGAGTTTTAACAAGTGATGACATCATCCCGATTTTCACGGGCTGCTATAGAAATAGACCAGTGAGCAGAAAAATCAACATAACTCAAAATGTAGAAATCCAATGATTATGAAAATTTTTATGGTTATACTAGACAGTAATTTGAATCCAACAAGCTTTAAATCACTGAATTTTGATAAGTAACCACTGAGAAATGACTCTGACAAGATGAGTGAAAAAGTTGGGTACCTGACAGAGAAGTGAAGATGAACAGACCCTGTTGACTTCAAATGAACATAACTGAAGATTGCAACATCCAAATGACATGAAAATTTGTGAGCATATAGTAGACTTATAGAGCTAACTTTACCAAGTTAAATCACTGAAAATGATGCACCAAGCTCAGAGAAAACATCTCTGCAAGCTGACTGAGAAAACTGAGAGTAATGGCAGTGAGTAGTACACTTCACAAGAACATGGAAAGATGAACTCAAATAATCATGAAACTGAAAGTATATTGCTTGTACAATACAATGACTTACTGATACATATGTGTGCCTTGTAATCACACCTTGATATGGCATAAAGCTCAGCTCTTGGAGGTCTTCACATAGGTCTATCTAACCACGACTAAAACTGCCATCTATTTATAGTTGAGTTTGGGAGGCTAACTTCCCTCAATCACTCTCCAATCAATCAATGATTGATTTGATTCTCTACCTACCACAAATCACAAATTCGTGGCTCCTCTTTCCATTCTTGATCAAGTGGACTCAACCACTTAAGATTCTCTTACTTTTACATTAAGTAAACTCTTCAAAAGTTACAAGAGGTAGTTCACAAGTGAACTTTACATAGTCTTCTTTTTAAAGCTTCTTTTAAGACTTTGTGAGACTCAAGCCAATACTTAGGCTTGTCATAGACTTGCTCCAACAAACAACAGGTCTAGGCATGATCGTGGCATCCATAGAGGTCACCATCCCACTAATCTGTTTAAGCCATCCAGATAGATGGGGATCTCATGGGCATTAGTAGACACATATTGTAAGGAGGTTTGGTAGTCTCCCTCTACCGTGGTCATGAAGTTTCTACTTGGAGCTGGACCATGCATGTCTTCTGAGGCCATTGGTATCTCTTCCTCGGAATCACTAGAGATATCTGAATAGACAGAGTGGTGACTGACCTGAGCAGCACTCCCTATAGAGGATACGACACTTCTTCGGCTACTTAGCACTCTCCCTGACCTCAAGTTCATTCAACCTCCTGAGGCCCTCTAGGTCTCTAAAACTCTCCTTGAGTGGCTCTTCAAGTGCCTCAAGTTTGTCCTGCGAAATGCTACAAAAGCTGTGGACGATACCACTTCTAGGCGATACTGCACTAGACGATACTTCTTTGGCCACGATACGATACCAGATATCTAGGCGATACGATACTGTTGTAGCCAGTGATACGATACCACAGTTGGTCATGATACGATACCTAATGCTTGGCCGATACGATACTTGATGCACCTGACGATACGATACTGAACTAATTCAACGATACGATACCAGATTTTCCTATGATAGGATACCTGAGAACCGAGACGATACGATACTGATTCCCTCACACGATACGATACCACAACAACTCTCGATACGATACCTAAGAGTCAGGCGATACGATACTGCTGTTGATCACGATACGATACTGACTTTCTTGATGATACGATACCTTAGGGGTCCACACGATACGATACTGAATCAGTCAGGCGATACGATGCTGCTGCATGATCACGATACGATACTGGTATGGTATCGTGATACTAAACTAGGACCTGGCACGATACAATACTTCAGGGGTTGGCGATATGATACCTTAGGATCGAGGCAATACGATACTGAAATGGTATCGCGATGCTAAACTAGGAAGTGGGCGATACGATACCTCGGGTGGCACACGATACGATACCATGGGGGTAAAGTGAGATCGCGATACCAACTCGGAGATATGATACCACAAGTGGTATCGCGATACCAAGATTGGTAATCAACGATACGATACTTCGGCGAGTATCGCGATACAAGGGAATTTTTGGTATTGTGATACCAAAAACTCAACCGATTGTGATACTCAAGCCAAAATGCCTCCAAAATTCAAAATTTATGCACCCCCTTGCTCTTCTCTCACCCCTCTTCACTCCTAACACATTGTCCCTTTCAAGAAAACTCAAAAAATGAATTGTCCCCCCCCCCCCCCCCCCCCCCCCGCGATACTGAATGCGCACTTAATCACGTGTTTGTGCACTTTTAGTGTGTTTTTGCCAAGGAATTCTTATTGAATCTTACCTTTGTGGTGCCCTGATTGCAACTTGAGATCAATATCTAGCCTTGTCAGCCTATAGTGCGTGACACCACCCTCACGATATCGGTCGCTGCTCGTCCCCGATACTGCCTTTCAGAACAGTAGAGAAATGAACTAATGTTTTTGGTTTTTATACTTTTGGTGACTGAAACTGAACTACACTAACTTGGCAAATGTTTTGAGATTTTTCTTGGTCTTGACCTACTCCTACTTCACTCCTCTCCTTCTAACCTAACCCTAACTCCTCTTACTCTCCCTTCCTACTAACCCTAAACCTAAAAACTCATCACACACACCTCCGAGATGTGAAGTAACAAGTGCTGAGGTGATTGACTACTTGCCACGGAACGAGTTCACTTCTACAAGTACGATTTCATCACACTCAATCTATAACCATCACGAAGGCACCTTGGCTGAGTAGTCCCCGACAACGGCGCCAAAAACATGTGTACCTAAGTCAAGAGGAGTCAAGGACTTGTGCCAAAGAGACTAAACCTCATTTGCAACACAAGTGCGTATAGTGGGAAATTGACACACGCTTATATGTCAATCCGATCAAATGACCTAACCAAGTGTATGAAGACATGTGCACACATGATGGAAAATGAAGTGGTTCAGCTGATATGCATGAGAAAAGACTAATCCACCTCTCAAACTCACTGAAAAACTGAAAGTGTCTGCCGCGATACCATTTACAACAGTTTTCAGTAAATCAAGGATTTCTCCCAGCTCCAAGCTCCAAATATAGTCAATAGGCTACTCCTTTTGAAGCTCTCAACGAGACGCATCTATTGGAAGTGGTTTCACTTGATTCTGACAATGTTGCTTCAAGTTATGACCAAAATAGTGAATGGCGGGAAGTACTCACACTCACGCCACAACTCTTACAAGCTCACACACACACTACAGTAACTCAAAAACAGTGGGGAGGGGTAGACAATAGTCCTACACACACATTCCAAGCATTACACACACATACAAGATCAAAGAGAAGATGGAAATCTGCACGAAAGAGGCAAATTCGAGATTCAAGAGCTCTCCTTGTTCACCATAGCAAAAAGTACTTACAAAGTGTCACAAAGTGACTTCTATACATGTGCCCTAAATTTGGTCCTTTCACACAAGAGACCGGCACTTTATTACTAAAAAGTGAATTTCCTACTAATTTACAAGGGATATTTTACAACAAGATGGGATTATGCCAGTAGAGGACTCCTCTAGTGCATTTACATGGGTTGAGGGAATTCTCCGAATGTTTTGAAGAAGAAAAATTATGCCCATTAATTTGAAAATCTTGGGGCTCTTCTCTTGTGCTTCTTTGCTCTGCAACAGTACCCTACTCAACAAGTTCTGATTTCCATCACAAGTCTTAACATTTCCAACTTTAACTACTGAGTGCTTGGTGTCATCACCTGTTTGTACTTGGTGCTTACCTTTTGGTTCCTCAAGATCAGAGAGTAGTGCTACATTGCCAGCCACATGATTTGATCATCTTGAGTCAATGTAGAATAGGTGGTCATCATTTGTACCTGGTTTTGAAGTCATGTTCATGATTAGAAGAGAATCATCTTGCTCTTCTGTATAGTTGTTGTAGTCCTTTCTGGATTTGAAACCTCCTTGGTAGTTGCCATTGTAGTTGTTGTTGTAATTGTTGTAATTGTTGTTGTAACCTTGGTGATGGTTGAATCTACGTCTTGACTGTGAGTATCCACCTCTTTGATATCCTCTTCCTCTCTGATTTTTGTAATTCCTGAAACACTCATCTGTAGTATGACTTGATAAACCACAAATGTTGCATGGTGAGGAGTTATAGGATCTCCCCCTACCTTGCTTACCTCCTCTGCCCCTTCCTCTTGATGACCTACCTCTCCCTGCATAGTTGGCTTGGGAGGTAGAGCCTTCATCTTCCACCTTCTTGGTCTTGCCTTTATCTTTAGACTTTTTATCTATATATAGGGCATAAGAGTTATTACCTTTGGATGTATCTCCATTCTTGTTGAGCTTTGCTTCATGAGTGAACAATTGTCCCATGAGAGTTGTAAGATCTGGAATTTGCATGTCCATGTAAAGGTCCATGGCAGTGGTGAAGCTTTCCCATTTGTCATCGGCCTTGATCCCATTGATCACTTGCCTTACAATTTGCTCTTCTTCAATCTCTTCTCCTATGCTTGCTAACTGATCTACCATATCTTTAATCTTGGTCACAAATTCTGAAACAGCTTGCTTAGGTTGCTTCCTTATGTTGTGAATTCAATCCACAACTAATTTTTTCTAGCTCTTGTGTTGGAACAAAAATAAGATGACAAGGTTTCCCAAGTCTCTTGGGATGTCTTACAGTTCCTAATATGTGGCAAAAGAAAATCAGAGATGGAGTTGAGTAAATGAGACCTTGCCAATGCATCCTTAGCACACCATGTGTTGAGCTTTTCATGTTCCTCCTTTGTTGGTAATCCTCTTGTTTTGAATGAGGGCAATTCCTCATCTCCTGAGATGTATCCAAAGAGACTCCTTCCTTGTAGGTAGGTCTTCATCCTTAGAGACCATGCATGATAGTTTTTCCTGTCTAATTTATCAATAAATGAAGGAAAACCATCTCCCATTTTACCTTAGTTTGCTCTGATACCACTATTGGGAAAGATGGATGGATGCTCCAAGAGATTGAGTAGGTTCTGCCAAAGTTGCTTTGTACCAGCCCCCTAATGCTTCAGACTTGATAAGTAGACCTCCTTAGCTTTCCAATGACACCATAAAATGGCCTATGTACTTTGGAAGTGATGTGTGTAATGATTGAATCAAAACAGATAACTTTGAAACTCACAATCTTAAGAAAACCTTCTATTTATGTCTTGACACCTGCTGGATCTTTTGCTCAGTATGACCAGCACATTAGGAATTGGAAAAATTCCTTTTAGGCATATTTAATTAGCTTAGCAAGCTAACTATTCCAAGTGGAATGATGTAAAAAGATAAACTATGCTAAGAGAAATCAATTTAGCAAGTTAAGCTATACCCCCGATTTTTTAGGACTATAGCAGACATTGACTAGTGATCACCTCGACGCGAGTTTCTCTGAATTGGCTGAATAGAATCTCTTAAAATTTTGATATCACGTATTCAAGCTGAATCCAACAAGCTTTAGATCATTGAATTTGGTGAAGATTTGACGGAGATATGCACTTCACAAGTTGACACACTTTCAAGGAGTATAACAGAGAACTCAGAAATGAACAATGTGAATGTATGTATTAATGAACACTTGTATACAGATCCATTGGCATGAAAAACATTGTCTAATGGTGTAGACAGGTGTGGGCTAGAGTGTAGGCCTCACAAACACTCAGAATCAGTAATGAGAAGCTCGAGAGTGATGAGTTCTAACCGCGACTTTTTCATAACCTCTTTTATAGAGAGTGAGTAAAAATTTGAATTCAAATTCAAACTTTTGGCTCCCTATGATTAAGATCCTATATACTAGGAGATATTCCTTCAATCAAAGAGCTAACTTTTTCCACGAATCCTTTTGGTAGGTGTTTACAAAGATTCCAAGTCAATTTGACTTTTACAAAGAGATGAAGTGGTAATTAACCACTAGCACTAGTTCCTATGCTTCTCCATATGTGTATGGACTTCAATGTATCTATCAAGCCAAATGTGTGCAACAAGACAATCATCAATTGATGATTTGGACAAAGGTTTGAAGTCAAAAGATGAAGCAAAAATCAATATATGAAGCTTGAAGTTAGTGCTTGATCAGAGAATGAAGACTTGTATATACATGTACACTAAACTTGTAATTAGCTCACTTATACCTTTATTATGGTTAAAAGTCTGTACATATATGGCTATATATACAAGTAGAAAGTCGGGGCATAAAAGTGAGATGAAAAAAGACAAGTTGTAAGAGTCATAAGACATTTTAGAAATGATAAGAATATAGTTCATCAAACAGATGGAATGTTTTCCTGAATAGAAGAAAAGTTGCACCCGATCTTTTGCTCAGTGCTCCTTCTATGCTTATCCTTTTGTGAAGTGCTTTTCTACAAGTCTAAGTCTTTAGTTGAGTGACCTTTGTACAAATTTTTAGATCCTGATTGTGATCAAGTTGAGAGAATTGAGAGTAGGAACATTTACATGTGTAAATGTTAAGAAGAGAAAACTGTAGTAGGTGCAAATTCGATGATAATGTTTTGATTAGTTCTCTTTCCACAGTGTAAAGTTTTGAGCAAACAAACATTGATTCTTTAATTTGGAAGGTAAGCTACCTATGGCTAAAAGTATTTGGATAAACAGGTTCTAGTTTAAGAGAACTATGCATTAGAAGTTGGAGGTGTCAAAGTTGACAGTATAGAAGTACAATTTTAGACATAGGTGAATTGTTTGGATCATATCTCAAGGTCTACTGAATCTTTTGAGAAAGTTTAATTTGTAGAAGGTGCGTAAACATTGGCAAAACCTCTGAATAGTCACTCTCTTCAACAGTTAGTGCAAAGAATGATAATTTGGCAATAGTCTTCCAAAATTGGTTGAGGTTTTGAGTTGTTCTTGATATATAGGTGCTCTAACATCAAGGATAACTTGTTCTTTTGGAGTTTAACACTCTCCATCAGTGGTATCAGAGCAAGAGTCATCAAAATTGAAGAAATGAGGACCCCGATAGTTGCAGTTATACAGAAATCAACCTTTGAAGATTCAAAAGGTAAAAATTTGAAGTGAAAGCTAGAGAAGGAAGCCTGAAGTTATCAAGAAACTCAAAAGGAACTACATTTGAAGCAAAGGTACATTTATTCCTCACAAAGCTTGAAGAATTTAATACACAGGTGAGGAAAGGATGGGAGATTCTCTTCAGATAGAGAAATTAGATAGAGGAAACTATCCTCTTTGGTCTATGAGGATGGAAGCTCATCTTATGAGCAAAGACTTGATAGGATACATTACAGGAGAACAAGAAAAACCAGAATTTAAAGATCCTAGTGTTCCAACTAGGGAGGAGCTCATAGATTTGAAGACATTGATGAAGAAGGATGCTCAAGCAAGGAGCATTAGCTACATGGGAGTCAATGATTACTTGCTACTCACATTAGAAGACTTGAAAGTGCAAGTGAGATATGGAATGCTTTGGAGGAGCATTTCCAAAACACTACAAAGTCAAGGAAGGCATCTTTGTGGGTAGAGTTTACCACATTCAAGAAGAAGGCTTCTCAATCTATTTCTGAAATGGAAGCCATTCATTTTGTCTACTAAATTGTCACTAGATCATTTCACTCCTGATTTGAATCAATTGCTAGGACATATGCTAACATTTGAACATGATGTCAAAGGTGATGTTGATAAAAGTACAGCTCAAGCAATGTATTCAAAGGACAAGAAGAAGATTGACAAAGGCAAACAACAATTGGATGAAGAAGAAGGTGCAATTAGCCAAGCAAACTTCCTAAGAGGAAGAGGTGGTGGCAAAGGAAGAGGTAGATGCAGAAGCAATAAAGATGGAGTCAGAGTTTGCTGGATTTGTGGTAAGACTAATCACTTAGCTCATGAATGTTGGCATAATAATCAGAATGGTGGAGGATACAATCAAAATTTTAACTCAAGAGGAAGAGATAATAGAAATCAGAGAGGTAATTTCAGAGGTAGAGGTAGTAGATGTTACTTTGGAAGAAATATAGGTAGAGGCTTCCAAAGTCAATCCTACAATAATACCTACTACAACTATGCTTCAGATCAGAAGGAAGATTCAACCTTAGTTATGAATGCAACTTGTGAAAGACAAAGTGAAGATCAAAGAGTCTTCTACATTGACTCAGGGTGTAGTGTTGGTGCAAGACAATCAACAATTGAAGGTCTTTAAGTCCGCAGAGACGTCAGCAAAAATTTTCTTAAAAAAGGTCACCGGAAGGCACCGGAACAGTACCGGAAGGTCACTGGAACAGTACCGGAAGGTCACTGGAACAGTACCGGAAGGTCACAGGAAAGTCACCGGAATGTTACCGGAATAGATCAATTTTACAGATTTCAGTTCATGAAGAGTTGAAGGATGAAAGGAGGAAGGAAAGAACAAATTTTGAAGCTTAGAAGAAGAACCGGGAAAAAGTTGTACACATATGTACAGTAGTATAGTAAGCGTTATAAGCTTGTACAAATTTATCTATAAATACCTGAAAATGTCGAGGCGCGTAGTATGAGAGGTAGAATGAGAGGCGTATAGGCATTGAGGCATATACGAGAGAGAAAGGAATAGAATAGGAGAATGAGAAGTTAGATGTCATGAGACGTATGAAAAGTGAGTTGAGTTTTCCTCTCATCACTCAACTGTAACTGTCTGAGTAATCGAAAAGTACTGCGCCGAAATTTCTGTGTGTTTTCATCTGTGATAGATGATTTGTGAAATCCTTTTGAGGATATCTAAGTCTATAGTTAATCAATCTATAGCTTAAGTTTCAGAGTTTAATTGTAAACAGAAACCGAGAATTGTCAGTAGGAACATTCATATGTGTTGAGTGTTCAAAGTTTACTGAAACAGGCGCATTTTCGGTAATCAATGTTTTGGTCATTTCTCAGTGCATACTTTAAAGTTTTGCATGAGTGAGAGCTTAATCTTTAAGTTAGAAGATAAGCTACTCGTAACCAGAAGCATTTGCTTAAACGGGTTCTATTCAAGGAGAACCAAGTCTTAGAAGTTACAGGTGTAAAGTCGACTGTTCAGAGTAACAGTTTCAGACAAAAGTAACCTGTGAAGATTAATTTGAAGAAATTGTGCAGCAGACTTATGTGTTGTGAAGGTTTTTGACTTACTCTTGGTATAGAAGTGTTCTAATCTCAAGAGTAGGTTATTCTGAAGGAGATTAACATTCTCCGACAGTGGTATCAGAGCAGGTACAGTGGTATCAGAGCAGGTACAGTGGTATCAGAGCGGGTACAGTGATATCAGAACAGGTAAAGTGGTATCAAAGCAGGTATCAGTCCAGCAGTGGTATTAGAGCAGGAGACACCAAAATCAAAGAAAGGAGGTTCCCGACTGCTACAGTTACAAAGAATTCAACAACCGAAGAACTAGAAGGTGAAAGCTTGAAGGCGAAACCTGAAGAAGAGATCATACGGCATCAAGAAAGACAAACGGAGTCCAATTTGAAGTAAAGGTACATATATTGTTCATAAAGGTTAAAGTTTTCAATATACAGGAAGACACAAGATGGAAGATTCTCTACAGATAGAGAAACTGGATAGGGAAAACTATCCTGCGTGGTCAATGAGGATGGAAGCTCATCTTATGAGCAAAGATTTGATAGCTTATATCACAGGAGAAGAAGAAAAGCCACAGTTCAAAGATCCTAGTGTTCCGACTAGGGAAGAATTAGCAGATTTGAAAAACTGGATGAAGAAAGATGCGCAAGCTAGAAGCATTATCTATATGGCAGTAAATGATTACTTGTTACCTCATATTCGAGGTCTTGAAAGTGCAACGGACATTTGGAATGCATTGGAGGAGCATTTCCAGAATACTACTAAGTCAAGAAAGGCATCCTTATGGGCAGAGTTTACAACCTTCAAGAAGAAGGCTTCTCAGTCCGTTTCAGACTATGTGACAAGAATGAAAGACATTGCAGATGCATTAGGAGCTGTTGACGAAGATATCGAAGAGGATAAATTGGTAAGACAAATTCTTACAGGCTTAAGAGGTGATGACAAATGGAAGCCGTTTATTTTGTCTACAGAATTATCCCTTGATCATTTCACTCCAGATTTAAATCAGTTGTTAGGTCATATGCTAACATTTGAGAATGATGTTAAAGGAGATGGTGACAAGAGTGCAGGTCACGCAATGTACTCGAAAGATAAAAAGAAGAATAATAAAGGAAAGCAACAAGCAAATGAAGATGAAGGAACAACTAGCCAAGCCAACTTCCTAAGAGGAAGAGGAAGTGATAAAGGTAGAGGAAAAGGCAGAAATAACAAAGATGGAGGCAAAGCTTGCTGGATTTGTGGTAAGACAAATCATTTAGCTAATGATTGTTGGCATAATACTCAAAGTAATAATGGATATAGTCAAAGCTACAATGCAAGAGGAAGAGGTGGCAGAAATCAAAGAGGAAATTTCAGAGGAAGAGGTGGTAGGAGTTACTTTGGAAGAAATGCAGGTAGAGGATTCCAAAGTCAACAATATAACAATACCTACTACAATTACGCTTCAGAACAGAAGGAAGATTCAACAATGATATTGAATGCTACTTGTGAAAGGCAGAGTGAAGATCAAAGAGTCTTCTACATTGACTCAGGATGTAGCAATCACCTGAGTGGAAACATATCATTGATGACTGATTTGGAGAATAAAGTTTCTAATCATGTTGTTCAAACAGGTGACAACACAAAGCATAAAGTGCAGTCGATTGGATCAGTGAAAGCCAAAGACGGCAGTACCTTATTGGGTAAGGTTCTGTATGTTCCTACAATTCCTAAGAATTTGATAAGTGTAGGACAAATTGTTGAAAAAGGATATGAAGTAAGATTCACTAATGAAGGAGTATACGTGGAAGATCCCAGTCAGGGGTATAAACAGGTTGTTTCAGGAAAGAAAGAAGGAAGACTGTTTACATTGAAGATTCAAGGCAACATTGGTCAGGCCATGTTTACATATGAAGGACAGAAAATTTCTGAGTTAGATCTTTGGCACAAAAGGCTTGGACATTTCAATGAAAGAGGTATTAAAGATATGGTTAACAATGGTTCGGTGCTTGGATTGCCTAATGTTGCAGGTCAACATATGACATACAAATGTGAGGCATGTCAGTTTGGTAAGGCTCATAAGAATTCTTATACCAAGCATGGTTTTATGCACTCAGAGAAGCTTGAGTTGGTACACACAGATGTGTGGGGACCATCAAAGGATTTCAGTATAAATGGATCAAGATATTATGTGATTTATGTTGATGATGCTACTAGATGGATCACTATCTATGTGATCAAGGATAAGTCAGAAGTATTTAATACATTCAGACATTATCATGCGTATGCAGAAAGAACTACAGGTCATAGACTGAAGAGACTAAGATCAGATGGAGGGGGAGAGTATTTCTCCAACGAGTTCAGTGACTACTTATGGAATGCAGGTATAAAAAGGGAAATTACTTGCAGATATTCTCCTCAACAAAATGGTGTTGCAGAAAGAAGGAATAGGACTCTTGTTGAGTTTGCAAGGTCCATGATGAATGAGAAAAAGTGCCCTAATTATTTGTGGGCTGAAGCTGTAAATACAGCTACTTATTTGGTCAATAGGTTACCATGCAAAGCCTTGCAAGGTATGACACCATATGAAGCTTGGTGGGGTAAAAGACCTACCTTAGATCATTGCAGAGTTTTGGGTGTGTGGCATATGCATATGTGCCATCACAATTAAGACACAAGTTGGAACCTAAAGCTGAAAAATATGTTTTCATTGGTTATGATGATAGACAGATGGGATACAGGTTGTGGAATCCATCCACAAAACATTTTCTGATTTCGAAAGATGTTACGTTTGATGAGCAAAGTTCTTGGTATGGAGGAACAGTTAATAACAATACAGGTGATGAAGAAGAAGTGAATCAGAAGAAAGGTAAATCAAAGGTTCAAATAATTGATGAAGAAGAAAATTATGAAGTACAGGAAGAAGCTGAAGAAAGGCCAAGATTTGATCCTGAGTGTGAAGAACCAGAAACTTCAAGGACCGGAGAACTCAGAAGGTCATCAAGAAATAGATGGCAATCTACAAGGTACAGTTATGATACTTCATTTTTGTCTACGAAAGATTATGCTTACATAGTGAAAGCAGATGAAGACCCTTCTACATATGAAGAGGCAAAAGGTAAGGAAAAATGGGAAAAAGCTATGCAGGAAGAACATGATGCATTGGTAGAAAATCAAACATGGGATTTAGTTCCTAAACCAAATAGCCAGAAGATTATTGGATGCAAGTGGGTCTACAAGACCAAAAGATTTGCAGATGGAAGTGTGTCTAGATACAAAGCTAGACTTGTTGTCAAAGGGTTTGCTCAGACTTATGGAGTTGATTATGATGAGACTTATAGTCCGGTAGCAAAGATGACAACTATCAGAACACTTATAGCTGTTGCTGCGAGCAAAGGTTGGAAGTTATGTCAGTTAGATGTGAAAAATGCTTTTCTGAATGGTTATATTTCAGATGATGTGTTCATGGAGCAACCTCAAGGGTTCAGAGATAAAAAATATCCAGAACATGTGTGCAAGCTCAAGAGAGCTTTGTATGGCTTGAAGCAAGCGCCGAGAGCGTGGAATTACAGACTTGTAAAGTTCTTGAAAGAACTTGGTTTCCAGGTGTCTGAAGCAGATAGTAGTCTGCTTATAAAAGCAAGTGATAATGGTTTCATATACATGTGCATATATGTTGATGATATAATTCTTACAGGAACAGATGAGTCAGGTATACAAAGACTCAAGAAGCAAATGGAAAAGGAGTTCAAGATAAGTGACTTGGGAGACTTATCATATTTCTTGGGTATGGAGATCACATATACTCAGCATGGAGTATTCGTGACCCAAGAAAGATATTTGAAGAACTTGTTAATCAAGTTTAAAATGAATAATTGCCGGATAGCACCTACTCCAATGGAGGTGAACCACAAACTGAGTAAGTTTGGTGGAGAAGAATTCAAGGATGTGAGACAATATCAGAGTTTGGTTGGTAGTCTTATCTATGCTACGTTAACCAGACCTGATTTATCATATGCAGTAGGAGTATTGTCTCAATTCATGCACTGTCCAAGGAAAGAACACTGGATTGCAGGACAAAGGGTGTTGAGGTACATTAAGGGTACACTCAAAGAAGGTTTGTATTATGGTTTTACATCAGATACAAACATCAAAATATACAGTGATGCAGATTGGGCAGGTAATCCAGATGACAGAAGGTCAACCTATGGATACATGTGTTATGTGGGAGATAAGCTAATCTCCTGGTGCTCCAAGAAGCAACATACAGTTGCTTTGTCTTCTACCGAAGCCGAGTACAAAGGCATGGTTGAAGCCGCAAAGGAAGTGATTTGGCTAAAGACTTTAATGAAGAATTTTGACACTATACAGAGGACTCCAATTATATTTGGAGATAACATGAGTTCATTATATTTAGCTGCTAATCCTGTTTTTCATGCCAGGACTAAACACATTGAGAAGACAGAGAAAACCTCAATTGATGATTGAGGGGGAGCTGTTGGTGCAAGACAATCAACAATTGAAGGTCTTTAAGTCCGCAGAGACGTCAGCAAAAATTTTCTTAAAAAAGGTCACCGGAAGGCACCGGAACAGTACCGGAAGGTCACTGGAACAGTACCGGAAGGTCACTGGAACAGTACCGGAAGGTCACAGGAAAGTCACCGGAATGTTACCGGAATAGATCAATTTTACAGATTTCAGTTCATGAAGAGTTGAAGGATGAAAGGAGGAAGGAAAGAACAAATTTTGAAGCTTAGAAGAAGAACCGGGAAAAAGTTGTACACATATGTACAGTAGTATAGTAAGCGTTATAAGCTTGTACAAATTTATCTATAAATACCTGAAAATGTCGAGGCGCGTAGTATGAGAGGTAGAATGAGAGGCGTATAGGCATTGAGGCATATACGAGAGAGAAAGGAATAGAATAGGAGAATGAGAAGTTAGATGTCATGAGACGTATGAAAAGTGAGTTGAGTTTTCCTCTCATCACTCAACTGTAACTGTCTGAGTAATCGAAAAGTACTGCGCCGAAATTTCTGTGTGTTTTCATCTGTGATAGATGATTTGTGAAATCCTTTTGAGGATATCTAAGTCTATAGTTAATCAATCTATAGCTTAAGTTTCAGAGTTTAATTGTAAACAGAAACCGAGAATTGTCAGTAGGAACATTCATATGTGTTGAGTGTTCAAAGTTTACTGAAACAGGCGCATTTTCGGTAATCAATGTTTTGGTCATTTCTCAGTGCATACTTTAAAGTTTTGCATGAGTGAGAGCTTAATCTTTAAGTTAGAAGATAAGCTACTCGTAACCAGAAGCATTTGCTTAAACGGGTTCTATTCAAGGAGAACCAAGTCTTAGAAGTTACAGGTGTAAAGTCGACTGTTCAGAGTAACAGTTTCAGACAAAAGTAACCTGTGAAGATTAATTTGAAGAAATTGTGCAGCAGACTTATGTGTTGTGAAGGTTTTTGACTTACTCTTGGTATAGAAGTGTTCTAATCTCAAGAGTAGGTTATTCTGAAGGAGATTAACATTCTCCGACATGTAGCAATCACCTAAGTGGCAACATTGCTTTGATGACTGATATGGAGAATAAGGTGCGTAATCATGTGGTTCAAACAGGTGAGAAAGAATCTGATAAGTGTAGGACAAATTGTTGAGAAGGGTTATGAAGTAAGGTTTACTAATGATGGAGTTTTTGTGGAAGAACCTAGCAATGGGTATAAACAAATTGTTTCAGGGAAGAAACAAGGAAGGCTCTTCACACTCAAGATTCAAGGTAATGTTGGTCATGCCTTGTTCACTTATGGAGGACATAAGATCTCTGAGTTAGATCTTTGGCATAAAAGGCTTGGACATTTCAATGAAAGACGTATTAAGGATATGATTAACAATGGTTCAGTGCTTGGGTTACCTAATGTTGCAAGTCAACATATGACATATAGATGTGAGGCATGTCAATTAGGTAAAGCTCATAAGCAATCATATAATAAGCATGGTTTCATATATTCAGAGAAGCTTGAATTGGTACATACAGACGTGTGGGGACCATCAAAGGACTGTAGCATTAATGGTTCAAGATATTATGTGATTTATGTTGATGATGCTACTAGGTGGATCACCATATATATGATCAAAGATAAATCAGAGGTATTCAATGATTACTTATGGAATGCAGGTATAAAAAGGGAAGTTACTTGTAGGTACTCTCCTCAACAAAATGGTGTAGCAGAAAGGAGGAATAGAACTCTTGTTGAGTTTGCAAGGTCAATGATGAAGGAGAGAAATTGTCCTAATTATTTGTGGGCTGAGGCTATAAATACAACCACATACTTGGTTAATAGGTTACCATGTAAATCTTTGCAGGGTATGACACCATATGAAGCTTGGTGGGGTAAGAGACGTGCCTTGGATCATTGCAAAGTATTTGGATGTTTGGCTTATGCATATGTGCCATCTCATTTGAGGCATAATTGGAACCTAAAGCTGAAAAATATGTGTTCATTGGTTATGATGATAAGCACATGGGTTATAGGTTGTGGAGTCCATCCACAAAGCAATTCCTTGTGTAAAAGGATGTTACATTTGATGAGCAAGGTACTTGGTATGCAGGTACAATTGATATTAATGCAGGTGATGAAGAAACTTTGAATTAGAAGAAAGGTAAATCAAAGGTTCAAATATTTAATGAAGAAGAGAATAATGAAGCACAAGTTGAAGTTGAAGAAGTTCCAAGGTTTGATCTAGAATGTGATGAACCAAAAACTTCAAGAAGTGGAGAACTTAGAAGATCATCAAGGCACAAATGGCAACCTACAAGGTATAGCTATGATACTTCTTTTTTTACCACTAAAGATTATGCTTATATGGTGAAAGCAGAGGAAGACCCATCTACATATGAATAGGCAAAATGTAAGGAAAATTGGGAGAAAGCTATGCAGGAAGAGTATGATGCATTGATAGAAAATGAGACATGGGATTTGGTTCCTAAACCAAATAGCTAGAAGATCATTGAATGCAAATGGGTCTACAAAACAAAGAGGTATGCAGACGGAAGTGTGTCTAGATATAAAGCTAGACTTTTTTATGAGAGGGTATGCTTAGACATATGGTATAGATTATGGTGAGACTTATAGTCGTGTGGCAAAGATGACAACTATAAGGACTCTCATAGCTATTGCTGCATGTAAAGGTTGGAAGATATGTCAATTAGATGTGAAGAATGCTTTTCTAAATGGTTACATTTCAGATGATGTTTTCATGGAGCAACTAGAAGGTTTCAAGGATAAAAGGTATCCAGAATATGTATGTAAGCTCAAGAGAGATTTGTATGGTTTGAAGCAGGCCCCAAGGGCATGGAATTATAGACTTGTGAAGTTCTTGAAGGAACTTGGTTTCCAAGTGTCTAAGGTAGATAGTAGCTTGCTTGTTAAAGCAAGTGATGATGGATTCATTTACATGTGCATATATGTTGATGACATAATTCTTACAGGTATAGATGAGAAGGGCATACAAAGTCTTAAGAAGCAAATGGAATTCAAGATTAGTGACTTGGGAGATTTGTCATATTTCTTGGGCATGGAGATTTCATATACTCAACAAGGAGTATATGAAACTCAAGAAAGGTATCTGAAGAACTTGCTAATCAAGTTTAAAATGGAAGATTGGAGGGTGGCACCTACTCCAATGGAGGTGAATAATAAATTGAGCAGATATGGAGGAGAAGAATTCAAGGACATGAAGTTATATCAAAGTCTGGTTGGTAGTTTAATCTATGCTACATTAACTAGGCCTAAT
Organism: Ceratopteris richardii; assembly: GCA_020310875.1. NCBI lineage: Eukaryota > Viridiplantae > Streptophyta > Polypodiopsida > Polypodiales > Pteridaceae > Ceratopteris > Ceratopteris richardii. The sequence continues at coordinate 108,692,168 of CM035442.1, read as the reverse complement.
TTGTCATATGCAGTTGGAGTGTTGTCTTAATTCATGCATTGTCCTAGGAAAGAACATTGGGTTGTAGGATAAAGGGTGTTAAGATACATTAAGGGTACACTCAAAGAAGGTTTGTATTATGGTTTCACATCAGATACAAACATTAAGATATATAGTGATACAGATTGGGCAGGCAATCCTGATGATAGGAGATCAACCTATGGGTATCTATGTTATGTGGGAGAAAAGCCAATCTCTTGGTGTTCTAAGAAGCAACACACATTTTCTTTGTCATCTATAGAAGTAGAGTATAAAGGAATGGTTGAAGTTGAAAAGGAGGTCATATGGTTGAAGACTCTCATGAAGAGTTTTGACATCATCGATAGTACACCCACTATTCATGGAGATAATATTAGTTCATTATATCTAGCTGCTAATCCTGTATTTCATGCCAGGACTAAACATATCAAGATTCAATATCACTTTTTGAGAGAGAAGGTAATTGATAAAGAGATTGAAGCCATACATACTTCAACAAAAGACCAAATTGCAGACATGTTAACCAAAAGCTTGGATGGACCAAAGCTACAAAAATTCAAAGACATGGCAGGTATAAAGAAGATGGGGAAAATCACAATTGATGATTGAAGGGGAGCTGTTGGTGTAGGAAAATCATCAATTAATGATTTGGACAAAGGTTTGAAGTCAAACGATGAAGCAAAGATCAATATATGAAGCTTGAAGTTAGTGTTTTATCAGAGAATGAAGACTTGTATATACATGTACACTAAACTTGTAATTAGCTCACTTAAACCTTTATTATGGTTAAGACTTTGTACATATATGCCTATATATACAAGTAGAAAGTTGGGACATAAAAGGGAGATGAAAAAAGACAAGTTGTAAGAGTCATTAGACATTTTAGAAATGATGAGAATATACTTCATCAATCAGATGGAATGTTTTCTTGAAAAGAAGAAAAGTTGCACCGGATCTTGTGATCACTGCTCCTTCTATGCTCATACTTTTATGAAATTTTTTTGTACAAGTCTAAGTCTATAGTTGAGTGACCTCTATACAAATTCTTAGATCCTAATTGTGATCAGGTTGAGAGAATTGAGAGTAGGAACATGTACATGTGTAAATGCTAAGAAGAGAAGACTGTAGTAGTTGCAAATGCGATGATAATGTTTTGGTTAGTTCTCTTTCCACAATGTAAAGTTTTGAGCAGGAAAGAATGCATTCTTTAAGTTAGAAGGTAACCTACCTATGGCTAAAAGCATTTGAGTAAACGTGTTCTAGTTTAAGAGAGCTATGCATTAGAAGTTGGAGATGTCAAAGTCGACTGTATAGAAGTATAGTTTTAGACATAGGTGAATTGTTTGGATCACATCTCAAGATCTACTGAATCTTTTGAGAAAGTTTAATTTGTAGAAGGTGCATAAACACAAGGCAACACCTCATACAAAGTTTCATGGGAAACGTTACACATTTGATCACTCAATGATTCAATTAAGTGCAACAGACTTTTCTGAATAGTCACTCTCTTCACAGTTAGTGCAAAGATTGATAATCTGGCATTAGTCTTCCAAAATTGGTTGAGGTTTTGAGTTTTTCTTGATATAGAGGTGCTCTAACATCAAGGATAACTTGTTCTTTTGGAGATTAACACTCTCCATCAAAAGCATTGGTGATCATGATGGGATTTGGTTGTCACTTAAACAAATTTTAGTTTTAGAAAGAGCCTAGCTGTTAAAGAACATGCACAAATGGTGGATTTGCTATGCCAATTATGTGATCAAGGCTAAGGTACCAACATTGCATCCACGTAAAAAGAAAGGGTCCTAAACTCTATTATAGGGGCAATTTTTCCTAAACGAGTGAAGCAATTTCTTCAAAGAATGACATAGCCAAATCGAATCCTACCAAAGCCAAACTAAAATCCACCAAGTTCACCCTATATTCCATTGCACATGCATTAAATGATGGTCCTATTCTACTTCCTTTCCTCCTGCCTGCACTAAACATGAAATTCAATGAACTCGATCTAGTCAATGAACCACCAAATTTGAATAGAGAACAACCAAAGTCATATAAAGAGCACCAAAGATGACTATATTTTCACCAGTTTTGTTGTTTGAAATCATTCAAAATAACAATGGATGAGACTGATGATGAACATAAAGATTGTCTAGGTGGAAATTATCACTTTATATAGTATTCTACTCCTAAGTATCAAACCTGAAGAATTACTTATAGTAAATTTATTAGGCTACATAATGAAGCTCTTGATGCTCATGTGCACACTTTTGAAAAGAATTATGAATTCCTTGATGAGAGTGTTGATGAATCACATAACGAAGAGTATTTCAAGCCACAATAACAATCAAGATGATCATTAGCCCATAAAATTCGAATCCATTCATTTTACTATGTATGTTACAGTAAAGGATATAATTTTAAAATGTTTCTATCAAACCAAAAATATCACATGATGTTAGCACTCAAGGTCAAGAACGAGGCGCAAGAACATGTCAAAGAAGTGGACACACAAGAAGAAGGAGCATGTAGGGAGATCCAAGAAGCATATGTCAAATTTCTAGAAGAAATCCCTAAAAAAATAGTGATTTTCATCACTAAAAGCCATTGTTAATACGATTTCATATTTTGTAACTCTATTTTGTTCAAGTTCAGGACTCCTTAAGCTCGAGGAGTATTAGAAGTATCATCCTACCAATTTTCATAATTTTTTGAGTCCATTTGAGCCCTCAAATAAGCCTTGGAACCTAATTTCTAACTAGGCCAGACACTAGGTTTGGACATGGCCAAAAATACTCAAAAAACTATAAAAAGAGCTAGAGAGCTCATTTTTGGGGTTAGAATATTTGACGTTAGCTTGTTAGAGAGTTGGCTTGTTAGAGATTGAGGCTTTGTAAGAGAGTTCCTTTGCAATAGAAAGCTTTCCATTGTTCCTCTCTCTTTGATCTTACCTTGTGTGCGTGTGTGTGTATGTGTGTGCATGTTAGTATGCTTCTCACTCACATTTGTGCCTTCACATGCTCACGGTCTTCATACCAATGCTCATGTCTCTGCGGATTGACAAGTAAAGGAGGTGGTGCTTACACTTGAGCTACACCAAATTTTGGCGTCGTTGCTGGGGAGAGAGCTTGGAGGACGAGTGTTGTGATGGTAAGATCGTGGATTTTTTATGTTGGAAGATAAAAACAAGTCATTTTTTGTTATTTTTATAATTTTTCTTCTCCACCTTCATCATCATCTCCATCTGTTTCCATTTTCATCTTCATAGAATTCTTTTCGTTTTTCACTATATATACCACATTTTCACCTCATTCTTCATTGGCGGGTGTGCAAGAAGGGGAAAGAGAGAGGGAAAGTGCTTGTGTGTGCAAGTTTCTATGATTTCCATGACCCTAAGCTCGACGCAGAGGCCTCAGTGCTGAAATTTGAAGTTCCCACCAAAAATCCCAAAAAATTGCGATTCTGTGGTGAAAATCGCAATTCTGTGAAAAATTCAAATTTTTTGAAAATCGTGATTTTTTTAGTTCTAGAATTTCCCGCATAAAAGCATTCTCAAAAAGAACACGATTTTGAGGTCATTCTCAGCATCGCGATTCTTAGGTTGTGCTCAAAATCGTGATTCTCTAAGTTTTTCAAAAACACGATTCTCTGGTCATTCTTAGGATCGTGATTTTTTGGTGATTCTTAGAAAACACAATTTCCAATCAAAATCATGATTTTCAAAATGGCAATTTTCAAATCATTCTCAAAATCACAATTTTCACGAAACACGATTCTCAAGAAGAACATGACCTTGAGGTCATTCTCAAAATCACGATTTTCAAGGTGTCTCAAAAACACGATTCTCTATCAGGATTGCATTTTTCATGATTCTCTATCACGATCGCGTTTTTCATGATTCTCTGTCAGGATCACGTTTTTCACGACTCTCTATCAGGATCGCGTTTTTCATGATTCTCTGTCAAGATCGTGTTTTTCATGATTCTCTGCCAAGATTTTTTCATATTCTCTATCAGGATCACGTTTTTCACTCAAGATCTTGATTTTGGGGATTACTTGGGATTGCGATTCTCAGTGAAAATTATGATTTCCAAGTTGTCTCAAGATCGTGATTTTCAATCAAAATCATGATTTTCTCATAACTTCCTGCTTGCTTGTTTTGACCCCCAGGAGCTTGATTTGACATAACTTTTTCATCGAAAGTCCATTTTTTCACAATTGGAGTATATCCGGACCAGCCGATTAGGTTCTCACATCTATGAGGATGGCCTGAGGTGATCAATGGTCCAACTCAAAAATCATGATCAACCTTTCGGACTTGAACACCCAATGGTCAAGTTTGAAGAGGGTTCTTATATTGACAAGCAAGGAACCATGTATGTGGTTACAACTTACCAGCTTACCACACAGGATAGATGAGTTTGGAAATGTTATTCCCGAGAACGAGATAGGAGACCTAGAGCAAGGAGATGTAGGATGAGAACCCAAGACTCTTAGAGGTAAGTCGGCCTTGACCAGAGTGATCACTCCAGATTGGATCCCTCAAGACAACAAAAGTATAGAACTATTCTTGAATAGAGAAACAAGGAATCCTTTTGGAGATTCAAGCCAGATCAACCTAACCTAATAATCACCATCTACAAATTCAAAGACCTTGAGACACCAAACAAGGTTGTATATCTAGATAACACATCGGAAAGAATGTTCTTGATAACAAAGCATGATAGGCATGTATACACTTGGCAGGGTGAATTGATTTTCCCTCCAGCAAGGTCTAATGTTTTCCATGGCCTCCAAGGTGTAAGATCATCCAAGACTCATGAAATCCAAAGGGAAAGAGCTAGAGAGAGACCTGAGGTAAGCTTTGCACACACTGTGGGCAGAGACACATCAGGGCTTGAGGGTGAAAGACATCAAAGAGAGAGACATCAAGCACATAGGCATCAAAGAGATGAACATGATTTCCCATTGCCTAGACCTCAAGAGCATCCAAGAACCCTTAGACCCTCTCAAGTGGTTAAGGAAACGAAGAACTACTTTGATGGTTCAAGAGATCCTTATGATCATGTGGCCGAGTTCAAACAAGTATTAAGAGCGGAACAGGTTGAGGACTTGTTCACCCAGTTCGAGGCATTTGATTTGACCCTCAAGGGCACTCACTACCTTAGGTTGGTTTCAACCTCTAAATAGTTGCAACTATCAAGAGATAGGTCAACTGCTAGAAGCATTCATTGTAGAATTCTCCAAGAGTGGTATCATGCATAACACATCACCCTTGATCCACAACTTCAAGCAGACAACCCTAAGAAACAGTGCGACTTGTAGGATGACAATTTAGATAGTACTTATAAAGATGCCCTATTCCAAAATTACCCACACCGGCCAAACAAGTGGCTTTGTTTCTAGACGGCTTATTAAGCACAAAGTGAAGATCATATGTGTACTTGAAAGAGCCAAGATCCATAGAAGAGTGTGTGTGCATGTGCATAGACATAGAAGACAATTTGGGTGAGGAATTGGAATTGTCAAAACTCTATAAGGATTCTGAAAGCTCAACTAGTCATACCTCTAGAACCTCCATGGAGATAGATGAGATAACTGAGCAAGTTGCCAAGAAGCTAGGAGTTCAAAATAGACAAACACCAAGGATCACCTCATTGAGGAAACGTTATACTTGTAGAGGAGACCACATGGTTAATGTTTGCCTGATGATGGCTCAACCCCAAGGAAACCCAAATGCTCCATATTGCACTATTGAGAGAAAATACACGAACCATACAGCTCAAGATTGCCCATACAATAGACATGTTGTTAGACAAAAGTATCAGCAACCTTACCACCAGGGTAAGTATCAAAATCAATACCAAAAACCATATTATGGGCCACAACAACAATATCAACCTCAATACCAACATCAATATCAGGCACCATATAGGCCACAACTGGTCCTAGGAAACCAACCCCCACCTCTTGCCAATGTGATTCCAATTAAGTATGTAGTGGTAGAGGAGAACCCTAATAGAGCATTGGTGCCAATAACCCCATTGGTCTCAAAGAATGTCCATAATGCTCAGAATTCTGACTACTCCTGTGAAGATAGTCCACAAGCTTATTAGAGAGAGTCACCTGAGCATAGTGAGACTTATCCTTATCACTACGAGGCACCACCTATGGAACCAAATTCGAAGCCAAAATACTCCAATATCATGTACAAAAATCCTAACCCCAAGCCCCAATTGAGACAAATGAGACCACAAGCCCCTCAAGGACCATGTTTTAGATGTTAGGGTGACCATTTCATTCGTGAATGTCCCTAGTCATGGACTCCAAGACAAGGACAAAACATCACCATACAAGGCTTTTGTCCTAAGTGTGTCAAAGAACATCTCCCCAGAGATTGTCCAAGGAACTCCTCTAGTGCACCCAAGGTTACACCCATTAATGTGGTAGGCTTAGTGGTGGATTCAAGTTCAAGTAGTGTTAATATGACTCCTATACAGGGAGTTACTAGGACACATGCCTTACAACAAGCAAAACTAGCTGAACAATCAGAGTCAAGTGAATCAAGAGAGCCTAGTAAGAGGAAAACAAGAACATAGAAGGATACTAGAGAGAAGGCCAATTGCAAGTGGATAGAAAGCTATCTGAACTTGAAGAAAGCCTAAGAGATGCAAAAATCAAAATAGAAAATATCATCTATCAAAACCCCTCGCATGCCGAAACTCCATCCACTCCACTTCATCCCACCCCATCACCTATTGTAAATAAACCACAACCAAGGTCTGTTCTTGCATATCCAACCCCAGAAGACTTGGACATGATGTTCAAGGCCTACGAGGCTCGACTTCAAGAAGGGCCAACATTTGTGAACCTAGACAAGAGCTCTCCTAGACAGATTTAGGGATTGAATGGACAAAAATGTGCATGAAAATGGTAGAACTAGCTCAAGCTATGTTTGAGGCCACTCCATTGTTCAATCAAAAAAATGCTTTACCTCCACAGGCACAACCAATTGTTGAAAGAAAAATCTTACCACCAAGGGAAGCTTATGTTCCTAATTCCATAGATGATGGAGCACCTCTTTCAATTTAACAATACTCTCAATAATTCTTATGGGAAATACAAAAAGAGAAATGGGCCAAGGAGAACGGTAATCCCCCAACTATTCCTAAGATTGATGATTTTCATGATCAATTTCCCCAAGACATTCCATCTATTTACGGAGACCAAGTAGAGCAACAAGAAGAGGAAAGATTAGATTTTGAATCTAATTCTTTACAGGAGTCACCACAATTCACAGGCCCATGGGAATCTGAATCTCTTTAGATCAGAGCTCCCACAATATTTATAAGACATGAAGACTCAGTGGTTTCAAGGAATATTGATGTTGTGAAGAACACTAAGGTTCAGTGTCATCTCACCGTAGAAGAGCTGCTCAAAGTAAAAACTTGAGCTATGGAATCATGTGGCGAATCAAGTTCCACAACTTGGTTCCAATGTGTCAAAAGCAGGCTATAAACAGAAAGTATCAGAGATAAGTTTAGATAAAATAGGAGATATGAGTGAAGGTTAAGAAGGTAATACTTATCTTCCAATCACCCACCAAGGTTACACAACCAAAGCAACCTTAGATTCAGGTGCTAGTGTTGTGATTGCAACGACCTCCTTGTGGAAGCAATGCGGCAAACCCCCATCAAGACCAACTAGACTGAAGCTTCAAATGGTGGATGGCCATGTTGAAAGACCTCTAGGATTTCTAGAAGGGATAACTCTAACCACTTGTGGTGTAGAGTTTGATCACACCTTTGTTGTATGTGACTTTGGCAAAAATGATGTCTATGAAATGATCCTAGGAAGACCCTTCCTACGACAACTACAAATAGTACAAGATTGGGGAACCAACTCCTTGTAGTTGCAACACTTAGGGGTCACCACCAAGGTCAATCTAAAATATTATACATTTAGAGATGTACCACCTCTACAGTGGAATCTTATCCACAAGGTGCAAAAAGATTCAATCTCTATGCATTCTGAAAGTTCACCTGATCCATCTTGGATGCATGAAGATACTCACTTGTGGATGTGAAAAGTCACAGAGAAAGAGGAAAAATGCTTAAAGGCGAGAGAAGAAGGAACGCCAAGGAGATAGACCAGTTAGAGACCCATCCTACACATCGATGATCTTTCCAGATGAAGAATTTGAGCCTCATGGCTAGCTAGAAATCTTAGCCACCATGGACATTGCTGTCAATGAGGAACAATGGACACCTCATGGTGATAAGGAGGGTTATGATATTTCAGTGTTCATGTGTCAGCCTGTGCTAGCAGAGTGTGACACTAGTGAAGTCATAGAAGAAGAAGAGAATAACAATGATCTATAGTCCATTGTGATGGATAGTTGCTTTAACTCAGAAAAGCGCTATTTAGAAGATGTAGGAGTGTTTAACCAAAAAGAAGAATCACCTCTCACAAGCATTAAAATGGTAAACTCAAAGAATGGAAGTGAGGGTAGTCAAAAGAAAAAGAAAACAAAAGCAGTGAAACAAAAAGGAATCATTGTTTGAAGTTCGAGAGAATTTCAAGAAATATGAAGTTGAAGACCAAAAAATTTTGGTACGAATTCCTAAGAGAGAGGCCACCATAGGAGAAGCATATGATGATAAAGAAAAGACCAAAAAGATTGTTGTGACTATTGAGGAGAATAAAGAGATATTGGAGACCTTTTAATCTCCAAATGTTCGATTTATCTTGACTTAAGAACTTCTCTATATCAAGAATAAATCAAACTTTACACAAACTTCAAATTATCTTTCACATATATTAAGAAATACTTCTCTGTATGAAACTCTCTTCATCTTCAAGAACCTGCTTCAGAAATAGACTTCAATCTCTTTGTATTACTTCGATTTTAATCATTCAAATGATACTCACATATCCATGCTACCTTTGTGCAACTATATTGAGCATTAGTTCTTCAAAAGAACTATTAGATTTCTAATTTGATCACTTAGATCAAACCTGTGTCAGAAACTGTCTTCCAGAAATGACGACTTCTACATAGTCAACTTTTTAAGTTGATTTCTCACAGCACAGATCCCGTTTTTCTAAATGCTTTTAGCCATAGCTTCCTTATCTTCTAACTTAGATTTTGAGTGCTCATTTATTAAAAACTTTATACTGTGCACTGAGATCTAAGCAAAACATTGACACGAAAAAGTGTGCAACTCTGAGAAATCTTTCTTCGAACTTTGCATACAAATGTTCCTATTGATCATACTCACAGCATGAAAGGAATTAGATCATGAAACTTTGAACATAGCTTCATTAACTTCCAAATTAGATGTGTACAAAAGGATTTCTGATCCACATGATCAGGCTGAGAGAAATCAGAGAAAGACCCGACGCTAACTCATAAAGATCACTCTCTACACATCTACCTTAATGACACTTGGCTTCTAATGACTCTCACATGTATTTCTTTACATCATTGACTTATATACATATGGTTCTAGACTTATCTTGCATCTATTACATTACTTCGTATCATCCTAAGGATTATCTATACTCATATTACAAGAATTTCCAACTGTAATATACATATGTATATAGGCTTCACTTCTGAGATCTCTTCACTTCCCCAAATGACTTCTTGAACTTCAATCTGATCATAGACTTGCTTCAAACTCTCTGTAATCATCAATTTGTGATTGTTTTGTTCCAACAGCTCCCCCTCAATCACTAATTGTGATTATTCCATTCTTCTTTACTCCTGCCATCTCTTTGAATCTCTGTAGCTTAGGTCCATCCAAGCTTTTTGTCAACATATCTGCAACTTGTTCTTTTGTTGGAGTATACATCACTTCAATCTCTTTATCAAGTACCTTTTCCCTCAAGAAATGATACTGAATCTCTATATGCTTAGTCTTGGCATGAAAAACAAGGTTAGCTGCCAAATACAATGAACTCATATTATCTCCAAAAATAATTGGAGTACTCTGGTCAATTCCAAAACTCTTCAACAAGGTCTTTAACCATATTACTTCTTTTGCAACCTCTACCATTCCTTTATACTCAGCTTTTGTGGATGACAAAGCAACAGTATGTTGCTTCTTTGAGCACCAAGAAACTAATTTATCTCCAATATAATAGAGATACCCATGAGTAGATCTTCTATCATCTGAATCACCTATCCAATCTGCATCACTAAACACTTTGATTCTTGTATCAGAAGTAAATCCATAATATAGACCTTCACTTAGGGTTCCTTTGATATATCTGAGTACACTTTGAGCTACAATCCAATGAGTCTTCTTTGGACAATGCAAGAATTGTGATAACACACCTACTGCATATGATAGATCTGGCCTTGTCAAGGTAGCATAGATTAAACTACCTACCAAACTCTGATATTTCTTCATGTCATTAAACTCTTCACCTCCATACCTGCTCAACTTATGATTTACCTCCAATGGTGTGGTTGAAGGCTTGCAATCCTCCATGTTGAACTTGACCAGAAGATTCTTCAAGTACCTCTCTTGTGTAACGTATACTCCATGTTGAGTATATACAATATGCATTCCTAAGAAATAAGATAAGTTTCCCAAATCACTTATCTTAAACTCCTTCTCTATTTGTTTCTTAAGCTCCTTGATTCCTTGAGCATCTCTACCTGTGACAATAATATCATCAACATAAATACACATGTATATGTATCCATTTTCACTTGCTTTCACTAGCAAACTACTATCTGCCTTTGATGCTTGAAATCCACATTCATTCAAGAACTTAACAAGCCTGTAATTCCATGCTCTTGGAGCTTGCTTCAACGCATACAAAGCTCTCTTGAGCTTACACACATAATCTGATCCAATTGAATCCATGAAACCTTCTGGTTGCTCCATGTACACTTCATCTGCAATGTATCCATTCAGGAATGCATTCTTCACATCTAATTGTGATAACTTCCATCCTTTACAAGCAGAAATAGCAATCAATGATCTAATTGTAGACATCTTAGCAACATGACTAAAGGTTTCATCATAATCTACCCCATAGGTTTGGGCATAACCTTTAACCACAAGTCTAGCCTTGTATCTAGACACCTTACCATCTGCAAACTTTTTGTTTTGTACACCCACTTACATCCAATGACTTTCTGATTCTTTGGTCTTGGCACCAACTCCCATGTTTCATTTTCAAGGAAAGCATCATACTCTTCTTGCATTGACTTCTCCCAATTCTGTTTACCTTTAGCTTCTTCATGTGTGATTGGGTCCTCTTCTGTCTTCATAATGTAAGCATAATCTTTTGTTGTTAAGAAAGATGTATCATAGTTATACCTGATAGGCTCTTTTCTTTCTCTTGAGGATCTTCTGACCTCTGCACTTCTTGAAGTCTCAACCATATTTGATTCTAGATCAAATCTTCGCCCATCTTCAACATTATCCTGCAATTTACTTTTATAATCACCATCATCAATATCTTCTTCATACACACTTACTTTTGTCTTCCCTTTCCTTTGTATTTCTTCAACACTTGCATAATCATTTGTTGACTCTGTATACCATGTGCTTTGCTCATCAAATGTAACATCTTTGGTAACAAGAAATTGATTTGTGGATGGACTCCACAATCTATAACCCATCTATCTATCACCATACCCAATAAACACATACTTCTCTGCTTTGGGTTCTAGCTTATGTCTCAATTGTGAAGGAACATAAGCATATGCTAAACATCCAAATACTTTACAATGATCAAGAGTAGGTCTCTTACCCCACCAAGCTTCATAAGGAGTTCTTCCATTCAAAGCCTTACAAGGTAACCTATTCACAAGGTATGTTGTAGTGTTGATAGCTTCTGCCCATAAGTAGTTTGGACAATTCTTTTCCTTCATCATTGCTCTTGCAAACTCTACAAGAGTTCTATTTCTCCTTTTTGCAACTCCATTTTGTCGAGGAGAGTACCTACAAGTTACTTCTCTTTTTATACCTGCATTCCACAAATAATCATCAAATTCTTCAGAAAAATACTCTCCCCCTCCATCTGATCTCAACCTCTTGAGCTTTTGTCCTGTAATCCTTTCTGCATAAGCATGATAATGCTTGAATGTCTTGAACACTTTTGATTTGTCCTTGATTACATATAAAGTAATCAATCTGGTTGCATCATCAACAAACAACACATAATATCTGGATCCATTTATGCTATAGTCCCTTGAAGGACCCCACACATTTGTATGAATCAATTCAAGCATATTTGAATACTTGTACCCTGATTTATTGTATGAACTTTTGTGTGCTTTACCTAATTGACAAGCTTCAGACTTGTACACCATGTGTTGCCCTTCAATGTTTGGCAAACCAAGCACCACATCATTCTTTGACATTTCCTTTATGGCTCTCTCATTAAAATGACCTAACCTTTTATGCCATAGGTCTAATTAAGACATCTTTTGATTTCCATAAGTAAATAAGGCATGTCCCACATTACCTTGGACTTTGAGAGTAAACAACCTTCCTTCCTTTTTACCTGCAATGATATTTCTATATCCCTGATTTGGATCTTGCACATAAACACCATCATTTGTGAATCTGACTTCATATCCCTTCTCCACAATTTGCCCTACACTTATCAAGTTTTTAGGAATAGTAGGAATATAAAGTACCTTGCTCAAGAGTATACTTCCACTCTTTGTCTTCACTAATCCAATACTCTCCACTTTATGCTTAATGTTGTCACCTGTTTGAACTGTATGTCCATTCACCTTTGCTTCCATATCAGTCGTCAATGATATATTGCCACTCAGATGATTACTACATCCTGAGTCAATATAAAACACCCTTTGATCTTCTCCTACTGCTTCATGAGTTGCATTCAAGATGAGAGTCATGTCATCCTTCTGATCTAATGCATAATTATAATAATTGTTGTTGTAGGACTGAGACTGAAAACTTCTTCCACCTCCTCTAGCATATGATGTCCTACCACCTCTTCCTCTGAAGTTGCCTCTTTGCTTTCTGCCTCCTCTATCTCTTTGATTAAAACTCTGATTATTGCTTCCACCATTTTGATTGTTATACCAACAATCATTTGCCAAATGATTGGTTCTGCCACAAATCCAACAAGCTTTAGTATTATCTTTGTTCTTACCTCCTCTTCCTTTACCTCTGAAGTTCATCTTCCCTTTTGTAAAGTTAGCTTGAATTGAAGATCCTTCATCATCAGTTAACTGCTTCCCTTTGCCATTCTTTTTCTTGTCTTTGGAGTACATAGCTTGACTTGCACTCCTATCATTATCTCCCTTAATGTCATGCTCAAAAGTTAGCATGTGTCCTAGCAATTGATTAAGATCAGGAGTAAAGTGATCTAATGACAATTCTATGGACAATATGAAAGGCTTCCACTTCTCATCTCCTCTCAGACCTGTAAGTATTTGCCTTACCAACTTATCCTCTTCAATGTCTTCATCTACTGCTCCCAAGCTATCTGCAATATCCTTCATCCTTGCCACATAATCAGAAATTGATTGTGAGCTCTTCTTCTTGAAGGTTGTAAACTCTGCCCATAATGAAGACTTCCTAGAATTGGTTGTGTTTTGGAAATGCTCTTCCAAAGCATTCCACACATCTGTTGCAGTTTCTAATCCTCTAATGTGAGGAAGAAGATAATCATTTACAGCCATGTAAATGATGCTCCTAGCTTGAGCGTCCTTTCTCATCCAATTCTTCAAACCTGCAAGTTCCTCCCTATTTGGAACATTAGGATCTTCATGGACCAAGCTGGATAGTTCTCCCTATCTAGCTTATCAATCTGCAAGCTTTCTCCCATCTTTGATCTTCTGTGTCTGCAATTACTATGATTTATGATAATAAAGTGTACCTTTGATATGAAACTTCAATCCTTCTTGATCCTTTGAACTCGTACTTGATTCTCCTTCAGGTTTTCTTTCAAACTTTGATCCTGTGCTCCTTTAATTTGAAAGAACTTCAATGTCTGCAACAGTCGAGACTTCCAATGCTTTTTACTTCACTTGTATTGCACCTTCAGCTCTGATACCAATGTTGGAGACCTTTTAATCTCCAAATGTTCGATTTATCTTGACTTAAGAACTTCTCTATATCAAGAATAAATCAAGCTTTACACAAACTTCAAATTATCGTTCACATATATTAAGAAATACTTCTCTGTATGAAACTCTGTTCATCTGCAAGAATCTGCTTCAGAAATAGACTTCAATTTCTTCATATTACTTCAATTTGAATCATTCAAATGATACTCACATATCCGTGCTACCTTTGCGCAACTATATTGAGCATTAGTTCTTCAAAAGAACTATTAGATTTCTAATTTGATCACTTAGATCAAACCTATGTCAGAAATTGTCTTCTAGAAATGATGACTTCTGCATAGTCAACTTCTAAAGTTGATTTCTCACAGCATAGATCCCGTTTTGCTAAATGCTTTTGGCCATAGCTTCCTTAAAAAATGGATGATTCTAGGTACTTGCAAGCTGAAGTTTTTCACACATGTATGTATGTAGGTATGTATGCATGTGTCATGTGCTTGAATTTGAGGGGGTTTCGACTCCCTCCAAATGGCAACCAACTCCTCAATGCCCTCATTCTTGTGTGTGTATGTATGTATGTATGTATGTATGTATGTACGTATGTATGTATGTATGTATGTATGTATGTATGTATGTATGTATGTATGTATGTATTTATGTATGTATGTATGTATGTATGCATGCATGCATGCATGCATGTATGTATGTATGTATGTATGTATGTATGTATATATATATATATATATATATATATATATATATATATATATATATATATATATATATATATATATATATATATATACATATATATTTATTTATTTATTTATATATTTCTGTTTGTGTATGTATGCATGTATGTGTGTATGTATGCATGCATGTATGTATGTTATATATATATATATATATATATATATATATATATATATATATATATATATATATATATATATATATATATATATATATATATATATATATATATATATATATATATATATATATATATATATATGTGTGTGTGTGTGTGTGTGTGTGTGGTGTGTTCAAACTAATAGTCTGTGGTTGACCATGCAGCTATATATTTTATTAACGAAGATGTACAAAATTTTCTGATATCCATTTGGCCTTTCACATGGATAGTAATGGTAGCAACCTCCCACTAAAAGCCAATTTATCCAAAGTCAACTATGGGAGAAAAAAAGGAATTTTAAAGAATCTCCAAGTCTAAGCATATAAAATATATCTCCCGATTGATGGGCATGTTACACAATGTACTAGTAACTATGGAAGATCATGAATCAAATAATCCCCATCAAGTGAAAATAGTGTCCAAGGCTATCGTGTGATAGAGCTTTAGTCAGAGCATCTACAACAATATCTATAGTATGAATGTTCTTGAGAATAATGCACTCAATGGCTAAGCTCTTCCTAATGAAGTAATAACTCACCTTAATGTTCTTGTTCTTTGCATGATAGATTGGCTTCTTATCAAGAATCCATTCTATCATGCAAGAAGAGAAAGCCACAACTATTTGTTACATGCCTCAGTGGCTGCAACATACATTGGTTTTTTTACGAAAACAACTGTACATTCTTGAAGACAAGATCTCTGAGAGATAGCACCTCCAAAAAAGTGAAAAATGTATGTTGATGTAGACTTTTGCTTTTCTACACAACAAACATAATTAGAATATGTGTAACCAATAATGAAGATATCTCCTTGACTTAACGATAAGAACTTCTTCTTAATAGTAGTGATATATCTCAAAATAATGTTGACTACTTCATAGGGCTTCTTGCCAAGATTAGATGTACATATGCTCATAACCCCCACTATAAATTCAATGTCTAGTCTCATAGGTACCATAACATACATGAGACTACCAACAACATACTAACAAGGGATTTTGTTCATGAATTTCCTTTCCTCATCCAATTAGGAGCAATCATCCTTGCTCAATTTCACATATGTAGGTAAAGGTGTCCTCAATACCTTTCCATTGTACAAATTGAACCACTCAAGTACTTTGAATATGTAGTCACTTTGAGGCAAGTATATGCATCTTTTACTCTCATCATGATTAATGCGCATGCTAGGAATATGTTTGGCATCCTCAAATCATTCATATAAGATATCTCACTCGAGTTCTAATTGAGCAATGAAAAGTCATTAGAGGACCTCTCAACAATAATATATCATTTAGATAAAGTATCAAGCAGATCGAGTTGCCATTGAGCACCTCTTAGCATAGAGACAATGATCCTCATTGCTTCAAGAATAGCCTATAGATTTCATAAAAGGTATCATTGTCTAAGGGATTGTTTAAGTCCATATAAGATCTTCTTTGGCTTACAAAATAGACTCTCTTCACCAAGTACTAAGCCCTCTAGTTGTTGCATATAGATCTCATTTGCAAGACATTAGGAAAAAAGGTGAACCCTGCATGGGCCTTGTAAGGATTCCTAATTTTTAGGGATTAAGCCTAATTCTGTTGTTGTCTAAGGGGACAAAGTGCATTTAATAGGGAACTTTTTAGTAGGCTGGAGTAGGCTTTTTTTAAGGCTTACTAGGCTCCTCTCTCTCTTCTTTTAGAGAGAGAGAAAGGGAATCTACTTTCCACATCATCAAACTCGAGCATGTATGGGAATAAAAAAATGATTTTTTTTTAAGTTCTCAATTTCAGTGTTGATTTACTTGAAAGGGCTCATTTTTTAATATATATGTGAGAAGTGACTTTTTTTGAGTTTAGTTTTTAATTTTCCTTTTGAAAAAGTAATATTTTTACAATCCCTCCAAAAGTAGAGTGCCACATCATCAAATCCGTAACTACTCTTCACCCAAAAAAATGACTTTTTCAAAATTTCAACATTTTTGGCTATTCTCAGTGGAAAAACACATTGTGACCCATCCACATCCAAGAAAACAAACTTTTCCTGTGAAAATCATGTTCTAGCATCTCTTCCAAACAAATTTCTGGTCTCTTTCTCAGTATTGTTTAATTGTTGGAAAAGATGGTGTTGACACCTATTACAAACCTCACATTAGGACATCCTCATGCCCCAGCATCAACAAGTATCCATGTTCGGCATTGGGAGGCCAAATAAGGCCCTGCCATAGAAACGCGGGAGAAGGCCCTGCAAATGTTTTGCAGGGCCTTCTCCCGTGTTTCTGTGGTAGGGCCTTATTTGGCCTCCTAGTGCCCTACAAGACCTTTGAAATATGAAAGAAGGATCATGAGTAGTAAATCTAGTTCATGGGTAGTTAATATGAACAAATTTTGACCTCCCTATACCTTTGAAACATATGAGCAGAGCATTTTGAAACTTAGAACATTTGCATTCTTGAAAATATCCATCTAGTGAAGTTTCAGTCTCATGTAAGGTCACCTAGGGCATGTAAGGATCTTTAGTTTCTCTCTTTTGGACCTTCTTTCTCTCATTTAAGGTCATGTAGGGCTTTGTGAGGCCAAATAAGGCCCTGCCACAGAAACGGAGGAGAAGGCCCTGCAACGTTTTGCAGGGCCTTCTCCCGCGTTTCTGTGGCAGGGCCTTATTTGGCCTCACAAAGCCCTACATGACCTTAAATGAGAGAAAGAAGGTCCAAAAGAGAGAAACTAAAGATCCTCCCAATGCCCTACATGACATCAATACATCACATGCAGGTCCAAAAGAATTTTAGATAATATACTCAAAAAGAAATACTTGAGACAATTGTAAATAAAGCAAAGTGAAAATTTGATATTAATTCAATTGATGTAAATTCAATTGTTTACATCAATTGGCTTTGAGTTTCTCAATGACTCTCTTTCGACGCTCCAAAGCCATGGGTAGGGTGTAAGTCAAAATTGAGTTTGCTATTTCATCAACATTTCTAACTCCTAGACCTAGAGATATACCTATTTGACCTAAGACCTTTCCACGGAAGTTGGAACCTAAGGTTGTAGTTACAAGGGATTTCTTAACTAAAAAGATACAATTACTCCCCTGTGTAATGGTTGATAAACAAAGCAATTTACTTAAGGCCTTTAGACACCATGTCATGAAGTGGCCCTGAGGACTGAACTCTTTATGGATAATTACAAAATGGTCTTTGGGAAGTCTCCCAATGTAGTTTGCAAGGGATGAGCCACCTCCACGAGCCACTCGATCACCTCCACTCCTTGCTGCAAACTTGTCGACTTCAATCACCTCCTGCACAAAGTTTTATGATTAGTAGCTGCATGTGTTTGTAAGAATGAATGACATGAATTGAAGATACTTACATCTTGAACTCTATCTTCTTCTTCTCCTCTCTCTTGAAGTTGTAAATTAATGCTGGAGTGGGACATCCCACTCTGCTCGATTACTGGTGAGGCGGGAACTTTTGATTCCAATATCCTTTCTTGTGCATTACTAAATCGTTCTTCTGTGATATGTTCATGTTCACTTGTGAGTATGTCATTGCAAACCAATTTTATTGTGTCGGCCATTGAGTCACCAAATGGCAAACACTTTTTCTCCAACAAGTCAGAGGTACTATCCAAAGGACACTCTGACAAAGTACAAAACAAACTTAGGCATTCATCCAGCCGTAGCCCAAATGCCTTCTCTACATCATGTAAAAACAAATATTCTTGTCCCTCGACAAGAACCACTGAAAAAGTTTCAATCTCCACCTCTGGAATAGTTGCTTCTGGCTCCGACCAACAACTGGAAACCTAGACAAGAGCTACTCTAGAGCATATTTAGAGATTGAACAAAAAAAAATGTGCATAAAAATGGTAGAACTAGCTCAAGCTATGCTCAAAACAAATCAATTGTTCAATCAAAAAACTTCTATCAAACCATGTTTTCTTTTC
Source organism: Ceratopteris richardii (assembly GCA_020310875.1). NCBI lineage: Eukaryota > Viridiplantae > Streptophyta > Polypodiopsida > Polypodiales > Pteridaceae > Ceratopteris > Ceratopteris richardii. The sequence goes on along the minus strand of CM035442.1, from coordinate 108,673,241 downwards.
TAGGGGTTACTAGAAAGATTAGAGCAGCTGGTAAACAAGCCGCATGTTTCTTTACCTCCATAGGCTCAACGAGTTGTTGAAAGAGAAAGCTCACCACCAATGAATGCTTATGTTCCTAATTCCACGGATGCTAGAACACCTCTTTCAATTCAAGAGTACTCTCAAGAGTTCTTGCAAGAAATACAAGAGGAGAAATGGGCCAAGGAGAAGGGTAATCCCCCTCCTATTTTTGAGATTGATGATCTTCATGATCAATTTCCCCAAGACATTCCATCTATTTATGGAGATCAAGCAGAGCAACAAGAATATGAAAGATTAAATTTTGAATCTAATTCTTTACAACAGTTGCCACAATTCACATGCCCATGGGAATCTGAACCTCTTCAGATCAGAGCTCCCACAATATTGGTAAGAAACAAAGACTCAGTGGTTCTAAGAAACACTGACCTCATAAAGAACACTAAGGTTCAATGTCCTCTCACCTTAGAAGAGTTGTTCAAAGTAAAACCGGAGCTATGGAATCATGTGGAAAATCAAGTTTTGGAACTTGGTTCCAATGTGCCAAAAGTAGGGTCTAAGCAAAAGGTCCTAGAGATACCTCTAGACAAAATAGGAGACATGAGTGAAGGTGAAGAAGGTAATACGTATCTTCCAATCACCTACCAAGGTTACACAACCAAAGCTATCTTAGATTCAGGTGCTGGTGTTGCGATTGTGCCCACCTCCTTATGGAAGCAATGGGGTAAAACCACATTAAGACCAACTTGAATGAAGCTTCAAATAGCTGATGGCCATGTTGATAGACCTCTAGCATTGCTAGAAGGGATAACTCTAACCACTTGTGGCATAGATTTGGAACACACCTTTGCTATATGTGGCTTTTTTATGAGATGATCCTAGGAAGACCCTTCCTATGACAACTACAAATAGTACATGATTGGGGATCTCAAGGTCCTTGTACTTCTAGCACTTAAGGGTTACAACCAAGGTCAATCTAAAAGGTTATACCTTCAAAGATGTTCCAGCCCTACAATGGAATCCTATTCACAAGGTGCAAGAAGGTTCAATCTCTGTGCATTCTGAAAGTTCATCTAATCCATCATGGATGCATGAAGAAACTCATTTGTGGATGTGCAAGGTCATAGAGGAAGAGGAAATATGTCTAAAAGCAAGAGAAGAAGGAACTCCTCCAGGAGAAAGACGAGTTATAGACCCAGCCTACACATCGATGATCTTCCCAAATGAGGAATTTGAGCCTCATGGTTGGGCAATAATCCTAGCCACCATGGACATTGCAATCAATGAAGAACAGTGGACACCTCATTGTGATATGGAGGGTTATGATATCTCTATGTTCATGTGTGAGCCCATGCTAGAAGAATGTGATCCTAGTGATGTCATAAAAGAAGAGAATGATGATGACCTAGAGTCCATTGTGATGGATAGTTGCTTTAATTCGGAGAAGCACTATCTAGAAGATGTAGGAGTATTTACCCAAAAAGAAGAAGAACCTCTCACAAGCATCAAAACTATAAATTCAAAGGATGGAAGTGAAGGTGGTCAAAAGAAAAGTAAAAGAAAATCAGTGAAACAAGAAGATGAGGAATCATTGTTCCAGGTACCATGAATTTCAAAAAACATGAAGTTGAAGACCGAAAAACTTTGGTACAAATGCCTAAGAGAGAGTCCATCAAAGGAGAAGCATATGATAGCAAATAAGGGACTAAAAAGCTTATTTTAACCATTGATGGGAACAAAGATCAATGTACATACATAGGAGAAGACCTAAGTGCAGAAGAAGAAGCAGAGCTTGTAGCTTTATTAAGGGAATATAGGGATGTGTTTGTGTGCACCTATAGAGACCTAAAGGGGGTAGATCCAAAAATATGTTCTCATATGATCCCCATGATGGCTGAGGCCAAGCCCACCAAAGAGAAGCCCTACACATATAATGACACTTATGCTGCAAAAATAAAAGAAGAAATTGATAGGTTGATTGAAGCTGGATTTATTTATGAGATTGAGCATATTGAATGGTGTCCCCCATTGTAGTGGTGCCCAAGAAGAATGGAAAGTTACGAGTGTGTATTAACCTTAAAAAGGTTAATGCTGCTATGATTAGAGATAGCTATCCACTCCCAATCACTGAACATTTACTGGAGCATGTTGCAGGCAAGGAAGTTTATAACTTTCTTGATGGATTTTCAGGCTACAACCAAGTAGCCATTGCCCCTGAAGATCAACACAAAATGGCATTTTCCACTGAGTGGGGAATCTTTGTATTTCGTGTGATGCCATTTGGTCTCACCAATGCACCTGCAACATTCCAAAGGATCATGTGTCATGTCTTCAAAGAGTTCTTGCGAAAGAGCTTAGAAGTATATGTGGACGATTTATGTGATCATTCCCAAGAAAGAAGATACCACATCCCTGAGCTGAGATAGATCTTCAGAAAGTGTAGAGAATATCGAGTGTGTCTTGTGTGTTCATGGTATGTCAAGGTAAGATCTTAGGTCACATTGTTTCTAAGAACGGAATATCAATAGATGAGGACAAAGTAAGAGCCATAGTGGAGTTCCCCAGGCCAAGGAATGTTAAAGAGGTAGAGACCTATATGGGCCATTGTGGGTATTAGCGCAAGTTTATCCACATGTATGCGATCATAGCTAAACCTCTTTATGCTTTGTTGACAAACTTTGAATGTGAAAATTCCTTCAATGAGTTGAAAAGACACTTGTGCACAACACCAATACTGACCACTCCTGATTGGAATAAACCATTCCATGTCCATGTAGATGCATCCAATTATGCAATAGGATGTGTGCTATCACAACCCACAGGTGAAGGAAATCTAGGTCTACCTATAGCATATGCTAGTAGATAGCTAAATGCGACTGAACAAAACTATACAACAAGTGAAAGAGAAGTCTTAGGAATGGTATATGCCGTGATGAAGTTTAGACACTATCTATTGGCCAACAAGTTCAAGTTTTTCACTGATTCAAGCTTTATTATATGTGGTCAACAAACCTTGTAGTACAGGACATGTAGTAGGATGGTTCCTCTTACTAATGGAATAGGACTTTGAAGTGGTTGTTAGGAAAGGTAGAACACACCTCACGATAGATGACCTTTCTCGCATCACTTTAGGAGAGTCACCACAAGGAGTGTCTGATGAATTGCTCGACGCTTATTTGTTTAATCTAGAAGTTGTTTCTAAATGGGCAAGTAAGTTGGTACCTGTTCTAACCTTCGGACGCGTAAATAAGAATGTGAAAACAAACAAAGAAGAAATTGTAAAATCACAAAACTATCAAATATTGGCAGGAAGTATGTACAAACAAGATAGATAAGGTGTATTAGCTTTTTGTGTCGATGAGGATGAACAAAGTAGTTGGTTGCAACAAGCCCATGAAGGATTGTTAGGAAATCACTATCCTAAACAACGAACATTGCAGAATTTGAAACATTTAGGAGTGTATTGGCCTAGCATGGATAGAGAAATACATGAGTGGATTAAGAATTGTCTAGGGTGCCAAAAGAGAACCCCAGTGAAGCATGATACCCTTTATCACATGTCATTAATTTCAGATTGGAGCACTCCATTGGTAGAATTTATGAGATTGGGAACACTACCCAGTGAGGCTAGTGTAGCAAGAAAAAGGAGCATGGAGCAAGAGGCTCAGGACTATGTGTAGCTCCGTGGTGAGTAGCACCTCCTTTAATGTCAATCCAAGAAGACATGAGGATGGTATGAAGACCTCGAGCAAGTGATGTATACAAGTGGTGATGGAAAAGCACACAAGCATGCACACACATACACACACATGCACACACAAGTAAGAATAAAGAACGACACAATGGAAGCTTCGATTAAGATCAAAAGACAAGTACACGAGCTCTTCTTAGTTCAAATCTACAATTTGTTCTCCCCAAAAATGAGCTCTCTAGCTCTTTTTATAGTTTTTGACTAGCTAGTGGCCTTGTCCAGACCTAGTGTTCGGCCTATAAAAAAAATCAGGTTTTTAGGCTATTTCGGAGGCTCAAATGAGCTCCAAAAATTATGAAAATTGGTACATAAATACTTCTAATGCTCCTCAAGCTCAAGGACTCCTCGGCTTGAACAAAATGGAGTCTAATCTACCGAAAATGATATTTACAATGTTCATGTAGTGATGAAAATCACTATTAAAAAGGGGTTATCTCAAAAATTGCATGGCCTACTTACCGGATCTTCTTTGGATACTTTTCCTACTTGGCCCTTCTCTTTGCTCTAATTCCTTATAAAAATTCCCTTCTCTTGTGATGCCCTGACTGCTGCCAACACTCCCCCCTCTCTCGAGTCTGTCGTCTCTGATAGACCCTTGCTGAGCCGAGTGTTTGATGTAATATTCGACCAGATATGTGGCAAAGTGATGTTCTTTGAGCCTCTGTCCTCTGGCTAGATCTATGAGTAAGGCGTCCCAATCTACTGGCTCGGGTACCTCCGGATGTGGCATACACAACTTGTCTAAGTGTAGGGCTTGCTCCACAGCAAATAAGTATGACAGATGAGAGGGGTTTGGGAATGAATATTTTTTAGTGATACTCCTAGAGCCCTATGATAAACATTTCTTCGAACGCTTTTTTGAAGCATGCTAGGAGGTATTTGACATGAGCGTGCCATGCATATACAACATTGTCAGATGGGGTGGTGCTCATATCATAGACTAGATCGAGGTTGCCTTCGTTAAAGCCCAGGGCGGAGAGGTGAGGCTCTTTAACATTTTTGAATGTACAAAATATGACAAGCATGAGTTCAAATATTTTGAGGCACATCTGTGCCATTACATCTGGTACGTTCTTGAACCTAATGCCCCAATGCCTAATGGCAAAAATCATATATGTGACCATTGCAGGACCACATGGTGGTGCCAGGTATACATAGTTGATCCACTTGTTGCATCCTTTTACATTCTTTACTATGTTAGCAAACTCAGGCCATGATCGTCGTCAAAAGATAGGGCAATAACAGGGGTTATACTTGATATACAAGGGCATGTTATTCCAGGTGTGCACCATCTTCAGGTAGGTTTCTAGTAACTATATCCTCCATGTGTAGGCTGGAAGATGGTGCCCTGTGTGGAACTCTCTGGAACGTCATCAGAGGAAAACTGGGTTGCAAAGATTGGCTCCTTGGTGTGATGCTTGATTTCTGCATTATAATCTTCCATTAACACACAAAATAGTACATACTGATCGTCGGAAGTGCCAACCCACCGATGATGAGATAAGTTCTTGAAGTAGTCGGATTTGATTACGACTTCTTCTAGAAGAGACAAGGATTGTATCTGAATTGCCACTCTATCATCATGAGTGTGGCCGACTCTTTCTAATTTCTACAACCATTCCGTGCTTCAATCTCAAATGTATCGATCCCTTCCTCTGTCTGTTGGTGTCTAGGTGTGGGCATGGCTTCATAAGGTTCCTCAAATGTCTCTTCAACTTCAATCGGGACTAGGTCTTCAGGTTCTGGCTCCACCATGGGAGAAGGTTGTTGTTCATATTGTAGAAGTTTAGTTTGCAAAGTGACCACTTGTGCTTTCAATTTGGTTACTTCTTCAGATGTGGCAGTTGTAGGCGTTGCTTCCTTCGGTTGCTCTCTTTGACTGGCCAATTGCTTTTGTAGTTCGTCATGCTCTTTTTCTAATGAGTCATATGCCTCTAGGAGATCTGCATGTGTATCCAATATTTTCTACATGGTGTCTGAAGGGAGGGCTTTGAACCACTCCGGGTCGATCTCTTGAGGTGAGCCTTCCATTGCCGCTTCTAAATTTTCTTCATTCTGTTTTTGGAGTCTTTTGTTCTCTTCTAATGCTGTGAACATGTGCTTCCTTAGTAATGCTAGGTTACGGCGTAGTTTGTGATTGTCTGCCTGTTGTGCACGTAGCAGTTCCTCAAGGTGTTGTTGTGCCTATTTATCTGGTTTGGGGGGATTGAACAAAAAATCCTCATATTGTCTTTGTAAGGTAGCATAGTTGTGTTGTAGTTCCACCTTGTCCTTCTCCATGCCCGTGATTCGTCTCATGGTCATTGAACAGGTTTGTATGCTATGCATCTAGATGCTGATAATTCTGATGCAACTGCGAAACACATTGATATAAAGTGTTAAAAACATTATTCATAGGGGTGGGTGCTAGAAAGATTTGTAATGCAGGGGGATAGGGAAGAGGGAAAGGGGTGGTGAATACTGTGGTAGAAAATGGGGATGTTGGTGGCGGGGAAATGGGAGATTGTGGAAATATGGGGGGAGGGATTGGTACAGTTGTGGGGGATATGTCCATTTGGTCATGGGCGGATGCAGTCGTGGGATTTACCATATAGATGGGGATGGTAGGTGTGGTGACTGTGGTGAAAGTGTACAATGGTGTGCCTAATGGTGCTTGTGGGCCTCCGAGATGCGTGTCAGGGGAAATGGGATTCCCTGTAACCATGGTTAGAGCCCTATAGCCCGTGGTGATAGTTATGACGGTAGTAGTGTTAGATAGTGAGAGTTGTGAGGGTTGACCCATATCTTGTGCTTCACTAAGAGCGGTGGAAACTGTGGCAGTGACAGTAGAGACAATGGTGGTTGTGGTACGAGGTGAGGGGGTGGAGTCGGAGGGGAGGGTGGTAAGGTTCGGGATGGGGGTGCACTTGACATGTGGGGGTCTTTGACCTGTTGAGTGGTGTGTGCCGTGGCAGTGGTTGTTGTTGGAGCAAGAAAATCATCAATGGATGATTACATGAAGCCTAGGAATGAAGAAGTGAAGGAAAGACTCAAGCTCAATGCATGAAGTCAATTCAAGAATAAGAAACAAATGTTCTGTACATTTATGTATAATAGATTTGGAAAAATACTTGATGTAGTGACAGAGTCTATAGTCACATGTATATTTAAGCTCATGTATAGTCGTGATTTAGAAGAGAGATGAAGAATAGATGAGAATATAGTAAATAGATTTCAAGGTTCTCAAGAGATAGATGTGTAGAGAGTTTTCTCGTGAGTTAGAAAGTGGTCTATCCTAGAATTCTCTCAGCGTGATCATGTGGATCAGGAAATCTTTTGTACACATCTAATTCGGAAGCTAATCAAGCTATGATCAAAGTTTGATAATCTAATTCTCTTAAGGTTGTGTGTATGACAAGTAGGAACATTCATATGTAGAAGTCTGCAAGTGAAGTTCTGAGAATTGCGCATTTTTGAGTTCAAAGATTTGCTTGGATCTCAGTGCTCAGTGTAAAGTTTTTTATGTTTGAGCATTCAAAATCTAAGTTAGAAGGTAAGGAAGCTTTGTTCAAAAGTGTTTAGCAAAAAGGGTTAGATTCTAAGAGAAATCAACTTAAGAAGTTGACTATGTCAAAGTTGTCATTTTTGGAAGGCAGTTTCTGACACAGGTTTGATCCAAGTGGCCAAATTAGAAATCTAATAGTTCTTTTGAAGAACTAATGATCAATATGATTGCACAAAGGTAGTATGAACATGTAAGTATCATTTGAATGATTAAAATCGAAGTCATATGCAAAGATTGGGGTCCATTTCTGAAGCAGACTCTTGAAGATGAAGAAAGCTTCATACAGAGAAGAAATTCTTAACATATATGAAAGATAATTTGAATTTTGTGTAAAGTTTGGTTTATTCTTGATATAGAGGAGTTCTTAAGTCAAGATAGATCAGACACTTGGAGATTAAGAGGTCTCCAGTAGTGGTATCAGAGCAGAAAGATCAAATCAAGATGAAGAAGAAGCAAGGAGAACCTCGACTGTTGCAGATATCAAAGATCTTGTGAATTGAAGGAGCAAAGAGTAAAGTTTTGAAGAAAATGAGAAGAAGAACAATGTACGAGTTCAAAAGATCAAGAAGGATTAAAGCTTCATATGAAAGGTACATTATATCATCATAAGCCTTAGTAATTGCAGACACAAAAGTCAAGAGATGGGAGAAAGCTTGCATATTGACAAGCTAGATAGAGAGAATTATCCAACATGGTCCATGAGGATGGAAGAACACCTCATGAGCAAAGATTTGATATCATTCATTATAGGAGAAGAAGAAAAGCCTGAGTTTAAGGATCCAAGTGTTCCAATAAGAGAATAACTTGCAGAATTGAAGAATTGGATGAAGAGAGATGCTCAAGCTAGGAGCATCATTTACATGGCTATAAATGATTATCTTCTATCACACATTAGAGGATTAGAAAGTGCAACAGATATATGGAATGCTTTGGAAGAACATTTCCAAAACACAACCAAATTGAGGAAGGCTTCACTATGGGCTGAATTTACAAAATTCAAGAAGAAAGGCTCTCAATCAATTTTTGACTATGTTCCAAGCTTGGGAGCAGTAGATGAAGAAATTGAAGAAGACAAGTTGTTAAGGCAAATACTTACAGGTCTATGAGGAGATGAAAAGTGGAAACCTTTCATATTGTCTACAGAACTATCATTAGATCATTTTAATCTTGATCTTAATCAATTGTTAGGACATATGCTAACATTTGAGCATGACATTAAAGGAGAGAATGACAGAGGTTCAAGTCAAGCAATGTATTCAAAGGATAAGAAGAAGAATGCTAACGACAAGCAGATAAATGATGAAGAAGGATCCTCAAGTCAAGTAGACTTCATGAAAGGGAAGATGAATTTCAGAGGTAAAGGAAGAGGAGGTAAGAACAAAGATAATACTAAAGCTTGTTGGATTTGTGGCAGAACAAATCATTTGGAAAATGATTGTTGGTACAATAATCAAATTGATGGAAGCCATAATCAAAATTTCAGTCCTAGAGGAAGAGGAGGCAAAAATCAAAGAGGCAACTTTAGAGGAAGAGGTCAAAGATCCTCATATGCTAGAGGAGGAGGAAGAAGCTTTCAACGTCAATCCTATAACAACACATATTACAATTATGCTTCAGATCAGAAGGAAGACTGGACTCTTATCTTGAATGCAACTCATGAAGTAATCAATGAAGATCAAATGGTGTTTTATATTGACTCAGGATGTAGTAATCATTTGAGTGGTAATATTTCTTTAATGATTGATATGGAAGTTAAAGTTAATAGACATATAGTTCAAACATGAGATAACACCAAACACAAATGAGAGCATTGGATTAGTGAAGACAAGGACACGAAGTACACTCCTAAGCAAGGTACTTTATGTTCCAACAATCCCTAAAAATTTAATAAGTGTAGGGAAAATTGTTGAGAAGGGAGATGAAGTCAGATTTACAAGTGATGATGTTGTTGAAGATCCAAGTCAAGGATATAGAAGCATTGTCACAGGGAAAAAGGAAGGAAGATTATTTACCCTCAAAGTCCAAGGTAATGTGGGACATGCATTGTTTACTTATGGAAGCCAAAAGATGTTTGAATTGGATCTATGGCACAAGAGGTTAGGACATTTCAATGAAAGGGGAATTAAAGAAATTACAAAGAATGGTGTAGTGCTTGGTTTGCCAAATATTGAAGGTCAACATATGATATACAAATGTGAAGCTTGTCAGTTAGGTAAAGCTCACAAGAAATCATACAATAAGCAAGGATACAGGTATTCAAATATGCTTGAATTGGTTCATACAGATCTGTGGGGTCCTTCAAAGGACTATAGCATAAATGGATAAAGGTATTATCTACTATTTGTTGATGATGCAACCAGATGGATTACTCTATATGTGATCAAGGATAAATCTGAAGTGTCTGAGACATTTAAACAATATCATGCTTATGTATAAAGAATTACAAGACAAAAGCTCAAGAGATTGAGATCAGATGGAGGGGGAGAATATTTTTCTAAAGAATTTGATGATTATATGTGGAATGCAAGTGTCAAAAGAGAAGTGACTTGCAGGTACTCCCCACAACAAAATGGAGTTGCAAAAAGAAGAAATAGAACTCTTGTAGAGTTTGCAAGATCAATGATGAAGAAAAAAAGGTGTCCTAATTATGTGTGGGCAGAAGTAATTAATACTGCAACTTATCTTGTGAATAGGTTGCCTTGCAAAGCTTTGGAGGGAAGGACTTCTTATGAAGCATGGTGGGGTAAGAAACCTACTCTTGATCACTGCAAAATATTTGGATGTTTGGCATATGCTTATGTTCCATCTCAATTGAGACATAAGCTAGAACTTGAAGCAGAAAAATATATGTTCATTGGGTAGGATGATAAAAAAATGGGATACAGGTTGTGGAATCCATCCACCAAAAAATTTCTTGTTTCAAGAAATGTTACATTTGATGAGCAAAGCACATGGTTTACAGGATCAAATAATGTATGTACAGATCTGTAAGAAATCAAAAGGAAAGGGAAGTCAAAGATGAAGTTATATGAAGAAGATATTGATGATGATGTCTGTAGAAATGAAATGCAAGACAATTATGAAGATAGACCAAGGTTTGATCCAGAAAAAAATGAAGGAGAAACTTCAAGAAGTGCTGAAATTAGAAGATCATCAAGAGATAGAAAACAACTATTAGGTATAGTTATGATACCTCTTTCTTGACAACCAAAGATTATGCTTACATTGTGAAGATAGATGAAGATCCATCCACATATGATGAAGCTAAAGGAAAGGAAAATTGGGAAAAAGCAATGCAAGAAGAGTATGATGCTCTACTTGAAAATGAGACATGGGAATTGGTGCCAAGACCAAAGAATCAGAAGGTGATTGGATGTAAGTGGGTGTATAAGACAAAGAGATTTGGAGATGGAAAAGTCTCTAGATACAAGGCTAGACCTGTGGTCAAGGGATATGCCCAAATACATGGAGTGGACTATGATGAAACCTTTAGTCTAGTAGCCAAGATGTCTACACTCAGAACTATAATTGCAATTGCTACATGTAAAGGTTGGAAACTTTCTCAATTGGATGTAAAGAATGCATTTCTAAACGGATATATTGCAGATGAAGTATACATGGAGCAACCAGAGGGTTTCAAAGAGTCAAATGAATCAGATTATGTGTGCAAGCTTAAGAGAGCTCTGTATGGTCTAAAACAATTTCCAAGAGCATGGAATTACAGATTGGTCAAGTTCTTGAATGAACTTGGATATCAAGCCTCAAAGGCAGATAGTAGTTTGCTAGTTAAAGCAAATGAAGACAGATACATTTATGTGTGTATTTATGTTGATGACATTATTGTCACAGGTACAAATGTTCAAGGAATCAAGGAGCTAAGGAAGCATATGGAAAATGAGTTTAAGATAAGTGATTTGGGAAATTTGTCTTATTTCCTAGGGATGGAGATTATATACACTCAATATGGAGTGTATGTCACACAAGAAAGGTATATGAAAAATCTTTTGATGAAGTTTAACATGGAGAATTGTAAATCCTCAACCACACCATTGGAGGTTAATCATAAGTTAAGCAGGTATGGAGGAGGAGAATTCAAGGACATGACGAAATATCAGAGCTTGGTAGGTAGTCTAATCTATGCTACCTTGACAAGACCAAATCTTTCATATGCAGTTGGTGTCTTATCTCAATTTATGCATTGCCCAAAGCAAACTCATTGGGTTGCAGCACAAAGAGTGCTAAGATATATCAAAGGAACTCTGAATGAAGGTTTGTATTATGGATTTACTTCTGATACTAGGCTCAAAGTGTTTAGTGACGTAGATTGGTAGGTAATTCAGATGATAGAAGATCTACTCATGGTTATTTGTGTTATGTTGGAGATAAGGTAATTTCTTGGTGCTCAAAGAAGCAACATATAGTTGTATTGTCATCCATAGAGGCTGAATATAAAGGAATGGTGGAAGCTGCAAAGGAAGTAATTTGGTTGAAGACTTTATTAAAAAGTCTAGGAACTGATCAGAGTGTTCCAATCATATTTGGAGACAACATGAGTTCACTTAATTTGGTAGCTAATCCTCTTTTTCATGCCAAAACTAAACACATAGAGATTCAGTATCATTTCTTGAGAGAAAAGGTACTTGACAAAGAAATTGAAGTCATGTATACATCAACAAAAGAACAAGTGGCAGCTATGCTGACAAAAAGTTTGGATGGACCAAAGTTACAAAGGTTTAAAGAGATGGCAGGTATAAAGAAGGGGCAGGTATAAAGAAGGGGTAGGTAATCACAATTGATGATTGAGGGGGAGCTGTTGGAGCAAGACAATCATCAATGGATGATTATATGAAGCCTAGGAATGAAGAAGTGAAGAAAAGACTCAAGCTCAATGCATGAAGTCAATTGAAGAATCAGAAACAAATGTTCTGTACATTTATGTATAATAACTTTGGAAAAATACTTGATGTAGTGACGAGTCTATAGTCACATGTTTATATAACCTCATGTATAGTCGTGATTTAGAAGAGAGATGAAGAATAGATGAGAATATAGTAAATAAATTTCAAGGTTCTCAAGAGATAGATGTGTAGAGAGTTTTCTCGTGAGTTAGCAACTGGTCTATCCTAGAATTCTCTCAGCCAGATCATGTGGATCATGAAATCTTTTGTAGACATCTAATTCAGAAGCTAATCAAGCTATGGTCAAAGTTTGATAATCTAATTCTCTTCAGGTTGTGTGTATGACAAGTAGGAAGTCTGCAAGTGAAGTTCTCAGAATCGTGCATTTTCGTGTTCAAAGATTTTCTTGGATCTCAGTGCTCAGTGTAAAGTTTTTTATGTTTTAGAATTCAAAATCTACTTTAGAAGGTAAGGAAGCTTTGTTCAAAAGCATTTATGTATAGTGAAGTTCATATGTAGAAGTCTGCAAGTGAAGTTCTCAAAATCGTGCATTTTCGTGTTCAAAGATTTTCTTGGATCTCAGTGCTCAGTGTAAAGTTTTTTACGTTTTAGAATTCAAAATCTAATTTAGAAGGTAAGGAAGCTTCGTTCAAAAGCATTTAGCAAAACGGGTTAGATTCTGAGAGAAATCAACTTAAGAAGTTGACTATGTCAAAGTCATCATCTGTAGAAGGCAGTTTTTGACACAGGTTTGATCTAAGTGATCAAATTAGAAATCTGATAGTTTTTTTGAAGAACTAATGATCAATATGATTGCGCAAAGGTAGTATGAACATGTAAGTATCATTTGAATGATTAAAATCAAAGTCATATGCAAAGATTGGAGTCCATTTCTGAAGCAGACTCTTGAAGATGAAGAAAGCTTCATAGAGAGAAGAAATTCTTAACATATATGAAAGATAATTTGAAGTTTGTGTAAAGTTTGGTTTATTCTTGATATAGAGGAGTTCTTAAGTCAAGATAGATCAGACATTTGGAGATTAAGAGGTCTCCAATAGTTGTGGAAGTGGTGTCGTGTGGTTCTGAAACTACAATGTGTATGTGCTTTCTTGATCTTGGTGGTCGTTTCTCGCATCCTCGTTCGAATCTCTGCGAGTGAGCATTCTGGCTACTTCTTCATCATTAAAATCCTCAAGTGTGAAGCCTTGAGGGAACTCTAGATCAGTGGGGATCGATGGAAAGATAAGTTTTGGCCCCTCTACACTGTGCCTTGGTAATTGCATGGTGAAGGGTCATACTCATCTTTGAGGTGGCAGAGTCATGTCTGATGTCAGTGTAGCGCCCCTAGCCTGTGCACATGGCACGTGAATAGTTCCTCTCATTTTCTTTGATGGGGGTCTTGTGGATGATGCCCTTCATTGGAATTCCTCTACTCTAGTACAAATGAGTGCCCTTTGGATTGGCACATCCTATGCAAGGCACCGGTACACAATTCTAGTAAGTGCACAACATCCATATAGTACTGACTTCTATTTCTTATACCAACGCTGATGTGCAAGATGGATCTGGTTGATTATCCAATGTGGCATGTTGATTGTAAGGTTCATAGTGTTTGCCAAATATAAGCTAAAGCAGATCTTCTTGGGTGGCATTGTAAATCTCTCTTGGGCTGGGAATGTGAAATGTTGCATGCACATTCAAAGGTGGATGGCAATAGTCAGGGTCATTGCCACCATGTCCTTCAGCTTAGTGAGGTTCCTGTTCTTCATATTCTTAAGGATCCATGTCTCCTTCTCAGTGGGGATGTGCATGCCCTTCATGTCTAGAGCTTCTCTCACCAAATTATTGATTAATTTAAAACACTTAAGTTCATTCCCTCATGTAAGAGATGGAAGCACAAAGGTGCTTGTTCCTTTCTTATCTCTGCTAGGATATGAGAGTGCTGACTACATATGAACACCTCAAGAAGTCAGGCTTAGGTAACTGAGCAGGGAAATAGTCGTCCAATCCGGCCTTCCTCCACACCGGTCATAATCCCTCGCTATTGTGAAGCTTTTAAAACTCTTGTGTAAAGAAATGGTAACGGCCCTATCGTCCATTAAATTCTATCTCAGACTCCCATAAATAGGTTCCATTCCCAAGGGGTCTTGTGACTTCACTGAACCAATGAGAGTTTTTACTAACTTGCAATGTGTGCCCCTCGGGAGGATTTTGAATGGGTATGATGTGCATTGCTCTCAACTCTTGTGGCCGTTCCTTCAACTCCTCCTAGATAGGGATACTTTCAATGTCCACTATTTGAGGACATGTGCCTGCCTAGGAGCTCGTTCCTCCAACCTCTGCCATGTTGAGGGTATTGATTGCCGGTTCTATGAGAATATATAAACACATGTTAACATTGCAATAGACACAAAATGACCATTTTTCCTTGTCACAACATTAACATGATGAACTGTGATGTGGTTAGCGGGTTAGTTAGTGCTCGTGTGATCGTGAGTGTGAAGTGTGGTTAGTGGATGAAGGGTTCCTAGGTGCTAATTGGAGTAGTGCAATGTAGTATGGATACAGTTAGTATGTGGAGGTGGGCTTACACAGTGGGGTCAGGTGGTTTATTACAAGATTTGGGCTACCAAACATAGTATATGGCTTTCTCTTTTGAGTTTGTGGAGACTTTGGAAGGCTTTACAAGAGTGTCTACTTAGAAATGAGGCTTTTTAAGGACCCATTTACAAGTGGTTTTGCTTGTGCTAATAGATGAATATGTGACCGTGTGTGTCAAACAATTATGGGTATCGGTTGTTTGAGTTTGTAAATAATGCTTTACATTGTGTGGTTTATGTTTGGTTATTTGAGCCCGTAAGCAAGCCTTAGAACCCAAATTTGTCTTGATTGTGGGTCGGCCTTCATTGACTTCTTGGGTACCCAGATAGACATTGCTTTCATAGGCGAATATTTGAGAGACTTCTTATTATTGTCATGTCGTCGATCACTAGTATGACATTTAGTAGGTGGTTTTAACTTAGTCGCAACAGGATGCTCGCCTTTACGTACCCATACTTGCTTTGGTGGCTAAGACACCTTGGTAGGGGTTATCCACTGTGTGCGACTATTGCTTCTCTGCTTTGTTGCAAGTTCCTTGTCCATGAATTTCTTTGGAATAGAAGGGAGTTCCAACTGCATCACATCTCCTAGACTGGCGATTTTCTGCATCACAGAGTGTTGGACAAGAAAAGCATCTTTTTCCATAAGTGTGCTCTTGGAAGGACCAGGATTTGGTGCCTTTCCTATTTCCTTGAGTGCTTCATTTTCTAACTCAATGGTAATGCGATCCTGATTTATCCAGACCCGAAGAAGTCCACTTCTTAGGTTTAGGTTGACTGCATGATTGTAGATCCAGTCTTGACCCAAGACAAGAGGCTTAGTGACATCCTCGTCTTGACACACTGACACCTCAACTGTCATAAGAACATCTTTAATGTAGAGGGGAAGCTCCACCTCGCCCATGCAAGGGGTTTCCACACCTCCCAATCCTATGAGATAAGCTTCAATAGGATTGATGATTAATTTCAACTCTTGACAGTAAGAAAATCTAACAACACTAGTGGCTACACCTGAGTCAATCAAGGCCTTCAGAGTCCTTGCGCTTTCTCCTTGTCTTATCTCTAGGATCACAAAAGAACGTCGGTCAACTATTCTATGGGAATGGACTCCTGGTGATTCACACATGGCCATGTGATATCTTGGAGCTTCATATGCATATGTCTAGGCTCATCTCTACCCTGTCTTCTCAATTTCATTCTTCAAATGTGTTCTAAAGCTTCAGCTTGCGCTTCTTCGTGAATCCCCATTTCTTCTTCCTTATGTTTCTTGGTAGTATTTAGTCCATTAAGCATTTCCTCAGTGGGGGTTCTTGATATAATTTGACTCGGCATCCACTGATGTAACTTGGTAGGATGTCACCTTCTAGGGTGGCTAGTTGGACTGCCCCACTTGTTGATATTCTGTTAATAATCATGGGTCCATAGCCACGCTTCTCTAACTTTCTTGCATGTTGTTTCAAGGTGTACACCAAAACTAAATCTCTCGCTTTCAAGACTTTATCCTTCACATGGGCATCAAAGTATGCCTTTTGTCTTTTCTTAGCTGCATAAGTCCCTATTGCTGCTCTCACTCTCATTTTACCCAAGTGTTCTAGATCAAAGGTTCTAGATGAAAGTTCATGGCCGGTCCATTGATGCTCTTGTGCTACTCTCAGTGTGGGTATCAAGAAGTCTAATGGTAGCACTACATTTTGGCCATACACCATGTGAAAGGGTGTGTCTTGGAGCACCGTTTTATAGGAAACTTTGTATGCCTAAATAGTGTGGTGTAGCTATTTGTCCCAATCAGAGCATTTATTATTCACCAGTTTTGTTAATACATTGCATAGAATCTCGTTGGTGCTCTCGGCTTGTCCATTAGCTTGTGGATGATAGGGGGAAAATTCTTATGCACTACCAAGAATACTTGGAGAAGATTTTCAATGACTTCATTCAAGAAGTGTGTGCCTCTATCACTTACTAGCTCTATTGGTAGCCCATATCTAGTGAACACATTCTCAAATAAAAACTTAGCTGTTGTTTGAGCATCATTTTTTGTTGTGGCCTTCACTTCTACCCACTTAGTCAGATAATCAATGGCAACAATGATATAATCCGCATGGAAACTCTTAGCTACTGAATTAACAGGACCTACAAAGTCTATTCCCCACTTAGAGAATGCACGTCCACCCATCATAGGTTTCAATGGCATCTCATCTTTATGTATGGGATATTGAGTTTGCTCACAAACGTCACATTGCTCCACATAGGTATGTGCATCCATGTGAAGAGTGGGCCACCACAATCCTGCGAATAGGATTGCCTTGATCACACGATATGGTCCAAAGTGTCCTCCTGCTACCCCTTGGTGAGCAATTTCCAAGATCTTAAGATATTCACTCTCATGAACGCACAATCTAAGATATCCGTCTTTTCCTTTTTCTATAAATTATATCCAATGAGTGAGTAGTCTAGTGCCTCTTGTTCTAAGATCCTCTGTATAGCCAAAGTCATCTCTTGAGGGAATGTTTTCTTCCTCAAAAAGGCTACTAGTGGTTCGCTCCAATCTGGCGCTAAAGACACTTGATAAAGAGTGGCATGTTCCACTGGAGGTCTATTGCTGCAGATTGGGCATTCCTTGCACATCCTATGGACATTTGCTTCCATAGTTGGCTAGTGCACTCCAAGTCTCTTTAGTATCTATAAAGTTCTTTGCTTTGAGTAGTGTTGCTTTGATGCACCCACATGTGCTAATTGCAACCACTTTGCGTACTCCTATTCCACACAACAAGCTAATATTCCTTGATCTGTATGCTTGTACATACTCCCTACCATGTTATGGTACTTCTCGGCTTTTAGTACCTCCTTATCGTGAGTGTTTATTACTAGGTGTTTAGGCCTGTATGGAAATACTGGCACTAATGTCTTGGTCCACTGTGGTACAATTTCCAAATTAAACAAGTAAGCATCAAGAAGATCATCTGATACTCCTTATGGGGCCTCTCCGGATGTGAGCCTCGAGAGATGATCTTCTCTCAAGTGAGTCTTGCCTTTCCTCACCACTACCTCAAAGTCATATTCCATTAATAAGAGGAACCATCTTACCAATCTACCTATATTGCATGGCTTGTTTACCAAGTATAGTAGAGCTTGATGATGAGTAAAAAATTTAAACTTATTTGCAAGAAAATAGTGTCTAAACTTTTTTTACCGCATATACCATGCCTAATCCTTCTCTTTCGATCGTGGTATAGTTCCCTTCAGCCGCATTCAATTGTCTACTAGCATAGGCTATTGGGACATCCATATTCCCTTCACCAGTAGGTTGTGCAAGTACACATCCAATGGCATAATTGGATGCATCCACATGGACATGGAAAGACTTGTTCCAATTGGGTGTAGTCAAGATTGGTGCAGAACACAATCTTCTCTTGAGCTCGTTAACAGAATCCTCAAATTCCTCAATCCACTCAAAGTTAGTCAAAAGGGAGTACAGAGGCTTTGTAATGATTGCATACATATGAATGAATCAGCGATAATAGCAACAATGCCCTATGAAAGCTTGTACTTCCTTGACATTCTTTGGCCTAGGTAACTCTGCAATAGCTCTAACTCTCTCCTCATCCGTGGATATGCCATTCTTTGACACTATGTGTCCTAGAATCTTGCCTTGCCTGACCATAAAAACACACTTGTCTGACAAGTGGTGAGAGTTATCCCTTCTAGTAGCCCCAAGGGTCTTTCGATGTGACCATTAGTCATTTGTAATTTCATTCTCATGGGTTTGATTGCTGGTTTGCCCCATTGCTTCCATAGGAAAGTGGTAGCAATTGCAACTCCTGCACCTGAGTTCAAAATTGCCTTGGTGGTGTAACCTTGATGGGTAATTGGAAGATAGGTGTTTCCTTCTTCTCCTTCACTCATGTCTCCTATCTTATCCAAGGGTATTTCTGGCACTGTTCTATGGATCCTACTTGGGAACGAGGTTTAGCTACTTCCGTCACTTGATTGGCTACATGTTTCCACAATTTTGGCTTAACCTTGAGTAGCTCCTCTAAAGTGAGATTGCACTGCACTTTAGTGTTTTTCACTACCTCCGTGTTCCTAGGCATGATTGATTCTTCGTTTCTTATCATGACCATGGGTGTTCTCATACAAGTAGACTTAGCTTCCCATGGGCCTGTGAAATGGGGTAGTTCCTCCAAGGAATTAGACTTGAAGTCTAATTTCTCATGAGATTGAACATCCTCCTGCTCTCCATAAATGGAAGGAATGACTTGCGGGAATTGATCGTGCAAGTCATCCATAAAGTTCAACGGGAGGAGGAGCTTCACTTTCTTTTGCCCATTTCTCTTCTTGGATCTCTCTTAGAAATTCTGGGGAATATTGATTCATAGAAGAAGATGGGTCTGGTTCTATGGAATCAGGCACATAGTCTTCTTGGGGAGGAAGGCTTATCCTTTCACTTGCCTTGTCCTTTCCTTGGGTGGTGGCTTCCTTTCCAGATCTTGCAGTTAATCTCTCCAATCTTTCTAACAGTCCATCAAAGTGCAACTATGTCTTAGCTGAACGAGAGTAGTTGAAAAGGCAATTGGCTTCAAATATGGTTTGAGCCAACTCCACCATCTTTGTGCAAAGCATGGTTCTTTCTATCTCCAGGTCATCTCTAGGCTAACATTTTGCATGATCTGTCACATTTGGCCCTTCTTGGATTCTGGCTTGATATGCTTTAAGCATCATGTCCAAGTCCTGTGGAGTGGGATCTGCTTATACTGATCCTACTATGGGTGGTGGGTGGGTTGCATGTGGTTGATTAAAAGGTGATAGGCATGGTAGTGGTGGTGGCACATGAGAGTGTGTTTGAGAGGCGATTTCGACTATCTTGACTTTTGTTTCTCTTAGGCACCCTTCTAGCTCGCTCATCTTCTTAGACCATTGTCTTTTCATTTGTTCACAACTTTCTCTCCAAGCCCTTGTCCTCTTCTTATTCTGACTCTCTGTCTCACTAACCTCAGGACTCTTTTCCTATCCTAAGCCTTGGTTTAGTTTAAGGGCTGAGCTCTAGTGACCACTTGCACTGGGGCAGTGGAAGTCACACTTCTCGTGGAGTCTACCACTAACCCAATGACATTGATAGGAGTGATCTTTCACACATTAGTGGGGTTTTTAGGACAATCTCGTAATAAGTGCTCCTTCCCACAATCTGGACAGAAACCTTGAATTTTCACAGATTGGGTTTGTGTAGGTGGAGACATAGGGCAATCATGAATGAGGTGATCTACCTGACATTGGTAGCATGGTCCTCTAGGAAATCGGGGTCTTATCTGCCTAGGTTGAGGCCTAGAGTTAGGATTTACATACATGACATTTGCGTACTCTGGCTCCCAACTAGGTTCGCTTGGGTCTTCATAATAATATGACTCATTATGCTCAAGTGACTACATGTAGTAAGCGTGTGGGCTGTCAATATGAGTGGAGTCAAAACTATGATCACTTGGATCACTTTCTGAAAGCAATGGTGTTACTAGCACTATGGCTCTATTTAGATTTTCTTCTGTAGCTGCATACTTCACTTAAATCACATTGGCTGGAGGAGGGGGTTGCTGCGCTAGAACTGGTTGAGGTCTTTGCTGCCCTTGATATGGTGGTTGATAGGGTTGTTGGGGCCTACCATACTATGGTTGTGGGTACTGATTCTAGTATTTGCCTTGATGTGGATATGATAGAGGATAAGTGTTTCTAACAACTTGTTTATTGTATGGGTAATGTTGTGAAGTGTGGTTGGTATATCTCCTTTCTATGGTGCAATATTGGCTATTAGGGTTCACTTGGGGTTGAGTCATAATTGGACACACATTAGCCATATGGTCTCCTCCACAGGTATAGCATCATCTAACTGGGGAAAATCTGGGTATTTGTTTGCTAGAGACTCCTAATTTTTGAGCTACCTTCTTTGCAGGTTCCTCAAGAGAAGTGGATTGTTTGGAAGTGAGGTTAGTTGAGCTATCTAAATCTTTATAGATCTTTGAAAGCTCTAGTTCCTCCCCTGGATTATCCTCAATGTCTATACACATGCATACACACTCTTCTATGGTTATAGGGTCCTTCAAGTACACATAAGATCTCAATTTGGTACTTAGCAATCCATCTAAGAATAAAGCCACTTGTTTGGCTGGAGTGGGTAACTCTCGCATTGAGCATCTCTCTAGGTATTGCCTAAATCTTCATCTAACGAGTTTGACTGCCTCTTGAGGTGTTTGTTTGAAGCAATGGATTAGTGAGGAGGTGTTGTGTCGGATGCCACTCTTAGAAAACTTAGTGACGAACGCTTCGAGAAGCTGATCAATATTTCTGAACTAGCCTTGGTGAAGCGATTGAAACCAACTCAATGCGGTATTCTTGAGAGTTAGGCCAAAAGAATTGTACAGAATGAACAAGCCTTCAACTTGTTCAGCTCTCAAAACTTGCCTAAACTCTGCTAAGAGACATTGAATCGTGGTTGAGGAAAAACAAGTTCACCCTTCCAAGTGTAGGTGTGTCTTCCATGCTCTCAGACCACAAAGATCCTCTCTGACACATTATCTAGGTAGGTCACTTTGCCTGGCTATCAAGATCTTTAAACTCATAGATTGTGAGCATTCCTACTTCATTAGGATGGTCAGGATTATACCTCTAAAAAGCTTCATCAGTCTCTCAGTTTAAGAGTAGATCTATGCTCTTATTATCCTAGGGAACCCACTCTGGAGTGATGATTCTAGTGAGGACTTATTTTCCTCTAGGAGTTTCAGGCTCTCTTCCTAAGTTCCGTTGCTCTATGTCACCTAAGTTTGTCTCTAGAATCACATTACCAAACTCATCTGCTCTATTCGATTGGTTGGTGACTACATACATTGTCCCTTCTTTATGTGTGTATGCTCCATCTCAAATTTGACGACTCAATGTTCTAGTCCAATGGGTTGATCCGATTTTTTAATCTAGACAACATATCTTCTTAGACCATCCTCATAAATGTGAGCACCTAATCAGTTGGTCTTGATGTATTCAAGTTGAGTTTTGTACGAGCCTTTGGCTTTCTCTAAGTAAGCCACACCTGAACTTCATGTGGGTCTCTCCATACCATAAGACATCTTTGACTCGCTAGTCTCAGAGCTAGGATAGTGCGGATAATCGCTCAGTTGTTGGGCCCAAGACCTAGCAGCGTGATTGACACTAGCCTGTGAAGACCTAAGACTTTGTCTATCTCTCCCTAGATGTCATCCTGATCTAAGGTTCATACGCGTGATTGAACAACCCCAATTTTACCCCAAGTACAACCTCGTTGCAGATCAATTTGTATCAGTCACTTGAATCTTTTTTAGTAGGTTATCATGTTTATGCTCTTATTGGATAACACGTCGTCAAGCATACTTGAGTGAATTTCTACACTTTAAGTTGATCATACCACGTTAAATTCTTTTCTTTAAAGTTATCAATCACAAAGACATTATAGTTCTACTTTAACTTGAGTGCTTAAGGAGTCTTCAACTTGATAGATGCCCATTGTCACCCTGACTTACTTCTAGAACTACTCGCAACCTAAGCTAGGAATTGACAAACAGGGTTGAGAATGATCCAACCTCAATTGCTTATCCCTTGCTCTTGGGTGCTCAAGAACCCCATTCTCAAGCTTGTAGTATGCTACTACTCTGGATACCCTTCAATGCCCTCAATGGACCTGTAAGAGTCCCAAAGTTAGCTCAAGATTTCAATTTAATTGACTTAACCAACCATGTCCATTCATGTAATATAAAGACCCAATTTTGATTTGCTTTTATGAAAATTCCCTTCGAAATCCCTCAACTTTCTCACCCCTATGGATGATCAACTTCGAAATACCCTATCTATAACTCCATGTACTACTTTTACAAAAATAGTGGATGTTTTTGTGGGATTCAAAACAAGCTTTCGAACAAGCCCAAGATCACTAGAAACGGAGTTCACATGAAGAAGTTATGACAGTTCAAGGTTCTAGTGTTAAAACAGGGTTAAAATAGGCTAACAAGCAAACAGGATCTTTCTAATTATTCCCTCGGCGGCCTCACTATGCACCAATTACTTGAATTGTAAGCCCAAAATTGCCAAAATTTTGAAAATTAAAAACCCTAAAAATTTGGCCAAAAATGCCTGTCAATCGCGATGGACAGAGTCAGTCGCGATTGATGGTGTCAATCGTGAGGGTTGTCAATTGCGATGGATGATGTCAATTACGATCGACACTTTTTTGCAATTTCCGGTGTGATTTCAGTCAATCGAGGGTGTGTCTGTCGTGATGGACATGTGGGCACGTGAATTATTATGTCAATCGTGAAAGTTTAGTAGGTCACGATCGACATGTCAATCACGAGTGACTGCATCAATTGGTCGTGGCTGTCAATCGCGATCGACGTGGTCTATTGGTCGGCTTCGTCGATCGTCATTGTGAATCGTTGCTGTCAATCGCAATCGATGGTGTTAGTCGCGATTGATAGAGGTGTCGATCATGGATGTCGGTCGCAATCGACAATGTCAATCACGACTGACAAAAAATTAAGGAATTTCTTGACTGTGGTTAGTGATTTAGAATGTGCTAATCATGTACTTTGTGGTGGTGCACTTTGTTTTACCAAAAGTCAAATTTTTTTGTCAATCGCAATCAACAAAGTTTAGTGCCTCGGGACCTGCACAGATAGTTTTCTCACTTGCTGGAGTTGCTAGAGTTGTTGTAGCTGCTATGGAAGCTGGTACCTACAAGAACACTCAAGAAAACACAAAAAAAAAGTGTGCATACAAGCTCTCTCTTGCTCTTGCTCTCAAGTGAAAATGAGGAAATGAATGGAGATGGAGGTATATGGTCACCGTGGTGAAGATGATAATGAATGGATATGGTGTGTAGAAGTGAAGAGGAAAGTAAAAACAGGTAAAAGAGAATGCTTACCTGCTCTTCCAATGTTTCTACTCTACGTCTTACCATCACACGCTCGTCCTCAAAGCTCGATCCCTAGCAACGACGCCAAAATTTTGTGTAGCTTAGTGGTGAGTAGCACCTCCTTTAATGTCAATCCAGGAAGACATGAGGATGGTATGAAGACCTCAAGCAAGTGATGTGCACAAGTGGTGATGGAGAAGCACACAAGCATGCACACACATACATACAGACGTGCCATGGGAGAAGTATTCTCCCCCTCCATCTGACCTTAGCCTTTTCAAGGTTTTCCTTCTTTGGTTTTCAACAAGAGCAAGGTATTTTTTGAAACAATTGAACACTTCATCCTTGTGCTTCATAAAATAAAGTATAGTCCATCTACTACAATCATGAGTGAATGATACATAGTACCTGGATCCTAAAATTGAAGGGTCTTTGCTAGGTCCCCAAACATCTGTGTGGACTAGCTCTAATGGATCACCATGGATGTAACCTTTCTTCTTAAAGGGTTGTCTATGAAACTTCCCAAACTGACATGCACTGCACTTATATATCATGTGTTTCTTGGATATGTTTGGCAACCCAAGGTTTGCCCACCATAATTGAAAAGTGCTATATTTCTAGTATCTTGTAACTCAAATGTAAAGAGTCTACCCATCTATTCTCCTTTTGCAATCCTCTTTGTTGAGGATCTTCAACAAATGCTCCATTTCTTGTAAACCTTACCTACAATCCTTTTTCTACAATTAGTCCAACACTTATCAAGTTCTTGGTTATGGTAGATACATACAATACCTTGCTGAGTAGGTTCATATTTCCATCTGGATTCTTCACATTTCCAATCTTTTCAACTGAGTGCCTTGTGTCATCTCCTGTTTGTACCTCATGCTTGTTCCTTGGACCCTCCAAGTCAGATAATAATGCCACATTTCCTGCTACATGATTTGAACAACCAGAATCTATATAGAACACATGCTCATCTGCTTTACCTTGCCTCATGGTCATGTTCATCAATAAAAATGAGTCCTCTTGTGTCTGCTCTTCAGTGTACTTTTTATAGTCTTTTCTTCCTCTATAGACACCTTGGTTATTGTAGTTGTTGCAGTTGTTGTCGTAGTTTTTGAAATTGTTTGATCTTCCTCTTCCATAGCTTCCTCTATCGAAGCCTCTTCCTCTCTAATTTCTAGGGTTCTTGAAAGGATTCTCAGTTGTATGGATATTTAATCCACATAGGGCACATGGAGAGGTGTTTTGGAATCTCCCTCTACCTTGTCTACCTCCTCTGCCTCTTCCTCTTGTACCTCTACCTCTTCCTGCAAAGTTAGCTTGAGAGGTACTAGCTTCATCATTAGATTTCTTGCCTTTACCTTTACTATCCTTACTCTTGTTCTTATCAGTGTATAGGGTAGATGATTGATTACCTTTTGAGTTTTTGTTGTTCTTTACCTCAGAGTACCTTAGTAGGCAACTTTAGCTTCCCAAATATGCATTTGGATCCATAATGTACCTTGGAGCATCACCCTCAAATAGTTATGTCAAAACAGACTACTTCCAAGATTGAAGACTTCCAAAACTTGCTATTTTGGGACTTGTTCTTGCTCGATAATTCACTCAGTGCTCACTCACTGATTGAAATTGACCCAAGAGCTTTTAGACACATTAAGAAGTTAGGGGTGTAATCCCGACTTTTAATGAAGATGATAGTGAGCAGATATAGGTGACTTGCAGAGAAGTTATCTCCCAGAGTACTAAATCAAATGACATGAAAATTGATAGCTAAGAACTAAAAGGTCTAAGCTACATATCCCAAGTTGAATCACATCGATTGAATAATTATTCGGAGAGAATTTCTCAAAACAAATTCACTACAAATGATCACTTAGAAGCAGACAACAATAGATACCAAATGACTTGCATAAACTGAATCAAATGTATAATATTATGGATGGATGATACAAGGGAGATGATGTAGCTTACTCATACATGTGGACTTATGTACCCACAAGCTTGAAGCTCAATGTGTCCTTTTTCTTGATCTACTACCTGCGACTAAAAATTAGCTCTTTTATAGATGTGTCTTCAATTTGAATTTTGAATCTGTCACCTAAAAGTGATCTTAACTTTTAGGATTCTAATAGATTTGATTCCAACCACTTAGTTTGTATGAATCACAACTCTTAAAGTCACAAGATTCTCTCTATTACTCTCTTTTACAATTATCTTGAGTTAAACTTATGGATTTTAGAGGAGGTGTTCATATGTGACTTATGGATAGTCACACCCAAGTTGTGAAGTAAACCTTTGATATTTGGTCAAGCATCAAGGCTTGCCAAATGTACCAACATGATCTTAACTTGGAGCTTAGTAAGCCATCTAAAAACAAGGCCACTTGTTTGGCTATTGTGGGTAACTCTGGAATGGGGCATCTTTCTAAGTACTGTCTGAACCATCTTCCTGCAAGTTGCACTATTTCTTGGGTTGTTTGCTTGAAGTTGCGGATCAAGGATGATGTGTTATGCCTGATGCCACTCTTTGAGAATTCTACAACGAATTCCTCTAGTAGTTGACCTATGTTTCGGTAATTGAAACTATTTAGAGGTTGAAACCAAGCTAAGGCAGTACCCTTGAGGGTCAAAACAAATGCCTCAAACTGGATGAACAAATCCTCAACCTGTTCAGCTCTTAACACATTTTTGAACTCAGCCATATGATCATACAGATCTCTGAACCCATCAAAGTAATTCTTCATTGCCTTGACCACTTGAGAGGGTCTAAGGTTCTTGGATGCTCTTCAATTCTAGGCAATGGAAAATCATGTTTATCTCTTTGGTGCCTATGTGCTTGATGTCTCTCTCTTTCAGATCTTTCACCTTCAAGTCCTGATCATGTGCAAAGCTCACCTCGGGTATCCCTCTTGTTCTTTCACTTTGGTTTTCATGATCCTTGGATGGTCCTGCTCCTTGAAGACCATGGGAAACACTAGATCTTGGTGGAGGGAAAATTGATTCACCTTGCCAAGTGTATGCATGCCTGTCATGCTCCGTCACCAAGAACATTTTCTCTAATGTATTATCCAGATAGACAACTTTCCCTGGTGTCTCAAGATCTTTAAATTCATAGATGGTGACTATTGGGCTCGGTTGATTTGGCTTGAATCTCCAAAAGGCTTCTTTTGTTTCTCTATTCAGGAATAGTTATATGCTTTTTTTGTCTTGGGGGATCCACTTTAGAGTAATTACTCTGGTCAAGATAGATTTTCCTCGAGGAATCTTGGGTTACTTGTTTCAGAACTTAGCACGTAGGAATACCCACTAAGTTGTTGTGCCCAAGACCTAGGTGTATGGTTGACACTGGCCTTAGATGATCTAATGCGTTGCCTATCCTTGCCTAAGTGTCTACTAGATCTCAGATTCATAAGATTTGTCTTCTAGTCCCAAAATTTCCCTTTGTATTTCTCAAAATCCTTTGGAGTCCCTTGGATTTCCTAGTACTCAAAACGAGCTTTCCAATGAACCCAAAATCACAACAAACGGATTTCCGATGAAGAATTTATGCCAGTGTAGCGTTCTAGGGGTTAAAATAGGGAAACATGACCTCTCTAGGATTACTTCAAAACAAGCAATACACGATACTTAGGAAGTATCGACATACTTGGGAGCAACAGTACACAATACTTGCCTTGCCATGATACACGATATCTGAACTATATGATACACGATATTGAGTCTGACAATACGATACTTGGCTCTAACATGATACATGATACTTCAGCTAGACGATATACGACACACAGGAGACACGATACGATACTTGGTTTCAGACGATACATGATACTTGAGAGTGGAATGATACATGATAACATATTTTCATGATATGATACTTGAGCTACCATGATACACGATACTGACCTTTTGGCAATACACGATACTCAACCCCATGATACACAATGTTTATGACCAAGTGCACTTGCTAATAGCTATGCAAACGTATCCCACAATGATAGAAAGGTGCATAGGAACAATACTACTTTTATTTCATCTCCATTGTTTGAGCCTATAACTGAGAAAATATAGCATCAAAAACATTTAGATAAGCAACAATACTATTTGTGTCCTTCATGTGAAGTTCATATAACTTTCTTGTGAGTACACTTTATTTGATGTCATTTCTTTTTCATAAGTGTTGCATAACTTCTGGCAAAGCTCCTTTGCACTTTCATTAGTCCAATACTGTAAAAGAAAAATTATCTACCAGATGTCTCAAATGGTGGATATATGCATTTCATCCAACTCATCCCAATCATCATC
Organism: Ceratopteris richardii; assembly: GCA_020310875.1. Lineage (NCBI taxonomy): Eukaryota > Viridiplantae > Streptophyta > Polypodiopsida > Polypodiales > Pteridaceae > Ceratopteris > Ceratopteris richardii. The sequence continues at coordinate 108,645,203 of CM035442.1, read as the reverse complement.
AACCATATTAGCAAGTGTCTTTGAGATTCCATCTACTAGCTTCCACTACCTCCTTGAATCAACATAACTTTAATTTGATTCTTCCACATAGAAAACTTTGTGTCATAAAATTTCTAGATCTCAAAATGATATTTTCCCTACAAGTTATAACTCCTCTTGGGAAAACCAACACTAGAATAATGATGCCATGATGAAGCCTGAGATCTTTGATGCCATAATGATAGAGAGCTAACTAGAATGATAATGGAGCTAGAATAGTCCAAACACCATTAAGGCAAAAAAAAGTGTGATCTCATATCAAATTGTGGGAAACTTTTGATAGAATCTCCCCAAAAAACATTGATCAATGAGCAACAATGATCAACCAAAGAGATTATGTGATAATGTATGTGCTCACACCAATAAGTGTCTCAAGGAGTAAAGTCAACCACTGTGGAAATATGGAAACATTTTTCCCAAGTCCCCTTTACAAAATGAGCATATGAGTAATATAGAAAACTCATAAAAATTTACCACTTAACTCAAAGAAGCCAACTATGCTTATCGAGCACTTATGAACAACTAGCATACATCTCCTATGGTGAGGTTAGATAAGGATTACACGTGCATCACCAAAGAGAACCTACCATTTGGGTGTCTCTCAATTAATAAAATGTCACCATGACTCTCTTTATCAATATCACAGACTTTATGCAAAATTGTAACCATTATATCAATGATCACATGGGCATACATGAATGGTATCCACAAAAACATAGATAGTGTGTATGTGCTCAATATCCACAATAAAATGGAAGTGAAAGGCTGAATTTACAACCTAAACACCAGCGAATAACACCTACAAGTGTCCATCAATTCCATTACTATGACCCAAACACCTGCCTAACTTGTGATGGCTACTCGCACCATAACTAAAACCCTTCCACAAAACCTTTAAGAAGACATGAGAGCTAAAATTTTAGCGATAGACTGAATCTAAACTTTGAAGGAGACACAATGTCAAGTGCCTCTAGTCCCAATATTAATATTTGGACCAATATTTCCACCTATGTAGTCGAAAATGTCCCAAAACTACAAAATCATCTTCTAATTTTCCCAAATTTTTCACTCAAAGAAACTCTTAGAAAATCAATGCAGAGAGCTCAAAAAGAAACTTTGAAGGATCCAAAATAATGTTTACCCAAATTATGTTCACTCCTACAATTATCAAACAACTAGGGCTTCATGGTAGAGAAACTTACTCATTAAGTGTCAGTACTAGTACTTTGTCTTCTTTTCTTGTTGAAGCCCTTACTCACACCAATGCTAACTTTTGTGACTCGGATGACAAGAAATGCCAAGGTCTATGCTTTGGTTGCTACCTTACTCATACACCTTGGAGGAAGCCACTACAAGTGACAAAGTGTCGGGAGCTTGTGGTACGATACACACACACATACATACATGCATATACATACATACATACATACATACATACATACATACATACATACATACATACATACATACATGCATGCATACATACATACAAACATACATACATACATACATACATACATACATACATGTTTGTATGTTTGTGTATGTGTGGATGTATATGTACAGTGTGTATCTATGACATATGCATGTGTACGTGTATGTATATCCATGTGTCTGATTGCATATGTATGTAAAATGCATGTATGTGTATGTGTGCATGCATGTGTGCATGTGTGTGTGTTTGTATGTCCATATATGTGTCATGTGGATGCATGCCCGTCTATCTATGCATATGTATGTGTATGCATGTGTTGATGCTTGTGTGTATGCATGTCTCTCTCTCTGTCTCTCTCTCTCTCTCTCTCTCTCTCTCTCTTAGTCTCTCTCTCTCTCTCTGTCTCACATGCATCATTAGGGAAAAAATGGCAAAAAAAGGGTTGTGTAGAGATTTCCATTACTTATTATTAATCTAGATTAAGCTTCTCAAATCATCTCTCAAGATTCCCATGGAGGGTCAAAACCTACCTTACAAAAATATATTAGATTTGGAAGAGAGAGAAAGTTTGTGTGAAAATCATCAAAAGTGATAAGCCTCAAAATTTATGTCCACTAGAGATTCGGTGAATTTTAACTCCTTCCTCTTTTTCTTGAAGCTATATAATGTGGTTTCAACACATGTTGTGATTTTTTACTCTATTGTATGAAACAAATATTTATAATCATCTCTTTGCTCTTATTCATGATGCACTACTCATGGAGAACCTCAATCTAAACACATTCATTGTGCTTTCAACCCATAGAAATATGTATGATAAGTTCCATATCAACAGTCCGCTAAGTCAAGAGTACACAACAATGAGAAAGGTATTTTGGAGAGCTCAACAACCTTTTGAAGTCAAAGCATTACATAAAGTCTTGTGAGTTTTCAAACAACTACATGTAGCATATTAGCCATCTACAAAATATATTATATCACAAGAGTTTACATCTTAAAAAACTAGAGAAAGAGTTGGTGTTTTTTACTTTTGAGATAGAAATGTGAAAACAAATGAAAGAGACTCCTATAGGATTGAGAATTCCTCCAAAATGAAATAAATCTTTTATAGATTTTCCTGAAAGATCTTGCCTAAAGAAAAATAGGATGAAAAATTCTAGAGATCATGTAACATGTTGAGCATTTGAGAGAGATTATATTTTTGTAATGAAGTTATGAATCAACATGATGCTTTAAACCTATTGAAATTGGAGGAGAATGCATGGTTAAAATGTTCATTTTTCAAAAACTAGTAAAGAAAACGAAATTGTTTTTGAATCCATCTCAAATAGATGTCTCATGTTCTTAATCTTGATACTTTTTACAACATATCCTTCATTTGCATGGTCCACACTTTGCAGACAATGAAATTGTTCTTGGATCCTTCTCAAATAGATGTCTCATGTTCTCAATCTTGATATTTTTTACAACATATTCTTCATTTGCATGGAGCACTTTTCAAATGGAACACTCAAAGGATGGAAAATTCACATAATCAAGCATGCAAAATATTTTTTTTCAGTTGTACAAGAAATGAATGTCGAGTGATAAAAAGAAATCCACTTAAATAGCTTTTTGATTTGTTTTTTAGATGATAGGGGCAAAGGAATACAACATAAGTGCTAACAACAAATTGAAACTATGAAAAGCATGGCATTACAATAGATCATGATATGTTAGGAACAAAATTCCATCCAAGAATATAGGAGGTCTTATAAGAAGAAGAGTCACATCTAAACTGAAACTAAATGTATAGAGATCAATGCCAAAAGGATTTACAATATTATGGGTAGTTTTAGAAAAAAAACAAATGTAAATGTGCATACAACATCTTTATCACAACAAGCTATATGTTCTAATACAAGATCATTGCTCTCTTTCCAATCTTCTGAATGAGATTGACTAAGGCAAGTTTTTGCTATATCTAAGATACTCTTTCCTCCTCTAACCACCAAGACTTTTTACATCTAACATCTTTGCACCTAGTGCATAGCAAGAATAGCATAGAGAGTAACAAGCTCTTTTTTGGTGCATGAAGCAAGCCTAAGTTCTTGACTTATGCATTAGGATTTCTCTTGATATTTGAGGCTTAATCTTATACTCATGGCATCATACATTTAATGAGCTTCAAAGATTAATGTTAGGATTTATCTTTGTCAAAAGTTAAAGAGATGTTAGGAGAGAATATTTTGGAAACAATGGGAGCCAAATACCATGATGTAATAAAGTAAGTCTATGATATAAGGGTCTGATCGGTTCATACTGATATGAAATCAGACACCTTTCAATCATTTGTGTATATGGACAAAGGTCTCGAGAATAGACTTAAGCATAAGTTCATGTGCTCTCTTAAACGAGTGATCCAACACTTAGTGGTTAAGTCTCAAGGTTGTGAATGAGGAGGTCTTGGGTTCAACCCCCATGGGGAGCATGGGGAGAGAGTTTTGCCCAAGGAGCTCTAAATGCTTCTAACTCAAGTTAATGTGAGTTAACTTGAGATCAGAGAGACTTAACTCGAGTGGCGAGTACGCCAACCACTAGGAGACTCTAGTGGAAGGTACTATGGAATGATAGAGATTGCGCATGCACTACCACTCCACTTTCTACTAATACTTTGAGGCAATCAGTTGGTATAAGTCATCCATTAGATCTTTCTTTGAGGAAAGATCTACATCCTCCTTTCTTCTTAGGAGAAGATAAGGATCGAAATAAGGCTGCAGTCTTAATATTCTTTAAGAAAAGTGGAATGATAAGAACACCCCTGAACATGTGCGAGTGGTAGAGGCCAGTTTGTTGTTAGTCCCTAAGGCCTACACGTGGTGTATGAGTCTCTCTGAAACTCATAAAAAACCCTCAACATGGGTTGAATTCATCTGCATCTTCAAAAAAGAGTTTCTCCTTGACAATGAGGAGGAACACAATTGGGAGTCTTGGGATCAAATTCAGCAAAAGGGAAGGTCACTATCGGTTTACATTTCAGAATATTGAGACATTATTCTGAAATTAAAAGACCTAGATAACTTCCATCAGCTTCATGGTTTCGTTAGAGGACTTAACCAATGAATCTGTAATGAAGTAAAGAGACATGTGCCTAAGTCGCTTGATGAAGCTATTAAGATTACACAAATCTACAAGGTGATTCTCGTATAGATGTCCCATAGGAAAGTTGTCATTTCCAAAGAAATACCACTAAATGTAAAGGCAAAAAGACCAAGAACGTTTGAACTCATGTCTAAAAAACCACGTGTTTTTAGACGTGCTTTCTTAAGAAGAACTTGCTAAAGCACAAAAGAGAATTTGTGTTTTAAATGCCTTAAGCCAGGACATTGTATTAGGGCCTGTTGAGTTGGAAGAGACAATAGGGCCACTTTGACTGATAAAAGTAAGGGGAAACAACAAATATATATGGTTTGGACCTTGAACTTGGATGAAAATTCAAGTGCTAGGAAAGTTCAGATTATGCATTGTGATAGTACCCATAAGTGCCAAGTTTCCAAAAACATGTGGCAACCTCAAGAATTTGGTCCACATGATTTGGTTAAGTTGCACGAGTTAGTCAAAGGTCACACCATCCGGATTATGGTGGATGATTTGGCCATGCATAATTTATAAGGCATAATTTTATAATTTATGCACTTTTTAAAATGTTAACTCTTCCTTAGAGCCCTTCTCCTCATAGATATGTTGTCTCTATGATGCACGGGAAAGACACCTACATATGGGATATCATGATCTCAAATTTGGAACTAGAAATCCAAGATTTCAAAGATAATTTGGACTTCCAAATTATCAACATGGAAAGGGTAGACTTGGTTCTAGGGAGAGAGTGGCTTTGGAGTCTTGGACCTTCATTGTCTAGGTGTTATTATACAAACACTTTGGAATTCTAGCGTGATGGGGTATTGTATAAAATCAAGGGTGAACACAATGTTCCAAGTACTCCCTTGATTTCACATATAGAACTATAGAAACTTGTAAACAAGGAAGATTAGGACCCAAGCTTTTTTGGTCCTTAACACCGATATAATTGATTCGAATAATACAAAGAAAGTTTCTTATGTCTTGTCTTTTATTCATCGTGATGTGTATGTAAAATTTAATAAACTTATGCATGTGTTTAAAGATGTGTTCCCTAAGGAACTCCCCGATGGCTTGCCACCCTCTCATGGAAACATTGATCATTGAATCGATTTGTTTATAGGAACCAAGCCAAAATCTCAAAATCCCTACCAGCTCCCCTATGTGCAAAATCTAAAAGTTGAGAAACAGATAAATGACTATCTAGATAGAGGATTTCTTCAGCCAAGTTGGTCCCCTTGGGCTGCACCCATCCTTCTTATAAAAAAGAAAAATGGTACTATGATGCTATGTGTCGATTATAGGGCGTTAATCAATCTTAGAATAAAGAATAAGTATCCCATGCCACTTGTTGAAGATCTCTTTGACAGCCTAAAGGGAGCTAAAATCTTTTCAAAGATTGGCCTTCGCTAGGGTTATCATCAGGTCAAAATTAAAGAGAATGATATTCCTAAGACAACCTTTCGAACTAAGTATGGTCACTATGAATTTTTAGTCATGCCGTTTGAGTTAACAAATGCACCCACAACATTCATGACTTTGATGAATCAATTGCTTAGGCCATACTTAGGAAAATTTGTAGTGGATTTTCTTGATGACATATTGATCTACAACTATGATCATGAAAGTCATCTTGAGCACTTGAAGAAATTCTTTGAATTACTTTGTGATAATCAACTTTATGGTAAAGAGTCAAAATGTGATTTCTTTACCCAGGAAGTAAAGTATCTAGGCCATATCATTTCCATAGAAGGAATCAAAGTTGACCCGGACAAGGTCCAAGTGGTTCTTAACTACCCTGAGCCCAAGACTGTTTGAGAATTACAAAGTTTTCTCGGATTGGCTGGATATTATCAGAAGTTTGTGCTTAGGTATGCCAAATTAGCAGTACCTTTGATAGATCAACTCAAAGGGAAGCATCAAAAGATTAATTGGAAAGAGGAACAAGCAAAGATTTTTTAAGACCTTAAACTTGCTTTAGCTTCAACCTCGGCTCTACAAATCATAGATCCGAACAAGCCTTTCCAATTAGAAATAGATGCAAGCTCATCTGTGATAGGGGTAGTACTAAGCCAAGAAGGTCAACCAATAGCTTTCGAAAATAGAAAGCTAAGTCATGCTCAACAAAACTACTCTACCTATGAGCGAGAGATGTTCCCTATTTTAAACGCTCTGAAAAAATGGAACCATTACTCTTATGGATCAAAGTTAACCATAGTTTTTGATCAAGAGAGCATCAAGTGGTTTGCAAACCAACAAGATTTGGGAGGTAGAAAAGGAAGATGGGCTAAGGAGTTACAAGAGTTCAATTATGAACTTAGGTACAGGAAAGGAAAGTTCAATGTAGTGGTAGAAGCCTTAAGTCAGATGCCTATGCTGAAAAACCTAAGTTTTGTACAAATTAAAAGTGAATTTATTTCAACTTTGAAAGGAAGCTACAATGAAGATCCAAGCTATAGCCAAGCATGGAAAGCAGTTGAACAAGCCGAACAGAATGAAGCAAGTACTTTTGAGGGAAAGTTTAAACATTACTCCCTCCAAGATGAATATTTTCTTTATAAAGGTAAATTTTGTGTCCTAAGTATGTCGGACATACAAAATCAAGTACTTTTTGAATGTTACGATGCTCCAAGTGCTGTACCTTTTGGTATTAACCGAACCTATGAGCTAGTTAAATGACAATTTTCTTGGCCTACTTTACAATATTGTCGACCTCCCTCTCTAGGCCTACTTTATAATATTGTCGACCTCCCTCTCTAGGCCCCAATTCCTTGTGTATGGCATCCTCTAGACACTTGGGTACTGAGGGCTCCTTTAAAATGGGCAATTGAAACACTTCTGCCTGTGGTGATATCTGTCCTTTGGTTTTTTGCACAATATCAATCTAACTCTTTGCATAATAATTCAATTTCCAGCTATCCCATGGTAATGTCACAAAAGAGAACAATGATATCTTTTGTAACCATGTAGCATTGATTGGAGCACTCATATCAACCTCCAACTTAAATCTGTATAAGGATCCATCAGCGACTGAACTAACTTACTTGCAAATGATGGCATCTAAACTCCTTCCTCATCTTCTTGCACAAGGCTATCACTTTCTTCTATCATCGTGTCATCCTTCAGCACCATGCTTTCTCTCTTTCTCAGTCTACCTCTCATTTCTACACTAGAGGTAGGCTGAAGGACTATTGCTAAACTTGCTATTTTTCTTTTAGGCATAGCAAGCCACACTTGAACTATATGAGTCGAACAGAAAGGCACTTGTGTCAAAAAGCTCATCCCTACAACAAGACTATTTACATACCTCATGCGACTTAGCCATGATGTAAACAGTTTCAAATGAAATCCACATAATAACTGCATTTTACCCACTCTTCAAGGTCATGACTTAAAATACTATTTTGCTGATCTTTTTTAACTAACCAAACTCCGATTCCATTAATTTCAATTAAACAAAATCTAACAAACCAATATCTGATTAATTCTCCTAACGTAATAAAAAATCCAATTGTATAAGGTTTGACTGAAGAAACCATAAACCTCAAACCTACACATGAAATCCATTGAAATATTGATAAAACACTTTGTGTAACCTTCTATCAACAACAATCAAGAAAACATATAAATACGCAATCCTTATTGCTTCGAGGACCATTAACGATGTTGACTTGACTATTTGAATCACACACTATTTGTACCAAATTGGCTATTAACCAATCCATATGTGGAGGTTTACCCTGAAAAGTTTTCAGGCGAAATCCATTAATAGCTTTTTCCATTTTTGTACCAAAGACATCTGGTACCAAAAAAGTCCCTTGTTCAAAATCTTGCACAATCTGATATGGGCCCTTATATCTCAAAGTGAGCTTTCTCGGATGTGATCCTAATTTAGAATTATACACCATACCCCAATCTCTGACCTGAAATTCTTTAAATTTTACATTCATGTTCACCGAAGCTTGTCTTCTTCTTTGTATAATTTCTGTAATATAAGCACTTACTAAAATATCTTCCTCCAATTGTAGAAGGAATTTACATCTATGCTTGACAGCTAATTTTGGAGACATCTTTTCCACTGTTACACGTAAACTTGGAACCAAAAAATCCATTGGAACCACAACTTCTAAACCATACACTAACGTGAATGGTCTCATTCCAGTTGTTACTTTAAAAGCTTTCGTGAATGACCATAATGTTGAATCTAACAAGAAATCCCAATTCTTCTGGTCATCATGAACTAACTTTTTAATAATTCTTAATAAGGTCTTATTAGAGCTCTTTGCCTGACCATTCACTTGTGGGTGTTAAGCTATAGATTTTTTGTGCATGATGAGATGTGTCCTTGTCAATTCTGAAATTACTTCATTAAGAAAACGAGCTCCTCTGTCACTCACCAATTCTACTGGACATCCAAATCAAGTCATAATGTTATGGTAGAGAAACTTCACTACACTAGCCGCCTTATTATCTTTAAGTGCCACCACCTCAAATCACTTTATACCATAATCTATTTCCACTGAAATATACCGATTGCCACACTGAGTAATTAGCTTAATTGGGCCAACAAAATCCATCCCCCATTTTGAAATGGGTCTAATGGTAAAACTGGGTGATCAGTCATTTTATCCACATTATTTGGTTGACTTGTTTTTTGGCAAATAACAAACCTTTTTGCAAACTCATGAGCCTCCTTTAGCACTATAGGCCACCATAACCCAGCTTGAGAATCTTTTTACCTGTAATGTCTCTTGTAACACAACTACTTGCTCAAAATCCAACACACATCTCCTAATTACCTGATCAACCCCCTTCTTATGTAATGCACATGCTATCACCAAATATGGTGTGCTTTTTAAAGAAAATTTCTTTCTCTGATCTGGTGTAAAATTTTGAGGCAACACTCCATCTGTTATACCAACAACTGATCATACCAAGAATCGAAATCAGCAATCTGAACATTAAACAATTATTCATCCAGTAACTCATCATTCACTTCAACTAGTGCTTCACCTGATTCGAATCTACAGAAATAATCAGCCATAGCATGCTCTTTTCTTGGAGTATGGACAATTAAGAAATCAAATTCGTGAAGTAAGAGCATCCATCTTCCCAATATCCCTATTAAAAGAGGCTTCTTAATAAGATATACTAGAGCTTGATGATCCACATGAAAAATGACTTTATTTCCCAACAAATAATGTCAAAACTTATTCAAAGCATATACCATTGCCAATGCCTCTTGTTTAGTTACCACATAATTCCATTCTACAAAACACAAAACTCTACTAGCATAATAAATTGGTATATATCATCCCTTCTCTTTTTGCTGCATCAACACTACTCCAACTGCTACATCTAATGCATCTACAAATATATGAAAAGGTAAAGACCAATCCGGAGGTTGCAAAATCGGTGCTACTAAAATCATTTTGTAGTAAATGAAAAGCTTTCTCTTGAGTGCCAACCCATACAAAAGGAACATCTTTCTTAGTTAAGTGTGTCAAGGGTAATGAGATATTGGCCAAGTATCTCAAATATCTAGCATGCCATTTAATTTGACATACGAACCTCATTACCTCCTTTACATTAGTCGGGGCTTTTGCTATCCTGATATCCTCAATTTTCTTGATATCAATAGCCATTCCCTTACTTGAAATAACATGACCCAACAAAATACCACTCTTTACTATAATATCTCTTTTACATGGATTCAACACCATTCTGAATTTTTCGCATCTGTCAAAGCGAGACTTCAGATGCAGCAACTATTGCGGCTTCTTTTCGAACACTGAAAAATAATCAACAAATACTTGCATAAAGTCCTATAAATAGGGCTCAAAACTTTATGTGCCACATAATTAAATGAAGGTGGTCCATTCTTAAGTCCAAAACTCATAATAGTGAACACATACACCCTAAATTTTGTAATAAATGTTGTTTTATGTTGGTCCTCTTCAACCACATCAATCTGATTATGGCTAGAAAATCCATCTAAGAAGCTATGCATTTCATGCCCTGCTATTGCATCTAATACTGCATCACAAAATGGCATTGGAAAAGGATCCATAATTGTAACTACATTCAATTATCTATAATCGACACAAATTCACAATTTTCCATTCTACAACAATAATGGGAGATAACCACGTTACTTGACTTACCGGTTTAATGAATCCAACTGCCAAAAGCTTATCGATTTCGTCTTTGACTTGTTTTGCAAAATTTGGATTCATCCTATATCTTTGCGGCACCATCAGAACAACATCTGTCTCCAAATTAATCCGATGTTGATGTAAATCTGGGTCTATCCCTTTTACTTGAGAATGATCCCAAGCAAAAACATCAATATACTCCTTCAATAAACCAATCAAATCATTAAAAAACTGACCCTCCAACTCTTTGCTTACCTGCACCATTTTGGGTTTAGCATCAGTACCTAAATTAACCTCCTGAAGTTCATCTTCCTTCACCCTACTAGACCGTGCATACTTTTGTTCATATATTTTCTCTGCCAAATTTATTACATCCTTTTCTTCCTGATCCAATTTTTGTTGAGTCGGAACTTCCAAATTCTGCTCAAATAACTATCTTAGCTTTGTACCTTCAATTTTTTCACCTAGAGCGGGCTCCCTCCTATTTTCCAACAATTGCTCCTCTTTGCATAGTACTCCTACATCCACTTCCAACACTAAAACTACAGTTGAATTTGCCTTCAAAAATTCCTCTTCTTCATCATCCTCTATTTTCTCAGCTAGATTAATGGTCTGGGCCATTAAAGGCTTTTGTTTTACTGACATATTCCTTCTTCCTTGCATTGGTATCATAAATTTCTTTTTTCCCTTCGTGATAACCACCACATTCAAACCCAAATCTTGCTTTGCTTTGGCTAACTTGAACCATGGTCTACCTAACAACATCTCATATGGGTAACTAGATTTTGACATTCGAATTTCCATAAAATTGACCATAAATGGCATGCCTCCAATTACTATTAGCTACTCCTTCAGAATTCCTAAAGGTTGAACTCTGGTCTAATCTGCCATCTTGACCTGAAAAGGTGGTGGAGGTAAAGCCCCATTCCCCATCTCTTTGAAAATATGTTCCGGTAAGATGTTCACACCTAAACCACCGTCCAACAAAACTTCATCAAACACTCTCTGCTTATATTGTGCTTGAATGACTGCTACTACAACATCCACATCTGCTGGATCAATATTATAGGCATATTTTGTGGCTCTGATTGTTTACCAACCAGCTTCTTCAACAAATTTTCCTTAAAAGCTAGCACTAAAGATAGTAACTAATCCAAAGATAATTATAAAGGGGAATTAATAATTACCTCAAACCAATCATTGTCCTGCTCCTGCTTAGTGTCCACCCTATCATCCTTTTTTTGTGTATGAGTGGGCATTACATTATCATTAACTTTTGATACATTTTTAATTTTATCCTGCTTCTCTTGATCTTGTTGGATCCATTTTTGTACCTGATCCCTAATCTACCTTTATTCTTACTAATCAATCAGACCCTTATTTTTTTATCTTGTTAGTGCCAAAATTTCCACGTCCTTCATAATAATACATTGTCTACAATCACAAATCCATTGGTCCTCACGATCCTTCTTTCTTATTTCTAATGTACTCGAACTTGGATCACTCTGGAGCTTTTCATCTAATAAATCGATTACAATGACATTTGCCTGAGCAGCTTGTTGGGCCTTTTGTAGTTGCTGCCCTTGCTGGTTATTTTGGTCATACCAAATAATTGGTATACCTCTTTCCTATCTATGCTTAACCCATAATGTGCAATTGGGACGAATCCAATGATCTGGAGTAGAGTAATACCCACATGGCATTACTCTAGCTGGTCGTCCTTGTTGATTTCCTTGTTGATTTTCTTGGTGATTTCCTTGCTAATTTCCTTGATCTCTCCATGGAGGTCTCCCTTTTTGCTGCCTCTGAAAACCACCTCGTCCCTGAATTGGAATGGCTTGATTTGTTGCAACTTCATTGTTACTTCTATTATCCTACCTTGAATGTTGACCTCTATGCTTTGGGTTATACCAACATTGACTTGTGGTATGACCTTCTTTCTCACATATCTTACAAAACCTTTTCTCTTTAGATGCAATTATTGAATGCCCATGCTTCTTTAAGTGACTAATCAGAGCTTCCTCCTTGTCCTGTTTCTCGTTTAATTTATGATGCCTTTGTACAACAACTTCTTCTCTTCAAGTATTACAGTACATTGAGTAAAGTTTGTCAAGCTATCTAAGCCATTTCATTGCATTTATGATATTATTATTCACTCTATTGATTGGACTAAAAATTAAGGTATATAATACGCATAGATACAAAGTGTTATAGTCATTGGAGTTGTAGATCTTGAGTTATGAACAAAAAAACGTGACTATGTTTGTGTATCTTCATCTTCTCAAAAAGTCATGACTACCCCATTGACTTCTTATGCACATTGCTTATAGCATAGTCCTATTAAATTCATTAAATAATTTTTTATATCTCACTCCACACTTCATTTGAACTTGTGCAAAAGCTCTAAGTGAAATACAATATCTTCTTCCATAAATAAATGGTTTTCTCAAAGTGTTTTGTACACACGAGTTATCTATTTTGACATAGAGTTTCAAGAATGATGGTCCAAAGTAATATGGTGATATAAATGCATCTATTAAAAATTTAGGAGTTATTAAGTTTCTCTAGAGTTACTTAGGTTGGTATGGAAGATTTTTTTTCCAAGACCCTCTCATCTCTATGCATTAGCCATCACTCTTCATAGTTGTAACAGAGAATAGTCATAGATTGGACATTATGGGTGATGGATTTTCCTTATCGATTGAAAAATTGGATTGAAGAAACTAATCACCATGGTCTCTAAGGATGGAGGTTTACTTGCAAGGGAGAAATATGCTTTGATATATCTCACGAGATGATCTGATGCCTATACTTAGAAAAAAAGGTCAACCAACTCAACAAGAGCAGGAAAAGTTAAATACATGGTGTGAAAAGGATGCTTTGGAAAGTTCATATATTCTAAAATCTATCTTTGGTATCTTACTTCCTCATATTACGAATTGTAAGACCTCTCAAGAGACATGGAATGTTTTGGAAGCATTCTTCTCCCCAAGTACTAAAGTCAGGAAGAACCAATTGTGGACTGAGTTCACAACACTCAACAAGATGTCCAAGCAAAGTGTGACTGATTTTGTCACTAAGATGATGAATGTCTACTTGTCATATTTTGATATCTAGAGACCCTATTTTGGTTGATATCAAGTATATCTTCAAGCATGAACAATTCAGTGATTAGATTCATTTGAATAAATTGGATGTGCCTAATCGCTTGTATTTTTCATGTCTTAGAATCATATGATAAAGTGTTTATTTTTCTTATTTCCTTAGCAATTGTTTATTTTTTATGAGAAAATAGATTATTGCAAAAGAACCAAGCAAGACATCCTAGTATATCTTATGATTCTAAGACACGATCCATGCAAGTGATTGGGCTCATAAAAAAGAGATTGGATGGGCCTAATGGTTTGCAGTTGTCATGTCTCAAAAAATGTACTTGAATTAAAACCCTAATGATTTTCTACATACATTTACCTCATTCGCTTCTTTAACCAAGTCTTCTTAGTCGATTCTTATTGTGTCGATGTCCTCATCATGTACAAAAAAATATCTTCTTCCAAAGGAGTACATTCCAAGCTCCTTTTACCTATTGTCAAAATCTTCATCTTTAAGTATTGACTTCACTTCAAGTGCCCTTTGAAAGAAAGTAGACATTTCTATGGAAGAATATTCAAATGAATCATTTCTCAAGCACAAGTCAAGGCAAGAGAAGTGGTTCTTCTGAGATATTTACACCCTTTGTAGGATATTCCTTTATGGATATCTCTACTTTGAAAGTTGGCACATCAAAACTTTTTACCTCTTCTGTCTTTGCTTCAAAGTCTGTCGCTTCACCAATTTCCTTTACATCAATATTTGAGATGTTCTGAACAGAAAGGTCTGATGATGTTTCCTTCCCTTCATCAACGTCCTTATGTTCTTCCATTTCACTTGATATATGATTAAAAGAAAACAAAAAGCCAACATTCACAGGAAGCAAGCAACATCCACTTTCATGGTGTGGGCTAAAATTCATCCTCCCAAGCATCGGGGCTGCCTTTCTACACTTTCTTGTTATTTGAATCTATCCAAGCGATCTTTTCTAGATATGCTTGGATGAATATATTTTTTGCTAGAGATGGTGACTCCTTGTTCATTGATAATCCTGAATAAATCATGCCACTCATATTTTAGAAATAACTTACACTTCTCTATAAGGGCTTCAAAATCCAATGTAGGGTTGAATATCTTCATAGCATCTAGAAAATGAAGTGCCAAACTCTCTTGGACCATGAACTCTAGAAGTTTCATAGATGGACAAGAAAAAGTTGAGTATTGGTGACATTTCTCCTCCACCCCAACCACTTTGAGTGTATTAAGCTAAGGATCCAATGGATGACCAATGCAAGCAAATAGGGTAGAGAGAAATCTTGAAGGTAGAAAAATGGACAAAAGCTAAGGAAATTGATATTTATAAGGGGAAAGAGACATTGGAGAATCACGTGGACCAGTGAGAAAATGCCCTATCTTGTTGTACCTTTGATTCCTAACAATCAAATGACATGGACCAATGAAGTAATGGCATGTGTCACTCTCTAACTTGAGATCCAAAAGGCCAAACAATGTGGATGAATGAAAAAGCACCACATGTCAAAGTGCTTAGGATTCCCAATGTCACATGATGTGGCCCAATCAGAAGGTCTCCTCTCACATAAACATTCACCTCCCAAGAGATCCTACATAAGCTCGTAAATTCATTTGTGGATTTATTTTTGTGCTCTCTCAAGTCTTTAATTTGTTCCTCTCATCAAAGGTTTTCAACACTCTGTTATGCAAAAATCATCCTCAACTGTCTCATTTATGTAAGCTAATATATGGAATGTCTATTCATTTAAATCTCTCATTTTGTAGCTAAATATGAAGCTTTCATTCAAAAAACTTTTATGTTTACATGCTTCTATTGACACAACCAATACAAGTGATTAGGGCCATCGATGAACCTCCAATAGCCCCTATCACTTGAATTGGCTATGTCCATTGAAAACAATTGCTTTGATTAGACTTGCTTTTCTTGAGAGTTTAGAATGTCTTCTCATTGATTTACATTTTGAACTACACATTGCACACCTTTTTTGAGTGTAAACAAGAAAGGACCAATTCAAATGATTAGGCCAATCGAAGGAGCTTGGATGGCCCTAATTGGTTGAAATGTTTGTGTTTTTTTAACTCCTCCTATCTTTGGCATTTAGATACATTTATTCCATCAAATTCTTTACATTAATCTTATCCCCTATTTGAAAGTATTATCTTTTGTTATATTGGTATGGGACTTGTTTTTCTGGACACAACCACGAAGGCAATCAAGGAACCTCGGATGGCCCTAATTGCTTGAATTAATTATGTCTTTTATCTCCTTCTACATTTTCCATTTTAATATCTTTCTTCCATAAAATGCTTTATATGAAGCTAACTCACTATTTGAAAGTATTATCCTTTGTGTAGCCAATAAGGAGTTGTTTTGCTTTCGGAGATGATCGATTCAAGTGACTAGGGCAATCAAAAAACTTCAGATAGTTCTAATTGCTTGAATTTTTCATGTCTTTTATCTGCTCCTACTTTTGCTTTTCTTTTTTCCTTTAATTTCCTTTAAGCAAAGAAGACTCCTTTGTATCCTTTTTCCAAGTAGATCATGGCTAAGACAAAGCAGACTACTAGAAACCTTTACACAAATGGAGAGTAGGATTAGGGAAAATTCTATAGAGAACCAAAAATTGAGGGTAAAAACACAAATACTAAGAACCAAAGTGGTTCTCAAAAGGTCTATATCAAGAGAAGGGTCACATATAATGTCAAGTCATTGAGGGAAACCAAAAGAACACAAAAGTCTAAAGGACCTCTCATTTAGAGGCTTCCATTCATGAGAATGGTAAAATATATCTCCTTCAAGCTTTGCTCTTTGATGCACCCAACCTCATTTGTGAATATGAGATTTTCCATTTTGATATATTTGCTCCCTCAAATTCTATAATAAGACCTATTGATCTGTGAAGTGAAATTTGTGGCGTGTATTAGATCTATTTTTTCTTCTTTTGTATCTATCCATTTTCTTAAGTTGTAATAATTATTATTGTTTGGGAAAAACCTATGTGATATATATGATCTAAACTTAATGAATTATGTAAAGAACTTGAATAAAAGGCACAACGAACTTAAACTAATTGCAATCATTGAAAACCAAAACAAGAAAAGACAAGTAAGAAAGGGATTAAGCTCACTCAAGATGTTCTAATTGTTTTGATTCAAGATGAAATGTAATTATTTTTCATGGCTAGAAAAAATTTCAAGGTTGATTGTTATAGTCTCAAAAATTAAAACTTGATCACTTTAGGTGGCAGACAAGTAATACAAGATAATGTTTTGTCTAATTTTATGTTTACCACTACATCGATTGAGAATCTAAATTGTTGTGAAACCTCATCAAGATACTCTAAAAGGTCTCACATATTTTATTATTTCTTGTCGGTGAAAATTATCTAAGTTCTTAGGTTCAAAAAATGGATCCATAAGCATTTCTAATTGAAATTCTAGATAATTCTATTTTGAATCGAATTCTTAGGTATCCAATTTCTAAGCTTTTCTTCCACCTTTTGGAGTTATATCCTAACACTAGGTATTGTTGAGATATGTGATGTGAAATTGGGAGAGAATTGGGACTTAATTTCCATAAAATAATATCCCCTAGTTTATGGAATTTTGTTTTTCTATTCCAATCCTTATATCAAACATCATCAATCTTTGAAATTGAAACTCTTTGAAATTGGTTTTGTTTTTCCTAAAGTCATGTTCTCAAAACATGCCACAAAATCATGAAGAGGAAAAAACATGTCCATCTAGAAATTTGACTTGGTGGCATTGCAATTCGAATGTCATCTTTGATCTTGCTCAAAAAACTTGAAATTGTCCATTGATCGGGAGAGTTCCAATCTAATGAAGAAATGGTAGGGGCTTATAGATCTACAATTTCTCCTGATGCATTTCTCTATGATGGTACTTCATATTCTACAAAATAGGGAAATAATTGCACACTATTGAGAAACATAACAGATTTATCTGCATACATTACATCCCCATAGTATTTACAAATAACTTTGAATGTTGCTCTTAAACATTCAACGGGTTGGCACTCTAGAGCATTGAAAGAAGAAATATTTACATCATAGAAAGAGACATCTTGAAAACCAAAACTATTGAAAAAATTTGAAAACAAGAAGAGATTCATCGTAAAAAGTTACTTAGAATATGATGGAAAATGTATATGACTCTTCAGCATTAGATCCTTAGCATTCTACACATGTTGAACTCTTGCAAACTAGCGATGTCTTCTTAATGTTAAACCTAGAAAGGAACTCTCTTCTATTGTAAATCTCACATGGAGATTGGAAGGAGGATGGAAAAAAGAATCCATTCAACATTCAAAGAATGTATTCAAAATAAAGAATATTCAAAGGGATAAACTGAGATTCATAAACTTTGTGAGTATTTGTAGACAAAGAATATGAATCTTTTAAGTCTCTTGATTTGATGTATCAAGTGTGACAAAAAACATAAAATTTTATGAAATTAAAAATATTTTGTATCTCCAAATATCTTTTTTCTCTTGAAGTTTTAGAGATTTCCATTATATATTGTGCGAAAAGAATCATTTTTTTTATAAAAATAAGAAATATCTCATTGAATATGAGAAATTCCATCAAATTATCACTGCTTTCAGAACCTATCTACTAAAACATATCTACTAAAACAGAACCTTTCTTTCATGAGATCAAAAGAGTAAAGAATGTTATATTTTTGTACACATGGCACTACACTACTTATTGATTTCCTCAATATGTTATTATTAAATGGCCCATTTTGACAATTTTTCACCCTAATTCACTCACACACACACACCCTTCTCTCTCTCACACAAACACACCGTTCTCTCTCTCTCTCTCTCTCTCTCTCTCTCTCTCTCTCTCTCTCTCTCTCTTCATGGGACTTTTCTTTGCTCTATTTTCTCGCGAGGGTGTATACTGTTCTTTGTTCTATTATTCTTCCGATAGTTTCTTTTTTGGTGTTCCACAATGTGTCACATACACAGTGCCCCAGCGTCATCGGCAATTAGCCCATACTCCTCGAAGCACCATTGGCCAGTGATGCTTAGACTGACATCATCTCCTGACCATCACATACGTGGCGATCTACAGTCGCGTAAACCATGTTTCACCATTTGTTTTTGAAAAAATGTCAAGAGTTGCATATAGCAAATATGGTGGTTTAAATCACCGTCTAAGCGAAAGTTAGGACTTAAAAGAAAACGGTATCGCTTTGCCCTCCCTTTCCTTGTAGTACCATTTTGAGTTCAACATTAACAAAGCGTTAGAAAATGCATATTTGGATATTCTTTTATGCTTATTTTATAACTTCTTAACTGTTTTTGTACTATGTCATTCAGTCCTCGTGTAGTTTGAGTGAAAGCTCTTATTATTAATGAATCATATTAGGGAATTGATTTGATCATTAAAAGTTTATAAGTCTATCACCCCATACACTTTCATTTGATCTATAAATCTGCGCTATCCATGGTGATACTTTGAATGATAGTACTTCTGTTCGTATTATAGATGTTTACTTTGTAAAGTCTCCCAAATTTATTACCGGTCTTTAACATAGCATATGTTAACTCATGTGAAGAGAAAGTAATATTTGGATATTGTGAGTGATGTATTTTATTTAGCTTCATTGCATGCTAGGAAGTCAATTCCAAGTATCTTTAGTATAAATCAAGGTGAGTTTTCCTTGCCCCTAGTTGCATACGCACATTTTTGAAACAACAGTTTGTTAGTATTCATTCTTTTTGTTATTCTTCTCAAGGGGAATATTAGTTTCTGACTTCCATTACTAGAAGAAATACTTGAATTTCTGCCGCTATACATGAGCAATATAATCCCATCGTAAAACTTTTCTACTTTACCACTTCAAGATACAACATGGTACATCACTTTGGATGCACAGAGAAATGATTCGATCAGAACATGTGTTAGGTTCCCTCACTTTTTGGAAATTTGAAAAGCATAGCTAATGGCAACATATTCAATGATGTTATGTAGAAAAATGATTGTAATTTAGGAACTCGTGGACTCGTCAACTAGTATGTTTCTGTCTGTGTATACATGTGTATGCAGGCACTTGTATCCACACACACACACACACACATATATATATATATATATATATATATATATATATATATATATATATATATATATATATATATATATATATATATATCTAGAGAGAGAGAGAGAGAAAGAGAGAGAGAGATGATGGGAAGTACCAGATTAATTTCCTGTTTTATGTGATCTGAAGCACCTGAATGCAAAAAATGAAAACTTTAGCTACTCAACAGTGCAACATGGAATAACAGTTTGGACGCACTAAGAATGATTTAGACAAAGCCCATTTCCGTTAAAGCTGAAAAGAATAGTCAATGTCAACGTGTTCAAAGGTGTTACGTTGATATCTGGCATAGATTAGTCTCCGTCGCCCACACAGATGCATATTTGAGAGAGAGAGAGAGAGGCAACCCTTTTGCACTCTGAAGGTTAAGATATTCATCATTACAAAATGATAATGTAGTGTTCTGTGTGTTGAAATTAGAGCATCAAGTTCAAGCCGGCATAACCAAGTGCTTTGACGTCTTGAGGAGGAAGTCTTAAGTTCAAGTCTTGGTTGAACATGTATCTATGAGTTTCTCAGAGATGGATGTCTCTAACTTAGGAGGTTGAGTGTGTGAGTGTGTTTTCAATTCATTGTACTCAAAAAAAAAAAAGAAGTGCATCCATGACCACTGCAGAATGCCTGTAATAGAGGCCGCTGTTGATCATAATCACTACAATATTTTATAATATTACAGTATCGACATTTAGATTGCATACATAAAATTCATCAACAATGGATAATGATTGTGAGTGTCTACGCGGCAAAAAAGTAATGAACAGTTATGAAGATAGTCAAGGTAAATACGTTCTAGCAGCATTCTCATTGTCTCTGAAAAGAATAAAGATACAAGCAGAAAGAAAACGGAAGAAACAGTATGCGAGGATAAAGTGAAGAATAATGGTTAAAGCATTTGAAGGCAAAGAATAAAGGATGTACACCAGACGGCTTTTAATATTACCACAAAAGTAAATAGAAAGTAGGTTGAGATGACTGCGAAATCAGGAATCCAAGGATCTTTATGAAGGCGAGCGATAGAAAAAGCCTTCTTGTCCAAGCCCCCGTAGCTTAGTGGCTAATGTCTTGAAATTGTGGGAGGAAGTCCTGGTTGGACATGTCCATGAGTCTCTCATGATGGGTGCCTCTACCTTACGAGGTTGGGTGTGTGAGTGTGTATTTCCAATTCACCGTACTCTCAAAAAAAATTAAGAAAAAAGCCTTCTCCATAAAAAGAAGCACGTGGTCCAAGAAAGCTCCAATAAAATAGCATGACCTACTACTACATACATACAGGCAATCACATGTAACCAATATTCGTACCTCTGCAAGAACAAGATACTATGGTTCACAGTAGATAACCAGAACACGGGATGCCAGCATATTAGTTTGGTTGTTGGATTCATAAGTGTAAGCTACTAATTTATTCTTCACCTGGATTTTTACTTAGTTAAATGTCCCCGGAACGATCTGCAGGGTTGCAAGAACTGATGCAAAGGGAGGCAAACTACATTCAACGTTGTTGCAGACAGCTCATAATCCCAATTATATGCTTAACAAGCCTGATGATGCATCCAATTGCAGGCGACAACTCTGATCTTGAGATAGGCTTCTCAATTCCAAGGTTTGATAGCCTAAATAATATCTTTTACGAGAGTCCAACAAACGATGGTGAACTCTTGCCACCCGTACAAATATCAGGAAATGACCTATTTCTTACTCCTGATCCAAGCTTCACCATCACAAACAAGCAATTATACTATATCGGACGCATTGTTTATAACCAGTCCTTTGAATTCATACCTCCAGAGACTGCTGTCAAGGAGGTCAGTTCATTCAATACATCGTTCACCTTTCAAATAAAAACCACAAACACATACGGCAAATGTGGAGATGGCCTTGCTTTCTTCATCACAAGCGACCTTGAGCCTCCGCCAAACAGCACAGGGCGGTATCTTGGTCTTGAATCAGAACAATCACATGAGTCTAATACTGCAGCAGGCATCACTCGAATATCGGAGGCTCTCCCAAGCTCGAAATCCACCTTCTTCGCTGTCGAATTCGACACCTTTCAAAATGTAGAGTTCAATGATCCAAGTGCTAGCCATATCGGCTTTGACATCAACTCCCTCAATTCATCAGCTTACCTGGATACTTCAGGCGATAACGAATGCTGCAGAAGCAACCAGGACGCCAACGAGCCTGGGGAATGCCCCTTCTGCAGCGCCGCTCCGACACAGATCCATACGCAGGGCAATGACAGTAAGCGCTTCGTCAAGGGATTCTACCCGGAGCTTTTCCTCTACGCTAACTACACGCTAACTGCATGGATTGAGTATCATGCTGAAGCACATCTGATTCAGCTCTGGATGACTAACCAGAGCTCGGACAAACGCCCCGATAAGCCATGCCTCACCATGGAATACAACCTGACTGAGATCTTTCAGCCAAAGATGTTTGTCGGTCTCTCAGCTGCTTCTGGTGCAAACTTCGAAGGAACGATTATCTACTCATGGGACTTCAGCCTCTACGTAAAGAAGAACAAATGTAGCAGCAAGAAAATGGAGCATTCCGTCATTATCATCATAATATGCCTGCTTAC
The DNA here is from genome assembly GCA_020310875.1 of Ceratopteris richardii. NCBI lineage: Eukaryota > Viridiplantae > Streptophyta > Polypodiopsida > Polypodiales > Pteridaceae > Ceratopteris > Ceratopteris richardii. The sequence continues at coordinate 108,622,624 of CM035442.1, read as the reverse complement.
AGCCGTAATAATGTGCACTGCAACCGTTATCAGAACTCGCAAATCCCCATGGAGAAGGACAAATAAGGGCGATCTCCGGCTTACTTCGCTCGAGAGTCTTTCACAGATGGATACATCGCAGATTGCGATACCTCGCTACAGCTACAGGTCATTGAAGAAGGCAGTGAACGGTTTCAACGAAAGTGCGAGAATCGGGAGAGGCGGATTCAGCAGCGTCTACAAGGGAGTGCTAGAAGGTAGGCAAGTGGCAATCAAAAGGCTCAAAGATGGGGTAGCGATGGAGGTGGAATTCTTAAGCGAAATACAGATCATAAGCCAAATACGCCATCGCAACTTGCTGCATCTTCAGGGATGGTGCTACGAGAAGGGCAAGGCATTACTTGTGTACGACTACATGCCCAATGGAAGCTTGGATGCCCACCTCTTCGGAAGCACTGGCAGCGAAACCTTGGATTGTGATACCAGGTGCGTAATTGCTTCTTGAGTCGAATCGTATATCAAGTATCTCCCGTGCATTCATCCATTTATCCAGTTTGCAACAAACGTCGACCATATCGTACCGCAGGTGGAGAGCTCATCCAGCAGCATCTTCATGGATGATGACACGCATATGCAGAATAAATTTACTGCATGTGTGTACAAAATACACTACTCAGCTAGGACAGAAGTGCATTCACAGTCACTCATCAATATTCCACTCACATAACTGTTGCTTTATCAAATTTCACTCGTGCATAGCCCCAACAACATCAGCACCCTCGATGAGTGAGATTCACACAGTTTCGTGTGTAGGAAGAAGTGATTACCAATTCTTCATTCATCAAAACGCTAGTTGAATGCATAAGCTCAATTTCGGATTGAATTTGACCTCTGCAACCGCTTTATCATCCGAAACTTGGAAACTAAATTAGATACTAATTACCGTGAGTGTTTTTAGAACTTACCTAATGATGTTTTTCTGCATGTCATCATGGCTAAACAGCGTGTCATTTGATGAGTTTTTTCTGTCGTTCTTGTCAAGCATATGATCCTAAGTACAATAAAAATGATCGAAATGGCTGGACCTAGCCATACTTGAAGCATTTGAGGAATGGAATTATGGATAATTCTTGAAATACTTGAATTTTTTGTTTGCGATGAAGGTTGAAAATATTGAACGGAGTAGCATCAGCACTAGAGTACCTCCATGGTGGACTTGAACAATGTGTTTTGCATAGAGATATCAAAGCAGCCAATGTCCTTCTCACAGACAACTTTGAGGCCTTGCTTGGAGACTTTGGTTTGGCTCGACTTATCACGCATAACCAGGTGCAAATCCTAAATCTTGGCATCTCTTCTCTTATTGATCTCGTCATTCATTTCAACGAGGAACAAAAACATGATGCATTCTTTCCGTTACAATCATTCCTCTCAAACATCAAATATTCTTTCAAACTCCATCTGACCAGCCTAAAACTCATAATGTAAATAGGCTCCCCTTTACACGTCATTACTAATACTCAACATATCACACAATCACTATCCCATCACGAACCACGCCATTCATTACAATTACTTTCGGGAAGCGGGTTTTACAAAATTACAAAAACAAATGTATCCAACGTTCACAAATATGTACACACCCCTTCGCTCCGTAGATACGTATGTACATACATGATACCTTCACAAATACGCACATATTGCACATACATGCTGTCACAACACACATACATACATACATACATACATACATGCATGAATGCATACATACATGCATGCATTCGTTCGTTCATTTGTTCATGCATGCATACATACACACATCAATATATACATACATATGCATAGATACATGCATGCATGCATGCATAAATACATACATGCATTCATACATACATACATACATACATACCTTCCTATCTAACTTCAAACACTCCCATTGTGCATGACATGATTCATCACTATCTAATTTCTAATGCGTTATGAAAGATACATACTTTTGGAAATGATTAGGACAACAATGATCTATTCTATCTGTAAAAAATTCTATCTGTATACCTTTTTGAGTAAAAAATGTTTGATCTCTTTAGTAAGTCTTGCAAACTTAATTAGCCCTATGAATACATGGATGTAGTTATTATATAATTTTACTTGAGTGTTTACAAAATAGATTGCACCTATATTTCTAGGTTTTGTAATGAGTTTCTTAAACCTAATTCATTTCAAGCTAGTTGAATAAATGGATAAGTGAAAACTGCAATAGTTTTACTTGCGTGTGAACGGCTTTAATACAATTACAGCTTTCCCCATGTAATTATATGGATGTTTTATATACTGTTTAATAGCCACTATGCATGGTTTTCACCTCCTTCCCCTTTGCCACTGATCCCATGGATCTCACTATCTGCATCTCTATGCAAGACAAGTTCGTGCTATAAGAGCTATTAAACTGAGTGTGCACATTTGTTTTGCAATAATATACTAATTTTGCTGTTTTTTTCTTTTTACGATTGCATCTTCATCAGGTGCTTCATTGGAATTAACCCAAATTCCATTCATGGGGCCAGCCTAAATGTGTTATTATTTTCTACTACTGCAATATTATAGGATCAATTTCAAGTTCTTCTTATTCGATGATATACAACCATGAAGTATAAAATTAGTTTTCTCTATTTACTTGTAGAAGTGAGTTCATCCTCTTGGTATACTACCAGTGAGTGATATTTCCTAGTGATATTTCCTTTGACCACTGACACTAAAGCATTCCTAAATCTTAATAAGCCTCACCTTGCTTTATGAAACATTGATCTTCTGATCAAATGAATTGCTATGAAATTTCTTTCAGAAAAGTTAGTTGTATTCACAGCTTTTTTTTTTTTTTTTGTTGCGATGGGTAAGAATTAATATGATATGCTTCCTGGATACTAATACCCTAGCCCATTAATTATTCCAAGATCATAAAAAATATTCAGTTCATATATAATATATAACAAAAGCCTCTCCAAAATATTGAATTCATATATACTTTCCACCCTTTGATTGTTAAGACCTTGCTTTGATCCATTTTCCTTATCATTTAATTGGATGATTTTATTTGTCTGATAAACTTATGTAAGCATGTCCTTCCAAGATGCCATATGACTCACTTGGATGATTAGCTTACTTGTTATACAATCTTTTTTAAAGCGATACTCACTTACAAGCTAATTTTCCTCAAAACATTTTAGTATCCATGTGGTGCAATCCTTTTCCAAGTTACAATATTCATGATTCATTTGTTAAGGTAATAGATTCCACCAGCCTTTTGATGAAAAATACTAACTTTTATTAGCATGACATGATTTCATTGAGACAGGGGTAAGTATTTATGTACGATGACTATCCAACTTGCCATGATTATAAATTTTTTTAGTACTCGGGGGTCGTGCTATGATTACATTGTTCCTTGGAGTTCAAAGAGTCATGCTCGATGATGTTACTTTCTAAGGCAAGTGGCTAGAATTTATTTTTACCCTTTGGCTATTAAGAATATTTCAGCCTTATTCTTTTTCTTTGAAAATAAGAATTGTTTGAACTCATTTTGATAAAACATCTCTTGGAATATCCATCCATTTTATCATAGGATTAATATTTTAGTATCATTGCAACATAAAATACCCAATTATAACATGGTTTTCCAAAGACGAAGGAGTAAAGCTCCACATATATGACATGTACTCCAAAATATGAAGCCATGAATGCTACAAAGAATCATTAAACTATGCAAATAAATGCACATGTTGTTTCCTTTCTTTATAGCTTCACAATCTCCATCACATAAAGATGATCTCGTCCATGTATAGATAAGAACCAAGTTGATGTCTTCACTTTCGTGAGTGAATAACATGGAACCCTAGTTGTTTCCCTCCTTGTTGAAGATGAAGAAACCTTGGCTACAACTCCTCCAAGATTGAAAGAGACCTCCTCTAGCCTAGATCTAGGCTTGAGCCTCCATAGAAGTAATGATAATTGCTCGATAATGCTATCCTTTTATAACTATTTCTCCCACGAAAAACTTCTTGCAAAAAAGCAAAAAAAGCCACTTTTTTTAATTTTTACACAAAAAGAATGTTTTTTACATGCAATTTTTTCAAAAATCAATAATGGGATAGCTTTTATTTTGTCGCATATGCTTTTATGCATGAAATATAGCCATTGTGTATAATTGAATAGATTTTCCCATGTGGAAACTCAAATTTTCATTTATTTTGAAATTTTTTGACCTACAAAGCAGGGTTTTCCACATGTGCTCCAGGTGCACCGTGTCTTATATCAGTAGATAGTTCTTGAATAATTCTATCCAAATCTAAAATAGAAATTATTGCAAAATTTGACCATTTTGATCATATTTTGACATGATTTGACCATGGTTGAACTAGTAAAAAAATAGTTTTTGAAAATTCTTTTGAGACATGTGCAACCCCTTTAGAGGGTTGGTACTTCCAACAATCCCCTACTAACATGACACAAGGGGTTTATGACATAAGTGAAATAGAAACATGAGAAAGAATAGACTATATCATAGAGAGATTAACAAGAAAAGCTCCACATATATGTCATATGTTCCAAAACATGAAGTATATGAATTTTATGAAGAATCATAAAATCATGCAAGTAAATGCACATGTTGTTGCCTTCTCAATAGCTTCACAATCTCCATGAGATGAAGATGTTCTCCTCCATGTATAGATAAGCTCCAAGTGGATATATTTACTTTGGTGAGTAGATGACATGAAACCCTAGCTACTACCCTTCTTGTTGAAGATGAAGAGACCCTACCTCCAACTCCTCCAAGGTTGAAAGAGACCTCCTTTAGCCAAGTTCTAGGCTTGAGGCTCCATAAAAGTGATGATAGTTGCTCTATAAATTGTCCTTTTATAAATATTAATGCCACAAAAAAATGTTGTGCAGAAAAGCTATACAAAAAGTTGGTTTTTCAATTTACGCAAAAAATGATTTTTTCATGCGTTTTTTTTTTTTGAAATCAATATTCAGCCAGATTTTATTTTCTTGGCTCTTTTGTTTAAGCATGAAATATAGCCATTGGATATAATTGAACAGATTTCACCATGTGGAACTCAAATTTTTACTTATTTTAAAGATTTTGACTTTGACCTAGAAACTAGTGCTTGACTTTTGGACCCTCACATGTACTCCAAATGCATTATGTCTTATATCAAATGCAAGTTCCTCATTGATAGGTATTTCATGCAATAGATGATCAAGGTGTTTGAGTTTCAATATTTCTAACTAATCATGCCAATAACTATTGAAAAAGGATGTATTTGAGCATTTTCATTTGAGAAAACTCTTTAGCCCTCTTATAATATATAGGGACAATTCAAAGTTTTCAAGTATAAGAACATATCAATATACAATCCATTCTTGAATATTCGGTGGATCCCCAAGGGGAAATTGCTATAGGGATACTTTAACAAGTATTTTTTCTTCTCACCTAGATATGTAGCAAATTTGTTGACGTTCGTATTTGAACAATTTTTCCCCTAATTTAATGATATGATTAAATCGCCAAGCATACCATTATTTTATGTAACTTTAAACTTTAAGTTTTCTTTTAATAGCATGCATGACATAGTTATTTATTACTCTTTCAATAATACTACAATGAGCAAACTATAAAATTAACTACCGAATTATTCAAACTAAACATGAATTTTAAATTATGAATTTTCAGTTATAGAAAAAATTAAAATTTTAGGTTCTTTATCCTTTATGTGGTTAAGAAAATACATATATTAATTTATTCATTGCGCTTTTAGAATTTATTAACTAAGTTGATAAAAGCTTTTTGTTTTTACTTTGTGATGCTCTTAGTTATGGAGCCTATATTGGAAATTTTGATATGATCTAGTACCTTATTTTATGGCAATAATTGGCTCCTTTGCTCTTTACTTTCCAAGACTATTTTTTTTAGGTAAAATATACATATAATTAACAAATGCTAAATTTTCTAGGTACAATTAAGTTTTTCTAGTATTTTGTATCATATTTTAATCAAATAATAGATTTACAATTGAGATATTATATTTGTTGAGAGTATTCCCCTATTCACACGTAAAATTTAGAATATGCAAACATATTACTTGCGAAGTACTACTATACCCGTGATTTATCAATTTTCCAATGCATATGTAGAATCAGCTGATGTGCTATAGTGATATGCAATGACATGGATTATAGATATGATTTGGATACTCGTAGTTCTTTTATTTTTATAAATGGTTGAACTTATAGATCATTCTTATGGTGCTACATTGATTCATTTTAGGCATAGTATACCTTTTGCCTTTTTTGTAACTTACATGACTTTAAAAAAGATAAAAAATATAAATTGGAAGCTTTTCTATTCTAAGGATTAAACAAATTAAGCTTATGTTCCAAGAAAGTTTAAGAGAAATAAATGTTTTTGTCTTTTGCAATTCTAGTAAGTATTTATCTCTATCTATTGGACATCATTAAGCTTGCTACATGAAACGTTTTTCTCTACTTATGAAAATATTTTACGAGGAAGGTACCGTTGCGAATGAATAAGCTGTTCACAATTGTAGTATTGTATATTGAAGAATGAATTAGTGATAGATGCAAGTGTTAGGAAGTGTCTATTTTGAGAATTCAATCAATATTTATTACATTATCATTGAAGGGTTGTTAACTGGTAAATCATACAATAATTTATTTTGATATTGATGTGTGTAAGCACTCCTTACATTATCAAGTCACTTCTTTCCCTCTTTAGGAGGCTTTTTCCTCTAGTTTGTCCCATACCTGCAAAGCCACTTATCTCTGTACATTCCATACTTACTAATACACTCTTTTTTGAGGCCTCAAGCTTATAATTCTTCTTTCTTGTGCTATTTTTGTGCTTTTTGAATACCTAAAGGCTCAAACAATTGATATTGAAGCAAGTCATTGCTTCATGAGCCATGTTGTTGAGACACCATTGCTCACTATCTCAAGTTGCTATGGAAATTCGTGGGTGGTATATGCGTCAAATAAAATTTCTTAGGAGATATTTGTTTCAGTCGTCAAACATGCTATTGTAAAAGTTATGGCGATTTCATCCTTTTGTGCCAAACATATTTACAGTTATTAATTTATCAATATAACCTTGAAGTTTTCTATAAGTTAACCAAGGCCAAACTAGGAATTTCTATTTTATTTTTTTGAGAAACAATCATTTTTTGCATTAGGTTATACTCAAAGCCATGATTGAGGAAAAGGTTATGTTTCGCATGTTGTTTGTTAAGGATAAGTTGAATGCTTCCAATTACCTTAGTTATGCATTTGAAGAAGATTCTCATCTTATCATTGGCGATAGTGGAATATGGTGTTCTAGAGAGGATATTTTCCTCACTAACATATGACACATTGCTCCACAAATCATTTTGCATAGGCTACAATAAGCCCTCAAAGGTAGTTTGTCTCGTAGTTATTTCAAGAGAAAAAGGACCTCATGATTTTCTTGCATTGGCTATCTCCAATATTGTAAAATAATCAAACTTATGGGTATAGAGTTTTGAGGAAATTATATTTTCCTTTTTTATACATTTGATCGCCTAGTAGCACATAATCATTGATTCTTAGTTCAACTAAGTTTAGTCCTACTAGAGTAATACCTTGAAAAAATGTGTGATCGTGAACATAATTCACTATAGTTTTACTCCACTTTGATGCTACCATCATGTGATATAAATTTGAATGCACTATAAAAATAAAATGAATTGAATTATGGTATGTACAGTGATTGAATTTATTCTAGCTTCTTGATTCAAATAGAATTAGAATCGACCTTGGAAGTGCTATCGAAAGACTCCTTGTCCTCATCCAAATCCATTAGGGGAAAAAGTGAGCCCTGCATGGGCCTTGTAAGGATCCCTAATTTTTCGGGATTAAAATTAATCTTCTCTGGTATTGAGGAAAAAAAAAACCACTAGTGGTTTTTAATATAAAAATACTATTTTTAAGATACCACACTTGATGAATTTCTTGTATTGGATTCGTGAGTATTGGGAGCCGTTGGATATCCTTCACGAACGCATGAGATTAGATAAGGTTTTTCTGTCAAAAAAAGACAAAATAGATCTCTCAGTGTGATTGAGTTGGGATGGGTCTGGCAACAAAAGACAAAATAAAGCTCTCAGTGTGCTTGGGGTCGTGGGCGTTCGAAGCCATTCGATGCTAATCGTGGACAGACACGATTGAACAAACTTTGTCTGGCAGAAAAAGACAAAATAGACCATCACATCACTTTTAAGATGGGGGAAAAAGGAAGAGAGAGAGTATAAGCGCGTGGGTAACTGAAGAACGTCCGATATCTCTCATGGATGAGTTGGATTCGCACTGGGAACTCTGGCACAAAAGGACAAATCAAGCCTCACATCACTCGTGGGAGATGGGAAAGCTTAGAGAGAGACTACCTAAATTGGGACCCAACTTCTTATCATCCATTGGATGCTCCCAGATCGAACGAAAGAGATTGAAACGCGAATGAGTGTGGCTTGGTTTTAAGAAGAGTCGTTGGATCCTTTGGTGATCTAATGGCCTTAAAATTAAGATTCCATCTATTTAATGCCATGGCTTGAGAGCCACTAGATTCATTTTCTCATCGAACGGCGGACAAAAGAAGGCGCATTCCATTCGTTCTTTCAAGCTCCATCTTCAAATCTCCTAAATATCCAACGGCCCAAATCGAATTCGGTTGGAGAAATTCGAATTTTGTAGCCCATGAAACCACTAAGGGAGGATTTTAGTTGTTTTGACTACTCCAAACCAAGGGAAACATAGGCCTAGCCTAATTCATTGAGGCTCTAGACTGTGTCCACCACCCTCCTCTCATTGGTCCATCACTAATCACCCCTTAATCTAAAAGGCCCATGTAGGGTTCATTTTTTCCCCTAATGCTCTTTGCTGCAAAGATCCACAAAACATTTCTTCCTTGGCCCCTAAGTGTTGTCCATAAGACCTCCTCTTTACTTCTTTCCTCATATCATTGAATCTCTTTATGGTTGTAATGTCTCTCTTCCTGATTCTCTTTTGAACCATAGTGTCCATCTTCATGGATGTTTCTATCTTTGTATTTGCATTCCTCATTGGAGTAGTAGGAATACCTTGCAAGTAAGACTTTTTCCTCCAATGATATTTTGTAGATTGAGTGTGCTTCTTTCTAAATTTCTTCGTTGCCCTAGCTTGACTATAATTCAAGATGAACCTTACCTTTGTGATGTGTTTACAAGGTACCATAAACCACTAAGGGAGGATTTTAGTTGTTTTGACTACTCCAAACCAAGGGAAACATAGGCCTAGCCTAATTCATTGAGGCTCTAGACTGTGTCCACCACCCTCCTCTCATTGGTCCATCACTAATCACCCCTTAATCTAAAAGGCCCATGTAGGGTTCATTTTTTCCCCTAATGCTCTTTGCTGCAAAGATCCACAAAACATTTCTTCCTTGGCCCCTAAGTGTTGTCCATAAGACCTCCTCTTTACTTCTTTCCTCATATCATTGAATCTCTTTATGGTTGTAATGTCTCTCTTCCTGATTCTCTTTTGAACCATAGTGTCCATCTTCATGGATGTTTCTATCTTTGTATTTGCATTCCTCATTGGAGTAGTAGGAATACCTTGCAAGTAAGACTTTTTCCTCCAATGATATTTTGTAGATTGAGTGTGCTTCTTTCTAAATTTCTTCGTTGCCCTAGCTTGACTATAATTCAAGATGAACCTTACCTTTGTGATGTGTTTACAAGGTACCATAATCGTTTTGTTTTGTGGGTTGCTCGATTGATGATTTTGCTTTTGTTTCAAGATGTATGTCCTGCAAGAATGCTTCTTCTTCACTAATAGGGACAAGAATAGTACTTATCTCATGCTCTATGATTGGCTCATTGATCCATTCAGATGAATTTTTCAAAAATAGGACATCCTTCACTATCACGGAATCATTGGATGTGGCCTAAGGTGCCTAGTCATCTTCTACATACTTTAAAATAGCATCCAAATAATTATTGACATTGGTTTGTTCACTTGGAGAAAGGAGTGTAATGATACTTTTTGGTGAAAATTGACTAGTGAGGTTAATTGACCCACCTGGTGGTTTGTGCCTCCTTGGAGATGTCTTCAATAATTGAAATTGATCACCTTAATCTGAAGAAGGAATTGGTTCTACAGAGAGAATTAGCCTTTTTTGGCTTAGAGAAGGCTCCTTGTACACATGGTCACTACCTGCTAGGTGCCCAACTTGGGCCTCGTAACGCCCACTTGGGCCACCTTGTGAGAGGTGCCCACCTTGGGCTTCATGATGCCCAATTTGAGGGAGGTGCCCAACATGGGCTTCATGGCACCCAATTTGAGAGGTGCTTGTTAGTCTATTGGAGTTGCTCATATTTTCTCTTCAGCATACACACCTCTTTAGTACTAAAAAATAACCTTTTTTGTATAAAGGAGATGTGCCCATATGAACACTCTCCTAATAATTTTCTAATATTCCCCTTATACTATAGTGTGGGAGGCCTTTAAATAATCTCACCTTTTTGCACATGAAAGGAATTTCCCACGTAGAAATCCCACGCATCCACATTCTTGGGATTTGATAGTTAGAGAGAATATTTTGCAAGCTATCAAAGAGATATGTTAGTTAGAGAGATATTCCCCTTTTGACTTTTCAAAGAAGCACATGGGGAAATGTGCTAAGCCTATATGTAGAGGCTCATTTTTGTAAAGAGGGAGCTTTTGGTCGACGTGCTCTCATGTAATATCTCTTATGAATGGAAGAAGGCTCTCTTTTGCTCCAAGACTATTTACATTTATGTATTGTGTCTTTGTGAGTGTGTGAGAGTGAGGTGTGTGTGTGTGCCTATGCATGTCTCTCCTTTGTGTGAGTAGAGTAGTTGCTATTACTTGTATTTTAGTCATGGACTAGGATACTTGACTCCCTATTCTCCATGCTTCAAGCATGTGGCATAGCATGGGGCTGATGGCCAATGGCTTGAACATGTTGGAGGTAGGGGTGGATGAGAGGAGAGTCACTCTTGAGCCTTCCTTCTTAGCGGTTACTTGTGTGGCTAGTATCACATCATTTGTTAGTTCTTCATGTCTCTGAGGGTGAGCTTCGATTTCGTAGAAATATTCCTCATCTGATGCAAAAGGTGGGTCCATAATGATTGACTCTAGATCGGAGTCACTTGCGTCCTCGAATGCATCAATGCTAGGTTCGCATTCTTCAATAACCGAATCACACATGATTGGCTCTATTGCGAAGACTGAAATGTCATAGCCATCCTCATCACAATGGGGTGTCCATTGTTCTTCATTGATGGCTATATCCATTGTTGCTATAATTTTTGATCAACCATGAGGTTCAAATTCTTCGTCAGGAAATACTACATGTGCATAGGCTGGGTCTTGAATTGATCTATGAGTTCCCTTCGCATCTACCTCTGTGGCTGTTTCTCTCTTCTCTTCTTCTACGACTACTTTGGACATCCATAAGTGGGTGTCTTCATGCATCCATGAGGATCCTGATCCTATGGAATGCACTAACTCCGTATCATCTTTAACTATGGATGGGATTTCATTGAATAGGGGGTACGTCTCTATGAGATTAATCCTTGAGATTGACTTTGGTTGTAACACCTAAGTGTTGAAAATACACAGAATTGGTTCCCCAATCTTGTACGACTTGCAATTGCCACATAAATGGTCTTCCCTAAATCATCTATCTCATAGGCTTGATTCTTGCTAAAGTCACATATGGCAAAAGTATGCTCGTTCTCGACACCACATGTAGTGAGAGTTATTCCTTCTAGCAGTCCTAAGGGTCTTTCTATGTGACCATCGACCATCTGCGATTTCATTCTCGTTGGCCTAAGTGTTGGCTTGCCCCAACGCTTCCATAGGGAAGTGGTAGCAATTGCAACTCCTGCACCTGAGTCCAAAATTGCCTTGGTGGTGTAACCTTGATGGGTAATTGGAAGATAGGTGTTTCCTTCTTCTCCTTCGCTCATGTCTCCTATCTTGTCCAAGGGTATTTCTGGCACTGTTCTATGAGATCCTACCTAGGAACAAGGTTTAGCTATTTCTAGCACCTGATTGGCTACATGTTTCCATAATTCTGGCTTAACCTTGAGTAGCTCTTCTAAAGTGAGATTGCATTGCATTTTAGTGTTTTTCACTACCTTTGTGTTCCTAGGTATGACTGAGTCTTCATTTCTTATCATGACCATGGGTGCTCTCATACAAGTAGACTTAGCTTCCCATGGGCCTGTGAAATGGGGTAGTTCCTGTACGGAATTAGACTCGAAGTCTAATCTCTCATGAGATTGGGCACTCTCCTGCTCTCCATAAATGGAAGGAATGTCTTGTGGGAATTGATCGTGTGCGTCATCCACAAGTTCAATTGGAGGAGGAGTTTCACTTTCTTTAGTCCATTTCTCTTCTTGAATCTCTCGCAGGAATTCTGGTGAATACCAATTCATAGAAGAAGATGTTTCTAGTTTTGTGGAGTTAGGCACATAAGCTTCCTGGGCAGCAAGACTTATTCTTTCACTTGCCTTGCCCTTACCTTGGGAGGTGGGGTCCTTTTCAGATTTTGCAAATAGCCTTTCCAATCTTTCTAGTAGTCCATCAAAGTGCAACTATGTCTTAGCTGAACTAGAGAAGTTAAAGATGCGACTGGCTTCAGACATGGTTTGAGCCAATTCCACCATCTTAGCACAAATTTTAGTTCGTTCGAGCTCTAGTTCAGCTCTAGGGTAACACTTTTCATGATCCGTTATGTTTGGGCCTTCTTGAAGTCTGGCCTGATATGCTTTAAGCATCATGTCTAGGTCCTTGGGAGTGGGATCTACTAAGACTGATCCTACTCTAGGGGGTGGTTGGATTGTGTGAGGTGGGTTGGAAGCTGGTAGATTGGAGGGAGATGGGAATGGAGGGTGTGGAGTAGTGTGACATGTAAGTTCAATTATCTTGGCTTTTGTTTCTCTTAGACTTTCCTCGAGTTCACTCATTTGCTTTGTTCTCTCGCGACTATCCTTCCAAGCTCTAGTACTCTTCTTAGTTATGCTCTCAGTTTCACTAACCTCATAACTCTTTTCCTGTCCTAAACCTTGGTTTTGCTACAAAGCTTGGGCTTTAGTGACCACTTTGCACTAGGGGTAGTGGAAGTTACATTTCCTATAGAGTCCACAACTAACCCAATAACGTTGATAGGAGTGATTTTTGGCATATTTTTGGGGTTCTTAGGACAATCTCGCAAGAGATGCTCTTTTCCACAATCGGGGTGAAAACCCTGAATTGTCACAGATTGGGTTTGTGTAGCTGCAGGCATAGGGCAATCATGAATGAGGTGATCTCCTTGACATTGGTAGCATGGTCCTCTAGGAAATGGGGGTCTTATCTGCCTAGGTTGGGGTCTAGAGTTGGGGTTTGCATACATGACATTTGCATACTCTGGCTCGCAACTAGGGTCACACGGGTCCTCATAATAATATGACTCATTATGCTCAAGTGACTGCATGTAGTAAGCCTGTGGGCTATCAATATGAGTGGAGTCAAAACTATGATCACTTGGGTCACTTTCTGAAAGCAATGGCATTACTGGCATTAAGGCTCTATTCAGATTTTCTTCTACAGATGCGTACTTCACTGGAATAACAGTGGCTAGAGGAGGGGGTTGCTGTGCTAAAACTGGTTGAGGTCTTTGCTACCCTTGATAGGGTGGTTGGTGGGGTTGCTGGGGCCTACCATACTGCTATTGTGGGTACTGATTCTGGTATTTTCCTTGCTATGGATATGACTGAGGATAATTTTTTTTAAAGGCTTGTTTGTTATATGGGCAATCTTTTGCAGTGTGGTTGGTATATCTCCTTTCTATAGTGTAGCTTAGGCTACAAGGGTTTTCTTGGGGTTGAGCCATAATGGGACATACATTCGCCATATGGTCACCTCCACAAGTATAACATCTTTTCACTAGGGCAAACCTTGGTATTTGTTTGCTTAAGACTCCTAACTTCTGAGCTACTTTCTCAGCAAGTTCCTCAATAGATCCGGATGGATTTGAATTGAGGCTAGTAGAGCTGTCTAAATCTTTGTAGATTTTTGAAAGCTCTAATTCCTCCCCTAGGTTATCATCAATGTCTATTAACATGCGTACACACTCTTCTATGGTTCTAGGGTCCTTCAAGTACACATATGACCTCAATTTGGTACTTAGCAATCCGTCCAAGAATAAAGCCACTTGTTTGGCTAGTGTGGGTAATTCAAGAACAGGGCATCTCTCTAGGTATTGCCTAAATCTTCTTCCTGCAAGTTTAACTATCTCTTGAGTGTCTGCTTGGAGCTATGTACCAATGAGGGAGTATTGTGCCGTATGCCACTCTTAGAAAATTTTGTGATAAAATCTTTTAAGAGTTGGTCTATGATCCTAAACTGCCTCTCGTGTAGTGGTTGAAACCATGTAAGGGTTGTGTGCTTGAGATTCAAACCAAAGGAATTATATTGGGTGAATAGGTCATCCACTTGCTCTGCCCTCAACACTTGCCTAAATTCTGCCACATGATCGTACGGGTCTCGTGTGCCATCGAAGCAATTCTTCATGGACTTAACTAGTTGTGTAGGCCTCAAGGTCCTCGTGTGTTCCTTAGGCCTTGGCAGATGGAATTTGTCTATACTTCTTTGATTCCTTGGGTCTCTAGGTCTCTCGGTTTCCATTCTATCCATCTCCATTCTCGTTCATTCTCTTCCTATTGAGTTAGCAAAGCTTACCTCTTGCCTATCTCTACTCCTATCCCTTTGAGCTCCATGATCTTGGGATGTTCCAGCTCCATGGTGACCATAAGAGACGTTAGATCTTGGTTGGGGAAAAACAAATTCACCCTTCCAAGTGTAGGCATGCCTACCATGTTCTGAGACCACAAAGATCCTCTCTGAAATATTGTCTAAATAAGTCACTTTGCCTGGGCTATCAGGATCTTTAAACCCATAGATTGTGAGAATTCTTGCTTCATTAAGTTGTTCAATCTTATACCTCCAAAAGGCCTCATCAGTCTCTCGGTTTGAGAGTTGATCTATGCTCTTATTGTCTTGGGGAACCCACTTTGGAGTGATGATTCTATCTGGGCTCTTTTCCTATATTCCCTTGCTCTATGTCCCCTATGTCTGCCTCCAGGATCACATTAACAAATTCATCTATTCTATCCGGTTGGTTGGTGACTACGTACATTGTTCCTTCCTTATCTAGGTATGCACCATTCTCAAATTTGATGACTAGGTGTTCTAGTCCAATGGGTTGTTCTTGGTTTTTAATCTAGACAACAGATCTTCTTAGACCATCCTCATAGATGCGAGCACCTAATTCGTTGGTCCTAATATATTCCAATTGTGTCTTGTAAGGGCCTTCGGGTACCTGAACTTCCTGTGGGTCTCTCCATACCATAGGACATCTCTGATTCACTAGTTTTAGAGCTAAGATAGTAAGGGTAATTGCTCAACTGCTGGGCCCAAGACCTAGGAGTGTGATTGACACTGGCCTCTGAAGACTTGAGGCTTTGTCTATCTCTCGTTAGATGTCGTCCTGATCTAAGGTTCATATGCCTAATTGAACAACCCCAATTTACCCCAAGTACAACCTCATTGCAAATTACTTTGTATCTCTCACTTGATTCTTATTCTAGTAGATTATTGTGTTTATGCTCTTGTCTGATAACACATCATCAGGAATACTTGAGTGAATTTCTGCACTTTAAGTTGATTGTACTACGTTAAGTTCTTTCCTTTTAAGTGATCATAAAGAGATTATATTTTTGCTTGAACTTGAGTGATTAAGTATTCTTCGACTTGATAGATGCCTATTTTCACCTTGACTTACTTCTAGCATGACTCGCACTTAGCATAAGCTAGGAATTGACAGAGGGAGTTGAGAATGATCCAACCACACTTTCTTATCCCTTGTGCTTGGGTGCCCAAGAACGCCATTCTCAAGCTTGCAAAATGCTAGTGCTTTGGACGCCCTTCGATGCTCTCAATGGACCTGTAATAGTCTCAAAGTTAGCTCAAGACTTAATTTTAATTGACTCAAAATACCATGTCAATGCATGCACTTCACAAACCCAAATATTGCTTTGTTTTAATGAAAATTCCCTTAGAGATCCCTTGACTATTCACCCCTATGTAAGGTCAACTTCAAAATACCCTATCTATAACCCCATGTATTAGTGTTACTTCAAAATGAGCTTTCCAATGAGCCCAAGATCATTTCAATTGGATTTCGTATGAGGAAGTTACGATAGTTCAAGGTTCGGGGGCTAAAACACGGTTAAAACAGGCTCATAGGCAAACATGATCTCTCGACTAATTTTCTCGAGGCCTCTCTATGCACCAATTTCTTGAAATGTATGCCTAAAATTGACAAAATTTTGAAAATTAAAAACCCTAAAAACTTGGCCAAAAATGCCTATCAATCACGATCGACAGGGCTGTCAATTGCGATGGACAGAGCTGTCCGTTGTGGCCTGTCAATCGCGATCATAGACACCTCTTTACTACTAAAAAATAACCTTTTTTGTATAAAGGAGATGTGCCCATATGAACACTCTCCTAAGCATTTTCTAATATTCCCCTTATACTACAGTGTGGGAGGCCTTTAAATAATTTCACCTTTATGCACATGAAAGGAATTTCCCACGTTGAAATCCCACGCATCCACATTCTTGGGATTTGATAGTTAGAGAGAATATTTTGCAAGATATCAAAGAGATATGTTAGTTAGAGAGATATTCCCTTTTTGACTTTTCAAAGAAGCACATGGAGTAATGTGCTTAGCTTATATATAGAGGCTTATTTTTGTAAAGGGGGGAGCTTTTGGTCGATGTGCTCTCATGTAATATCTCTTATGAATGGAAGAAGGCTCTCTTTTACTCTAATACTATTTACATTTATGTATTGTGTCTTTGTGAGTGTGTGCGAGTGAGGTTTGTGTGTGTGCCTATGCATGTCTCTCTTTGTGTGAGTAAAGTAGTTTCTATTACTTGTATTTTACTCATGGACTAGGATCCTTGACTCCCTATTCTCCATGTTTTCAAGCATGTGGCATAGCATGGGGCTGATGGCCAATGGCTTGAACATGTTGGAGGTAGGGGTGGATGAGAGGAGAGTCACGCTTGAACCTTCCTTCTTGCTTCCATGCAAGGTGGTGAGGGTTTTGGTCTTCTACTACTACAACCTCAACAGTGCCCAACTTGGCCTTCATGGCACCCAATCTTTGCTTCTTCATCCAATTTCTTGTAATCACATGTCTTACCTTTTTCCTTATTATTCATGTAAACCATCAATTGTTCCCTCTTTTTGGCCTCCTTTTATTGCTTCTATAGAATCCTCATTTGTCTCACATATTTCGACTTTGCAACATTTTGCACTCCCCATCATCCAATTTAATAGTGTATCATCTTCATGAGGTGACGAAGGCATTACTTGAGTGTCCAATGTATACCCAGTAGCCTTACCGGTGTCTAATCCTTCCTTCAAGTGTATCTATAATTCATTATTAACCTTTGTAGAAATCTAGAAATTGTTCCTTCCCCAATCCGATAATGCTTTTGCTTGCCTACGCCAAGGCCTTCCCAAGAGTAGAGGATAAGAGGTCCCCTCTGGTAGGGCAATAACAATAAAATATAAGAGAAACTGACAACCCTGCACTATCATGAGTACTTTTTCAATGATGTTGTAAGGTCCAAATTTAAGTTCTTCATTCTAAAATTGGGCATCAGATTGACGCGAGAGCCTCCATCTACAATAATACTTGTCAAAACTTCATCTTTTATGGAAACATACAATCTAGAACTTTCATAATCTGCTAGTGGCACAGGAGGAAAATCCACCATGAACCCATCTATACTAAGTGTTGGGCTCAACTAGGTAGACTGTATGACTTTTAGTAGATCATTTCTCACCTTTGCATCCATTTGTATAAGTTGGAATAGACTAACCTTGTGGTAAATTCCCTTCAAAACTTCCTTAATATTTACTACCTCATGAGTATTTTCTTGAGGGTGAGTAGGTTGATCTTTTAGTGAAGTCCTCACTTTGTCCTAGGCCTCTTGAATGGCCACTCCATCCTCCAAAATCAACCCTTTCTCCTTCTTCCTTTTCCTTGACTCCATGTTGCTCTTATGCATGTGTTGTCGCTGCTTGCCTAGCCATTGTCATCATATGTACTATGGATGATGAAACAACATAGGATTGTGGAGTCATACATTCTTCTTTTGGAGATACAAAAATCATATGGATTAGAGCAGGGCAGCTGCACGGACAATCCCTTGTATAATGATCCTTGGCATCTGAAGAATGTTGACACAGAGGTGGCCTTGAGGAAAAGAGCATTAAATTTCTAGTACATCTAGGTCTATTTTGATGATTATCCTCTCTGTTATGTATATTTGATGTACTAGCATAAAAGGTGTTAGGAGCTTGATTGTTACTTCTTTGCTCGCCTCCCTTAAGGTAATAAGAGTCACGTGCCTCATCATCCACCTTTGCCCCAAAAGTGACAACTTACTCTATTGTGGCAATTTATGTGGGAATGACCACTTCTCTTGCATGTAGTACACCAAAATTTCCTTTGGATGTCCTGAGAGGTCCTCATCTCACTCAAAATCATGTTTTTCATGATTCTCACTCAAAATCATGTTTTTCACGATTCTCAACCAAAATCGTGTTTTTTGGGGATTGCTCAGGATCACGATTCTCACTCAAAATCGTAGTTTTCAAGGGTATTCAGGATCGTTTCTATCAAAATCATGATTTTCTTTCAAAATCGTGATTTTCTTACACCTTCCTGTTTCCCTGTTTTGACCCCTAGGAGCCTAATTTGACATAACTTTTTCATCAAAAGTCCATTTTTTAAGCTCTATATCTCGTTGGAAAGGTCGTTTTGAAGTTGAATTTTAGGTGGTACTAGGAAACCAAGGGGACTCCTATGGATTTTGAGGAATACCAAGGGGAAATTTTGGACTCTTAACGAAGGCTTATGAAGCCTCAGATCTGGTAGATACTTAGGCAAGGATAGACAAATCATTAGATCTTTTGAGGCTACTGTCAACCATACAACTAAGTCTTGGGGATGACAACTAAGTGGTTATCCTTACATACTAAGTTCAAACACAAGTGATTCAGAAATGTCTTTTAGCATGGGGAAACCTGCAGGTGGCTCAGGCACTGCCTATCTACAAACACCAGAAGATCCATATAAGACATAGTTGGAATATTTTCGGACCAGCTGGTTAGGTGCTCGCATCTATGAGGATGGCCTGAGGCGACCAGTAGTCCAACTCAAAAATCCAGATCAACCCTTTGGACTTGAATACCTAGTAGTCAAGTTCGAAGAGGGTTCATACATTGATAAGGAAGGAACTATGTATGTGGTCACCAACTTACCAGACAGGACAAATGAGTTTGAAAATGTCATTCCTGAGAATTAGATAGGGGACCTAGAGCAAGGAGATGTAAGATGGAAACCCAAGACTCCTAAGGGTCAGTCAGTTTTGACTAGAGTGATCACTCCAGATTGGATCCCTCAAGACAACAAAAGCATAGAATTATTCTTGAATAGAGAAACGGAGGAAGCCTTTTGGAGATTCAAGCCTAATCAACCTAGCCCAATAGTCACCATTTATGAGTTCAAAGATCCTAAGACACCATACAAAGTTGTCTATTTGGATAACACCTCAGGAAGAATGTTCTTGGTAACAGAACATGATAGACATGCATATACTTGGAAGAGTGAATTGATTTTCCCTTAACCAAGTTCCAATGCTTCCCATGGCCTCCAAGGAGCAAGGTCATCTCAAGCTCATGAAGCCCAACAAGAAAGAACAAGAGAGAGACTTGAGGTAAGCTTTGCACACAATGTGGATAGAGATAGATCAATATTTGAAGGTGAAAGACATGAAAGAGAGAGACATCAAGCACATATGCATCAAAGAAATGAATATGATTTTCCATTGCCTAGACCCCGAGAGCACCCAAGAACCCTTCGACCCTCTCAAGTGGTCAAGACAATGAAAAATTACTTTGATGGGTCAGGAGATCATTATGATCATGTGGCCAAGTTCAAACAAGTGTTAAGGGCTGAACAAGTTGAGGATTTGTTCACTCAGTTTGAGGCATTTGGTTTGACTATCAAGGGGTCTGCCTTAGCTTGGTTTCAACCTTTGCACAACCACAATTACCAAAACATAGGTCAACTGCTAGATGAATTCATTGTAGAATTTTCCAAGAGTGGTATCAGGCATAACACATCATCCTTGATCCACAACTTCAAGGAGACACCCCAAGAAACAGTGCGACTAGCAAGAAGAAGGTTCAGACACTACATAGAAAGATGCCCTGTTTGGGAGCTACCCACATCGGCCAAACAAGTGGCCTTGTTTTTAGATGGCTTACTAAGCACAAAGTTGAGATCATATGTGTACTTGAAAAAGCCTAGAACCATAGAAGAGTGTGTGAGGACATGCATTGACATAGAAGACAATTTGGGTGAGGAATTGGAATTATCAAAACTCTATAAGGATTCTGATAGCTCTACTAGTCATACCTCTAGGACCTCCACTGAGATAGATGAGATAGCTGAGCAAGTGGCCAAGAAGCTAGGAGTTCAAAATAGACAAACACCAAGAGTCACCTCATTGAACCGATGTTATACTTGCAGAGGGGACCACATGGCTAATGTTTGCCCAATGTAAAACCAGAACGTGCGAGAAAGGAATGCCACATATTATACTATTGAGAGAAAATACACAAACCATACGACTCAAGATTGTCCATACAATAGGGAGGCTATTGGACATAATTATCAACAACCTTACCCACAGGGTAGGTATCAAAACCAATACCAACAACCATATTATAGACCACAATAGTAATATCAGGCACCATATAGGCCACAACTAGTCCTAGGAAACCAACCACCAGCTCTTGCCAATGTAATTCCAGTTAAGTATGCAGTGGCATAAGAGAACCTTAATAGATCATTGGTACCAGTGACTCCTTTGGTCTCAAAAAATGACCCTCATGCCTAGGGTTCTGACTACCCCTATGAAGATGGTCCACAAGCTTATTACACAAAGTCACCTGAGCATAGTGAGAATTATTCTTATCCATATGAGGCACCACCTATGGAACCAAATTGGGAGCTAGAATACTCTAATGTCATGTATGCAAATCCTAACCCTAGGCCCCAATCAAGACAAGCGAGACCACAAGCCCCTAGAGAACCATGTTTTCGATGTCAGGGTGATCACTTCATTTGTGAATGTCCCCACCCATCGGCTCTAGGACAAGGACAAAACATCACAGTACAAGGCTTTTGTTGTGAGTGTGGCAAGGAACATCTTCCAAGAGATTTTCCTAGGAACCCCTCTAGTGCACATAAAGTTACACCAATTAATATGGTAGGCTTGGTGGTGGGTTCAAGTTCAAGCAGTGTTAGTGTGGCTCCTATACAGGCAATTACTAGGGCACAAGCATTAAAACAAGATAAACGAGCTAAACAATCAGAGTCAAATGAATTAGGAGAGCCTAGTAAGGGGAAAACAAGGACATGGAAGGACACTAGAGAGAAGGCCAATTGCAAGTGGAATAGAAAGCTATCGGAACTCGAAGAAAGCGTGAGAGATGCAAAAAGAAAAATAGAAGATATCACCTCTCAAAATCCCTCGCATGCCAAAACTCCATCCACCCCAGTTCATCCCACCCCACCACCCATTGCAAATAGATCGGAACCAGGGTCTGTTCTTGCAGATCCAACTCGAGAAGGTTTGGACATGATGTTCAAGGCCCAGCAGGCTCGAATTCAAGAAGGGCCAACAATTGCAAACCTAGAAAAGAGCTACCTAGGGTGGATTTAGAGATTGAACGGACAAAAATGTGCATGAAAATGGTAGAATTAGCTCAGGCTATGCTTGAGACTAGTCAATCGTTCAATCAGACAAACTTTGTCAAATTGGATTTGCATTTCTAGTGCTTACTAGAAAGATTAGAGCAGTTGGTGAACAAGCCCCAGGTTTTTTTACCTCCACAAGCTCAACCAATTATTGAAAGAGAAAGTTCAGCACCAATAAAAGCTTATGTTCCTGATTCCATGGATGGTGGAGCACCTCTTTCAATTCAACAATACTCTCATGAGTTCTTACGGGAAATACAAGAAGAGAAATGGTCCAAGGAGAAGGGTAATCCCCCTCCTATTCCTGAGATTGATGATCTTCATGATCAGTTTCCCCAAGACATTCCATCTATTTACGGAGATCAAGCAGAGCAACAAGAAGACGAAAGATTAGATTTTGAATCTAATTCTTCAGAAGAGCCACGATTTATAGGCCCATGGGAATATGAGTCTCTTCATATTAGAGCTCCCACAAAATTGGTAAGACATGAAGACTCATTGGTTCCAAGGAACATTGATGTCGTGAAGAACACTAAGGTTCAGTGTCATCTGATCGTAGAAGAGCTGCTCAAAGTAAAACCAGAACTATGGATGCATGTGGGAATCAAGTTCCAAAACTTGATTCCAATATCTCAAAAGCAGGCTCTAAGAAAAAAGTTCCAGAGATACCTCTAGACAAAATAGGAGACATGAGTGAAGGTGAAGAAGGTAACACTTATCTTCCAATCAACTACCAAGGTTACACAACCAAAGCGATCATAGATTCAGGTGCAGGTGTTGCCATTGCAACCACCTCCTTGTGGAAGCAATGGGGCAAACTTGCATTAAGATAAATTAGAATGAAGCTTCAAATGGCTAATGGAAATATTGAAAGACCTCTAGGATTGCTTGAAGGGATAAGTCTAACCACTTGTGGTGTAGATTTTGAGCACAACTTTGCTATATGTGACTTTGGCAAAAATGATGTCTATGAAATGATCCCAGGAAGACCCTTCCTACGGCAACTACAAATAGTACAAGATTGGGGAACCAACTCTTTATACTTGCAACACTTAGGGGTCACCACCAAGGTCAATCTAAAGGACTATACATTTAGAGCTGTACCACCCCTACAATGGAACCCTATCCACAAGGCGCGAGAAGATTCAATCTCTGTGCATTCTGAAAATAATTCTGGTCCATATTGAATGCACAAAGATACTCACTTGTGGATGTGCAAGGTTGCAGAGGAAGAGGAAAAACGCCTAAAAGTGAGGGAATGAGGAACTTCTCAAGCAGAGAGACCGATTTAGAGACCCAACCTACACACCGATGATCTTTCCAGATGAGGAATTTGCGCATCATGGTTGGGCAGAAATCCTAGCCACCATGGACATTGTTGTCAATGAAGAATAGTGGACACCTTACTGTGATGAGGAGGATTATGATATCTTTGTGTTCATGCGTGAGCCCTTGCTAGAAGAGTGTGACTCTAATGAGGTCATAGAAGAAGAGGACGACGATGATCTAGAGTCCATAGTGATGGATAGTTGCTTTAATTCAGAGGAGCACTATCTAGAAGACATAGGAGTATTTACCCAAAAAAGAAGAGGAACCTCTCACAAGCATTAAAACTATAAATTCAAGGGATGGAAGTGAGGTTAGTCAAAAGAAAAAGAAAAGAAAAGCAGAGAAACAAGATGAGGAGGAATCATTGTTTGAACTACCAGTGAATTTCAAGAAATATGAAGTGGAAGATAGGAAAATTTTGGTACGAATGCCTAAGAGAGAGGCCATCACAGGAGAAGCATATGATAATAAAGAAAAGACCAAAAAAGTTGTTGTCACCATTGAAGGGAACGAAGAGTGATGTACGTACATAGGAGAAGACCTAAGTGTTGAAGAAGAAATAGAGCTTGTAGCTTTATTAAGGGAATATAGGGATGTGTTTGTGTGGAACTATAGAGACTTGAAGGGAGTAGATCCAAAAATATACTCTCATACAATCCCCATGACTGTTGTCGCCAAGCCCACCAAACAGAAGCCCTACACATATAATAACACTTATGCAGCTAAAATAAAAGAAGAAATTGATGGGTTGATTGAAGCTAGATTTATCTATGAAATTGAGCATACTGAGTGGGTATCGCCCACTATAGTGGTGCCCAAGAAGAATGGAAAATTGTGAGTGTGTATTAACCTTAAAAAATTTAATGCTACTACGATTAGAGATAGTTATCCGCTTCCAATCATTGAACATTTATTGGAGTGTGTTGCAAGCAAGGAAGTTTATAGCTTCCTTGATGGATTTTCAGATTACAACCATGTAGGCATTGCTCTAGAAGATCAACACAAGATGGCCTTTGCCACATAGTGGGGAATCTTTGCATTTCAGGTGATGTCATTTGGACTCACAAATGCACCTGCAACATTCCAAAGGCCCATGTGTCATGTCTTCAAAGAGTTCTTGCGTAAGTGCTTAGAAGTATATGTGGATGATTTATGTGCTCACTCCCAAGAAAGAAGATACCACATCCTTGAGCTCAGACAGATCTTCAACAAGTGTAGAGAATATCGAGTGTGTCTGAACCCACAAAAGTGTGTGTTCATGGTACGTCAAGGTAAGATCTTAGGTCATATTGTTTTGAAGAACGGAATATCAACAGATGAGGACAAAGTAAGAGCCATAGTAGAGTTGCCGAGACCAAGGAATGTTAAGGAGGTACAAGCCTTTATGGGCCATTGTGGATATTATCGTAGGTTTATTCACATTTATGAAATCATAGCTAAACCTCTTTATTGCCTTGTTGACAATTTTTTAGTGGAACGACAAATGTAAAAATTCCTTCAATGAGTTGAAGAGACGTTTGTGCACAGCACCGATATTGACCACTCCTAATTGGAATAAACCATTCCATGTCCATGTAGATGCATCCAATCATGCAATAGGATGTGTGCTAACACAACCCACAAGTGAAGGAAATTTAGATTTGCCTATAGCTTACGCTAGCAGACAATTGAATGCAACTGAACGAAACTATACAACAACTGAACGAGAAGGCTTAGGCATGGTATATGTTGTGAAGAAGTTTAGACACTATCTATTGGCCAATAAGTTCAAGTTTTTCACTGATCATCAAGATTTATTATACTTGGTCAATAAACCTTGCAATATAGGACGCTTAGTAAGATGGTTCCTCTTACTAATGGAATATGACTTTGAAGTTATTGTTAGGAAAGGTCGGCCCACCTCAGGGCAGATCACCTTTCTCACATCACTTCAGGTGAGTCTTCACAAGGAGTTTTTGATGAGTTGCACGATGTGTATCCGTTTAATTTAGAAGTTGTTCCTAAATGGGCAAATAAGTTGGTACCTGTCCTAACCTTCGGACCCGCAAATAAGAATGTGAAAATGAACAAAGAAGAAAGGATAAGATCACAAAACTATCAAATATTGGCAGGAAGCATGTACAAACAAGATACAAAAGTGTACTAGCTTGTTGTGTCCAGTACGATGAACATAGTAGTTGGTTGCAACAAGCCCATGAAGGGTTGCTAGGAAATCACTATTCTAAACAATGAACATTGTAGAATCTAAAACATTTAGGAGTGTATTGGCCTAGTATGAACAAAGAAATACATGAGTGGATTAAGAATTGTCAAGTGTGCTAGGAAAAACCCCCAGTGGAGCATGCTATCCTTTATCATGTATCATTAATTCCAGATTGGAGCGCTCCATTGGTAGAATTCATGAGATCAGGAATGCTACCGAGCGAGGCTAGTCTAGCAAGAAAACGGAGCATGGAGCAAGAGGCTCAAGACTATGCCTTGATAGGAGACAACCTATATCAAAGAGGCAAATATGGTTACCTAAGATTGTGCATTTATGAATCTGATTATTTGAAAATCTTAGAGATTGCACATATTGGTGTCACAGGTGGACACTTCAGTCATGATCGAGTAATTAAGACCATTCTATTCTCAGGACTTTGGTGGCCCACTCTTCATATGGATGCACATACCTATGTGAAGAAATGTGATACATGTCAACGTGCACAATATCCAATTAGAAAAGATGAGATGCCTTTGAGGCCAATGATGGGAGGACGTGCATTCTCAAAGTGGGGTATAGACTTTGTTGGTCCCATTAAACCCCCAGCTAGAAACTCCCATGCAGAATACATTATTGTAGCCACGGATTACCTTACCAAGTGGGTAGAAGTAAAAGCCACCACAAAGAATGATGCCCAAACGACAGATAAGTTCTTATTCAAGAATGTGTTCACAAGATATGGACTACCGATAGAGTTAGTGAGCGATAGGAGCACACACTTCTTGAATGAAGTTATTGAAAACCTTCTCCAAGAATTCTTGGTGATACACAAGAATTCTGCCCCCTATCATCTACAAGCTAAGGGACAAACCGAGAGCACAAATAAGATCCTATGCAATGTATTGACAAAACTTGTAAATAATAAACGCTCTAATTGGGATAAGCAACTTCATCATGCTTTTTGGGCTTACCGAGTTGCCTACAAAATGATACTCAATGCCACCCCATTTCAGCTGTGCTACCATTAGACTTCCTAATCCTAGCTTTAAAAGTAGCACAAAGCATGAATGGAATGGACATGAGTTGTCCTCTAGGATCTTTGATCTAGAACGTTTTAGGTGAGACAAGCCTACGAGCAGCAATAGGTATATATGCTGCAAAGAAAAGACAAAAGGCTTATTTTGATGCACACATCAAGGATAAAGGATTGAAAGAGGGAGACCTAGTATTGGTTTACACACTCAAGCAACATGCCCGTAAATTGGGAAAAAGAGGATATGGACCCATGATCATTAATAGAAATTCCACTAGGTGTGGTTCAATTGGCCACTCTAGAGGGTGACAGCTTGCCAAGCTATATTCATGGTTGTGGAGTCAGACTATATCAAAAACCTCTTACAGAGGATATGCTAAGGAGACTCAGCAGTGCTAAGAAGCAAAAAGAAGAAGAGATAAGGGTAAGAGAAGAAGCACAGGCAGAGGCCTGAGAGCACATTAGGAAAATTAAGCTAAGGCGATTAGGCCTAGATGTCAATCCTGAAGCCCCATAATATCACATGGCCATGTGCCAAACATCAGGTGCAATCGCTTCTCGAATAATCAATCGACGTCCCTTTGTGACCATAGAGGTAGGACAAGGCAAGAATGTAAGAACTGTGAGAGATTTGATTGACTGAGGTGCTGCAACTAGTGCAGTCATATTCTCATACTGCCATGATCTACAACTGAACATCAATTCCATAGAAGCCTATCTCATAGGATTGGGAGGTATGGAAACCACTTGTTTGCGCGAGGTGGAACTTCCCATCTATCTTCAAGATGTTCCAATGAGAGTCAAAATGCTCATGTGTCAAGATGAGGATCTTACGGAACCACTTGTCTTGGGTCAAGATTGGATATATGACCATGTAGTTAACTTAAACCTAAGAAGTCAACTTATTCAAGTTTGGGTACATGAACAATGCATTACATTAGAATTAGATAACTGCATGCTCACAAATCCAAATGTCACACATTCTCTTAGTTCTTCTATGACTAATCTTATAGAAGAAGATGTAGTATGTGTCAAAAGCTCTATGATGCAGGAGTCAATCATGGAAGAACAGGCTTGAAGGCGAGTGTATCTCTCTTCTTCTTAAAAGACTAATGCAGCCACAATAGTTCCACCACATAGGCAAGCACAAGAGATCAAGACAACTTCTATATCAAATAGAAAGACACCATTCAACAAGAAAGAAGTTTCGGGCATGAAGTAGATCTGGATACAAAAAGGAGGACAACCACCGGCCTTATCCCCAAAATTCCCATCCACGCACGCCAAATAGGCCCGAAGACGAATGAAGAACCTAGGACAAACTCATCCAGAAGGTATCCGACAAGTTTGGGTGCCTAAGAAATTAGCTGCAGCTCAACAAGGACAATTACAAATATGGGTACCCAAGAAGCTCTTACATACACAACAAATTATGCTCTCCCACATGAGAAAAGTCTGAACAAAGAAGCACAGAGCCAAAGAAGATCAAATCACCTCTTCGACAATAGTAAGAAGACAAACATAAAAAATATGGGTTTGGAAGAAAAAAGCACCAGTAGCACACACAAAACTAGAGCACCAACCACGAGGGCTACAAAATTTAAGCAACCACTCAAAGATCAAGAAGTCAAAAGTGACCTGTACGCAGCACCACACAGTTCTAAAATGGATTCCTATAAGGAGCAATGATCAATTGTCACTCGGGGATCCAATGGATACGTCCAACAAAGGCCACATCAGCATATGCAAGAAACATTGAAAGCCTCGACGAGTGACAACCATGTGCTCCTTGCACAACCTTGTCTTTTGCACCATTTAGGTCATGCCTTTCCAAAGTATGCATTAATATAGGGCCACATTACATGGCCATGCATAGACACATTTGAGCATCCTAGGCACAATAGCATATTGACATATGTCAACTATTTTTAGTGTTTCTAACATCTTTCTTCTTGTTTTGTGCCATTGTTCAAAAAAAAAAGAGAGTTTGTTCCCAGGTTTGCCTCATGGAACATGAATGAGTCATGCTTAGTTGAAGGTGGAATCGTGGATGATTGGGCACTTACCAGTTTGGATAGAAGTGTGTCTCAGCTAGCAGATGATATTATTGCTACCTTATTTGGTAGATGTCAAGAACTTGGCATGAACATGGAATCCACACCTCTTGTTTCCCCTTACCATGGTAGGAGGAGAGCACTTGCAGGTTCGCAACTTGAGAGATGCTTAACTATTGTATGTATGAGAGCATCCAAGGAGATATCTGCAAGGGGTAGTTTTGGTACCCTGCAAATCCTTGTATGTATACTGGATGAGAAGACTCCTGCTATGGTGAGCTAAAGAGAATATGTGAAACTAAGCTTGGTGTATTTTCCCAATGTTGTTTGTCAAGGAATATACAGAAATTCAATTCTCAATATTTTGCAAATGTTGCTTTGAAGAGAGGAGACAGGACCAGGCACTCAAAAGATTTCATCAGTGGACCATCAACATGGACATTCATCGACAATGAAAGACTAGCTGATGGTCCATCACAATGCCAGGTGTACAACACAAAGAGATAAACATCGATCGACCATTCACCATGGTAAGAATCCTTACTTTGGCAACACCATAACCATGATAGATTAGGAAACCTCTTCGTCAACGTACCCTTGAGCAATTTGCTCAAGACCTAATTTTTTTGCACCATGTTTCTTTTAATGCATTCCCCAAGTAAGCATGCATAGGGCTACATTACAGGGCCATGCACAAGGCACATATTTTCCTCAATCCATGCACGAACACATTTACCCATCATTCATTATGGGTTACGAGTACTTGACATGACTACTATAAACATCATCTTTGGAAGATCTAGAGGACATCAATGGAGACTCACAACAACACAATCATGTTCGAATCCAAGGAAGAAGCACATACCAAGGGACTACAACTTGCAAAGGCTCACAGTGACAAATGAAGAACCAAACAACCAACCCTACCACATTTGGAAGATAGATGGCTCTTGTTCATACAGAATGGACACTACCTCTCAAAGCACTACCTGGAACAACCATTACAACCAGGGTTTGTCAGGGATGATAGACTCAAGAGGGGGGGAGTGTTAGCACTCAAGGTCAGGAACGAGATTCAAGAACATGTCAAAGATCTGGACACACAAGAAGGAGCAAATAGGGAGCTCCAAGAAGTGTATGTCAATTTTTCAGAAGATTCCTCTACAAAAATAGTGATTTTCATCAGTAAAAACCATTTTAAATATGATTTCACATTTTTGTAACTCCATTTTGTTCAAGCCAAGGAGTCCTTGAGCTTGAGGAGTATTAGAGTATCATCCTACCAATTTTCATAATTTTTAGACTCCGTTTGAACCCTCAAATAAGAATTGGAACCTAATTTTTAACTAGGCCAGACACTAGGTCTGGACAGGGCCAAAACTAGTCAAAAAAACTATTGAAAGAGCTAGAGAGCTCATTTTTGGGGTTAGCTTGTTAGAGAGTTGGCTTTTTAGAGATTGAAGCTTTGTAAGAGAGTTCTTTGTAAATGAAGCCTTCCATTGTTCCTCTCTTTGATCTTGCCTTGTGTGCACGTGTGTGTATGTGTGTGCATGTTTGTGTGTTGTCACTCACGCACTTGTGCCTTCACTTGCTCATGGTCTTCATATCGATCCTCATGTCTCTTCGGATTGACAAGTAAAGGAGGTGATGCTTACGCTTGAGCTACAAGCCTCTTGGTTTGAAAGTTCATGAGAATGAAGTCTTCAATGCGTCTGAGGTAGTGAACTGCCTGTCTATGTATTGACTAGTATAGCACTTATTTGCAAGTCCTTCTTATGTTGAAGGAAATAGCACCAACGTCACATCCTCTTGATTTTGAAGCCCACAACCATGGGAGAAGGAGATGAATCTCCTCACATGGTCATCTACATCTTCATAAGCTAATCCCTTAAAGGTAGGGAATTTAATGTTCAACCTTGAGAGTAAATTCGAAACAACCTCTGTTGGCACTTCTGCTTCCTCTGAAGTGACCAAAGAGAAATCCAACATCCTTCTATGCTTATTCTTTGAGAGCGGGCTTGAAGTCAAATCAATAGACAAATTTAAGGGTAGAGGAGTGCTAAGTTGATTAGCCAAAGGTAAAGATGACTTCTCAAGGCTTCTTTGGGCACAAAGAGTCTCTATCTACTTGAGTGTGGTTCATGTACCCACTTCAATGATGCGAAAATCAAGGAGAAAAAATGCAAGAACAATTATTTACTACCTCAACCAAAAAATGGAAGGGTCCGACCATGCATGCCATGAAATAACTTGGAGAAGCTTATAGGAGGTGAGTTTCGAAGTGAAGAAGTTTGGTTCAGCCAACCGACACAAGACCAGCCCTTGAGCTTATGGAGACTCAAATAGAACTTATAGGCATGAGATAAGTGAAATAAAATGAATTATGTACTTTGGAGCATCAAGGAGAAAGAGAATATACAAAACAGATAGATTTGCGCATCGACTAGCTCAAAAAACTTACTATCTTTGGAAGAGACAATGAACTTCAAATGCTCATAGCCACCAGCGTGATTAAAACTAGAGAAAATCCCTTTATGGGAGGGATACACATAGGGTTGAGTGTATATAATGCACAAGAGTATAAGGAATAAGCAAAATATGCTATCGGAATGAATCAAACACTCAATGGTGGTAATTCCTATTTTGCAGGAATATGTAGGGATTGACCTCGAGACAAAAAAACTAAGATTTCTCCCATTCTACTGAACTAAATGCTATTTACATCATAAGATAGACACAAATATCTTTCAAGTGAGTCATCTTTCATCCAATTTAGAGCTCTGTAAAGAGAGCAATAGCCTCTGCAAGATTACCATTGGTGAAGAAGATGATGCAAAGAAATGAAGGAGCAAGACAATGATGGTCACAAGTGTATGTATATTGCTTCTATGTATTGTAAAAGTGATTTCACGTCTTTATATAGACTCTAAAAGTGATCCACGACTTCTACAATTGGAATTTGAATTCAAATGAAGGCGGAAAGAGTTGTTGGAGGGAATCAATTCACTTTCCTACAATCTAGGAAAAGTGAAGATCTAGTTTGATCTACTTTTAGGTGATTGATTGCTTGATTGATTGCAACTAAACTACCACAAATTCGTGGAATTTAGGTTCTCTCTTTCCACTTTTACATGTGTAAAGCTCAAGGCTTTTAGTTTGGTAAAAGATCCATGAAAAATATAAAAAACAAATACAATAAGTGAGCATAAGAAAAAAGAACTCTCCAATGGATATTGTTTCAACGTAATCCAAGCGATTGCTTTTGATGTAGATCAAATCCACCTCAAGCGTACTGTAAGCTTGATCTTCCAATAGATCTCCATCAAGCTAAAGTATGCTTGAGTCTTCATTGTCTAATAGGTTGAATACCTGCCATAGCTTTGAATCTACAAAGCTTTATTCCATCAAGTGCCTTCATCATCATATCGGCTACTTGCTTTTCAGTTGGAACAAAAGAAATATTAATCTCCTTTGCCATGAGCTTCTCTCTAATCAAGTGGTAATGAACCTCTGTGTGTTTGGTTCTCGCATGGAAAATAGAATTCTTTGCTAGATGCATGGAACTTACATTATCTCCAAATATGTGAGGTTTGGAACTCACAAGTCCCAAATTTGTATACAATGCTTTTAACCATATTGCCTCTTGAGTTGCTATGGTCCAACCTCTGTATTCTGCTTTAGTTGAGGATAAAGCAAGTGTTGGTTGCTTCTTGGAACTCCATGAACTAGTTTTTTACCTGCAAATGCTAAGTAACTAGAAGTACTTCTTCTGTCATCCTTAGCTCCTGCCCAATCTGCATCTGAATAGATTTTGATATCCAAATATGAAGAGTAAGGATAGAATATACCTTCATTGATTATATCTTTGAGATACTTAAGTACTCTCTTAGATTCATCCATGTGTGGTCTTCTCGATGAGCACATGAATTGACTAAGCACTCCCACACTGTATGAGATGTCTGCCCTTGTATGAGTAGCATATATCAAGCTACCTACCAAGCTTTGATAATCTTTAATGTCTTTGATGTTCTCACCTTCATAAACACTAAGTTATGATTCATCTCCAAAGGTGTACCTGCAGGTTTAGTATTCACCATTTTGAACTTGAGAAGCAGATCTTGAATGTATCTCCTCTAAGTCAAATACATTCCTTCACTGTGTATATCACTTGCATACCTAGGAAATATGTGAGCTCACCTAAGTCACTGATTTTGAACTCCTCTTGCATGTGTCTCTTGATCCTTTGAATGCCATTCAAATCACCACCTCTCACAATAATATCATCTACATATACACATAGATAGATAACCTCATTGTGATCCCTTTTGATGAATAGAGAAGGATTTGAGTCGCTAGCTTTACTTGATCTCGAAGATATGTAACCAACCTATAATTCCAAGCTCTAGGAGCTTGTTTCAATCCATATAATGCTTTCGTAAGTCTACAAACATAAGATGGATGATTAGGGTTTTCAAAACTTGGTGGTTGTGACATGTTTACCTCTTCACTTATCCAAACATTTAAGAATTCATTTTTCACATCAAGTTGCACGAGTCTCCAATTCCTTGCAGTAGCTATAATTATCGATGTTTTGATTGTAGTCATCTTTGCAGCTAGTGAGAATGTTTCCTCATAGTCTATACCATGAGTTTGTGAGCATTTTTTTGGCAATGCGTTGTACCGGCAAACTGATCCATCTAAGTTTCTTTTAACTTTATATACCCATCTGCAACCAATTACCTTTTGATTGGATGACATTGGAACCAAATCCCAAGTGCCCATCTCCTTCAATGCATCTATTTCGTCTTTCACGGCCTTTTCCCAATTAGGGTTTCCCTTTGCCTCTTCATAGGTTGAGGGTTCCTTTGAAATTGAATCTTTTTCCAAGTAGATTGAATGCTTCGTAACAAATGTGGAATCATATCCATACCTTTCTAGCTATTTCTTCTCTCTTGCTGATCTTCTAAGTGCTTGTTTGGAGCATTCTCCAACCTCTTGCATCTTTGCTTTGCCTCTTGACTTCCATTGTTTGTAATCCTTTTCTCTTTCATCTTGTTCATCATCTATATCATTTCTTGGATCCTAGACCTATGTATCATGCTTGCTTCCTAATTGATGAGAATCAAAATCAAGATCAAATGGTAGAGTTACGCTTTGTTTGTTTTTGTCATACCAAGACCTGTGTTCAAACACATTGCTAATTGTAGTGAATTGCTTGGTTGAAGGATTATAGAACCTATAATCCATTTGAGTTGAATCATATCCAATAAGCACTGCTTTTGTTGCCCTTTCATCTAGCTTACCTCTTATTTGTGATGGTACATGTACATAAGCTGAACAACCAAACACCTTGCAATGTCCAAGACTAGGTTTTCTTCCATGC
The DNA here is from genome assembly GCA_020310875.1 of Ceratopteris richardii. Lineage (NCBI taxonomy): Eukaryota > Viridiplantae > Streptophyta > Polypodiopsida > Polypodiales > Pteridaceae > Ceratopteris > Ceratopteris richardii. The sequence continues at coordinate 108,588,655 of CM035442.1, read as the reverse complement.
CATGATTCATAAGGAGTCATATGTTGAAGTGATTTGGATGGTAGTCTATTGACACTGTACATAGCAATTGAAATAGCCTCTGCCCATAGATAATGTAGTAACTTCTTCTCTTCAAGCATTGTTCTGGCTGATCCAACCAATGTCTTGTTTCTCCTCTCTACAATTCCATTTAGTTGAGGAGCGTACCTGGTAGTCACTTCCCTTTTGATACCTTTTTCTTGCAAGAACTCATCAAACTCTTTGGAGAAGTATTCTCCTCCTCCATCAGATCTGAGCTTCTTGAGTGATCTACTTGTATGATTCTCCACGTGTGCTAGATACTTTTTAAAGCAATCAAACACTTCATTATTACTTTTGATGAAGTATAGAATATTCCATCTACTATGGTCGTCAATAAATGAGACATAATACCTTGATCCTGCCAATGAAGGTTCTTGACTTGGTCCCCATACATCTCTATGTACTAAGTCCAATAAGTTGTTGTGAATGTAGCCTTTGTGGTTGAATGGTTGTCTTTGTGCCTTCCCAATCTGATATGCATCACAACTATTGATCATGTGTTGCTTTGATATGTTTGGTAGTCCAACAACACTTTGGTCCCTGCATATATCCTTCAAGGTTCTTTCACTCACATGAGCAAGTCTCGTATGCCACACTTCAAGTTCATTTAAGGTTTGAGTCCCAAAAGTGAATAGAGCTATGTTCTTGGCTTCTCCTAATTCAAAAGTAAAGAGCCTACCATGCTTCTCACCTTTGGCTATCTTCTTGAAGCCTTGACATGGATCTTCCACAAAAGTTCCATGTTGGGTGAACCTAACTTACAAACCTTTATTAACTATTTGGCCTACACTTATTAGGTTTTTAGTGGTAGTGGGTACATAGAGAACCTTACTCAGAATGTTTTTCTTGCCATTGGATGTTTTGACATTACCAATCTTCTTCACATTGTGCTTTGTGTCATCCCCTGTTTGTACTTCATGTCTATGGTTCAGACTTTCCAAATCAGATAGAAGAGCAATGTTGCCTCCAACATAATTTAAACATCCTCAATCTATGTAGAACAAATGATCATCTTCTTTACCTTCTTTGTGGCTTAGATTCATAAGAAGCAATGAGTCTTCATGTGGTTGCTCTTCTAAATAATTTTTGAAGTCCTATTATAGTCTCTATTGTTATTGTTGAAGTTCTGTCCACCTCTTCCTCTATTGCTGCCATATCCACCTATTCCACTTTCTTTTTAGGTCTTCCCATTGAACCAAAAATTTTGAGTGGTATGGTTGGTCTTATCGCAGATGGTACAAGGTTGAACATTCTGACCTTTGGCTTTGTCATGCTTTGGTCCTTTCTTCTTCCTTTTCCACTTGCTCTTGCTTGCAAAGTTGGCTTGGGAAGTCTCCTCTTCATCTTCTTCCTTCTTCTTGCCTTTCTACTTCTTATCCTTCTTATCTGCATATAGAGCACTAGTTGAATTACCATGATAGGAGTTACCTTCCTTTATGCTATTGTTGGCCTCTTGATTGAAGAGTTGTCCGAGAAAGATGTTGAAGTCTGGAGTTTGCACATCCATGATGAGATCATAAGGTGTCGTGAAAGATTGCCATTGCTTATCATTTCGAATCCCATTGAGAATTTGCCTCATGATAGCCTCTTCTTCAATCAGCTCTCTAATAGATGCTCACTGATGTGCAACCTCCTTGACCTTGGTAAAAAACTCTGTGATGGTTTGTTTAGGTGCCTTCTTCATTTGGTTGAACTTGTTCCAAAGATGATTCTTTCTTGCTTTGGTACTAGCAGAAAAGAAAGTCTTGAGGGCATCCAAAGTCTCTTGAGATGTCTTACATCCTCTAATATGTGGTAATAGTAAGTCAAAGATAGAGTTTACTATGTACGACCTTGCTTGAGCATCCCTTGCACACCAAAGTGTGAGATTATCTGTCTCCTCTTGTGCAGGTTCTCCTTTGAATCTTGGAATAGGCATAGCTTCATCACTTGCTACAATTCCATAAAGATTTCTACCTGGCAAAGAGGCCTCCATTCTGATTTGCCAAGCCGCTTAGTTGTGTCGATCAAGCTTCTCAATCGTTGAGGGAAATCCGTCACCCATCTTGATCTAGCTCTGATACCACTGAAAGAACTTGGAGAAGCTTGTAGGAGGTAGAAAAGTGAGTTTCGAAGCGATAAAGCTTGGTCCAGCTAACTAGCACAAGATCATGCCTTGAGATTATGGAGACTCAAATAGACCTTATAGGCATGCAATAAGTGCAATAAAATGCACTATGTACTTTGGAGCATCAAGGAGAAAGAGCCGATACAAAACATATAGGTTTGCACATTGACTAGCTCAAAAAACTTACTATCTTTGGAAGAGACAATGAACTTCAAATGCTCATAGCAACCAGCGTAATTACAATTAGCAAAAATACTTTTATGGGAGGGATACACATAAGGTTGAGTGTATATAATGCACAATAAGGAATAAGCAAAATATGCTATAGGAATGAATCAAGCACTCAATGGTGGTACTTCCTATTTTTCAGAATTATGCAGAGATTGACCCCGACATTGAAAAATGGAGATTTCTCCCAATCTACTGAATCAAATGTTATGTGAATCTACACACATAAACTAGAAACTAATAACTTTCAAATGATCCATCTGTCATCCAATTTGGAGCTTTGTAGAGAGAGAAAGAGCCTCTACAAGCTTACTGTTGGCGAAGAAGATGATTCAGAGAAATGAAGGAGCAAGACAATGATGGTCACAAGTGTATGTATATTGCTTCCATGTATTGTACAAGTGATTTAAAATATTTATATAGACTCTAAATGTGATCCACGACTTCTACAAGTGGATTTTGAATTCAAATGAAGGCGGTAAGATTTGTTAGAGGGAATCAATTCACTTTCCTACAATCTAGGAAAAGTGAAGATCTATTTTGATCTAGTTTTAGGTGATTGATTGCTTGATTGATTGCAACTCAACTACCACAAATTCATGGAATTTAGGCTCTCTCTTTCTACTTTTACATGTGTAAAGCTCAAGGCTTTTACATTGGTAAAAGACCCATGAAAAATGTTTTAAAAAAATGCAATAAGTGAGCATAAGAAAAAAGAACTCTCCAACAGATATTCTTTCAACGTAATCCAAGCGATTGTTTTTGATGTAGATCAAATCCACCTCAAGCATAGTGTAAGTTTGATGTTCCAACCTGCCAAACTATAGAGGAGCTACTTAGGTATGAAACTATGGGAAGGTGCCAAACTCTAGAACAGGCCATTGTGTCCACACACTTCCATTACTTCTTCTACTCAAGGGGATTTCTTCCTTAGGGAAGTATACCTTGTGACATTTTTATGTGCAGGCACACTAATTGAGAGTAAAGACTTAGAGAAGGAAAAATGGAAATCACACATATAAGAGAAAAGCCCAACTTCTTTAACACTTCCAATAGTTACAATGAGCCAAAAATATTCTAAATGAACAATATAGTGGACTAGCATGCCATTCCAGATGCAAGAAGAAATCAACACAAGAAGTCAAGAAATCTCTACAAGAGAATTGCAAAAGAAATACAATAGACTCAGACCAAGAAGTACTAGTCAAGGCTACACAATCACTCTCTATTGCTAATAGCCAACTCCATTGGGGAACCAACATTTTGTATAATCATCATAGAGTGGCCTCAACAACAATGGTGAGGCTACAATAGCATGCAGAGAGTGGCCAAGAAATAGCCTCAACTAGCAAGAGAACAACAGTATAAGATCCAAGACTCCAATGACACAATGTGCGAGAGATATCCAAAGAAGTGCCGAGCATATGCTTATATAGGCCCAAGGGGTGGCCTTGCTAAATCCCAAGCCTTAATTACCGCACATGCCAAAGTGATGGCCAAAGTAGTGGTGGAGTGAATTAATTATGGTTCTTGTAGCTTACCATAATAAGGTCACCAATCATACCTTCTAACACTACTAGAGCTTGATGATGGTACTCCCTCTATTTATTCTCATTATAACACTTTTTACACCTTGAAGAAATTATAGTTCATCACTTGCCACCCGAGGTAGCCTAATGGTGGAGCCCATCTCAATGCTTTAGTGGTAGTCGCCCTTCTGTATAGAGATAGCCACCCAGATACCTTGCCCTAATAAGTAGTCACCTAAATATGGTGTTACCCAAGAACAGAGTCGACTCATTATATATAGTCGACCCAATCATGGAGCAATGCTCAATTGGTGTTCACCCAATGTAGGAAGAACACATGAGGTAGGTCCCCAAAGATTGAGGAGAGCCAAAGAGGTAGCCACCCAAAATGTCATGATGAGGATAACCAAGCACCCAAGTGCCTTAATTTTTTTCATGCATCACTGCTTAGATGCCGCATATGTGGTGTTGCAGAAAAGTAGTTGTCCATTTGCACATCTTGCAAGAAATAGAGGTCGCCCTTCATGTGTTTTGCACAAAATGGAGGTCACCCTTGGTGTGTGTGTGTGTGTGTGTCTGTTGTACAAAATGGAGGTCGCCCTTAGTGTGTACAAAGCATCAAATTGGTAGTCGCCCTGTTGAGGAATGTTCCCATAAGAAGGTGTCACCCATACCTTGGTGGAGAAGTTAATTAGAGGTCCCCCATATGCATATCTAACACAAGAAGGTGTCACCTAATTATTGCTTCACAAGTGGAAGCTCAACCTTGGCCATGCCTAAATAGGTGGTGGCATCAAATGGGCATCACCCAAATCATGTATGCTTCAATCCTTGGTGTTGCCTCTTATGGAGGCGAAAATAGGTCATCGCCCATATCTTAGGTAGACGGTAATTTGGTTGCTGCCCATATTGACATATAGAAGGTCGTGCAATGTGCTTGCCCAGGTCTCCATGCATGAAGTGGTCGCCTTTTGGGAGAAATGTATGGAGATCACAGGGAGTGCATTTATAGAGACCTCATTGTTTATGTATAGAAGAAGAGTATCAAAGCTTCCCCAAGTAAGGCTAGGTGTTGCCCTCAATGGTGCCATCATGGATGATGCCTCACCTTAATGGTGTCCATGTTTTCCTTTGGTATGCCTCGAAGGTTGAAGTCACCCTTAACCACAAGGATTTTCCTTCCTGGATGCCCAAGCCTTGTTGTCCATCATATATCCTATGCATACCCTAGTTCAATGTATAAAACCTTTACTGATCCATGTGTCACAAAGCTAGAGATGCCACTTCTTTGGATTTGAAGAAAATTATGGAACGAGGAGAAGCCAAGAAAAATGGGAAAATTTAGTCTTCAATCTTGTGAAGCAATCACATTCTCGATGCTACAATTGCTATAGATGCTACAAAGGGATACACATGGGTCACATGATCTCTTATATAATCATTCATGTTAACCTCTTTTAGGAACTCAATTTTTGAAATGTTGGATCCCTAATGATGGAATCTAGGTATTCATCATCAAGCTCTTCTTTACCTTCTTGTAACTTATCTTCTTCATCTATTTCTTACAAGATAAATACCATGAGATATCAATTAATTTCATAACTTTCTTCATTGCTATGTTCAATCATCGTGGCTTAATGAATAGAAATAATCAAAGTTGCTAGAACTTGCAACCATCAATGTGGCCTAAACTCTTCATCAAAGAGTTTTTGGATGATATATGCTAATCTTGTATACATCTCTTTTGAACTACGAGATTTATGATATCTCTTGATTCTGCTCTTTGGTCTTCCTTTGTACCTTCTCTAAATTAATTGCCTCTTTTATTTATGATTTAGATTTTGATGACTTATGTGAAGAGAAATAATTTAAATCCTTAATGCCACAATGTTTCATTCAAGAGGAGGTGTCTTGATGCTCAAATGTATGGATCTTGATTTTGGTATTGATTTCCATGCAGTGATGTCATTGAGCTATCCCAATCTTCCACTACTTTCAATTGATGTTGAAAAGGTCTAGCTAGAATTATCTCATAATTATTTGCTTAACTAAATTTATAAATTTCCTTTTTCTATATCAAAACATGCAAAAAGGGAAGCTCCAAACATTCCAAGTGATAGACTTGCAAATATACTTATGTTCTCGAAGAAAATAGCTTATGTAAATTCCAAAAACTAGCTTGACTCACTTCATAGCTTCCTACGTGGGAATGGTGCTCCACAAGTTTCGAAAAGATACTTTCCTACCTATACACATCTTGGAAACACTTTTTTCTCACCACAAACCTCGCAAATGATCCAAGACCGAAGAGAAAAGTGAGGCATAAAACCAAACTATGAGATTTGCAAGAGAGATCTGTACGCAAAATTCTACAAAATGCTGATATATCTAGGTAGTGATATGTGTGAACACACTAGGACCACTGGGGCACTTTTTTGCCCTCTTTACGAGGTTTTTTTCACTCAACACGTATATACGCCTATTGTCCGAATGGACTACTTATCTTTGTATATTCTCTAGTAATACATTCAGTATTGTGTGTTGTGCTCCAAGCTTCTTCTTCTTCCTTGTGTTGTTTGCATGCTTCTGCAAACGTCTAACTCCAACAATTGGTATCAGAGCAGGTTGCCGCTTCATTTAGGGTGTCGTTGATACTCCTCTAATTGCAGTCTCAGAATCGCACAAATTTTGGTGAGCATACTCAGGGTGTTTCAGATATCAAAACAGTCTTGCTATATGGTGCCGAAATCTTGATCTGAGCTCGTTTTGACCTCCGAATGCACTATCATAGAGCTTGTGTAGGCTATTTTGTCTTTTTGTGCCAAAGGTATATACTAGTTTCGATTCGCCAATATAAGCATCTCGAAGTTTGCTATAGGTTTAGCAGAATTCCTCTAGGCAATTCTGTTCAACTTTTTGAGATACAGACAATTTTCTGCATCAAGGTATTTTAGTCTCCGGCCATGGCTAAAAGCAATGATGTATTCTGTATGTTGGCTGTTGAGGATAAGTTGGATGGTACCAACTACCCGTTATGGGCTTATATGATGCGACATGTATTGGTTGCAAAAGGACTATGGAATATTGTGCAAGGTGTTGAAAGACATCCTGTTACACCTGCGAATATAGGTACTGCAAATACAAGTGCTAGAGTTGATGGAGATGGTGTCGAAGATGATGATATTTTGCAGATTCCTGTTCGTGCTGCAGTTTCTGTGGCACCTACTTCAATGCTGATTCATTGGGATGGAAAAGATGCTCAAGCACATGCATTGATAGCTTTGTCTGTCAAACGTGCCATTATTCCTCACATTCGCTCTTGCAGAATAGCTAAGCATGCTTGGGATACACTTACCACATTGTACCAAGCTAGGAATGAGGTTGTGTTTCTTACCTCCGAAAATAGTTGGAGAGTGACCACATGAAGGAAGGTGCATGAGAACTAGGTGTGCATGTTAAAGAAGGCATTATATGGTTTAAAGCAAGCACCACGTGCTTGGTATGAAAAGATACATGCCTATCTGATTGCACCAGTTTTGAGAATAGTCCAACTGAAAGCAATTTATATGTTAAGCGTGCTAATGATGTACTTCTGATCATTGTGGTTTATGTTGATGACATGCCGCTCATTGGTCCTCATGAGAGGCATATTGCTTATTTTAAGGCTGATTTGCATGCCTCATTTGAGATGTCTAATTTGGGGCATTTGCATCACTATTTGGGCATTCAAATTATGCACGTTGATGGTGGAATGCTTTGTGTCAAACGAAATATATTGACACATTGTTGCAGGGTTTTGGCCTTGAAGACTGTAAACCTATTGCCACTCCTATGGAAAGAGGTTTACGATTGAGTCTTCATGATGTTGGAGATGCATTTGATGTTGTTCTCTATCAACATGTTGTTGGATGCTTGATTTACTTATGCATTACTCAACCAGATATTCAGTTTGCTATCTCATAGATTAGCAAGTTTATGCATTTCCCATGAGTCAGGCATTGGCAAGCGGTTAAGCGCATCTTTCGCTACTTGAGTGGTACTCGGTTACTTGGTTTGTTTTATCCCAAGGGCGATCACTACCACCACATTTGCTCCTTTTTCTGACTGTGATTAGGCTGGTTGCTTTGACACTCGTGTGTCCACTAGTCATTTCTGTTTCATGCTTGATAGCTCATGCATATCTTGGATGAGCAAGAAGCACCCTACTGTGGCAACTTCCAGTTGTGAGGCCGAGTATAGGGCAGCTTTCACAGCAACTGTTGAGTGTGTGTGGCTAAGATGCCTTATGGTTGATTTGGGTGTTGGTCAATCTTCTACCACCACCATCTTCACTGACAGCGAGAGCGCATTGGCAGTTGCGAGGAACCTTGTGTTCCATGTTTGCACTAAGCACATTGAGGTGCATTATCATTATGTCAGGGAGAGGTTTTCTGCGAGGGAGATGAGCTTGGCATATGTGCCCATGCTAGAGAACATTGTAGACCTTTTCACGAAGGCTTTGCCTAGGGAGAAGTTTGAAGCTTTCTGCAAAGCTTTGGGCTTACTTCCTTTTGTATATTGATTCCACATAGCTTGGCACTTCCTTATACATGAGTGTCAGCTCCTTGTTCACTGCATCACTCCCATGGGGGATTTGTTGATATATTTAGGTAGTGATGTGTGTGAACACACTAGGACTACCGAGGCACTTTTTTCCCTCTTTACAAGGTTTTTTCCCCTAACTTGTATATACGCCTATTGCCTTAATGGGCTACTTATCTTTGTACATTCTCTAGTAATACATTCACTATTGTGTGTTGTGCTCCAAGCTTCTTCTTCTTCCTTGTGTTGTTTGTGTGCTTCTATCTATAGACGTCTAACTCCAACACAAAAATGATCGCATATTGGACTATATACAATTTTAAGCTGTTCTCATTCACATCCAAAGTCCTAGGATACGTTTGGAACTAGTTCACCTAGCTTGTTGGGCTATTTAAACTAGCCAAAAATCTTCTAATTACATTTAAAAATTCCCTATGTTCTCAAGGGTTAGAAAAAGAAATAGATTTCATAAAAAATGGGCTCTTCTTAAAACTTGTAAGTAGATACAAAAACTATTGAGATATCAAGCTCAACATGTGATGATCTAAGATGACACACATCACTTTTTCATTTCTCTGATATGTAGAGTGGCCATGTCAGTATATGTTAGGGATACTTCATTGAGCTTTACTAGATTTATCTATCGAAAGTGATGACACATTTGTTTCTTTCCAGCTCACTCATTCCTGGACATTAGGACTTTCCTCATGTACTATTATTTATATATTGCAATTGTATTGTTGTTTTAGGTCATTCTTGTACATTCCTTTTATGTAATAGAAGAAGAAGAAGAAGAAGAAGAAGAAGAAGAAGATTATTTTGCCTCAATCTATGTGTGTGCTCCTCTTTGATTATGAGTGTGTGTGTGAGCTCTCTTCCTTATCCCCTTCTTCCTGACATGGTATCAAAGCCAATGTGGTTGTAGAGAGCTCGTGGAGAAGGCCAACGATGAAGAGTATGCTAGAAGGCATGGAGAAACTACGATTCACAAACAACCTCAAATTGCTACCAACATTGGTGTAAAAAATGGAGAAACTGCGATTCACAAACAACATCAAAATGTTTCAGAGCCATCTCGAGCTCCATTTTGAGCTTGCAAGGTAGGGCCCGCAAAAGAACCAGGTCAATTTGCAAAATTGTAACTTGCCTCCTCTTCAACAACAGTCACATATTCCAGGTCTAGAATTTCAAGTGATTTTGTATACTTATCATACATGAAAACTGCATTTTTCTGAGATTGAATTGTCATGTCATAATGCAACAGTGTTCAAGTAGAAGTACTGCTTGTAGTGTTTTTGCAGTGTTGTGAATTTGCAGAAATGGAAAATGCCGATGGAATGAGTCATCTTATGAGTGATAAACTAGAAAATAACAACTTCCATGCTTGGAGATCAAAATGATAAATTTCCTGATGGGAAAAGGCTATTGGAAGTACATCAAAGGAGAGAGCGAAAATGATCTATAGTTACTAGAGAGGAATCAGACTATGGACCAGTTAAGAGCATATGAGGAATGGAATCAAGGAGCACAAAAGTTAATGTATTGGCTATCTGTTAGCATATAGGATAGCATGATTGGGCACATACAAGATGTCAAGAATCCAAAAGAGGCTTCAAACTGTTTGGTCACATTGTATGAGACCAATAATACAAAAACATGGTAATTGCAACTCAAGAAGGAGTTGCATACACTGGTGAAAAGGGCATGTCAATAAGTGACTACACCCTGAAAATCAAAAGCATATGTGAGTCACTTGCATCGATTGGCGTGAATGTAGATGATGATGATGATAAGGTGGAAGTGTGCCTTCATGATTTAGGAGTTGCATATAAGTAGTTCACAACCTCTATACGCACCATGGAAAATATTCCAAATTTTTTTGGTCTGGTGTCCATGTTGATTATTGAAGAAAAGAATATTGGTGAGGACTTAAACTCCCAAGGAAAACCTAGTTCTCAGCAGGTATTCCACTCTAGCACAGGAAGAGGTAAAGGTAGAGGTTTCAGAAGTGGAAGAGGAAACAATAAGCAAGACCAAGGTCAACATCATAATCATGCAAGAGGTAGAGGACAATTTCGAGGCAGGGGGAGCCAAAGAGGTTGCAAAAATTTCCAAAGAAATGATTCAGGTAATGATAGTAAAGGATGCTAGAGTTGTGGTAAATGTGGACACTTTGAACATGATTGCAGGTTGAAGAATTTAAATAATAGAAGGAAACAAAACAACTATGCATCCAGAAGTGCACATGACTCTACGAAGCTGTTCATGGTTCAACATCATATGATGATCATGATGTCTACTGATGTTTCGAAATCCAACAGTAATGTTTGGTATGTTGATACAGGTGCTTCAAATCACATGACCAGTCATATGAAATGGTTTAGTAGTTTGCAAAAATTGCTAGTTCTTGGATATGTTGAAATAGATGATGATACATCACACCCTATTCAGCATATAGGAAACATAGCATTGTCTATGGAGGACAGGAAGCTAAAACATCTTGATGATGTGCTACATGTTCTAAATATAACAAAGAATCTAGTTTCTGTTGGACAAACGCTTGACCAGGGATTACAAGTCAGGTTTCGTGCTGATGCGTTATATGTAGAAGAGTACAAATAGCGTTATATGTAGAAGAGTACAAATAGGATGGAGGATTGATTTCCAAAGGAAACAAAGTGGGTAGGATGTTCACCTTAAACGTGAAAATGTCTGAAATGAATGCAACCATGTTTGCAAAAGGTGCATGAGTTATTGCTAATATAGAGATCTAGACACTACAATAATGTGTCAATATATTTTGTTTGATGCAAAGCTATTCTCCCATCAACTTGCATAAATTGAATGCTCAAATAATGATGCAAACTCCACAAATCTGAAAGCTCAAAAGAAGCATGAAAATCAGCCTTAAATTGAACAATATGCTTTGCATTAGGACTAGTGAGTAGCATCACATAAATATACACAACAATGATCAGAAGTACATCATCTGCACACTTAACATATAAGGTGCTCTCAGTTGGACTGTTCTCGAAACCAATGCAATCAAGTAGTTATGTGTCTTTTCATACCAAGCACATGGTGCTTGCTTCAAACCAGATAAGGCCTTCTTCAACCTGCACAGTTTGTTTTTATGCCCTTTCCCCACAAAACCATAGGGCTTAAATACATACACTTCTTCATGTAAGTCACCATCCAGAATTGCAATTTTAATGTCCAACTGATGTATATTCCAACCATTATGAGCTACCAAAGTTCACCTATGCTACAAATGGGTGGTCATTCGGCATGTGGGTGCAAATGTCTCATGAAAATCTCTCTCTTGAGCATAACCTTTTGTAACAAGCCTAGCTTTATACCTGTCATCTATTCCATTAGGTTTACGCTTCAGCTTGTATGCCCATTTAGTTCTGATGGCCTTTTTTTCTAGAGGGAAATCGCATAAAGGCCAAGTACCATTCTTCATAATAGCATCAAATTCTCAATGCATAGCAGCCATCCAATTTTTTGAATTTTGTGCTTCATAAAAAAATAGGCTCATTCTCATCACAAAGACTAAAGGCTGCCATTGCATAACAATATTATGCAAAAGAAGAACTATGAGATCGTGAATGAGTACGATATGATAGAGGAAGAGCGCATTGATCAATGCTTCCACCAATTTTTCAAGGAAGTGGGTTCCTATGTAACTTACAATCTCGGGCAAGGCAAATTTGATAAAGATTTAAAACAATTTTGTATTAGTTTTCATGTCATTCCGTATTTTTGCCTTACCCTCTACCAACTTTATCACGTAATCCATGACTACAATGATGTATTCAACATATGAGCCTCTTGCGGTTGGATTGATGGTTGTTGACAGTATATGGGAAGAAGCAAGTACGGACACACATGCAGATCTAGCACTAAGGCAACCCTTCATTTTTTTCAAAACCCTTATATCATTTTTAAGTGATTCTCATCACTAAAAACCCTTGTAAATATCATTTCACCTTTTTGTAGCTCCATTTTGTACAAGCCAAGGAGTCCTCAAGCTTGGGGAGCCTTAGAAGTAGTTGCCTGCCAATTTTCATAATTTTTAGATCTCGTCTGAGCCCTCAAATAAGCCCTGGAACCTAATTTTTAACTAGGCCGGACACTAGGTCTGGACAGGGCCAAAGCTAGTCAAAAACTATAAATAGAGCTAGAGAGCTCATTTTTGGGGGGCTTCTTGTAGTTTGAGCTTGTATGAGAACTTGGTTGCAATAGAAGTGATTCCATTGTCTTACTCTCTTTGTTCTTGCCGTGTGTGCGCGTGTGCGTGTATGTGTGTGCATGCTTGTGTGCTTCTCACTCACGCACTTGTGCTTCCACTTGCTCGTGGTCTTCATACCATCCTCACGTCTTCCCGGATTGACATTAAAGGAGGTGTTACTCATCACTGAGCTACACCAAATTTTGGCGCCGTTGCCGGGGATCGAGCTTTGAGGACGAGCGTGTGATGGTAAGACGTAGAGAGGACGCGTTGGAATGGTAAGTAGTTGGTAAATTTCTGATTTTTCTCCATCTCCATCTCCATCTTCACCTCCTTCTCCACTACATATTCCCTCTTCCTTGTCATTCCCGTCATTTGTTGTGTGCGAGTTTGAGAGAGAGCGAGTGTGTGTGCTTGTCTTTGTGTGTTTTTTGCATGTTTCTTGCAGGTGGCAGCTCCATCATCATCTCCAGCAAGCTCAGCAGGTACAGAATTTGTCTGCACAATCCCCGAGGCATTGAGCTCGAGCTATTGCGACACTCCGAAAATTTCACCCAATCACGATTCTGAGTGCACCACGACACTGCGCAGGCCTAGAGCTCCCAAGATCACTAGACAGAACAGAAAAATTCACCATATCCCCACCTATCGCGACACCTCGCGACCTATCGCGACACCTCGCGACCTATCGCGACACCTCACGACCTATCGCAACACCTCACGACCTATCGCGACACCTCACGAGCTATCGTGACACTTCGACCTATCGCGACACCTCACGAGCTATCGCGACACTTCGACCTATCGCGACACCTCACGAGCTATCACGACACTTCGACCTATCGCGACACCTCACGAGCTATCGCGACACTTCCCACCTATCGCGACACCTCGACCCATCGCGACACCTCGACCCGACCTATCGCGATACACGGCCTTTAACGCATGAAAAGTTAGGGTTAATTTTGAGTGAATTGAAGGGTAGTTGAGCTTAATTTTAGGCACCTTGGTGTAACTTTAGAACCTTGGAAGTGGGCAAAAGGCCTAGAAGCCAGAGAGGGATCTCCTGAACCCTGAGAGCTTGTTCTGACCCTTTAGTGCCTGAATGGTCATAACTTGACCATACGAACTCCGATTGATGAGATTTTGGTCTCGTTGGAAAGCTCGTTGAGAATCCTACGTGGACCTTGACTGGCTTTTGTAAGAATCATACGCGGAGTTTTAGAACATGCATTTTTAAGTTGACCTTTAGGTGGAACTAAGTGGTCCTCAGATTCAGGGGGTACAGTGAGTTACTCCAGGGGGACTGAAAATATTGATGTGTGTCTTCCAATTACTGGTGGTAATAGAGCTATACTAACTGGTGAGCTTTTGCAGGAACTTTGTGTGTACTCAAGGCAATCCAAAGCAAGCTAGCAAGGGTGAGTACCAAGCTTGGGAGAAGGCTTCCTGGGCTTGTGTAGCAGTCTGGTCAACCAGCTAATTGAGGTTGGAAGATCTCTCAACCCTCCTTTGTCAATTCCTAGCGTAGGCTAAGTACGACTTAGGTGTGGTAATTAATTAGGGCAACGTTAGGCACGAATGAAGTCCAAGAGTATTAATCAACCAAGTACAAGAGGTAAGTAGGTCTTAAGTGCGAAAACTCTAAGGCACAAAAGGTAAACTGGAGTCGATCACTTATCAAGTGCGGAAATTCACTTAAGTACTCCTGACGACGCGATTTCAGACAAGACCATAAACATAATATTCAACTCAAAAGAACAAGTGATTGGTGCAAAATTAACCTGCAACGAGAGTGTGCTTGGGTCTCAGGGGGTAGATAAATCGGGCATATGAACCTTAGATCAGGCAGACACTTAGGCCGAGACAGACAAAGCCTCAGATCTTCTGAAGCTAGTGTCAATCACACTGCCAGGTCTTGGGCCCAACAGTTGAGTGATTACCCATACACGCCCAGATCAGAAACAAGTGATTCTGAGATGTCCTATCACATGGAGAGACCAGTAGGTAGTTCAGGATTGGCCTATCTAGAAAAACCAGAAGGACCATACAAGACTCAATTGGAATATATCAAGACGAATCGTCTAGGTGCTCGCATCTATGAAGATGGCCTGAGAAGATCAGTGGTCCAGATTAAGAACCCCGATCAACCCCATGGATTAGACCACCCGGTAGTCAAGTTTGAGAATGGAGCATACCTAGATAAAGAGGGGACTATATATGTAGTCACCACTCTTCCTGATAGAACTGATGAGTTTGGAAATGTGATTGCGGAAACCGACATGGGTGATATAGAGCAAGGGAACTTAGAGAGAGAGCCAAGAACTCCCCGTGGTAAATCTGTCTTGACCAAAATCATGACTCCAGAGTGGATTCCACAGGATAATAAAAGCATAGATCTGCTTTTAAACCGAGAAACCGATGAGGCTTTTTGGAGATACAAATCTGCTCAACCCCAGGAAGTGAGTGCCCTCACAATCTATGAGTTTAAAGACCCTGATAGCCCAGGCCAAGTAACCTACCTAGACAATGCATCATAGAGAATCTTCATGGTCACTGAGCATGGCAGACATGCCTACACATGGAAGGGTGAATTTGTTTTTCCCCAACCAAGGTCTAATGTGTCCTTTGGTCACCAAGGAGCTGGGACCTCCCAAGCTCATGGAGCTCAAAGAGATAGAAGTAGAGACAAACCTGAGGTAAGTTTTGCCAACTCCCTGGGAAGAGAAAGAACGGGAACAGAAAGGAATAGAGTGGACCCTGAGAGACATAGAACCCCATGGAATCAAAGGAATACTGACGATTTTCCTTTGCCAAGGCCGAGAGAACACACTAGGACCCTGCGACCAACTCAACTGGTGAAGTCCATGAAGAATTATTTCGATGGCACGGGAGACCCTTATGACCATGTGGCAGAATTTCGGCAAGTATTGAAAGCTGAACAAGTAGAGGACCTATTCACACAATATAATGCTTTCGGTCTAACCCTTAGGAACACTGCCCTTACGTGGTTTCAACCACTAAACAAGAGGCATTTTAGAAACATGACCAGCTCTTAGAGGCATTTATCGTTGAGTTTTCTAAGTGTGGAATCAGGCATAACACCTCCTCACTAATTCATAGCTTCAAACAAACACCTCAAGAGACGGTCAGACTAGCTGGAAGGAGATTTAGGCAGTACCTGGAGAGATGTCCAATGCCGGAGTTACCCACATCAGCCAAACAAGTGGCCTTGTTCTTGGATGGATTGTTGAGCACCAAGCTCAGGTCATATGTGTATCTGAAGGACCCCAGAACGATAGAAGAGTGTGTGCGAATGTGCATAGACATTGAGGACAATCTAGGTGAGGAATTAGAACTATCAAAAATCTATAAGGATTCTGATAGCTCTAGTAACCTGACATCTGGCCAATCCACATCCATTGAGGAACTTGCAGAGAAGGTAGCCCGAAAACTAGGTGTCTCTAGCAAACAAATTCTGAGATTCGCCCCAGTTAAGCGGTGTTACAATTGTGGCGGAGACCATATGGCAAGTGTATGTCCCATTATGGCCCAACCCCAGGCGAATCCTAGTAGCCAGTACTGCACCATAGAGCGCAGGTACACCAACCACACTGCACAAGACTGCCCATATAGCAAACAAACTGTTAGGCAAAATTACCCTCAGACATATCCACAACAGGGTAGATACCAGAATCAGTACCCACCACAACAATACAACAGACCACAGCCAACTTATCAGCCACCGTATCAAGGGCAGCAGAGACCTCAACCAGTCCTAGTACAGCAACCCCCTGCTCCAACCAATGCGATCCCAGTGAAATATGCATCTGCTGAAGAAAATCCGAATAGAGCCATAGTCCCAGTCACCCCATTGCTATCAGACAGTGATCCAAGTGACCATAGTTTTGACTCCACACATATTGATAGCCCACAGGCTTACTACATGCAGTCACCCGAGCCTAACGAGTCATACTATTATGAGGACCCAAGTGAAAATAGTGGGGAACCTGAGTATGCTAATGTCATGTACACAAACCCCAACTCTAGACCTCAACCTAGGCAGGTACGAACCCCATTTCCTAGAGGACCATGCTTCAGATGTCAGGGAGATCACCCTATACGTGATTGTCCACTGCCTGTCCCTACACAACCTCAACCAGTAACCATTCAGGGGTTCTGTCAAGACTGCGGGAAGGAACATCTCCTACAAGATTGCCCAAAGAACCCTAATAACATGCCTAAAATCACTCCTATCAATGTTGTTGGGTTAGTTGTAGACCCCACAGGGAGTGTGACTTCCACTGCACCTGTGCAGGTGATCACAAGAGCCCAGGCACTTCAACAACACCAAGGTGTTGGTCAGGAAAAGAGCCCCGAGGTGAGTGAAACAGAGAGCATAACCAAAAAGAGGACTAGAGCCTGGAAGGATAGTCGTGAAAGAATGAAGAGGCAATGGGCAAAAAAGATAAACAAACTTGAAGAAAGCTTGAGAGAAACCAAGGCAAAAATCATAGAGATCACATCTCAACCGCACTCTCACACATTCCCACCGCAACCATCCCCATCACCCTCCATTCCTCCACCCTCTAATACACCCCACGTAACCCACCCACCACCCCGAGTAGGATCAGTATTAGCGGATCCCACTCCTGGAGGCTTGGACATGATGTTCAAGGCCTACCAGGCTCGACTTCAAGAAGGGCCAACAGTTGCAAACCTAGACAAGAGTTACCCTAGAGCAGATTTAGAGATTGAACGGATGAAAATGTGCATGAAAATGGTAGAACAAGCTCAAGCTATACTTGAGACTAGTCAAAAGTTCAATCAGACAAACTCTGTCAAGCCGGATTTGCATTTCCACGGCTTACTAGAAAGATTAGAGCAGTTGGTAAACAAATCACAAGATTCTTTACCTCCACAGGCTCAACCAGTTGTTGAAAGAGGAAGCTCACCACCAATGGGAGCTTATGTTCCTAATTCCACGGATGCTGGAATACCTCCTTCAATGCAACAGTACTCTCAAGAGTTCTTGCGGGAAATACAAGAAGAGAAATGGGCCAAGGAGAAGGGTGATTCCCCTCCTATTCCTGAGATTGATGATCTTCATGATCAATTTCCCCAAGACATTCCGTCTATCTATGGAGATCAAACAGAGCAACAAGAGGATGAGAGATTAGATTTTGAATCTAATTCTTTACAAGAGTTGCCTCATTTCACAGGCCCATGGGAATCTGAATCTCTCCAGATTAGAGCTCCCACAATATTGGTAAGAAATGAAGACTCAGTGATTCCAAGAAACACTGATGTTGTGAAGAACACTAAGGTTCAATGTCATCTCACTGTAGAGGAGCTGCTCAAGGCAAAACCGGAGCTCTGGAATCATGTGAAGGATCATGTTCCAGAACTTGAATCCAATATACCAAAAGTAGGCTCTAAGCAAAAAGTTCCAGAGATACCTCTCGACAAGATAGGGGACATGAGCGAAGGTGAAGAAGGTAACACTTATCTTCCGATCACCTATCAAGGTTACACAACCAAAGCAATTGTGGATTCGGGTGCTGGTGTTGCTATTGCGACCACCTCCTTGTGGAAGCGATGGGGCAAACCCACCTTAAGACCAACAAGAATGAAACTTCAAATGGCAGATGGTCATTTTGAAAGACCTCTCGGATTGCTTGAAGGGATAACTCTAACCACTTGTGGTGTAGAGTTTGAACATACATTTGCTATATGTGACTTTGAGAAAAATAATGTTTACAAGATGATCCTAGGAAGACCCTTCCTACGACAATTGCAAATAGTACAGGATTGGGGAACCAACTCCTTGTACTTACAGCACTTAGGGGTCACCACCAAGGTCAATCTGAAGGATTACACCTTCAGAGATGTACCACCCCTACAGTGGAATCCTATCCACAAAGCAAAAGAAGATTCTATCTCCGTGCATTCTGGAAGTTCACCTGATCCATCATGGCTGCATGAAGATACTCACTTGTGGATGTGCAAGGTCGCAGAGGAAGAGGAAAAGCGCCTAAAAGCGAGAGAAGAAGGAACTCCCCCAGGAGATAGACCAATAAAAGACCCAGCCTATGCACCGATGATATTTCCAGATGAGGAATTTGAGCCTCATGGTTAGGAGAAATCTTAGCTACCATGGACATTGCAGTCAATGAAGAACAATGCACGCCTCATTGTGATGAGGAGGGTTATGATATTTCAGTGTTCATGTGTCAGCCCCTGTTGGAAGAGCGTGATCCTAGTGAGTTCACAGAAGAAGAAGAGAATGACGATGATCTAGAATCCATTGTGATGGATACTTACTTTGACTCAGAGGAACACTATTTAGAAGATATAGGAGTGTTAACCCAAAAAGAAGAAGAACCCCTCACAAGTATTAAAACGATAAATTCAAAAGAAGGAAGTGAAGGGGGTCAAAAGAAAAAGAAAAGAAAAGCAGTGAAACAAGAAGAGGAAGAATCATTGTTTGAAGTACCAGAAAATTTCAAGAAATATGAAGTGGAAGACCGAAAAATTTTGGTACGAATGCCTAAGAGAGAGGCCATTATAGGAGAAGCATATGACAATAAAGAAAAGACCAAAAAAATTGTAGTGACCATTGAAGGGAACGAAGAACGATGTACGTACATAGGAGATGACCTAAGTGCAAAAGAAGAAGCAGAGCTTGTAGCTCTATTAAGGGAATATAGGGATGTGTTCGCATGGCACTATAAAGACTTGAAAGGAGTAGATCCAGAGATTTGCTCTCATACGATTCCGATGACCGCTGATGCCAAGCCCACCAAACAAAAGCCCTACACATATAATGACAATTATGCAGCCAAAATAAAGGAGGAAATTGACAGGCTGATTGAAGCTGGATTCATCTATGAGATTGAGCACACTGAATGGGTGTCCCCCATCGTAGTGGTGCCCAAGAAGAATGGGAAATTGCGAGTGTGCATTAACCTTAAGAAAGTTAATGCCGCTACGATCAGAGATAGTTATCCACTTCCAATCACCGAACATCTATTGGAGCGTGTTGCAGGCAAGGAAGTTTATAGCTTCCTTGATGGATTTTCAGGTTACAACCAAGTAGCCATTGCCCCCGAAGATCAACACAAAACGGCCTTTGCCATAGAATGGGGAATCTTTGCATTTCGTGTGATGCCATTTGGGCTCACCAATGCACCTGCAACATTCCAAAGGCTCATGTGTCATGTCTTCAAAGAGTTCTTGCAAAAGAGCTTAGAAGTATATGTGGATGATTTATGCGCTCATTCCCAAGAAAGAAGTTACCACATCCCTGAGCTCAGACAAATCTTCAACAAGTGTAGAGATTATCGAGTGTGTCGGAACCCAGAGAAGTGTGTGTTCATGGTACGACAAGGTAAGATCCTAGGTCATATTGTTTCTAAGAATGGAATTTCAACAGATGAAGACAAAGTAAGAGCAATAGCAGAGCTGCCCAGGCCAAGGAATGTTAAAGAGGTACAAGCCTTTATGGGCCATTGTGGATATTACCGTAGGTTTATCCACATGTATGCCATCATAGCTAAACCTCTTTATGGGTTGTTAACAAATTTTGAGTGGAACGAGGAATGCGAGAATTCCTTCAACGAGCTGAAAAGACGTTTGTGCACAGCACCAATATTGACTACTCCGGATTGGAGCAAACCCTTCCATGTCCATGTAGATGCCTCCAGTCATGCAATAGGATGTGTGCTAGCACAACCCACAGGTGAAGGAAACCTAGATTTGCCGATAGCATATGCTAGTAGGCAATTAAATGCAGCTGAGCGACATTATACCACAACGGAGAGGGAAGGCTTAGGTATGGTATATGCTGTGAAGAAGTTTAGACACTATCTATTGGCCAATAAGTTCAAGTTTTTCACTGATCATCAAGCTTTACTATATTTGGTCAATAAACCTTGCAATACAGGCCGCTTAGTAAGATGGTTCCTCTTACTAATGGAATACGACTTTGAAGTTGTTGTCAGGAAAGGTAGAACCCATCTAAGGGCAGACCATCTTTCTCGCATCACTTCAGGAGAGCCACCGCAAGGAGTGTCTGATGAATTGCCCGATGCTTATCTGTTCAATTTAGAAGTTGTTCCTAAATGGGCAAATAAGTTGGTACCAGTCCTAACCTTCGGGCCTGCAAATAAGAATGTGAAAACAAGCAAAGAGGAAATTGTAAAATCACTAAAGTATCAAATATTGGCTGGAAGTATGTACAAGCAAGATACCGAGGGTGTATTAGCTTGTTGTGTCGAGGACGATGAGCTTACTAGTTGGTTGCAACAAGCCCATGAAGGATTGCTAGGAAATCACTACTCTAAACAACGAACATTGCAGAATCTAAGACGCTTAGGAGTGTATTGGCCTAGCATGGACAAAGAAATACAAGAGTGGATCCACAATTGTCCAGTGTGCCAGAAGAGACCCCCAGTGGAGCATGCCACTCTTTATCAGGTGTCATTAATCCCAGATTGGAGTGCTCCGTTGGTCGAGTTCATGAGATCGGGAACATTACCCAATCAGGCTAGTCTTGCAAGAGAACGGAGCATGGAGCAAGAGGCTAAAGACTATGCCTTAGTAGGAGACAACCTATATCGAAGAGGCAAGGATGGTTACCTAAGACTGTGCATTCATGAATCAGACTATTTGAAAGTCTTAGAAGCGGCACACAGCGGTACTGCAGGTGGACACTTTGGGCCTGACAGAGTAATTAAGACCATTCTATTTTCAGGACTTTGGTGGCCCACTCTTCATATGGATGCACATACTTATGTGAAGAGTTGTGACACATGCCAACGTGCCCAATATCCGATAAGAAAAGATGAAATGCCTTTAAGGCCAATGATGGGAGGACGTGCATTTTCAAAGTGGGGTATAGACTTTGTAGGTCCCATCAACCCCCCAGCTAGAAACTCCCATGCAGAATACATTATTGTAGCCACAGATTACCTTACAAAGTGGGTGGAAGTAAAAGCCACGACAAAGAATGATGCTCAAACGACGGCTAAGTTCTTATTCGAAAATGTGTTCACTAGATATGGGTTACCAATAGAGTTGGTTAGTGATAGAGGTACGCACTTCTTGAATGAGGTCATTGAAAATCTCCTTCAAGAATTCATGGTGATACATAAGAAGTCTGCCCCCTATCACCCACAAGCTAACGGACAAGCCGAGAGCACGAATAAGATCCTATGTAACGTATTGACGAAACTTGTAAATAATAAACGCTCGGATTGGGACAAACAACTTCATCATGCTGTTTGGGCATACCGAGTTGCTTACAAAACGGTACTCAATGCTACCCCATTTCAGATGGTCTTCGGACAGAATGCGGTGCTACCATTAGGTTTCTTAATTCCAGCTTTAAGGGTAGCACAAGAGCATGAGTGGAATGGACATGATTTGTCCTCTAGGATCTTTGATCTAGAACGTTTAGGTGAGACGAGGTTACGAGCAGCAGCAGGCATCTATGCTGCAAAGAAACGGCAAAAGGCATACTTTGATGCCCATGTGAAGGATAAGGGCTTGAAAGCAGGAGATCTAGTTTTAGTCTACACCTTGAAACAACATGCAAGAAAGTTAGAAAAGAGAGGCTACGGCCCTATGATCATCAATAGGATCTCCACGAGTGGAGCAGTACAACTAGCCACTTTAGAGGGGGATGTGCTCCCAAACTATATTAGCGGATGCAGAGTCAAGCTGTATCAGGAACCCCTCACGGAGGAAATGCTAAGTCGACTCAATACTGCTAAGCAACGTAAAGAGGAGGAAAAACGAATTCGAGAAGAAGCACAGGCAGAGGCCTTAGAGCGTATCAGACGAATGAAGTTGAGGAGACAAGGGAGGGATCAGCCTGTGACTGACACTCAAGAGTCTCCAGGCTATCACATGGCCATGTGTGAGGCTTCAGGTGAACGTACCCATAAGATAGTGGACCGACGACCTTTTGTGACCCTAGAAATAGGACAAAGAGACAGCACAACAAGCGTGAGGGCTTTAATTGATTCAGGAGCAGCCACAAGTGCAGTTCGGCTTTCTTATTGCCAGCAGCTGCAATTGGAGGTAAAACCCCTAGAAGCATATCTGATAGGATTAGGAGGTGTTGAAACCCCTTGTATTGGAGAGGTGGATCTTCCCCTCTACATACAAGAGGTCCTCATGCCAGCAAAAGTGTTAGTGTGTGAAGACGAGGATCTGCCGAACCTCTTGTCTTAGGCCAAGGCTGGATCTATGATCACGCAGTCAACCTCAACCTAAGAAGTGGACTTCTTCAGGCTTGGGTACGCCAAAGCCGTCTCACGATTGAATTAGAAAATCAAGCACTCAAACCAATAGAACAGGCACCATCTCCTGGTCCCTCCAGGAATCCACATGAAGATAACAATGTTGTGCTTGTCCAAACTTCTATGGTGCAGAGGAATGTCAATCTTACTGAAGGTTCAGGAGCCAATAAGGAGTTCCTAACTGATCCAAAGAAGATTCTAAACGAGCAGACCGAACATCACTCTACACGAAGGAGGCTGCTGATCAAGAGGCAGGAGCGCCAACCCGTGCATCACAGAGCACCTCGGGGCGCGAAGCAGATCTGGATACGCAAGGATGGAAAACCCACAACTCTAATAGCAGACTCTCCAGGAGACAAGAAACGAGCCTCACCATCAAGGAACAAAGTGAAGAAGCCCCCTAGGATAACCCCTAGGCATACCATTTCTATTTGGGTCCCTAAGCGGTCAATGAAGGCTACCCCTAATGCTAGACAGATATGGGTGCCCAAGGCCTGCTTACAAGCCCAAATTACTTCACCTTCAGGCACTAGGATGAAGCAACTTTCACAAGCACTCATGACCAACAACTCAGAAAATGAAAAGATACCTACACCTCTCACTGTCCCCACTCCCATCAACCCTAGGAATATCTGGAAATGGGTACCCAAAAGGTCCCAAATACATCACACTCTCATCCAGAAATCTTCACCTGTCTTTAGCTCTAAGAGCGACGACTCCTCTATCAAAGTGTGGAGAATTAAACTGTGTACTAAACCCCCTGACCCAATTCTGTAAATCCGTCTACTCTAACACAGGAGCATTCTGAGCCCATTGCATAACCAAAGTATGCATCTAGGAGGACTCTGACCTCTAATCACCACTCACACCTATCACAAACACTTCACCACTAACCACTGACCTCCGGGATTGTCATGTTAGTATTGTGAAGGGAACACCATTACAGCTTGTTTCCTATGCAACACTAATGTGCCTTTCGTCTTCCAGCAGATAAGCAACCTACTCTCATGGCAACAACGGCAGGCACAAGCTCTCAGGCAGGATCTGGTGCTCCAATCAATTGGGATGCCATGCCGGTGGAGGCCCCACCAACAGCTCGACCTGAGGAGTTCGCAAATGTGCGGAGAATTCCTATTCCAGATCCACCAAATGGCCTAACTGAAAGAGTAAAGGGGCATTCTCACTGATTCCATGAGATGCCAGGAGATTTGGGGGACGCGGATCATATATGGGAGTCCAAGATGGAATGTGGAGGAGTGTGGTGGACCTTCCAGTTCTTCTCACGAGAATTCGAAGCATTGCAAAATGCAGCTTCACTTCAAGATATCTGGCACAAAGCACGATTACAAACTTATTTCAGTGCAGCTCTGCCTAAACCAGATTTCCTCAGGTGCTACTACCTAATTGCCACGCTGAAGCCGACAGGGGATAAGGATCATTCAGGCACATTCTGGGTGCCCTCCTTGTCAAATCTGGAGGAAATGAGGAAGTTCGAATTGAATGTGACTTTAATCAGGGAAGCACTTCAGATGTATGGCACGCATGTACCTTCTGACCGTGACCCCTTGATACCGGAGTCGATGAAAAGCAATAGAATCAAGAAGCTAAAAGAAATGTGCGCCCTCACCCCCAACATCGCCATACCTTTGCGGATGTGCCTCCAACACTTCGCATTCCCTGCTCAGGACCGTTTCACTCAACCTCACAAGAAAATATGGTATGGGCTATATCTAGCAGAGACTGGAAGCTTGCCCATTAAGATGCCGGTATGGATCTTAGACCAAGTGTATGAGGCAGGCAAGCGGGGAGTGAGAAAGCCTACTCTGCATGGCTGTTGTGCGCTGACAAGAATTATCTATAGATGTCTTGCATATGATGTGCCGGTTGCCAGAGCCCTAAAGTATGCACAACTGGAGTTGTTCAAAGGGCGGAAGTCAGGGAGCTAGCCTGCAAAACGAATGCGTGGATCGCTCTCCCAGGCAATGATCCCTCAAGAGGCCACGACTGAAGCTTCTCCCAGACCAGAAGCTCAGGTCGCACCTTTCACGATCCACCTTCAAGGAGTTCAAGCTGGGGAGGTGGTACAACCCGCTCCATCTGCCCCTCCACTACCTACCGATGCAGAGTTTGCATCTATGGCCACCTTCACCGAGGATCCAAACTTCGATTTTGAAAGATTCCTGCAGACGGTCCCCCTATCAGACAGTGAAGATTCCCCTGACAATGTTGATCCGGGAGCATCCGTCCAAAGAGAACAACCACGGGGCGAGACAAGCAGAGTACATGGGGAAGAAGTGGCACAACATCCTCATGACCCAAACACTCAAATTCAGGAAGGTGCACAAAGAAATGAACTAGAAGACAGTGAAGAGGAGGCCCCTGCCTACACAGCACAACTCAGACGGCTGTACAAGACAATCAAGCAGGTACAGAGAAGGCATAAGATGACAGAAGAGGCAAACAGAGCTCTAGTGAACCAGATGCTTCAAACCGAGAATGTCGACTCACATTTTGTGGAATCATTGAATCTATTGGCAGAGACATGTGGGATCGGGGAAGCATTGAGGACAATGGTCTATCAGGAAAACCCTATCTATGATCAACGAAGGATTGATACACGGCCACGACGAGGGAAAATGATTCAAATGGAAGCCTCTACTCCCTTGCCTACTATAATTTCAGAGGATGTTCACATGACGAGCCCAAGTCCCACTGACAAACAAGAGGTAATTACACACGTACCATCTCCACCGCCACCTTCCATCCACCCTTCAGAACCCTTCTCCACTATCCCTTCTGAACAACCGATATCCACCCATCATGAAACCATTGTACACACCTCCGTTTTTACATCCTTCCCTTTACCCACATCCAGCACTTCCACCCAAATTTTTGAACCTCACACCGGTCATCCGGCCACCGATCAAACCATAATAAGTCACCCTTCCTATCTCCCCGCCCTTGGACAACCACTTGCCACTAGCCAGACCTTATCCCATCCTTTTCCATTCGCCCACACCCAAACCCTATCCACCACTCCCCTAGTAACTGCCTCACACTCAACCCAAGTCACACAACCCTCATTCTGGACAAACCTTGTAAATATACTCCAACAGGTGGATAATTATAATAAAAAGTCCCTTTCCCAACCCCACTCCCCCACATTCACTGCCACCACTATCACACCACCCACCATTCCTGTATTCACAGTGCACGAATCACACACTCTCACGTCCGATCCCATGGACATCTCACCATCCACAGGATCACCCACCACCACTGTTATTCCTACATCACCACGTGTCATTTCACTCACGTCGCCATTTCCAAGCACTGTAGGCACAACATCCACTTTTCCCTTTCCCATCTCCCGACCCCTTGCATCTTCCACCTTTACCCCTGCAACCACCTCATTTAGTCATGCACTCAACACAATGCTCAAAGCTGCTGCCCAACTTAAACAGGAATACAGGTTATTAGAAGAAAACAATAAGGAGCTCTGTACATTGTCATCCCACCTCCAGGCACGTGTCACTGCCTTGGAGTTGTCTAATACGGAGTTACAGCAGGAGGTGACCACCCTCCAACAATATCCGGTGGAGCTCGAGTCCACACATACAGAGAAGAGTAGGGCAACGGAAGAACAACTTAGAGATCAGCTAGCCCGTAACGCTAGACTACAACGAAACATGGCTCTACTCCGACGCCATTTAGCGGCTGCCCAAGAAGAAAACAAAAGACTACAGCAACAAAATCAAGACAACCTCGAAGCAGCCATGGAAAATACTCCAAGGGCACCCATCGACCCTGCTAAATTCCAAGCCATCCCCTCAGAGAATATACAACAAATATTAGAAACCTATGCCACTCTCTTAGAAGCTCATGATCAGCTTGCTGACCAAGTCAAAGACCTACAAGTGTCTGCACCACACCAACAAGAACCTAAAGAGATGGCCAACGCTGCAACCTCACCAGAACCAGAATTATCAGTAACCAATGAGGTACTTGAGCTACGACAACAGGTGGGAGAACTAAAAATTAAATTGTTACAGTATGAACGACCTCTCTCTCCACCTGATCAAACCATAGAAGAAGACACAGTAGTCATTCCAGTGGAGGAGGCATTTGAAGACAATTATGAGCCTCAACCCCTTCCAGGAGGCAGAATTATGGAGGAAGGCCAGGATACATATGAGGAACCCCCGTCAGCATGGATGAAGCAGGTAGAGGAAATGGGTCACACTCACGAAGAGCGTGTTGCAACTCAGATGCTAGCCATGAAAGCCATAGAGGAGACCATACTCAAATCTGAATATTTCTCGAACTTGGCTCCTAGGTGGCTGATAACTAGCTTAGAGTTACAATACAAACCTTATTTTGTATTGCTGGCAGACTACAATGCTGAGATCAAACGCATAACCAACAAGTACCCCTCCTTCGCAACACAATTCGAACCCGAGGACATCCCAGAGGCAGCCAAAAAAGGGGCCTTATTCCAGCCCATATGGAGGCAAAGATTACTGGAAACATACCCGGACATGCTGAGAACATGGGATCACGCTCCCATGCATTTGAAGTATAACCCTTGTTATGGGCCAGTACAAAGAAGAAGATCATGGAAAGCCTTCGCCATCAAAGTTCAGAACAATGTAAACTGTAGAGAATGGCTTAATTACCCCGCCATTGCACCCCCAACCGGCACCCCCACAGTATCTTACATGATAGCAACCATCAGACATTGGTTGCCACGCCTCCACCCCATGCCAGATGTGGCTGCCCAGATGATGCTCAAGATATTCGATATGATGCAGGTGGTGCTCAAAACTTTCCGTAATGTATGCCATATTCAGCCTCCGATTCCCGGCTTCATCAATGGTAATTATGACCTCCTGTATGATATGAGCACAACCCCCAGCATACGAGTTGCTTATGCATGGCACGCACGCATCAGATATCTCCCTGCCTGCTATAAGCAAACTTTCGACGATATGTTTACCACGGGGTTCTGGGAGTCACACTCAGAAGTGTTCGCACCACGCCCAACCCACCTGCTACATCTATTCGCATGTGAACAAACCATGTACGCAGAACTCTACACAACGCCACAACCGGACATACCGGGTGCAGTCAATTGGGAGACCCTCCAGAGAGACTTGGTTAGGGGACTATGCATCAAGGAACAAGAAGCGGCAACCGACCTCCTGCAAGAGTACATTGATCAAACAGTGGAGCAGAGGTCTGTCAGAGGCGACAGACCCTAGGGGGGGAGAGTGTTGACAGTATACGGGAAGAAGCAAGTACGGACACACATGCAGATCTAGCACTAAGGCAACCCTTCATTTTTTTCAAAACCCTTACATCATTTTTAAGTGATTCTCATCACTAAAAACCCTTGTAAATATCATTTCACCTTTTTGTAGCTCCATTTTGTACAAGCCGAGGAGTCCTCAAGCTTGGGGAGCCTTAGAAGTAGTTGCCTGCCAATTTTCATAATTTTTAGATCTCGTCTGAGCCCTCAAATAAGCCCTGGAACCTAATTTTTAACTAGGCCGAACACTAGGTCTGGACAGGGCCAAAGCTAGTCAAAAACTATAAATAGAGCTAGAGAGCTCATTTTTGGGGGGCTTCTTGTAGTTTGAGCTTGTATGAGAACTTGGTTGCAATAGAAGTGATTCCATTGTCTTACTCTCTTTGTTCTTGCCGTGTGTGCGCGTGTGCGTGTATGTGTGTGCATGCTTGTGTGCTTCTCACTCACGCACTTGTGCTTCCACTTGCTCGTGGTCTTCATACCATCCTCACGTCTTCCCGGATTGACATTAAAGGAGGTGTTACTCATCACTGAGCTACAATGGTCCAATTAAAATGTGCCCCACTTGGAAAAAGATATACTTCCTATCATTGGCCTGAGAGGCATAAAATATTTCCTATATGGTACTTCCATTATTTACAAATGCTAGGCACATCATTTTACGTATTATTCAACATCCATGTGAAGCATCAGCCAAGAAAGTCAAACAAATAATGTAATCTTGGTTGTCTTTCTAAGAGAAAAATGGCCTATAGCTATCCTTGCATGAGCTACTTCTAGAATAGGAAAATATATTTACTCTTGTATCAGAAACCTTAAAAAATTGTTTCTATCATGTTTATACAATTTTCCTCATATTATCTTATAGTCTTTATGTGCCTTCAAGATGGGAGTGGTGCTCAACCTCTTCTTGATTTCTAAGAATGCTTTTTCAAATTGGTCATTAAATTCAAAGTGTTTCAATAAACCATAGAGTGGTTTAGTAATCATTTGCGTACATGTGTATAAATTTTTGGTAATATCCACAATGTCCCATGAATGATTGAACCTCCTTGGCATTCTCAGGTCGATGTAAATAAAGTACGACCTTGATCTTCTCTTCATCAATTGAGATTACATTCTTCAAAACAATGTGACAAGTCTCAATCCTTGCCTTAAATTAATAAACACACACTTTTCTATATTTGGGCCTGCTCTATATGTCATTCATTTGTCAAAGATCTTCTACAGACTTTGTATGTGCTAAATGGATTGCTTTGAGTAAGAGCATGGGTCATCCACATATATTTCCATGCTAGTTTGCAAAAACTCCTTAAATACATGACACAACAATCTCAAAAATATCTCAAGAACATTGTTCAACCCAAACAACATGATAGGCAGTGCATAAATTCTATGTTGGTCTTCTAGTGCAATGGCCACATAGTCATAATCTATGAATCCATCAAGCTGTACACGTCCTTGCAAGAAACTGTTCCAATTGATAAAAAGTAAT
Organism: Ceratopteris richardii; assembly: GCA_020310875.1. Classification (NCBI taxonomy): domain Eukaryota; kingdom Viridiplantae; phylum Streptophyta; class Polypodiopsida; order Polypodiales; family Pteridaceae; genus Ceratopteris; species Ceratopteris richardii. The sequence continues at coordinate 108,558,806 of CM035442.1, read as the reverse complement.
TGGTAAAGATAACTATCTCCAATCGTGGCTGATGTTAATGCACACTCATAATTTCCATTTTTATTAGGGACAACCATGATTAGAAATACCAATTCTGTGTATTTTATCTTGTGTGTGAAGCCTGCAAATCGGTGTAATTATATGTGTTTGGTATAAGTCCAAGCAATTGGAGTAAATCTCTATTTTCATAACTCGTCAGACCATTTCCTATCTACGTGCAACTTTCCTCTTTGTTTTCAATTTCCACAATCACTTTCTTTATTTACTCTTCATTTTCTTCTACTTCTCCCATGGTTGCCTCTCACTTTGGATATTCATATAACTTCATGTATTTCAAGTGACCAAGTTACTCAAAGCCCTTTGTTGACCGTCACCTAGCAGACTTAATGCCTAGTTTATGACCTTCAAATGTCCTCAAATTGTCTCCTAGAGACCAATTCTCATGCAAGGAGTGGAGTGCTAGGTCCAAAAGGCCTTGAGGAAGGTCTAGGACCTTGGAAAGCCATCGAGACCTTGCGGAGCTCCTAGGACCTTGAAGTCCCACTGGAGCAGTGGTCATTGAAACCTTGTGATTCAACCGGACTTTGATGTCTTACATGGGCCTTTGATTTTTATAAACTGAAATTTTTAGATTTAGTGGAAAAAATAGAATTTTGACCCGTATTCATACAGTAATTCGATGATTCTTCTTAGCAAGTGCATAGTATTTATAACAAAATATTCATCTCATTTTTCCCCTGTTATTCAGCAACCCCTTTCGAAATCCCTAATCCCTCCAAAACTCCCGATCATGCCTACATTACTTCATATTTTGTCCATATAATCCAAATGTATCTATTATTTCATTTTTTGTTTGTAAAATTAGTAGTTTTAATGACGAAATTCGACCGAATCCTCTCTACCTTCCTTGAATTGATTGAAGGAACAACTATACAAGTGAACTGGCATAGTACCTATAAGACATTCAATATCCCTCAAATAAGAGGTTAAAACAACCTAAATGAGATACAATGGTGATGACTCAAAGGTGACAGGGCAGCTGGGTTTGAAAGCTTGCCTAAGGCCCAATACATATCAATAACTGTTAGCTGGGGTTGAACCCCTACCCCACCTCAAGAGGGAAGGGCCCAAACTGACCGAACTAGGACCCCTCAATTGTGAAATTAGTATTGTACGGTGTACATTTTATCAATTTATGGAAATCTCTTAATTTAATGCCCAACCTTGGGAATTAAAAAACTCGGGAGGATGCCTTGGAAATTAAGAATGTGCATCATCTAAAAGTATGCTCCCTATTCGCACCTTTGATGATGATTTTGAAACCAAGTCCCTTACCCAATGGACCATCAATTCGATAGTTCTCACCCCATATACACTTCATTTTCTCTTAAATCTTATCAACTACAAGTTTAACAAAACCAAACTCAGTTTTCCATGTCTTTTTAATATCTTCTCAGTTTTTAGTTTTTCGTTATTTTGACTTTTGAAGCTTCGGCTACAAGAGAAGGTGGCACAATGACCAAAGGACTATCTACAAACACATCATTTTAATTTTCTTCTAACTCTCGAAAGTTTTTCTCAACATGTGGATACTCCATGTTATGCATATCCATATAAGCATTATTTGCAATTTTACATATCCATATAAGCATTATTTGCAATTTTGCATCTGAAACATTTTCCATTTCATAATCAGCATCATCAATATCTTTATCGTCTATATCACCATGGTTGTCATCCATATGAGCATCATCCTCACTCCATAATGCATATATCATTTAATTCCTTGATTTATTTTCTATAGACATTGGCAAAGACACGAAATGAGCACTTGGGACAACCTGAAGACTTATCTCCTTCTTGGGAATGACCCGCCTTGGATTGAAGGGTTAAGATGGTCCAACAATAATAAACTAGATAAAATTATGAGGATCCATAAGCACCTTGACTGGCATATTGCCCTTAACACGAGATGGTGTCGAAATTGTTCTAGCATCAGATAGCAACTTGAGGGTGGAATCCTCTCATTGAAAAATTAAAGGAATTAGAGAGTTGAATTGGAAAACATCCAAAGAGCAAAGAAGCTATGGAACAAAGGTTTTAGCAATTGCAAACATCTTTGGAATCCTGAGAGGGGTCATTGGATATGATTTGAGGACATAAACCGCATTAGGAGAGTTGAATATGATGACTAGTGCCTTCTGAGACACAAAATGAGTGCTTCAGACAACTCGAAGACTTGTTTCCTTCTTGGGAATGACCTGCCCCAGATTGAAGGGTTAAGATGGTCCAATGGTAATAAATTAGATAAAATTATGAGGGTCCCTTAACATAAGATGATGGTCCCTTAACATAAAATTATGATGGTGCCTTAACATAAGATGGTGTCAAAATTGGTCTAGCATGAGATAGCAAGTTGTGTGCAGGGACCTATGGAATCCTCTCATTGAAAGCAAAAAAAACATTCTCATGTGGCAAATCCTCCATCGTGGAATTTGGACCAATGTCAAAGCATATAAAATCTCTAGGGCCCCTGACTGGTGTAAGCATTGAATTCGGGGTAGAGAGGACCTTTGCCATCTCTTCTGCTCATGCCCTAAAATGTACTGGATATGGCAAGTTCTCACTAGGATTTTGAGCTTACAAAGGCAAGTCAATTGGAAACAAGTGCTACTTGGTGAAACTAATGGCTTCTCTTATGAATTGTGGAATGGCATCAAAGGGGAAGTGATTTGGAGGATATGGAAAGAAAGACATGTGAAAGAAAGGTCGGTTGAAATATCCCTTAGCTTATTAGGTAGAAGAATATGTAATTGTAAGAAATCCTTGCCTTTCAAAAACCATAGGATGTTTGTTTTAGAAAATAATAAGATTAAAAACAAGTGGGTTGCTCATGAGAGTGACAAAAAAATCATTAAGCTTCTCAGCAACTCCCTTTGAAAAGTTAGTGATCTCTCATAGAATCTTAGGTTCCCTACTAGCCTTGGATTACCTTAGTTATCCTATCCCAGGGCCATGCTACCCTAGCTTTGTGGGATACAGGGGATCCTAAGGGCACTATGCCCATTCACTACATTATTGTTCTTTTACTAATATATTGAAGCATAGGAGAATAGGCCTTTGGCTGAACTTCTTAAGAAAAAAAAAGGCAAACATGGACAAATCAGCTCAATGTGCCAAAGATAAATGAAAACCAATTTTCAAGCCTAAAATCTAAATAATAGAACAGTTACAATAGAAATTGACGGTTGAAGACCTACTGAGTCTGTGCGCAAGTTGCTACTTGTAAGTTATCAGTTAGAGCTTGATGTTTGCACAAGTTTAAGCAAGGGTCATCATGGCCCACCTTGCTCAATTGAAAAAAAAGTTTCATAGAGCATAGAGTCTGCTAACTCGAGAGTATTGCGTGGGCTTTCCTCCAAAAGAAAAAGAAAGCTCTCTGGAATTCAAAAAAATGGACTCTGTGGATTCTGGAGTCCAGTGGAAAAAAAATGATTGTTTGGAGAACTTCATTTTGGAAATTGGCTATGATTTTTCTCTGCACACCCAAGGGCATTGGGCAGTCGGCATTGGTTTTTACTGCAGGAAAATCCTCTGGGCCGAGCCCTGGGGCTCGGTTCAAAGGTTCATAATTTCGGAACAAAAAAAATTGTAGATGCAGAGAATTGTATGCAGAGGTAAGCAGCAGAATCTTGATTCCTTCTAGAGAATGTATGCAAAATACAGGTTTTAGATGGATTGATATGTGGGTGAGCGGCAAAAACCTTGGAGCTGCAGGTTTTAAACGTATCCCACCCAATTTCAAAGTCCTTCGCCAGGCATTAACGCTTAATCGTTGAAGGTTTGGGCGCCACATAACTAGTGAAATCTTGAAAGTTAACACTCGAGACTTAAAAGATTAATTCCATATCACATTGAATGATTTTCATTATTTTCATATCATTATTTCCATACATACATATACCCCGGGATACCCTGGTCTTCAAAATGGGCATCTCTCAGGATGCCTGGACCATGAAAAGGGCATCAAGGATGCCCAAATTTCAATCCTGCCTTTGATGCCCTCTTTGGGCATCAAATTTAAACACACTTTGATGCAAAGCAAGATTATGTGGTAGTTGAGCTTTTGGTGGTGTTTTGGTGACTTTTAAAACAAGAAATTGTGTGCCGTGACGTTTCGACAGAGGAAAGAAGCGAAGCTCGCTGCACAGGGGGCGGAGCCTGGAGGACATCCGCCGGAGGAATATGAGCATTGAGCCTTGAGGACGAGGTGACCGAGGTCTATCTGTCGGAGGGCTGCAAGAGCTAACACAGCAGAGGATATATCATATCTGTCGGAGGGCTGTGGAAGGAGACACGAAGAACTGGAAGGACAACATACGCGGCCAAACAGTCGGTTAACTGGTGACGAAGAGAACGACGGACTGAAGCGGCGACTGACGGAGGCTCATGATTGAGGATGAGGACGACGGACTGAAGCGACGACTGACAGAGGTTCTCGACAGAGCAACCGATGACGACGATGACGACGGACTGAAGCGGCGATTGACAGAGCGGTCATCAATCCCATCTGATAGCGCGCTCGCGACTGACAGAGACGTCATCAATCGCGACTGATAGTGCGCTCGCGACTGACAGAGAGGTCATCAATCACGATTGATAGCACGTTCACGAGTGACAGAGGTTTTCACGATTGACAGAGCTTTTTTGCGATGGATGGAGTTTTTTCGCCCATTAAAAATAGTGAGAGAAAGCTGCAACGTTTCGTAGTTTGCAATGAGAGATATTAAATTAAACATGTTAATCAAGCTCATCACTTTCGAGCAGACTACTTCACACGTGCCACCTTTCTTGGGGACTCGCGTAATCGGCGACTTGAGTGGACGTTGGCTCTCCAGCGGCAGTGAAGAGGCTTTGTTGGAATTAATTGTTTTCTTTAGCTGCCGCATGGCAAGGTCAGGCGAACCTCATTTTAGGAGGTTAAAAGTTTTTGTTAGTAAAGCGTTTTTATAAAAAAGAGAAAAAAAGAAAGAAAGAAAAAAAAGAGAAAAAAAAAGAGAGTAAAGTTTAGAGGTTAGTGCTCGTTTTTCGAGTGAGTAGTTAAAAAAAAAAAAAAATTCGCTTCCCGTTCTGCCTTCGTTAGCAATTTTAAGGTTTTTTAGAATCAATCTTTGAACTGTTTTTAGTGAGCCTCGTGTAGGATTGGTGAATTCCTTTTGCGAATCCTCTTTTTTTCTTGTTTCATTGAGACCTTCCTCTCTAATGTTGACATTTATTCCCTCGCTGGTCTTGAGTAACGTGGCCCCGCAAGAGTCTCAGTGCCACCTCGGAATGGAGTCTGCCTCATCGGACATCGACCCTCGAGTGGTATCTTTGTGTAAAGAATCTGTGGTGGCAAAGCAAGAAGAACTGAGAAAAGCTTGTCTCATCGGTCAAGTCTTTGGCCCTAGGCCCCCTCTAGAAAGTGTGAGATCTTGGCTTCGCAAGGAGTGGTTCTCGCGTGGCCTAATTGTGTGCAAGTATCAATTCCTGCCGGCGAATCACCTGCTTCTAGTGTTTGAGAATGAAGAGATGGTCTTCCAAGCCCTGCAAGCCGGCTCCTGGCAAGTGGGCCGGTCCATCCTTTGCCTTTTTAAGTGGATCCCAGACTTTGTTCCGAATAGATCAAAGCCTCTTCGTTACTCGCTTTGGGTAGAGCTTCCCAATCTGCCTTACTTTCTGTATGGATTTCCTCGAGAAATCGTTTCCCCGATCGGTCGCCCAATGGCCTCAAGAGAGGATGTGGGGGGGTTAATCTACGATGGTGCTCAACATTCTTTCAATGCAAGATGGCACCCGTAGATCTGCGTTGAAACAGACTTGAACGAGGTCCTTCCCTCAAAAATCTCCATAAACTGTGGAGATGATAAGATTTGGACACAGGAGGTTACTTACAAGAACTTGCCAAACGCGTGCTTCCATTGCGAGCATCAAGGCCATAGCATCAGAGATTGACCCTTGAAGAAAAGTACCAATAAAAACAAGCTTAAACCAGATGGGACCTTGGATCCTTTCCCTCAAGTTGACACTCGGGATCATCCCGCTCTGAGGGAGGAAGAAGAGGGAACTCGCGTTGCTGAGACGGATTCAGAAGGTTTCACTGAAGTAAGACGCAGGAGGAAAGTTAGCCCTCGAAGATCAACAATAAGGAACACTACGACAATTGCTCCTTCGAATAACATGTACTGTAACCTAGAAAAGGAGATTAATGAGGTCGACTTCCCAAGGGACAACCATTATGAAGAAGACCCCACTAATAATACCCTTGGGTGCTCTACCAGCAAAGAAGACAACCAAGAAGGTTACACCACGAGTAAAGAGGAAGGCTTCACTACTAGCAATGAAGACGACCCAGATAGTGAAAGCTCCTTCCTTGGTCCTACCCTTCCGGTATGCATTCCAAGATTACCGCAACAAAAGTCTAAGCTTAAAGGAAAACAACCATCGGGCATGCCATGGAAAAGTCCCCTCAAGAGTAGGATCCTAAGTCAAGAAGCTGGGAGGAAAAAAGAAGATCACAAGAAGAAAAAAGATCCGGTCCCTCCCCTCAAAGAGGACAACCATCAATAATGAAATTCACATCACTAAACGTCAGGGGTTTGTCTGACCCGTCAAGAGCGGCGATTCTTGGCCAGTGGTTCAAAGACAAGTGCCTCAACCCTAACTTTATCTGCTTACAAGAGATTAAAATCGACGGAGAGGATCTCGAGAAACGGCTTAAATGTATTTCTCCGAACCACCTTTGGTTCTCCACTTCTCACCCTAGGGGGGCGGGGAGTGATGCGATCGGCATTACTCACTCCTTGTCTAGCAGTGTGACATCGACTTTTGAAGGTCGAAATCATCGTTGGATTGATGTCTCTATTGGGTTCCCTTTTCAGTTCACTGTGGTCTCAATTTATGCCCCTAATGGAGAAGCGGATAGAATTGATACTTGGGCTTCTCTCGACTCCCTCTCACATAATGTTCTGATTTGTGGGGACTTCAACATGGTTGAGTTTCCTGAGGACCGATGGAATAACAAGGGACAAATTATTGACGGCCAGGAGAAAGAGATATGGGATAAAATCAAGCTCCATCTCGACCTGGTCGAGGTGAAAGACTTGAAGGGGTTCTCCTGGTCAAATCTCCAATTGGGGGACTCTTTGAGGAAAGCAAGACTTGATAGATGTTACATCGATCAAAACACCATACTCCAGTGGGGTATTCCTTCGATTTCCCAACACATGGACCTGACTATCTCGGACCACTACCCGATTACGCTGTCTTTCAAACCGATTCCCATGCTCCGAAAAGCCCCTTGGTTTCATGCTTGTCTGACATCATTCTCCCTCCCCTCTGTCCACCAAGAAATTTCTGCAGTGTGGGCGGAAGCCTTTGCCTACTGTAATGAACCGGCTAAGTATTGGAGAAGTGCGGTGGAAAGGACTCGAAATATTCTGATCAGGACTCAAAAGGCTATAAGAGATATCCGGAAAAAAAGAAGAGAAACAGTGTACCGGAGGCCATCATGGCTTGAAGAAGAGGTGAACAAAGGTAACCTACAATGCCCACAATGTCTTTTGAAAATTCGGGGAAGACTAAGATTAGAGGAGGAGGTTCAAAGGAAAAATCTTCAAATATTCTTCAAGGATTGGTGGGCGGGGAAGGCTGACAAACCATCGAAAGAGATGTGTAAAATCCTCAAAAGGAAACAAGCTAGGGAATCCATCCCCCTATTGGTCGATAACAATGGAACCGAATGTAGCACGGAAGTTGAGAATAGATCTATCATCGTCGAGCACTTTACCCATCTTCTCGAGGTCTCGGCTCCTCTTTCCCCGCACAGGCGTGACTCCATGGCAACCATCTCAAGGGTTTCTCAATCTAGAATCCCACAGAACATGATCTCTTTGTTGGATGCTAATATTTCCGAGAATGAAATTATCGAGGTTATTGATGCTCTTCCCAATGGGAAAAGTCCTGGTCCTGATGGCCTCACCAATGAGTTTTTCAAGTCTTTCAAACATGAGGTGGCCACCCCACTGTGTCTAGTGTGGCAAGAGGCTCTCTCCTTTGGTGCCCTCCCTGAGTGTCTGAATAATGGCGTCATCAAGTTAATCCACAAAAGGGGAGATAAGAACAAAATTGAAAACAGGTGACCGATTACCATGCTCCAAACAGGATATAAGATAATTGCAAAATTTATCGCCAATAGAATCTCTTGTCATTTAAAGTCATGGCTTTGTGAGGACCAAAAGGTTTTATCAAAGGTAGATCTATACTTGAAGCAATTTTCGATATTTGGGAAGGCATTGCGTTTGCTGAGGAGTTTGCACAAGATCTGGTATTCATTAAGATCGACTTTGACAAAGCATATAACAGATTGGAATGGGACTTTATTCTTCAATCATTGAAAGACCTTGGATGCAGCCAAAAGTGCACGAAGATGGTTTCCACGCTTCTTGGAAATGCTTCAACTAGAATAAATATCAACGGTAAGCTCTCTAAGCCCATTTGTTTAAAAAGATCAATTAGGCAAGGCTGCCCTCTAGCTCCATTACTCTTCGCTATCGCCTCGAATCGGCTCAGCTGCCTATTAAAGCATCACATGGACACTAGCAATCTTAAAGGGTCCTTCCCTACCTCTGAATCATAGCCAAATGATGGCGAGACTCTTTGCCGATGACATGAATGCCTTTGTGCATAATGATATAAACATCATTGAGGTGTTTTTGTGGTGCCTCGACACCTTTTGTGTGGCATCAGGTTCAAAAATCAACCATGCTAAAACTGCTTTTAGAGCAATCAGCGGACCTACACCCCAATTGTTGTTAGATCAGGGGTGTCTAGTCATCCCTAGAGGTCAAGTCTTCCATCTCCTCGGCATTCCGATGGGATTCGGCATCTCAATGGACCAACAATGGAACTGGGTGCTATCCAAGTTGGATAGCAAACTAAATCATTGGAAAGGTATCCAAATCAACTTGGCAGGCCATGCTATGGTTGTTAACGCATTTATGTTGTCTACAACTATTTAGTTTATCTCGTGTTGGAGACCTAAGGAGAAAGACTTGGCCAAAGTGGAAAGAATATGCAGAAACTTCCTTTGGACTGGGGACCCCAACAGGAGGGGGATTCCCAAACAAATGGGAAACTTGCATTAGCCCGAAAGACTCAGGGGGCTTGGGAATTTTGGATATCGTTGGGTTGGCTGACAAGCTGGCGGCAAAGTGGCTTATCAAGGCTTGGAGCAATAGTGAGTCCTCTTGGGCTAAATTGATCTTCAGAAACATGGAAGAACTTACCTTAGTTGGCCATCCTGGTTGGAAGGACATAGGGATTCTCACGCTTTTGTTCTCCCCCCACCCGGTGTCCCCTAAAGGCTCTAGCCTCGTGTGTTCTTTATGGAAGAGTTGGAAAAAGGCCAAACAATTCATCAGAATCAGTGAGGAGTGGAAGTGGGCGGTAGGGATAAGACAAAATGACTGTATCTGGTTCCCGATCGGCGGCATTAGGGGGGTGGAGTCTTGGAACCTCCGAACTGCAAAGCGCTTATGGAACAAGGGGTTCAAATAGCGGAAACAACTCTGGAAACAAGAGACCAACCAGTGGATTAGGTTTGAAGACTTGGACCCGAGACTAAGAGTTACCCTAGAGGAATGGACTCTTCTGCAAGGCAGGTGTCTAGCATGGGACCGCTGAACTACCCTCCTTCTCTACGGTCAAGATCTTGCATAAAGGTATCTGGTCCAATGCAAGGGCTAGCAAAATCTGTGGTGTGCTGCCATGGTGCAAGCGTTGCCATCAGGGCATCGAAGATTTAGCTCACCTATTCTTCGATTGCCCCAAGTCCCGTGTTATCTAGCGTCACTTGACCCGAGTATTGAGACTCACAAACCAATTCAATTGGCAATAGGTGCTGTTGGGTGAGGCGGTCGACTGCTCATCTAGGCTGTGGAATGCCATCAGGGGTGAGACTCTTTGGAAGATTTGGAGGGAGCGATGTGCTGTCAATTTTGGCCAAACTCCTATGGAATGGTCGATCGAGAAATCCTTATTTCTTCCAGGTAAAAGAATCTCCCAAGATAAGAGATCTCCACCATTTAGACATCACTGTATTTATCTCCTCGAAAACAACAAGTTGAAACCCAAATGGGTCCCACATGAGGGTGATGATAAATTTATCCGCCTCATTTGTAATGCCCTTTAGCTTGCCATACTCCTCCCTTGCATTTTGGGATTTGGGGGGTCCCATGGGCACTAGTCCCATTCACTTGTAACTTTTCTTCTTTATTTTAATTAAAATCCAGGAGAATAGGCTAAGGCCGAACTTCCTTTTATTAAAAAAAAAAAAAGATTATGTGGTAGTTATCGAAACAATCCCCTTGTTCCAGATTGCTGCGCTGAAGCGCATATAATCCTACAGGGCCGCTCTTTTCTAATGAATGGTGCAACAAAACCCATGAACGCAATATGGTGTACCAGAAATTACAAACTCTTCATCAATAAGAGACATGAGGATGTGCTGCTCTCGCTCAGAACTGCCCCAACAAATATCGGGATGAAGAGCCTGTTCTGAGTGTGTTCTTCTGTCTATTAACATTAGACATAGCCAACCGCATAAATCAGAGATAGTCTCTTTTTATTTCAAATGGTTTCCTCTTTGTAACTAAGCTGTATCGTACCCCCCCCCCCCCCCCCCCCCCCCAAAAAGTTATTGACTCCCCTCTCCTCAATTGAAACTCGAAGTCCTTAGGGCTTTGTTTTCATACTTCCATGCTCTGCTGGCATCCTGCCTCCTACTGCACAGTTGTAACTTCTCTTTTTTAACATAGCTTTTTTTCTCGTTGCATCAAAAAAAGGGAAAAAGCCTGTCCGTGTTGGGTCGGACAGTTGGCCCCTCGCCTCTTGAGGAAGGGGTTTGACCCTCTCCATTGGTAGGATATCTAAATCAGGCCTTTGGGCATGTATAATCAACCTAAAACCAATTATGTCATTGTCTTCGGATGGTTATAAGTTCATGTCAAACCAGTCTAACCGCCACTCTTGTGGGATAAGGAGGGTCTCACAAGTACTATGCCCATTCACCCTGTAGAGTTGTATTTCAAATTTAAAATTTAACCAGTTAAAACTCGGGGGAGTAGGCTTCAGCAGAACCTGCCAAACACTATTATTCTAAATAGCCCATTGATTGCACGTACTGTGAGGATGAAAGCACTCAAGTGTTGTAGCCACTATGATAATCCCGTCTAATGTCCATGTATGCCTTCTAGATTCTCAATTCTCTTGCCTCACACTCAGAACTCCCGTACCCCTTCAATCTGTAGCACTCCCGTATGCTTCTTGCAAGCACTACAAAACTGCCTCCTCCACTTTTCAATGGACTCCGTACAAAACCTGTTGCAACTTCCCCATGATCATGCTACACCCTGTATGGTGTGTTTTCTGGTCGTGTCTACCAGTCTCTCCCAATTGGGTCTATGCCTCATTCTTGCATCCTTTTTCACTATTCTAGCTTCTCACAACAAAAAGATGAACTAAAAATGGATAGATTTATTAAAGGAATTGACATTTTATCACTTCCATGAATAATTCACGTCAATCCAAGCATATGTATTACTCTGGAGGCCTCTCTTGCTTCAAATCAAGCTCCAAATGGCTTTATTCCACAGAATTAGGCTTTGCAATCTTACCAATGGTGCCAAAGGTGTTAGACTTGTAGAGCCATAAGCCTTAAAGAAGCACTTACTGACATCAGAGTGGGTAGCTAGCCCTCAACAAATTGTCAAAAAAGCATAGGATGTAGTCGAGGGCATGGAAATGAAGGAAAGTACCATAAAGAGAAGCATAAAAGAAGATAATGATGAGAAATTTTGGGTATGACATGCCCTAGAGATTGATGCAGCCATATCTCTAAGGTCATAGGTGATCACTCCCCACGTGTTGCATAAACATATGGCACAAAAAGTTCTACACATTCAAAGTCACACATTTGCAAACACAATTCTATGCTAAAGGAAAATAACTTCTATGTACCTCTCACTTGATCTTTCTATGTGTGCATGGTGCTCTGAAAATTGGAAATACATATCCATACCTTTATATACCTTAAGACACTCATTCTAACCATGGAACTCAAACATGATCCAAAAATGAAGAGAAAAGTGAAGAGGAACACAAATTTACTAGATTTTCAAGAGAGCTCTCTATTTAAAATGGAAAAAGTTTACAAAATGAGTCTTATGAAGGAACATTTTTCACATCAAAATGGTGAAGTTAGTTAAAAATATTCCTAGAACACTTGTAGAACACTAAATAATTTATTTACATGTCTAAATTAGGAAAACGTGTTGTAATTACATTTTGATATTCTCTATGCTCTTGGGAATAACAAAAATTAAAACAATGTGTAAAATATGTTTCTTTCTATAACAAATAAGTGGATACAAATAGGTGCTTTCTTTTTTTTTGGACCCACATCATATCCATGTTTTTCTTTTAACTCTATTATATAAAATATGGATTTAGAAGGCCAACGATATGGGTTCTAGGTTTGAGTCTTAGAAATAACCCATGGGTTCTAGTTGAACGCTTCAATTAATGTATTTCCAATTAAAGGATTTTGAACCTTAAGATTTATTTACCTAAGGGTGTGGTCCTTAGCCCCTAGGGAAGCTTCTCAAGTCTTTAAAGGTTCATGTGCAAAGCTTGATAAATATCCTTTTAGAATCCATGTCAAGAGCATGGATTTCCAAGGTTAGATCTAGCCTTTGGATTAGCATCCATGTGGAGGAGACATTTGGCTAGTTATCTTCACATTTACCCTTAGCCTTGGAGGTATATATATGGGTGGAATTGGTTGGGTGGATATGTTCATATATCAACCCTTTTGGGCTTATATTATATTCTTCAATGGTTTCTTCAACTCATTTGATAGACTGACAATTAGAGCATTTGTTGTGAATATAACATTGGTATCATGATCAGGTTGGATCTTTTTACCATGTCTAGACATAGGTGGATTCCACCACAAACACATGATCCTTGCATGAATTTTTACCTCCAAGAAGGCATCTATATCACTTCGCTTATGCTACCACAAGCTTAAAGCTAAAACCACTTCTCCTAACACAATCAAAGAGGAACTTATATTTTGGGAATAGCTCCAAGTATTGGATCCTAGTTGAGTCATAAAATTTTGAAAAAACAATCAAAAGTTTGTAAACTCGTGGGGACAAATACACAAACATATCCTTAAAGAATATGTTTAGTGAAAAGCAAAAGCTAGCACATAATGATACTTCAAAAAAATCTCTATACAGCTTTGAGTGAATCTATACACTTGAATCTAGAGCTTTGAGTGAAGCTACATACTTTGCAATTTTTGAGGATGAAAACTCGTTAAAGGGGCAAGGAAATGGTACATGACGTCATTATACCTATGAAAATAGATGGAGTCGATTCTTTGAGTAAGAATCATGGATGAAAATAATAGGTAGAAGAGAGTAAACAACATCTAACTTCATGCCATGCTAAATTCATCAAAAATTTGGATCCCATCAAGGTTAGAAAAGACTTGAAAAGGGTCATTGCAATCACAAAGATAGGAAAAGAATGCCATAGCTTACACTTTTTTCAAGGGAGTTCCGAGCCAATGTTTGAATTCAAAGTATACAATTTGCAACCATGAAAAAGGGTAATTAAGACTATGAATGGTGAAACCTATATTTACCTGCCCTTAAAGGGCTTTCATAAAAGAGGAATTCAAAAGCATTAGTGTATGCTTAAACTTAAGTAATAATAGATTATCCTTGAAAAAGCCCTAGGATAGATATCTCAAAGCTTCCTATAAAGAAGGAATCTAAAGACAAGAATAATCTCTTCTCACTACAAGTTGATTGAGAAAGAACCAACAAAGATCTTGAGTTTACGAAGTTCACGACACTTGCAAATAATTTGAGTTCCTTTCGAAGAACTTAGAAAAGAAGGATGCATTTTGATTCCATCAATTGGAATACGTTAAAGGCTCCAAGATAAGCACATTAAGATCATAGGATGATCTTATAGTGGAAGCATTAGAAACCTAGGCATAATAAAAAGATAGATGTAATTTCTTGACTTTGGATTCTTTTAAAGGATTTAAGTAAAATGTGCTCTATGTAGTATAGGTTTTGGAATTTAAGATAAATATCACCTCACATCAATGTTGAATATAGAGTAGGGTGGTATGGGACACCAAACTTTATATTCACAAAGGTGTAAGCAAGATGGTATGGGACATTGGACCTTGATATGATAAGTATCTTTTATAATTGAACTTGTTACTTGAAGTAAGAATGAATCCCAATGGGAATTACAACTTCATACATGAGGATCAAGTCTACGATGATAAAGCATATGACCTAAAGTCACTTCGATTTCTTACTGTTAACAATCCTTTTGCCAAGGAGGAATAGTGATTTCTCAATCGACCACTCCCTGGGGGGATCGCCGAAGTTGATAGCACACCTCTCCCGCCATATTTTCCACAGGACTTCCCCTCTGATGGCATTCCAGAGTGTCGTAGAGCAGCCGATTGCTTCTCCCAAAAGGACTTGTTTCCAACTAAGCTGTTTTTGAAGTCTGATTTTCATTCCAACCGTCTGCCAGATTCTGTAGGAGTTGGGGCAAGTAAGGAAGATGTGTGGGACATCTTTGATAGCCCGGTGGCAGCGTTTGCACCAAGGAGGGATCCCACAAAGTTTGCTAGCCTTATGGTTGGTCCAAATTCCGCGATGAAGAATTTGCCATAAGAGGACAGACTTCTTAATCTCTATAAGGGGGTGCCAGATACCCATGAATTTCATGTCCCACCGAAGCCGCGTCCAAGACAGGCACCACTTCTTGTTGAGGTTGATCTGGTGGTCAGCCGTTTCTTTGATGTTCGGGATTTTGAGTAGGCTATTCCCATTGTGCCATTTGAGACCAAGTGAGTTCGGTGTGTCGTGTCCCATGAGAAGGCGAGTCTTGTGACGATCCCATGCGAGGCATCTGCTTTGCAAAGTGTTCCATTCTTCGTAGGAGATGTTTATGCAAGGGTCAATATCCTCGAAGTTGATCCAGCTGTTGGTGTCATGTTTCCAGAGGTGTTTCCATTTTTTGAATCCTTTGTTCCATAACTTCTTGGCATTTTGAATGTTCCACGACTCCACACTCCGGATGCCATGTATCGGAAACCAGATAGAGTCGTTTTGTCTGATTCCGGCCGCCCACTTCCAGTCCTCACTAATTCTTGTGAAGCTTTTGACTTTATTCCAGCCCTTCCAAAGGGAGCACACGAGATTGGAGCCTTTCGGGAAGACGGGGATCGGGGAGAATAGCAGGGTCATGATGTCAAGATTCTTCCAGTTTGGGAACCCCATGAGAGCCAACTCATTCTTGTTTCTGAAGATCAGCTTGGCCCACGAGGCCTCCCTATTGCACCAAGCCTTAATCATCCATTTGGCTGCCAGTTTGTTAGCCATACACCCAATGTCCAGGATACCAAGCCCCCCGCTATCTCTAGGGCTAGTGCAGATGGCCCATTTGATTTTAGGCACCCCCCTTCTGTTATGATCGCCCGTCCAAAGAAAGTTTCTACAAATACTATTCAGTTTGGACAGGCCTTGCTCCTTCGGTCTCCAACAAGAAAGGAAATAGATGGTAGAAGAGAGGAGGAACGTGTTGATAACCATCGCACGCCCAGCGAGATTGCTTTGCATACCTCTCCAATAGTTAAGCTTGTTTTCGAGTTTGGCCAACACCCAGTTCCATCGCTGCTCCATAGAGACGCCAAACCCCAAGGGGATTCCGAGAAGTCGAAAGATTTGGCCCTGTGGAATGATTTGACAGTAATGATCAATGAGAAGGCCAGGATGATGTCCCACAATAGCCCTAAAGGCGGTCTTAGAGTGGTTGATTTTGGATCCAGAGGCTTCACAAAAGGTAGCAAGACACCTCCAGAAAGTCTCCAGGCTGGTATTATCATTGTGAACGAACGCGTTCATATCATCGGCAAATAGTCTCATGATGATTTGACTGTGGTCGTGAGGCAGCCGGAGGCCTTTGATATTGCCAGCCTCCACATGATGTGCCACAAGTCTGCTCAGTCCCTCAGTGGCGATGGCAAAAAGAAGGGGGGCCAGAGGGCACCCTTGTCTAATAGATCTTCTAAGTTGGATCGCCTTCGAAAGTTTGCCGTTAACGTTAATTTGGGTCGTTGCGTTTCCGAGAAGGGTCGCGATCATCTTGGTGAATTTCTGACTACATCCGAGATCTTGGAGCGACTGCAGAATATAGTCCCATTCTAGCCTGTCGTAGGCTTTGTCAAAGTCGATCTTGAGGAAAACCACATCTTGATTAGACTCATTTGCAAATTGAATACCTTCCCAAATATCCATAATGGTTTCCAGGATAGACCTGCCTTTGATGAAACCTTTTTGGTCCTCACTAAGCCAAGATCTCAGGTGGCACGAGATTCTGTTGGCAATGACTTTGGCGATGATCTTGTATCCTGTTTGGAGCATCGTAATAGGCCGCCAGTTCTCGATTCTGTTCTTTTCCCCCTTCTTGTGTATCAACTTGATAATTCCATTATTTAGACAAGAAGGAAGAGCACCAAACTTTAGCGCTTCTTGCCAAACCATCCGAAGAGGGGTGGCAACCACCAGCTTGAAGGATTTAAAGAACTCGTTAGTGAGTCCGTCGGGTCCCGGGCTTTTACCGAGAGGGAGGGCATCAATGACCTCAATGATTTCTGATTCAGAGATAGGGGCATGAAGCAGGGAGTGGAGGTTGGGTGGTATCCTCCGGGGGGAAACCCTAGAAATGGCAGCCATACAGTCCCTTCTATGGTGGGAGAGGGGGTTCGAGGTTCCCAGGAGTCTCGTGAAGTGCCCTTCGATGATGCCAAAATTATCTTCTTCCGAATTGCATACATTGCCATGTGGATCTAGCAGTAGGGGGATCGATTCTCTGTTGTGTTTCCTTTTAAGGATACGGCACATCTCTTTGGTGGGTTTGTCGGCTTTGCCAGCCCACCACTCCTTGAAGAAAATTTGCAAGTTTTTCCTTTGTATTTCTTCCTCGTATCTCAACACCGCTCTGATTTTTCGGAGACCTTTCTGGGCTTGGTGTTTTCCTTTGTTCACTTCCTCCTCGAGCCGCCAGAGTCTGTGGTAAAGAGCTTCCCTACGAGCCCGCCGCACAGTCTCGAGCATCTTCTTAGTTCTGATCATGATCTTCCGAGACTTGTCGACCGCACTTCTCCAGCACTTGGCTGGGGCCAAGCCAGAGGCGAACGCCACCTTCCACACATCGGCAATTTCTTGATGGACGGAGGGGAGAGAGAAGGTGGTTGCGTTGGCATGGAACCACGGAGCCTTGCGGATCTTGTTGGAATGTTGAAAAGTGATAACGATCGGGTAGTGATCAGAGATAGTGAGGTCAGTGCGTTGCGTGATGGCAGGGTGGCCCCACTGATGAGTAAAACTCTGAGAGATGTAGCATCTGTCGAGTCTAGCTTTCCTCAGGTCCTCGCCCGCTTGGAGATTCGACCAAGAAAAGCCATTCGAGTCTTTGAATTCAACCAAATCCAAGTGAAGTTTGGTCATGTCCCACGTTTCTTTCTCCCGACTGTCGATGACCCTGCCCTTGCCCATCCATCTGTCCATAGGATCCTCCACCATGTTGAAGTCTCCACATATAAGCACGTTGTGGGGAAGCGAGTCTAAGGAGGCCCAAGTGTTCAGTCTCTCCAAATCCCCGTTAGGGGCGTACAAAGAAACCATAGTAACACAAAGAGGAGCACCAAAAGAAACAGCAATCCAACGGTGACTTACATCTTCAATGGAGTTCTCAAGCTTTTCAAACCAGAGTTGTTTAACACCGATAACCGTTCCTCCAGACCCCCGCTGGTGCTTCGTTGGGATCCACACATGGGCCGAGGAGACCTGTCTGAGCCGTTTGTGGAGGTCTTCTCCGTCAATTTTAATCTCTTGAATACATATAAAGTCTGGGTTTAAGCTAATGTCGCGAAGCCATTGACCAATGATGGTCGCTCTTGAGGGGTCGGTTAGCCCTCTAGCATTTAGCGAGATGACAATCATTTTTGTATTGATCCCTCTTTGCGGGAGGGAGCTTTGTCCTTTCTTCTCTTGGCTTCATCTTTCTTTTTCGCTGGGATCTGATCCCGACTTAGAAATCGGTTCTTGTGGGGGCTTTTCCAGGGTAACTCCATAGGCTGTTTTCCTTTGCGGGATGCCCCTTGCTGGGGAGACTTGGGCCCCGTGCTTGGCACCGTTTCCGGGATCGTCGATCCAATGATGGAACTTTCACTATCCATGTTGTCTTCGTTACTAGTGGTGAAACCATCTTCTTTGCTTGTAGTGTAGCCCTCCTGGGGGGTTTCTTTATTGTCAGGGATCTCTAGGGCTTTGTCGTAGGTGTCTACCTCAAGTAGCTTCCCACCTGGGTAGTCAAGCTCATTGATCTCCTTTCCTAGATTGCAATACAAATTGCTATAGGGGGTAAGTGGCAGGTTGTTTCTCTCACCGTTGGCCCTAGGGCTTCTTTTCCTTCTTCTTCTAACTTCAATAAAGCCATCAGCATCAGCTTGTGGATTAAGGAGGCCCTTGCCTTCCCCTTCCTTGGTCGAGTGGGTCAAATCGCCAATGTTGTCTTGAGCAGTTTTGGAGGCTTCTTGAGATCGCTTGCTTTTTTGCCTGAAAGGGCAATCTTTAATCCTGTGACCTTGTTGGCCACAACGAAAGCACGCGTTGGGAAGGTTTTTGTAGCTGATGTCCTGCTCCCATACATCTCCTTCGCCCATGTCCACTTTGATCATTGATGGAAGCGGCGAACTGAGGTCGGGCTAAACCCTCCAACAAGGAGAGAAAATAGAGCACCTTTCTTCACCTTTAAAGATTCTCAATTTTTGTTTCTCAAAAGCGAATCCAAGAAGACGTGGAGTCAATATCGACGAGTCTCGAGGGAAGCACAAAGCGAGTCACTTGTCTCTGTAATGCAACATAGGATTTATTCAAGCTTCCCCTACTTTGTGGGATTTGGGGGGTCCCGTGGGCACTAGTCCCCTTCTATTGTACCTTTGTTTCTTAATTTAATTCATGTCCGGGAGAGTAGGCTATTGCCGAAGTTCCTTTATATAAAAAAGAACCCACATATACGGAAGATACACGATGATGAAGTAAGTAAACTTCCAAGATCTTTGTTAAGGATTCAAGTAAGAAAATCATAGTCTTACTTGAGTTGTGAGACTTCAAGTAAAAGATTTTGTAGTTCTTTATCAGAAATGCCGAAAGAGAAAGACTTTGGAAAGATCCCTTCAAACAAGCTAAGTTAAACTAAGTTAAGATATAAGCACCTGGTTGGTAATACAACTAGGTAATACAACTAGGTGGATCAATCCCTGTACTCAAACTTATGTACTATATTTGCATTCTATTATAAAGGAGTCTCAAGTGATTATGCTCCGAATTAACCTAGTAATATACGCATAGATTTGGAAATATATATATATATATATATATATATATATATATATATATATATATATATATATATATATATATATATATAATAAATTAATTTTCAGAAACCGATGACAGTTTATGTTTTAGGGGCTCTTTTTCATATTGTTTTAGTTGTATCTGTATTGGATTTTTTGGTAATCAGGTATACTACTAAAAAGTGTTCCTTTTAAGACTACGCTTTTATAATTTATTCGATTTTCTATGAAAGATAACAGGTAAATGTAACTTTTCATACTTGTATTTACGAATAAGGACGATCAATCTCATGATGCAAAGCCTTCTATTTCTCCGAAAACCATGCTTGTAATTCCCTCTAGTAGTCGTCTTCTAAATTTTTTTTTAAATGGAGGTTTGGCCGAGACATACTCTTCTAGGCTTTAACTTTGAGCTTGCAACTGTACAAGGAAGGGCATAGTACCCATGGGACCCCCTTATCCCACAAGAACAGGGGTTTACATAGCTGGGTTGAATTGCGGTCACAACTACCACGGGGTAGGATAAACAGTGGCACATCAGCCACAAGATACAACTTTCCATGACAAACATGTCCCTTATGTTGATATATTTAGGTAGTGATGTGTGTGAACAACTAGGACCACCGGGGCACTTTTTTCCCTCTTTAGAAGGTTTTTTTCCCCCGGCTTGTATATACGCCTATTGCCCTAATGGGCTACTTATCTTTGTACATTCTCTAGTAATACATTCAGTATTGTGTGTTGTCCTCCAAGCTTTTTCTTCTTCCTTGTGTTGTTCGCGTGCTTCTGCAAACGTCTAACTCCAACAATTGGTATCAGAGCAGGTCGTCTCTTCATCTAGGGCGCCCTCGACACTCCGTCGTTTGCAGTCTCAGAATTGCACGAATTTTGGTGAGCACACTCAGCGTGTTTTGGCCTCCGAATGCACTATGACAGTGCTTGTGCAGGCTATTTCGTATTTTTGTGCCAAAGGTTAATACTAGTTTCTATTCGCCAGTATAAGCGTCTTGAAGTCTACTACAGGTCTAGCGGAATTCGTCTGTTCAACTTTTTGAGATACAATCAATTTTCTGCATCAAGGTATTTTAGTCACCGGCCATGGTTGAAAGCAGTGATGCATTCCGTATGTCTTCTATTGAGGATAAGTTGGATGGTACCAACTACTCGTTATGGGCTTATATGATGCGACATATATTGGTTGAAAAATGACTGTGGAACATTGTGTAGGGTGTTGAAAAACGTCCTATCACTCCTGCAACTGTTACAACTATAGGTACAGAAGCTGAGGTAGAAGGTGTCGAAGATGATGATATTCTGCATATTCTTGTTCGTGCTGCGATTTCTGCTGCACCTATTGTAGAGAAAATTTGTTGGGATGGCAGAGATGCCCAAGCACATGCATTGATAGCTTTGTCTGTCATACGTGCCATTATTCCTCACATTCTCTCTTGCAGAATAGCTAAGGATGCTTGGGATACACTTAGCACATTGTACCAAGCTAGGAATGAGGCTCATGTTGCTTACCTCTGAAAACAGTTGGAGAGTGAGCACATGAATGAAGGTGATTCTATGGACAATTTTCTAACAAAAATCAAAGACTTGAAGGAACAGTTGATTTCTCCTGATGAGATTATACCAGATAGCTCACTTGTGCGGATTGTTCTGAATGGTCTTCCTGATTCATATCCGAGTTTTGCTTCTACTATTTGGTTGATGATGAAAGGAAATCCAAATGCCTTGTCATTTGAGGAGTTAGTCTCTGTTCTGTTGCAGGAAGATCAATCTAGGCAGAACAGGTCCATTATGCGTGTTGCAGATCAAGCATTCCCGGCTAGTCAGAAGGGCAAAGGAAAATGGAGCTCTTCTACTAGTAAGCAGAAATCTGCAAATGCTGCACATTTGAAGAACCAAGATACAAATGAGAAAAAATCAGAAAAGCAGGAATTGTTTTGCAAGTACTGTAAAGGGAATGATCATATCATAAAGAACTCTCCAAAACTGGCTGCTAAAGAGGCAAAGAA
Organism: Ceratopteris richardii; assembly: GCA_020310875.1. Lineage (NCBI taxonomy): Eukaryota > Viridiplantae > Streptophyta > Polypodiopsida > Polypodiales > Pteridaceae > Ceratopteris > Ceratopteris richardii. The sequence goes on along the minus strand of CM035442.1, from coordinate 108,537,221 downwards.
GAAAGAGGTTGGAATGGTTGTTGCAGAAGCCTCTACGACCAAACATATTACCTCGCAGGGCAGTTTCTTCTCTTCACTCGAGCCTGCCCCTATAGGGAATACTGTTACAGGTGCCAACAACTCTTCTTATCCTGTTATGGGAGTTGGTAAGATCATTTTGAATACTGTTGATGGTAGTTCTTTCACTTTGTCAGATTCTTTGTTTGTGCTAGGGATCAAGAAAAATATGTTATCAGTCTCTGCATTAGCCAAGATTGGCTTGGTTGTGAAATTTGTTGATGACAGTTGTACAATTCATGATCTGTCAAATGGCGATGTGATTATTGCTTCTGGTATTTTAGGTCATGGGCTGTATAAGCTCATAGACTATGAAAGATCTGTGAATGATTGTACACGTGCATTACATGATTCTCAGGCTATGTCAGATGCAAAGCTTTGGCATGCACGCTTTGGTCATCTGAATTTTGCTAGTTTGCTATGCCTGTAGAAATCTGAAATGGTGTCCTCTTTGCCCAAACTTGAGGCACCTGAAAAACATGTTTGTGAAGGCTGTATTTTGGGCAAAATGCAGCGTTCATCCTTTCCAAAAGATGGTTCAGTTCGGGCTACTCAGAAATTGTAGCTTGTACATAGTGATGTCTGTGGTCCTATGCAGACTCCTTCTTTAGGGAATTATCTTTACTTCGTGACTTTCATTGACGATTTTTCCACGCATGCATGGGTATATCCATTGAAGGCAAATTCTGAAGTATTCATGTGCTTCAAACAGTTTTTGGTTTTGGCTGAAAATCTGTTAGCATGTAAAATGGGCACCCTCCGTTCTCATCGAGGGGGGGAATATATGTCTTCTGATTTTAATGCATTTTTGGCTAAATGTGGGATAAAACACCAGTGTATAGTCCCGTATACACCTCAACAAAATGGAGTTATTGAATGAAAGAACAGGTCACTCATGGAGATGGTGAGGTGTATGGTCAAGAGTCAGGCTTTATCACATAGTTTCTAGCTTGAGGCTGTCATGTGTGCAGCATATGTACTTAATAGGTGTCCCACTAAAGCGCTGCAATCTATCACTCCATATGAGGTTTGGCATGATCGCAAGCCATCTATTGCACATCTGCGTGTTTTTGGTTGTTTGGCATATGCATTAGTGCCTGAACAACATCGTAGAAAATTGGATGATAGAGCAGTAAAATGTATTTTTGTTGGGTACAGTTTTGAAAGTAAAGGCTATCATTTGTATCATCCACAGACTAAATGCATTCTGGTTATCCGTGATGTCTTTTTTGTGGAAGATGCTATTCAGCCATTACTTTCATGTACTAAGGAGACATCTTTTAGCTCCAAAGACATGTATGATACTTTGCTGCCTCTTTTTACAAGTGATCAGTCTAGTGCTGGTCCTAATGAGGCAACTTCTCAGCCTTTGCAGGTTTGAGGTGATGATGCAGATCATTCCATTTCGGATGTAGATTTACATGATGCACTTGTTGATGAGAGAGCTGATATTGAGCAAGCAAAAACTATGCCAAAATGGCTGGTGCAAACTTTGGGTGACAGTAAATTAGATGCACCTCTGTCATATCGTACTCGTTCAGGCTCTCATAGTCCCTCGTTTGCATCAGATTGCTATGCTATGGTTGCATCTAGTCTCTGTGATGAGAATGAGCCTGTTTCGTTTGATGAAGCACAAAATTCAAAAAATTGGATGGCTGCTATGCAATCTGAATATGATGCTATAATGAAGAATGGTACCTATTCTTTGTGTGACTTGCCTTCTAGCAAGAAGGCCATTGGCACTCAGTGGGTTTACAAGCTGACGCATAAGCCTGATGGAACAGTTGACAGGTATAAGGCTAGGCTTGTTGCAAAGGGTTATGCACAGGAAAGAGGCATTGATTTTGATGAGACCTTTGCACCTACATGCCATATGACTACTGTTCGGAGCATCTATGCACTTGGAGCCCATCATGGTTGGAATGTACATCAGTTGGACATTAAAATTGCATTTCTGAATGGTGACTTGCATGAAGAAGTGTATGTTTTTCAGCCCTGTGGCTTTGAGCAGAAAGGGCATGAAAATCAGGTCTGCACGTTAAAGAAGGCATTATATGGTTTAAAGCAAGCACCACATGCTTGGTATGAGAAGATACATGCCTATCTAATTGCACATGGTTTTGAGAACAATCCAACTGAAAGCACCTTATATGTTAAGCCTGCTAATGATGTGCTTCTGATCATTGTGGTTTATGTTGATGACATGCTGCTCACTGGTCCTCATGAGAAGCATATTGCTGATTTTAAGGCTGATTTGCATGCCTCATTTGAGATTTCTGATTTGGGGCATGTGCATCACTATTTGGGCATTCAGTTTATGCAAGTTGATGGTGGAATGGCTTTGTGTCAAACAAAATATATTGACACATTATTGCAACAATCTAGCCTTGAAGACTGTAATCCTATTGCCACTCCTATGGAGAGAGGTTTACGATTGAGTCTTCATGATGCTTGGAGACGCATTTGATGTTGTTCTCTATCAGCAGGTTGTTGGATGCTTGATTTACTTATGCATTACTCGGTCAGATATTCAGTTTGCTATCTCACAGATAAGCAGATTTATGCATTGCCCAGGAGTCAAGCATTCACAGGTGGTTAAGTGCATCTTTCGCTACTTGAGTGGTACTCGGCTAATTGGTTTGTTTTACCCCAAGGGGGGATCACTACCGCCAGATTTGCATGCTTTTTCTGACTTTGATTGGGCTGGTTTCTATGACACGCATGTGTCCACTAGTGGCTTTTGCTTCATGCTTGGTAGCTCATGTATATCTTGGTTGAGCAAGAAGCAGCCTACTGTGGCCACTTCCAGTTGTGAGGCTGAGTATAGGGCAGCGTTCACAACGACTGTTGAGTGTGTGTGGCTCAGATGCCTTATGGCTGATTTGGGTGTTGGTCAGTCTTCTGCCACCACCATCTTCACTAACAGTCAGAGCGCATTGGCAGTAACGAGGAACCCTGTGTTCCATGATCGCACTAAGCACATTGAGGTGCATTATCACTATGTCAGGGAGAGGTTCTCTGCTGGGGAGATCAGCTTGGCATATGTGCCCACGCAGGAGAACATTGCAGACCTTTTCACGAAGGCTCTGCCTAAGGAGAAGTTTGAAGCTTTCCGCAAAGCTTTGGGCTTACTTCCTTTTGTGGAGTGATTTTCACATAGCTTGGCACTTCCTTATACATGAGTGCGAGCTCCTTGTTCACCGCATCACTCCCAAGGGGGATTTGTTGATATATTTAGGTAGTGATGTGTGTGAACACACTAGGACCACCGGGACACTTTTTTCCCTCTTTAGGAGGTTTTTTTCCCCCGGTTTGTATATACATCTATTGCCATAATGCGCTACTTATCTTTGTACATTCTCTAGTAATACATTCAGTATTGTGTGTTGTGCTCCAGGCTTCTTCTTCTTCCTTGTGCTGTTCACGTGCTTCCACAGACGTCGAACTCCAACACCTTACATGGTGCCGGTGGGGGTTGAACCCTCACCCCACCGCAAGAGGCGAGAGGCCCAACCACTTGCACAAGCAGCTTGGGACTCGTCCTATAATTTTTGTTTTTCATGATGCAAAGACTTATTAATAACTGTTTATATCGTTTTCGTTATTCAAGTTTCTACGAGTGTTAGCATGCGTGATGCGATTTTTGTTATTTTGGAGGTAAGAATGGAATATTGATCTCATAATGCATGGTGTGCTTCTAATTTTCAAACACATTTGCAGGCAGTTACAATGACAGCAGCAGGAACTCCGGGCTATGTTGCACCCGAGGTGGTATACACAGGCAAAGCCACAGATAAGGCGGATGTCTATGCGTTTGGAGTTTTGGCGGTAGAGCTGGCATGTGGAAGAAGAGTCATTGATTCTCACGAAGTACATCTCATAGATTGGGTTTGGTCCCTTCACCAAAATGGTAACATCATTGATGCAATAGATCCTAGACTCCAGCCAGCCTCAACATCATATACAATCTCACAGAGCTGTATTGAAAGAGGAGGTGGAGAAGAAGATGATGATACTCATCAAGGGTGTGACAAAAGCGAAGTAGCTTGCAGCCATGATTCATCAGTATCCGTAGAGTTGATAGGGCCTTCATCTATGGAACACAAATGGAGATGTGTTCTGCATCTTGGTCTCCTTTGTTGCCATCCATGTGCTGATGCACGCCCAACCATGCGACAGGTTAACCAAGCATTGCAAGAACATAAATTGTTACATATTCCTCCGTATAAACCCATCTATTACCCTTCTTTTAGCTTCTCTCTAAGTCATTCAACTCTATCCATATCCGAGCACTATACATGCCCACCATCTTTGGACTAAGTCCAAAAGTGATAAATTATATGCATATTGGATTCTTTCTCAGATTTCATGTGCCATTGTTCGTGTTCCATCCAAAAAGCTTCCATAAATCAACGGCTTTGATTGAGAAAGAAAGGGAAACAGTAGTTATATTCCATAACTGCAGCTCCAATACCAGTCAAGTAGATGTTATTATGAGTTGTTAATTTTTATTAAACAGATCCAAGACTAGAAAGACACTAATGCACTTCATTCTTCTAATCATTCATTCCATTTTGAGCGTTTTAGATCCTGAAATGTATTGCCTTATAAGAAGGTAGTTCAAGATTGAATTATTATCTAGATTTGCTACGCTTCTGATTTTAAGTATCTGAGAAAAAATACAAGTCAAATGATATTCAAATTTCGAGGTGGCTTCCTCCATGAAGCCAAGACTTTCTTACTTGAAGTGTGAATTGCCAATATCCAAAAAGCTTTTTATAATGAATGTGTTGCTTGGTTTGGTTGAAGCAATTTAAGTTTGTGTTTGATTTCTCTAAACTTAGGATGAACTGGCACATATTGCATGATCTTCATATCCAACTCCTTTATTCACTGCAAGTATTCACGGGGTTAGGGGGTGGCCTGACGTTATGCTCTTGGAAAGTGGGTGATTAGGGGGTCAAATTCAATCCTAAGTAGACGATTGAATTGACGAACGAACTTCCGGAAGAAAAAAGAACTTTGTTGTTTGCAGCTTCTGCACATGCATTTCAAGGAATGTACCTCACGCTATGATTATGTGATTCATCGTTTTGTGTGTATCACGATCACAAATTAATGCATTTCCATAAATTGATGCTATCTCGTCATAAGAAATTCACACGAAATTAAAGTATATCTTGTTAAATTTGGAGGGTACGGGTTGTCATCCTTGAAATGGAAGTTTGAAATATCATGGCAATCACATAAAGAATGGTATGGTGGACCATAAGACTTGACTGGTGACAAGCATTTCAATTAGAGTTACTGAAAAGTTTAATGAATTTTTTATTGCCCTCATGAGCAACCCACTTGCTTTTAATCTTGTTGTTTTCCATGATAAACATCTTATGGTGTCTAAAAGGTATATATTTTTTACAACTACATATTCTTCTACCTAACAAGCGGAAGGATTTTTCAGTCGACCACTTTTTTAGATGGGCATCAAAGTTGATTGAACATCTTTCTTTCCATATGTTCGAGAGCACTTCCCCTCTTATCGCATTCCACAATGCAGAAGAGCATCCAATTGTTTCTCCAAGTAACTCTTCTTTCTAGTTGATTTGCCTTTGTAAGCTCAAAACCTTGCTACGAGATTACTAGATCAGGTAGCTCCTAGGGCATGAGAAGAAGAGGTGACCAAGGTCTTCTCAACCCCAAATACAATGCTTACACAAGTGAGGGGCCCCAAAGATTTTATTAGCTTTGGCATTGGTCCAAGCTCCACAATGGAGGAATTACCACATAAGAAAAAATTTTTTGTTCTCAATGAGAGGATTCCACAAGTCCTTGTTCACAAGTTGCCATCTAATGCTAGACGAGTTCTAACACCATCTCCTATCAACGGATATATGAATGTAAAGATGCTTATGGATCCTTGGAATTATATCCAATTTGTTATCGTTGGACCATCTTACACTTTCAATCCGGGGTGCCTCATTCCCAAGAAGGAGATGAGCCTTTGAGTTATCCCAAGAGTTGATTCTATGTCTAGGAAGGCACGAGTCATCATAATCAAATCTCATAACAGGTTCTATGTCCTCAAATCTTATCCAATTACCTCTCTCAAGGTTCAGAGGCTTTTCTACCGCCTAAAACCTTTGTTTTAAAGCTTCTTTGCTCTTTGCATGTTCTCCGATCCAAATTATTTGATTCCCTTAATAGGAAACCAAATAGAATCATTTTTTCTAATCTTGGATGCCCATTTCCAATCTTCACTAACCTTGATATATGGTTTCCATCTTGTTCCAGCTCTTCCATATGAAGCAAACAATGTCAAAGCCTTTCAAAGTCAATGGTCATTGAGAGAACATTAAGGTGAGCAAATCGAGATCCGTCCACCTATGAATTCCCTTAATTGTAAGAGAGGATTTGTCTCTAAGAATAAGTTCTCCCCATGAAGATTTTGCATTGCACTATGCTTTGATCTACCACACTTGGAAGCCACTTTATCTTCCATAACTCCCACATCCAGAATGCTAAATCCACCAGAATCTTTCTAATAAGAGGGTTATGTCCACTTGATTTTGGACATAACCCTCTTGTTAGGATCACCAATCCAAAGGAAATTTCTACAAGTACTTTCAAGCTTCAATAATTCTTTGTCTTTTGGTCTCCAACATGCTAAAAAATAGATAATATATGAAATGAGGCAGGTGTTGATCACCATAGCACACCCTGCCAGGTTGACCTACATGCCCTTCCAATAGGCTAATTTAGTATCAATTTTGGCCAAAACCCAATTCCAAGGTTAGCCCACACAAATTCCGTAACCCATTAGGATACTGAGGAGCCAAAAGACTTGTCCATTATGTATTTCTTTACATCCCTGGTTAGTTAAGAATTGCACTAACGACCCATAGATGGCCTTGAAAGCACCTTTGGAGTGATTTATCTTAGATCTCGATGCAACATAGAAAACATTTAGACATTTCTAGTAGGTGTTGATGCTAATATGGTGATTATGCACAAAAGCATTCATGTCATCCATGAAAAGTCTCATCAACATCTGGCTCTAATTATGAGGGACCAAAGACCCTAGATCTACCCAAGATGGGCCTGATGGTTAACCACGCAACTAAGGCTATCGATGGCAATGATAGAACGAAGGGGAGCAAGAGAGAAATCCTATCTACTAGATCACTTTAACCTCATTCCGAGAGAGTTTACCATTGATACTAATTTTCCTACCACACCAAAAGTAGCGATTTCACAATGTCACTGGTGAAAGTCCTTAAGAACTCATTGGTGAGACCATCCAGAATTGGGCTTTTACTACTAGATAGAGCATCAATAGATTCAAGAATCTCTATGTCAGTGATAGGGGAGTCGAGAAGATGCTCAATGTTTTGAGGAATTCTTTTCTATCTTATTGTTGATATGGTAGCCATGCAATCCCACCTCCAAGAGGTTGTTAGTGTGGACATCCCCAAGAGTTGAGTGAAGTGGTTGGTTAAAAACCCAAAATTCTCTTTTTCAAAAGTGCATACCACCCTATTGTTATCTACCATGTAAGGGATCTCTTACTTGAGTTACTTCTTTTTCAAGAGCTCACAAATCTCTTTCATCAGTTTGTCTACTTTGCCTGCCCACGAATCTTTAAAATAAATCTGCATGTTTCTTCTTTAATTTTTCTCTTCATATCTTATTAGTTTGCTTCTAATTTTCTGGAGTCCTCATTGGAGCCAAGAATTACCATTATTAACTTCCATCTCTAGACACCAAAGCCGAAGATAAAGATTTTCCATTCTCACGTACCAAATGTTAAGAACTTCTTTTTGGTCCTTCACAAGGAGATCTTGGGACTGCTCAACCAGAATCTTCTAGCACTTAGCTGGAGAGGCATAACATCTAAAGATTTCACTCCAAGACATGGAGATCACTTTTTGAACGGAAGGAAGGGACAATATTAAGGGATCAACATTAAACTTCGGGGCCTTCATGTGTCTAAGATGCACTTTGAAGGTGAAAATCATTGGGTAGTGATCATATAAAATTAAGTCTGCACATTGAGAAAGGGATGGGGGACCCTACTTGTCATTGATGTTATGCGAGATATAACTTCTATAAACTCTAGCTTTTCGCAAATATTTTCCCAATTGGAGGCTCAACCAAGAGAAACCATGTGGTTCTTTGACTTCTATGAGATCGTATTGTAGCTTAACCTAGTCCAAGGTGACTTTCTCAATTCCACCAATACCTCATCCCCTTCGGTCCCATTATTAGACATGAATTCCACTATATTAAAGTCCCTACAAAGTATGAGCTCCAAGTCCAGAGAGTCTAAAGAGTGCCAATATGCAGTATTTTTGTGTCTAGATTAGGAGCATAGATTGAAGCAATGGTGAGTAGAAGAGGGCCCTAAAAGATGCGACAGTCCATCGATGGCTCTGGTGCATTATGGTATCCATCAAGAATGATTGCCATATGGGTTTGAAGCCAATAGTTGCACCACTGCTCCCATGTCAGTGTTGTATGGAGATCGTGAAATGAGATGACAAAATGCCTTTAACCTCTTTTGTTTGACTTCATCGACTTTGATCTCTTGAAGACAAATAAACTCTAGTTTGTCATTTTTATCTCGAATCCATTAACCAAATAGGGTCACTCTTGAGGGGTCAGACAACCCTCGAATGTTTTATGAAACAACAATCATTTATGAAGGTAGGTATCTTTTTTGGTTAGAGATTTAGCCATGTTTCTCTTTTTCTTTTTAATCATTATCTCTTCTTCTAGAGGTTGGGGGATATTTGCACATGAGAAGTCCTTTGAGGGGGCTCTTCCATGGGAGTCGAATGAGGGGTTTTCCTTTTTGAGAAACCTCCCCCGCCAAGGAGTCCACATTATTGCCTGGATATTTGGAGCCGATGATAGAACTTTCACTATCAATGTTTTCTTTGCTAAACCATCGTCTTTGCTAGATGTGATTTCATCCTCTTTTCTGGATGTGATTTCTTCTTGATTACCTTGCTTGCTTGTGCAAGGAGTCTTGGTTTTCCTCTTCATTCAACTATTGTTTCCATTCACCTAGGTAGTGTAAAATTTTTATCTCCCTTTTCCAGATTGTAGAAAATATTGTTAGTCATAGTGAGTGAGTGAACGGATTAAGGCCACCTCCTCCTTTGGCACTTCTTCTCATTTTGTGCCTTACTTCCATGAAGTTCTTTGAGTTATGATCCTCAAATTGAGTTCCTTTGGCTTTTTTTGCTCTAGATCTAGGGATTTATCTTTAGAGTCAAAATAATTTTGTCAACCATAACCTAAAAATTTCCCTAGGCATTTTCATTATTCTCTTTCAGCCAAAATTATTTCCACCTGAGAGGTCATTCTTTGATCATGTTATCTCGCACCCTACAGTGAAAAAGCAAGCATTGGGTAAGTTTTTGTAAACTAAATTTTGTTGGAGAGGGAGTCCTTCACCAATGTCTATGTTGATCTTGGTGGGAAGAAGAAGGTTAAGGTTCACTTCAACACAAATATGCAATTACCATCTAGCATTGAAAGAGTGCATCGTGCCTACATAGATGAAACCCCCAACATCTTCCTTTGGAGGCCAATGGCTGACAATTGGAGCGTGGATCTCCCGAATAAATATGTAAAGGAAAAGGCCATAGTAAATTTTTTTTAACCAAAAAATGTGAGAGAATCACAAACACTCATGGGACACTATGGATATTATAGACAATTTGTATATATTTTTGTTGATATTGTAGACCCTTTGTGTGCACTAATTACTAAATCTATGTGGAATAATGAATGTGATAAAGTTTTTGGAGCTTTCAAAACTTGACTAGTCACTAGACCAGTACTAAAAACTTCTCAATGGGACATTATTTCATGTGCATGTGGATGCTTCAACCTTTGCTTTAGGATGTGTATTGGCACAAACTATAGAAGGAAGTAAAGTAGATTTTTCCATAGCCTATGCAAGTAGACAATTAAATGAGGTTGAGAAAAACTAAATCGTGACTGAAAGAGAGGGTTTTGGTATGGTGTATGCAGTTAAGATGTTCACACATTATATATTGGATAACAAGTTTAAATTATTTGTTGATAATCAAGCTCTATTATATTTGGTAAACAAGACTTATCAAAGTTGAAGAATTGTAAGATGGTTCTTACTTCTCATGAATTTGACTTTGAGGTGGTAGTTAGTCACATGAGGATCATTTATCTAGAATAATGACAGGAGATAAACCTAGCCATGAAATAGATTATGATCTACCTCATGCTTATTTGTTTTAAATAGAAAGCATGCTAGAGTGGCAAAGTTGTTGGTACCATTATTGTCATTTGGTGCTAAACATAAAGATACTATGTCTAAATATGTTATCTTGCAAAGTATAAATTTATTTCTACTATATGGACATATATATCATTTGAACTTAATTGGACTATTGTGTACCTGAAGAAGAGCAGCAAAATAATTTGGTGAAAGCACATCTATGGATTCCATGTCTGTAGGCTTCAAAGGTAGTGACTATAAATAATCCAAAAAGAATAGGATCCCATTGTCCAACAAAGAAAGATATGTGGATAAGTATGTGTCTCAATGTGAAAAATGTACATATAAAGACTTGTTACAACTAGTGCTTTATTTTTGTTTCAACAAAACCCTAACGGGAGTGCACACATAGTAGAATATTTGCAACAAGATTCTCAAGACATTAGAACACATAAACCTAGACACAAGGAATATGCATGAGATGTGTATGGAACTTGTGGTTATAAATAATAAGTTTTACAAAAGGGAAATAGGTGATTATCTTAGATTCTATGTTCTTGAGGATAAACATTTATAAATGTTGGAGTTAGCTCAGTCACGAGTACTAGGAGGACACTTTTCAAGTGATAGGGCTTCTAAGGTAATCGTCTATTCATGATTTTGGTAGCCAACATTATTCAAAGATGCTAAGATATATGTGAAGAGGTGTGATCTTTGCAAAAGAACAAAACACCCAATTAGAAAAGATGAAACCTCTTTGAAACACTTAATGTCTACCAAAATCTTTAGAAAATGGGGATTGGTTTTTATTGGAGCAATACATGCACCCACTAAAAGCTCTCATGCAGATGTGACCCAGTTCCTCAATGCTGCATCGACATCGCTTGCCCCAAGTCTCTTTGGCTCTGGCAGACCCTTGGGAATACCCTAAGACTACAAGAACAAATCATCTAGAAGAAAGCGCTCTTGGGTAAAGCGATCAGCTCCTCAACGGCATTGTGGAATGCTATTAGAGGGGAAACCCTTTGGAAGATTTGGAAGGAGTGGTGTGCATGTAACTTTGGACACCCTCCAAAAGAGTGGTCCATCAAGAATTCTCTATTCCTCCTTGACAAAAGAGTCTCCAACTGCAATAGGTCCCCACCTTTTAGGCACCATGAAGTGTTTCTCATCGAGAACAACAAACTTAAATCCAAGTGGGCCCCGCATGAAGGGGATGAGGGTACTTAACCTCCTTTGTAACATTCTCTAGATTCACAAGTTCTACCCCCGCTTTGTGGGATTTGGGGGGTCTAAAGGGCACTATTCCCATTAACTTGTATCATTTTCTCTTTTAATTAAATTCCATGAGAGTAGGACAAGGCCGAACTTCTTTTAAAAAAAAATCTCTCATGCACAATAGGTCATAGTGGCTATTGATTATTTGACAAAATGGACAGAATCAAAAGCCACTTCAAAGAATGATTCTAAAACCACTGCTAAATTCCTATATGAAAATGTAATAAATAGTTTTGGATTACAAATTTTATTGGTAAGTGATAGGGGAACTCATTTCTTGAATCAAGTGATAGACGTTTTGAATGAACACTTCATGATAAATCATTGGAAATTAGCACCCTATTATCCCCATGCCAATTGAGTTGTAAGGTTGATTGGAGGAGAATAAGTGATCGTTCATCAACAGTGGGGATCCAATATCAAGGAGCAAAGATACTTTTCATTTTTTTTCTACTATTATAGTATCTTGTGCAACTTTGTCATCTTATCATAGTCATTTCTCAGTGTCTAGGTGCTCAATGTCTGATCAATTGATTGGACCACTTAGTTAGGATTGTTGAGAGAATGCTTACAAATTTTCATTAACATTTGATAATTAGATCTTAAGTTATGAATGATTATATGTTACTATGTCTACACATCTTCGTCTCCCTAAAAAGTCAACGTGACCCCCCAAACTTCTTAGACTTATAGCTCAGTGCATTGTGAGTATAAATTCATGAGTTAACTTGATTTGGATGGCTTGGCACTTTTCTAAGGTGTGCAAAAGCATTTTGAACAATTTCTACCACCTTGAGAGCATTGAACAAATTTTTGAGAGCTTCTCTTCCATAAATAGGAAGTTTTTTAGGTTTCTTGAACTCCAAACTCATATGTTTGGCTACAAATGTTTGTGAATGATGTTCTATATGAATTAGATGATTTCAATGCTTATTGTGGAAGCTTAGGGAGTTTACTAAGTGTTTTTAAAGTTACCTAGGCAAGTGTTGAGCAAGATTTTGCCAACACAATCTCATCTCTCTAGATTACTCCATCACCTCTTCACAGTGGTATTAGAGCAAAGTTAAAGACTAGGAAGTGTGGGTGATGGATTCCCAAGTTCAAGGTGGAGAACTCAAAAATTGTAGGTACAACCCGAGATGAATAAAAAGCTAAGTGTTCATGAAGGAGAGAAAATTGAAGACATAACTAGTTTTCATAGTTTAGTTGGTAGTTTGAACTATGCCACATTCACAAGAGTTGACATTCAATGTAGTGTAACTAAGTCAATTTATGTACACTCTTAGGAAACCTTGCATGGAGCCAGCCGATATGATACTCAAATACTTGAAGGGAACCATCAATGAAGATTTGTATCACCCATACACATGTGATATAGATATCAAAATCTTTTCTGATGCAGATTGTGTGGGTTCTAAAGATCATAGGACAAGTACATCAGGATAGCTCACCTTTGTAGGTACAAAACTTATCTCATGGTCTTCAAAGAAGTAACTTAATATTTCACTCTTATGAATTGAAGCTGAATATAGAATACTAGCCAATGCAGCTCAAGAAGCAATGTGGATCAAGACCTTGTATTTTGATTTTAGGTCTCAAGTCCTCTACTCCTCACATTTAGGGGGGACAACATTAATTCATTACATCTTGCAGCCAACCCAATCTACCATGCCAAGACCAAGCATATGCAAGTGCACTATCACTATGTTCGAGAAAAGATCATAAGGAAATTGAGTTGTCATATGTATCTACATATCAACAATGTGCAAACATCATGACCAAGGAATTGGATGGAGTTCAATTGAATAAGCTGAGAGCTATGATTGGATTATAGGAAGTGTTGAAGAAATGAAAGCTCAAGCATCTTGGTCTTGAGGGGGAGTTGTTGTTGCAAGGAGAAAGCCTAAGAGCTTATTCAATGCTTCTAAGATTTCTCTCTTATTGTTTTGCATAAACATATGGTTTGGAAACTTCAAATGTTAAAGCTTTGAGTTTATCTTAGTCAATGGTAAAAGCAAGATATGGAGAGAATCTCGTGATTGATCGTAACCAAAATCCATGGCTTTTTTTAATTCAAATTCAAATTGTTCCTAGATATTAGGACTACCTTTTAGGTAGAAATGCTAACCATCAGCAAAATCAGAAGTTGTATATAAACACTACACTTCTATTCGTGAGATGATCGAGCAATATAGAGTTATTGTAGCTTATCTTTTGAGTATAAATTATAATATCTCAAAGTGAGAGAAGTCCTCCACAAGCTCTTTGTATCATATGTGCAATACCAATACACATTATGATTCATTTCTATTGACTTGTCATTCTCTATATGATGTTATAGTACATTATGCAACTGTCTTCTTCTTACAGTCATTTCTTAATGTATAGGTACTCAATTTCCAAGACATCGATTGAATCACTTAGATAGGATTGTTCAGGGCATGCTTACAATGTTTCATCAACATTGGATGATTAAGTCTCAAGTTACTATGTCTGAACATCTTCATCTCCCTTAAAAGTCAGGTTGACCCCCCAAACTTCTTAGAATCATAGCCCGATGCATGGTGAGTCTAAATTCATGAAATAACTTGCTTTGGTTACCTCAACACTGAATTGAAGGTGTGAAAAATTCCTCTGGAAAATTTCTACTAGGCTAAGAAAACTAAACAAATTTTTGAGAGCTTCTCTTCCATAAATAGAAATTTTCTCAAGTTTCTTAAACTATAAATTCATCCATTTTCATATCGAAGGTTGTAAATGATGATCCAAAGGATTTAGATGATTCAATGCACATTGTGGAAGCGTAGGGAGTTTACTAAGTGTCTCTAAAGTTACGTTGGCTCATGTTGAGTAGGCTTTTTCCAGCACAATCTCATCTCTATAGACTACTCCACCACATCTTCATTGCACATACACTTACACATACACATGCACATACACACACATACACATATACACACACATGCACAAACATATCTACATGAACATGCATGCACACGCACATGAATGGACATGCACATACACATATACATACACACATATTTATATGCATATACACATACCCATACATATGCACATACACATACATATATACATACACATGCACATGCACATTCACATGCATCCACATGCACATGCACATGGACATGCACATGCACATACACATGCATGCACATCTACATGCATCCACAATGCTCATACACATACACATGCATATTCACGCATACACATACACACACACACATACACATACACACATACACATACACACATACACATACACATACACATATACACACACATACACATACACACACATACACACTTATATACACACATACACACACACATACACAGAAAGATACACACAAATATACACACATACATAAATGTACATATATACCTACATGTGCATACTATATACACATACACAAAAGAAACATGCACATACACACAGATACACACACATACACACATATAATATAAATGAATGATACAATTAAAGTAATAAATCACAATAAAATGAATCAATTTAATAAACACTCTAAAATTATTAAAATTATGAACTCACACCATAGACACAATAAAAAATGTAACTGATTTGAATATATATATATATATATATATATATATATATATATATATATATATATATATATATATATATATATATATATATATATATATATATATATATATATATGTGTGTGTGTGTGTGTGTGTGTGTGTATATATATATATATATATATATATATATATATATATATATATATATATATATATATATATATATATATATATATATATATATATATATATATATATATATGTGTGTGTGTGTGTGTGTGTGTGTGTACATTTGAATTCAAAATCCACTTATAGAAGTTGTGGAACACTTCAAGAGTCTATATAAATAGTTCAAACCACTTGTACATTATATGGAAGCAATATACATACATGTTTAGCCATCATTGTCTTGCTCCTTCATTTCTCTACACCATCTTCTTCAACAATAGTGAAATTTTAGAGACCGATTCTCTCATTAAAGAAATCAATATTGTATGAATGAGCATTTAAGGGAAAGATATTAGTGGCTAGTTTGTATGTACAAGTTTTCAAAGCATTTGTTTCAATAGATTCGGATAGATTGCAACTTTACTATCTCAGTGTCTATCTCTCTTTGATCTTGATTCCAACTAGCAAGGGTCATGGAGTTAGCTTCCTATCATCACGAGATTCCTTGCCACTTTTAGCTATTACAAAAGATCAAGGTAAATACACAAGATCTACTCTTAGAGGTTTTACAAGTATGTCTTCTCATGACCATGTTTAAATGGGATGACTTATGAAAGCAATCCATAATCCAAATTCCAAAGATTTTAGGCTTGTTATTTGCACCAACATCCCCCCTCGAGCCTAAGAAGCTTGAGTGCCTAATCCTTCAAAATATCTTGGAATCCAATCATTGATTTGAACCTATTAAGCTTAACTCCATCCAATGACTTTGTCATCATATTTGCACATTGTTGATGTGTTGTCACATATGCTAATTGAATCTCTTTGCTTGTAATATTTTCCCTGACATAATGATAATGTACTTCTATGTGTTTAGTCATGGCATGAGAAATTGGGTTAGCACCAAGATTTAATGAAGTGATGTTATCCCCCAAGATATGTGGAGTGGAAGACTTAAGACCTAAATCAGAGTATAGGGTCTTAATCCACATTATTTCTTGAGTATCATTTGCAAGTCCTCTATATTCAGCCTCAGTTGATGAGAGTGCAACTGTGGGTTGCTTCTTTGAGGACCATGAAATCAAATTTGTACTTGCAAAGGTAAGGTATCTAGATGTGCTTCATCTATCATCTTTAGAGCCTGTCCAATCTACATCAGAGAAGAAATTGTATGAAAACCTTTAGCTTTATACATCTTTACTACAATGTAGGACACCTCTAAGAAGAAAATATACACTAGATAAAAGAGAGAAAATTCTTTAAAATGGAGAAATCTAAAGTAGATTTATAGATCTTAATTTCCACGGGATTACTTTTATATATATCCATCTTTCTAATTCTCATGCTATAGCACAACTTCAGCTCTGTAGATATACATTGAAAGAATATCTGAACTAGTGAAATCTAAATTAGATATGTAGATTTGTACCTCCTTAGAACTACTTCATTGATGTGTAGTCATCTTCATAAATCTCAAAGTAGAGTACACCTTAAGCAGTAGTAATCTACATTGTAGAGTAGAATGCTTCTTAGAAAAAGTGCATGCACCAGATATAAAGGAGAAGATGTTTGAAACAAAAAGAAAATAAATAAAAAGGAGATATGTAGATTTATACCTCCTTTAAACTATAAATCTACAAAATATGTCAAGAATTTAGGAGAGAAACAAAAAAAATGTCAAGTTTATGCAATAGACATGTTAGAACTGAGCTCCTAAAATTGGAACATAGGAAAAGCTTGTACATATGTTTCCCTATCCAAAAGTGATTCAAGAGGACTCTAAACGTTCTTTGGAAAAGAGATGAAAAGTCACTTGTAAAATTACTTACAAGCTTTTATTTCATGTAACTTTCAAAAAAATCAACATCTAAAAAATGACATCAAAAGTGAATGAAAGTGAACTTAACATCCATTGGATATAGAAAGTCTCCTCTATTCTTTATGATATTTCTATTATAGCTTACATACTTAACCTTTTTTTTTCCTCTAGCAATCTTCTAATAACTCTCACACTAAGCTTTAAATTTGGTGACGAATAATGTGGCCCTTGAAAACCCCAAATTATCCTATTGATGTCTAGACATGGAAATGTATTCATCAAATGAGAAGGAATATCATTATCTTGATATTCTCCTTCCCCTTTTGGAATTGTAAAAATGAGTTTAAGTGGTAAGAATGGACTCTTGATCTCATAATTCATCGATTCATGTGTCATTGTTACATGTTTCCAAACACATTTGCAGGTAGTTACAATGATAGCAGTAAGAACTCTAGGGTATGTTGCACCGGAGGTGATATACACAGGAAGAACCATAGATAAGGCAGACGTCTATGCGCTTGGAGTTTTGGCACCGGACCTGGCATGTGCAAGAAGAGTGATTGATTCTCATGAAGTATATCTCATAGATTGGGTTTGGTTCCTTCACACTAGATGCAATAGATTCTAGTCTCCAACTTGCATCAACATCACATAGAATCTCAGAAAGCTATATTGAAAGAGGAGGTGGAGAAGAAGATGCTAATAATAATCAACAGTGTGAAATTAGAGAGGTAGATTACACTCATGATTCATCAGTATTTGTAGAGTTCATAGGGATTTCATCCATGAAACACAAATGGAGATGTCTTCTACATATTTCTCTCCTTTGTTGCCATCCATGTGTGAATGTGAACCCAACCATGCGACAAGTTTACCAAGAATTGTAAGCAAAATACATGTTCCTTCATATAAGCCCATCTATTACCCTTCAGTTAGCTTTTCTCTAGGTCATTCAAATATATACATGTCAGAGCAGTATACATGCCGATCATCTTTTGCCTAAGTGCAAAAGTGAAAGATAATATGCATATCGTTGGATTCTTTCTGGGCCCTCAAATTTCATGTACCCTGGAAAATGTGCTAACATAATATTTTACTCTTACATATAACAATAGTTTATGAAAATTTTCGGGGTTTTTGATGTCTCCTTTAAAAGACTAGGATGAAAACTTTGCATGTTTGGGGAACTTTGTGGATTTTCCAAAGACATGAGAATATCTCTATATTTATCCAAATTGACTATTGTATGAATTAGATTCAAAGAGAGGTCTTGAGAAGGATCTTTGGTAGCCACCTCTAGACATTTTTGTAGAAAGGCTCTTGGTCTTCAACAAAAAAACTGCAACCAGATCTTGAGATTTATTTGAAACACGGTCTCACTCCACTAGATCTTGCACAACCACAAAATTTTACATCTCCAAAAGCTCCACAAAGAAATATCCTAATGGTAGCATGCACCAAGGAGAATCTCTTTTGTTTGGGTTTGAAACTTCTGAAGATGGAGCAACTCAAAACCTTGATACAAAATATAGAGCATGTAAGATATGAGCCTTTCATCATAGGAAATATGGGTGAAATCATCAAGGAGATTAATCTTTGACACAATCCATCAACAATCCCAACCTTCAATGATTTGCTACCAAACCGAGTTCAATGATGAATAATCAATCACTAGATTAAACAATAATTGATTGAAGAAGTGTAACTTTAAATGTACTTAAATATATACTAACATTGTTGAGTGCTACAATTACAAATTCATATTTTGTTGAGTTTATCCTTATAGAGTTGATGTTGTAGTGAGGGAATTTGCTACCCTTGTGTATAGCAATAACAAGATAATTTGACTCCCACATGTTCTTATCCAAAATCTTGATGAAACTTTAACACTACAACAAGATTGCATCCATCATTTACATGTATATATATCCGTCAGTATCCAAACATCAATAAACACATACGCATGCAATATGCAATTAAACGTGAGTGGTTATTTGTGTGCTTCATTAGTATAGTGGTTGTTATACATGTTGAAATCAACAGCAACAACATTCATTGCTGTATAGGTTGAAATCACAATCTATATGCTCATAAGAATCTAATGCAAGAAAATAAACATTTTTTAATTCATAAATGATAAAAAAGCTACCTTAATATACACATGTTATAGCAGTCATAGAGAAAAATAATAAATAGATTCTCAAACATATGCATAATCATAACAATTCTAACATAACCATAACCTACATGAACCAAAATAGCATCATAAAACATAAACTTGTGTAGGCATGTATAGCATGGACTTGCATAATCATAATCATGCAGTCATGTCATGCATAGATCTTTACAATATGAACCTAGAAAATTGTAATGAAAACAATAGAAACACAACCATAATGTGCACAAATTACAATGTCATCATAACCATAAACGTGTTCATGCTATAATAATATCATAAACATAAACTTATGCATAATGGAATACTGAACTTGAGAATACCGAAATTAAATGGAAGATAATATTTCATGTATAAAATGATAAATATTGCATTGAATCCATATGATGGAGAGAAAGAGGTATGAATGTCTATACAACATTACACATATAAAATAAGATACATTTTACATTGCATTTGAAGATGCCAAACTTGATATTTAGAAAAGAAAAAAAATGTTAAGGTAGAAATGATAGAGATGAGAGAAGTTTCTCTGCAATAGAAAAATAAAGTTGTGTTAGTGAAGTAAATGTATATAAGAAAACATATGAGAACAAAAACAAAATTTATATATCATTGATAAGTTTTCATTGATGTCGATGATAAATGGGATTAAACTATCACAATGGATCCTGTCTCCCATGCTCTCAAATACTACAATACCCCCTACATATATCTATCATGCTCATTTGCACGTGATGGATGACATAGAGTGATTGTAAGTGACATTCAATAAATTAAAAAAAGTCATAACAAAACAAACTATGCTTACATTTATAATTAAAATATACATAAATTACTTACAAACTCATGGTGAAATATATACATTCCATTGCTTCCTAAATGTGAGGTCCCATGCCTTGCAAACATGAATTTTCCACCTCTCTCTTTTATCAATAACAGCAGGATCCTGTGACCCCTCTTGTCGCAAGTTCAACTAACACTCAGTAATATATGAGGGCTTACGAAGTCCATTGAGAGCAATGTTTTTATTTTCTATGTCTATGTTTCAGAGTTTCATCCAAAATACCTTCAATACATTTATGATAAAATATGATGCATAGCTGATACGCTCGATAGATGCACTCTGTCAAGTAGTTGAATTTATCTTTATCTTGCTCCATTCAATGAAAGAGTGTGTAGTTCGTGTACTACACTTTCGTGATTGATTGTTGATTGATTGTATACGTTTGTGCATAGCAGTGACAACTCTATCCATATGTACAAATCCATCTTGATCACATGTATATATTCTAGAGTTGTCATGCTCATGCACACCCCAAGGCGTATTGGGTGTGGTTAAAGCGGTTGGTTGTAATGATCAGCCTGACCGTGGTGATGTAGATGCAGCATCACTATTAAAACATCCACCACCACTTGATGAATGTCACCCTCATTCTCAATGTAATGATTTAGCTAGTGTCAGTGAACCTCTCGATGATCCAACAAATCTATAATTTTTACCATCTACTAGTAACTCAAGAACTAGACTCCTCATGATAGTGCGGAGATGCAATATTCACATGTTTCATCAACCTTGTAGGTGAAACAATTGGAGGAAGTGACCAAGGAGGAGTCTGAGGAGTTGGGATGGCGGATATCATATATATCTATGAGGCCAACTACAACTATATAGGAGTCATGCAAGACAAGATATCTTAAAGCTTTGCATCACTAAAATAAAAGTGTATCATAGGCCATCTTAAAAACGCACACACACACACATTAGTATGATTCAAAATAAATAAATAAGTTTGAATTTAAAAATTAATATATAATAAAACCTAATTTTTTAAGGTATTTAAGTATATATACTAATTTAAATCCTAGAATCCTCATTTCTTCATTTAGTTAATTTCAATGATGGAGAAGCATGCATATCCTTGGATTTTTAGTGTTCATGGCAATCTTTGTGCCATACTGCTTCAAAGAATATGTTATTGTAGCAAGGCAAGGACTTGTTAGAAGCCATCCAACATTAATATATTGCATGACTATGTGGTACTGCTGTGTTTCTCCTTGATTCTTTTGCATTCTTTTGTGGAATCTAAATTAAGTGTAGTACCAAAGGATTGTACTTCAGTTAGAGTCTAGGGGGCTAGCATTTTCAAGCGGTAGGTAAGTGAGTAAAACTCGATATATAGTAATTTCTTAGCTTTCTAAGTACCTAATTTTTTAGATGTTTATGTAGATGTACTATTATAAACTCTAAAACCCATTTTTTTAGGTTTTTAAGTAGATATGCTAGTATAAATCCTAAAAGCCCAATTTCTTAGATTTTTTGTGTATGTGCCATTATAAATCTTAAAATCCAATTTTTTTAAGTTCCTAAGTATATATACTAGTATATAAATCCTAAACCCATCACTTTTTAGGAATGTCACACATGGCATGTAGGTTTGTCTCATTTAACTTTGCATTAGTTTATCTATTCTATATCTATCAATATAGTGGTCAGGAGTTTCTTTTTTGGTTAGTATATTTGTTGTTATACCAATGCCCAAATCGCATTTTTATTAAAATATGATGAAAGATAAAAAATAAAAAAAGTTAAAAAAACATTTATAGAGTAGTTGCTATATTCATTGGTAAGGAAAACAAATTAAAAAAAACTAAACTATGCCCAATCCTTATATTGATCTTCCGTAAAAGACATAGACCTTCTCAAGTGGCAAAATTTATGTGAGAGTACTATGAAGAGCAAGGTGATCCTCATGCACATTATTCTAAGTTTAGACAAGCATTTTTGGTTGATCAAGTGTATGATTTTTCTCACACAGTATGAAACCTTTAGGCTCACGTCAAAGAGAGTTGCCTTAGCATGGTTCCAACCACTATGCATAAAAAAATTCCAAAATGTAGATCAGATCCTTAAAGCATTCGTAGCTAATGTTTTTAAGACAAGAATTAGGCATGGCACCTCAACAACAATAATGAGCTTCAAGCAAGAAGCAACTGAGGACCTAAGATTAGTTACTCATTGCTACAAGCAATACATAGCACAATGCACCACACCAGATCTACCATTGGAAGCTAAATTAATTTCAAATTTTCTTGATGGCTTAAAAGTTTTGCGCTATGTAATACAACCTAGTCAATGAATCCCACCACTTTGGAAGATTGTATGTAAAATTGCATTCGCATTGAAGATGACTTGGGTAATTCTATTCAAGTCTTCTCTCTTGCCACATAGTCTAGTTCTTCAATGATAGATAAATCGGTAGAGGCTATTGCCAAAAAATTGAACGTACAAGATCCTAGTCCTCCACCTAGAAAGTCCTTGTATTGTAGAGGAGATCATCCATCACATGTGTGCAATAGAAGGCCACCTCCTCTAGCACAACCATAGTTGCAATATTGTGAAATTGAGCAAAAGTGGACCACTCACTCAATTGTCGAGTGTTTTATAATAAGCAACCAATCAGGCAATATCCTAGTCAAGAAGGCCAATATGTCCAATTATAGGGAATGATCAAGCACCATGGCCATTTGCACAATATCCACCATGATACTCGTACTTGGTCATACCACATATGTCACATCCACCTAGAACAATGTTGAATATTCTACATATTGCGCTAGATTATTGATATATTTTGGTAGTGATGTGTGAGAACACACTTAGGACCATCGAGGCACTCTTTAGGAGGTTTTTTTTCTCGGGATTTTATATAAGCCTATAGCCCTAATGGGTCACTTATCTTTATAAATTCACTTGGTAATACATTTAGTATTGTGTGTTGTGATCCAACCTTCTTCCTTTTCCTTGTGTTGTTTGTGTGCTTTTGCAAACCTCAAACTCTAACAATTTGTATCAAAGTAGATTGCCACTTCATCTAGGGTGTCATCGACACCCCTCCAGTGAGAGTCTTAGAATCGAACAAAACCTGTTGAGCATACTGAGAGTGATTAGGAGTTCTTGCGTGGTGTAAAAATTTTGATCTCAACTATTTTTGGCCTTTGAATGCACTATCGCAATGTTTGTGCAGCCGATTTCATCTTGTTGTGCGAAACATATGTACATGTTTGGATTCACAAGTACAAGTTCCTGCTATAGGATTAGGAGATCTCGACATGGTAGTTTTGTTCAACTTTTTGAGATATAGACATTTTTTGCATCAAGTATTTTAGTTAGTGGCCATGGCTTAAAGTAATGATGTATTTAGTATGTTGGCTATTGGGGACAAGTTGGATGGCACCAATTGCCAATTATGGGCATACATGATGTGTCATATATTTGTGGGAAAAGGATTATGGAATATTGTGGAGGGTGTTGAAAAATGACCTACTACACTTGCAAATATAGTTATTGAAGGTGATGCAGATGGCATTGAAGATGACGATCTTCAACTTCCTATTGGTGACGTGGTTCCTTCTACACCTAATGTTTTCCATGGCAATATCCTTGGGCACATAGTCTCTAAGAATGGCATATCCATTGATGAAGAAAAAGTAAGCGTAATTGCTAACTTACGCCAACCAAGAAATGTAAAACAAGTCCAAGCTTTTATCAGACATTATGGATATTTCATACGGTTCATAAACATGTATGCAACCATTTCTAAACTAATGCATGGTTTGTTAAATAACTTTGCGTGCATAGAAGAGTGTGAAAATTGAAAGAACTTGGAGAATCTTGTAGGAGGTAGAAAAGTGAGTTGTGAAGCCATGAAGTTGGTCCAACCAATCGGCACAATACCAGACCTTGTCGATACAAAACAAATAGCTTTGTGCATTGACTAACTCAAAAAACTTACTATTATTGGATGAGACAATCAACTTCAAATGCTCGTAGAATCCAACATGATTAGAATTGGAAAAAATCCTTTTGGAGGAGTGATACGGTTGAGTGTAAAGAATGCACAAGACTACAAGAAATAAGCAAACTATGTTTTTGGAATGAATCTGACACTCAACAATGGTACCTCCTATTTTTTAGGAATGCATAAAGATAGACCCCAAGACAGTACAACTAAGATCTCTCCCAATATACTAAATCAAATGCTTTGAGAATCTATACACATACAATAGACAATTCATCCAATTTAGAGCTTTTTAAAGAGAGAAGCAGCCTCTCCAAGATTATTATTGTTGAAGAAGATGATGCAAAAAAATGAAGGAGCAAGACAATGATGGCCACAAGTGTATGTATATTGCTTCCATGTAATGTACAAGTGATTTTAAGTCTTCATATAGACTCTTGAAGTGCTCCACTACTTCTACAAGTGGATTTTCAATTCAAGTGAAGGTAGGATTAGTTGTTGGAGGGAATCAATTGTGTGAAGCTCTAGTATTTTACAATGGTAAATGATCCATTAAAAAAATACAATAAATGAGCATAGGTAAAAGAACGCTTCAATGGATATTTTGGCATAATCCAAACCATAGCTTTTTTTATGTAGATCAAATCCACCTCAAGCTTGATGTTCCAATAGATCCCCCTCAAGCTAAAGTACTCTAGAGTCTTAATTCTCTAATAGGTAGAATACCTGCCATTGATTTAAATTGCCAAAGCTTTATTCCATCAAGTGCCTTCATCATCATATCTGCTACTTGCTTTTTAGTTGGAACAAAAGGAATGTCAATCTCCTTTTCCATGGGCTTCTCCTTGATGAAGTGGTAATGAACCTCCATGTGTTTGGTTCTTGCATGGAAAATAGGGTTTGCTGCTAGATGCATGGAGCTTACATTATCTCCAATTATGTGAGATTTGGAACTCACAAGTCCCAAATATGTATAGAATGCTTTAACCATATTGCCTCTTGAGTTGCTATGGTCAAACCTCTGTACTCTACTTCAGTTGAGGATAAAGCAATTGTTGGTTGCTTCTTGGAACTCCATGACACTAGCTTTGAACTTGCAAATGCTAGGTAACCAGAGGTACTTCTTCTAGCATCCTTAACTCTTGCCAATCTGCATCTGAAGAGATTTTGATATCCAAATATGAAGAGTAGGGATAGAATATACCTTCATTGATTGTACCTTTGAGATAATTAATTACTCTCTTAGCTGCATCCATGTGTGGTCTTCTAGGTGAGTGCATGAATTGACTAAGAACTCCCACACTATATGAGATGTGTGCCCTTGTAAGAGTAGCATATATCACGCTACCTGCCAAGCTTTGATATTCTTTAATGTCTTCAATAATCTCATCTTCATAGATACTAAGTTTATGATTCATCTCCAAAGGTGTACCTAATTCACTGATTTTGAACTCCTCTTGCATGAGTCTCCTGATCCTTTGAATGCCATTCAAATCATCACCTGACACAATAATGTCATCTAAATATACACATAGATAGATGATCTCATTGTGATCCCTTAAGGATTTGAGTTGCTTGGTTTGAACCCTTGATCTTGAAGGTATATGACCAACCTGTGATTCCAAGCTCTAGGAGCTTGTTTCAATCCATACAATGCTTTCTTAAGACTACAAACATAAGATGCATGATTAGGGTTTTCAAAACTTGGTGGTTGTGGCATGTATACCTCTTCACTTATCCAACCATTTAGAAATGCATTTTTTACATCAAGTTGGAGGAGTCTCCAATTTCTTGAAGCAACTAGATTTATCAAACATAAGATGCATGATTAGGGTTTTCAAAACTTGGTGGTTGTGACATGTATACCTCTTCACTTATCCAACCATTTAGAAATGCATTTTTTACATCAAGTTGGAGGAGTCTCCAATTTCTTGAAGCAACTACATTTATCAATGTTTTGATTGTAGTCATCTTTGCAACTGGTGACAATGTTTCTTCATAGTCTATACCATGAGTTTGTGAGCATCCTTTGGCAACTAATCTTGCTTTGTACTTGCAAATTGATTCATTTGAGTTTCTTTTAACTTTATATACCCATCTGCAACCAACTACCTTTTGACTGGGTGACATTGGAACCCAATTCCAACTGTCCATCTCCTTCAATGCATCTATTTCTTCTTTCATAGCCTTTTCCCAATTAGGGTTTCCCTTTTCCTCCTCATAGGTTGAGGGTTCTTCTGAAATCGAGTCTTTTGCCAAGTGGATTGAATGCTTTGTAAGAAATGTGAAATTATATCCATACCTTTCTGGTTGCTTCTTCTCTCTTATTGATCTTCTAGGAGCTTGCTAAGAGCATTCTCCACATTCCTGCACCTTTGCTTTGTCTCTTGACTTGCATAGTTTGCAATCCTTTTCTCTTTTAACTTGGCCATCATCTGTATCAATTCTTGGATCTTGTAACTATGTATCATGCTTGCTTCCTAATTGATAAGAATCAGAATCAAGATCATATGGTAGAATTACCTTTTTTTTTGTCTTCATCATACCAAGATTTGTGTTCTTCAAACACAACATCTCTACTTGTAATGAATTTCTTGGTTGAAGGATTATGGAACGTGTAACCAAACACCTTGCAATGTCCAAGACTAATTTTTCTTCAATGCCATACTTCACAAGGAGTCATACCTTGGAGTGATTTGGATGGTAGTCTATTGGCAAGGTACACAACAATTGAATTAGCCTAATGTGGC
The DNA here is from genome assembly GCA_020310875.1 of Ceratopteris richardii. Lineage (NCBI taxonomy): Eukaryota > Viridiplantae > Streptophyta > Polypodiopsida > Polypodiales > Pteridaceae > Ceratopteris > Ceratopteris richardii. The sequence goes on along the minus strand of CM035442.1, from coordinate 108,510,340 downwards.
AACCTCTTCTCTTCAAGCATTGTTCTAGGTGATCCAACCAATGTCTTGTTTCTTCTCTCTACAATTCCATTTAGTTGAGGAGACTACCTTGTAGTCGCTTCCCTTTTGATACCTTTATCCTGCAAGAACTCATAAAACTCTTTGGATAAGTATTCTCCCCCTCCATCAGATCTGAGCTTCTTGAGTGATCCACCTATATGATTCTCCACATGTGCTAGATACTTTTTGAAGCAATCAAACACTTCATTATTACTCTTGATAAAGTATAGGATAGTCCACCTACTATGGTCATCAATAAACAAGACATAATACCTTGATCTTGCCAATGAAGGCTCTTTACTTGGTCCCCATATATCTATATGTAGTAAGTCTAATACGTTGTTGTGGATGTAGCCTTTGTGGTTGAATGGTTGTATTTGTGCCTTCCCAATCTGACATGCATCACATCTATTGATCATGTGTTGCCTTTGGCTTTGTCCTACCTTGGTTCTCTCTTCTTCCCTTTCCACTTGCTCTTGCTTGCAAAGTTGGCTTGGGAAGTCTCCTCTTCATCTTCTTCTTTCTTCTTTCCTTTCAACTTCTTGTCCTTCTTATCTGCATATAGAGCACTAATTGAACTAGCATGATAGGAGTTACCTTCCTTTATGCTATTGTTGGCCTCCTGATTGAATATTTGTCCAAGAAAGATGTTGAACTCTCGAGTTTGCACATCCATGATGAGATCATAAGCCATGGTGAAGGATTGACATTCTTATCACTTTGAATCCCATTAAGAATTTACCTAATGATAGGCTCTTCTTCAATCAGCTCTCTAATGGATGCTAACTGATCCATAGCCTCCTTGACCTTGGTAAAAAACTCTATGATGGTTTGTTTAGATGTCTTCTTCACTTGGTTGAACTTGTTCCAAAGATGATTCTTTCTTGCTTTGGTACTACTAGAAAAGAAAGTCTCTTAGGGCATCCCAAGTATCTTGAGATGTCTTGCATCCTCTAATATGTGGTATGTAGGACCTTGCTTGAGCATCCCTTACACACCAAAGTGTGAGCTTATATGTCTCCTCTTGTGTAGGTCCTCCTTTGGATCTTAGAATATGCGTAGCTTCATCACGCGCTACGATTCCATAAAGATTTCTACCTTGAAAATAGGCCTCCATTTTGATTTTCCAAGTTGCATAGTTGTGTCAATCAAGCTTCTCAATCATTGAGGGAAATTTTTCACCCATCTTGTTCTAGCTCTGATACCATTGAAAGAACTTGGAGAAGCTTGTAGGAGGTAGAAAAGTGAGTTGCAAAGCGACGAAGTTTGGTGCAGCCAACTCGCACAAGACCAGCCCTTGAGCTTATGGAGACTCAAATAGATTTTATAGGCATGCGATAAGTGCAATAAAATGCACTATCTACTTTTGGAGCATCAAGGAGAAAGATTTTGATACAAAACAGATAGGTATGCACATTGACTAGATCAAAAAACTTACTATCTTTGGATGAGACAATCAACTTCAAATGCCCATAGCATCCAACATGATTACAATTGGAAGAAATCCTTTTGAGTGTACAGAATGCCCAAGATTACAAGAAATAAGAAAATTATGCTTTTGGAATGAACTTGACACTCAAAAGTGGTACCTCCTATTTCTCAAGAATGCATAGAGATAGACCCCGAGATAGAAAAATTGCGATTTCTCCCAATCTACTAAACCAAATGCTTTGAAAATTTATACACTTAAACTATACACTAATAAATTTCAATGAGTGCATCATTCATCCATTTTGGAGCTCTATAGAGAGAGTAGCAGCCTTTGCGGTCTTACTATTATTGAAGAAGATGACGGAGAAAAATGAAGGAGCAAGACAATGATGGCCACGTGTATGTATAGTGCTTCCATGTAATGTACAAGTGATTTTAATTCTTTGTATAGCTTAAAGTGTTCCATGACTTCAACAAGTGGATTTTGAATTCAAATGAAGGCGGAATCACTTGTTGGAGGGAATTAATTCACTTTCCTACAATCTAGGAAAAGTGAAGATCTAGTTTGATCTTCTTTTAGGTGATTGATTGATTCATTGATTACAACTCAACCACCTCAAATTCGTGGAGTTTTAGCTCTCTTTTTCTCCTTTTACATGTGTAAAGCTCTAGGCTTTTACAATGGTAAATGATCCATGAAAAAATACAATAAATGAGCATAGGTAAAAGAACACTTCAATGGATATTTTGGCATAATCCAAACCATAGCTTTTTTTATCTAGATAAAATCCACCTCAAGCATAGTGTAAGCTTGATTTTCCAACAAAAAATCCTTCCATGAACTCAAACAATGTCTCATATCAGCATCAATACTGAATGACTTGGATCAGAGCAAACCATTCCATATTCATGTATATGCATCTAATTATGCAATTGGATGCATTCTAATGCAATCTCGTGATTAGGGAAATTTGAGCTTTCTTGATTGCATACACAAGTATTCAAGGTATCCCAATAGAAAGAAATTATATGATATTTGGGAGAGAGGCCCTCAAAATTGTGTATGTAGTAAAGAAGTTTTGATGCTATTTGTTGGCTCATAAATTTAAAATCTTTGCAGACCATCAATCTTTAATATACATTGTTTATAAGCCATGTGATATGGCCAGGCTAGTAAGGTGTTTCCTTCTCTTAATGGAATATGGATTCAAAGTGGTAGTCAAGAAGGGTAGTACTCATGTTAGAGCCAATCATTGGCCATGAATCAAAAGTATTGACCTTTAGGAAGCAATAATTGATGACTATTAGATACATACTTTTTTCAATGTTGAAATAGTTCCAAATAGATTGAGATGACTATTCTAGTGTTATCTTTTAGGCTAGTCCATCCCCATGTGTATTTCATTACGATGGAATCATGAAGGCAAAGAAATGGCACATAAACATTGATTGTTTATATCATCGTGACATCAAGGGGATCCTTTCCTCTTGCATGATGGAGGATGAATATTGAATTTCAGTATCCTAAGCTCATGTGGATGAATTTAGTAGGCAACTACCAAAATCAAGGACTTTCCATAATATGCAAAGAATGACATATATCAGCCACATATGGAAATAACAATACATGACTATGTCAATGCATGTTCTACCTGCCAAGTGAACCCCACCAGTGAGCATGCTACTTTATATTATGCTTTTACATGATTTTCATGGATCTAGAATGTCATAAAGCTTCCAACCCTTGATTATAATTTTCACCATGTGAGAGTGAAAGTACCTATCCACCCATCCAACTCCACCCATATATATATACCCCTAGGCTAAGGGGGCTAGTTTTTCCATGAGTCCAAGTCACATGGATTCCAAAAAAGGTTCTTCACATGGGTTTCTAAGTCAATCAATCACATGGGCTCAAATGTAACCACATGGAATCAGATGCAATCACTTGAAAATACATGGTTTCTTAAGTGAGGATCTCTATACTTGCACATATACCATCAAGGGGTCTAGAATTGAAATTTCGTCAAAGTCTAAGGCTCCTCATCTTAGAATAAAAACGTGAAGTTCAAACCATTCAATTCAAATAAAATACCCAAGGGTTTTTGTACGAAATACAAGGTCCTTGAACCTTAAAGACCATGAAAATAGCTCCATATTTATAAAACATTCTTCCCCCCTTTGAACGTTCTCTTCCTCAAAAATGTGTGCATGTATTATAATATGTGGAGTATTCCCCTTTGCACCATGATCAATCTCGTCAATCATGGACTCACTCAAGGATTTGTCTCATTTTCTAACTTGAATTTGGAAAAGAGGTAAATCTTTTATTGTTGAATCTTATTTGTTCTTAAGTGGTGCTTTCTTATGTTCCATCCTTCCATTTGACTAGGCACTCTTTATATAAATGATTCCTTGTCTTTTTATCTCAACTGCGTAGTATTTTCTCTAGTTCATGAAGGATTTCTAAAGTGAGATAGGTTGGACTATTGTGTTAGAAGATACAAGGTTATCTTGTTCATCTAGTTTTCGTTTCAATCCACAACATGAATCACTCGATTGAGTAGAAAATCTTTAGGAAGCTTTAACTTATAAGACAAAGCCCCAACCTTTCTAAGAATCTTGAAAGGATAGTGCCTTATTTTCAGAGTTTCAAATCCCTTTTAAACCTTTTAAAAAACATGTTCTCCCATTTGAAATGAACTATCTCACTTTTGAGGGTTGATATAAGCTTTAGCTCTATCCTTAAAATTCATATCTTCTAGGAAATCTTTTGTTGCTTTGAATTTCTAATTTTGCAATTCAAGTGCATACAAGGCTCTTGGATAGAGCTCATACATTAAAATGAAGGGACTTCGAACTATTGTAAACAAACACAACTAATGGTAGATAGTCTTTCCAGTTAGTTTGGTTTGAAGAAACATAAGCTCATAACATATCTTCACGCATTCTGACCCTTTCTATTTGTCTATCTATTTGTGGATCTTTGACACTACTCATAGTTAGCTTTGTTTCTAACCTACTAAAAATAGTTCTCCAAAATGACTAGTGAACTTTCTATCTCCATTTGACATTGTGTTGTGGTAGACCATAGAGTCAATAGAGATGGTCAACAAACATCTGAGCTCTTTTTGAAGTCTTAACCAAACAAGCCATTTCATTCAATTGATCTTCTATCACCCAAACTGCATCAAGTCCCTTCTAGGTTCAAGGCAAGCCCCTAATAAAGTCCATGGAAATACTCTTCCATGGACTTTATTATCAAAGAGTGTAACAAGCCACCTATATTGAAATTATCCACTTTATTTACTTGACATTTTGTACATCTAAGTACATAATTATGTATGTCTTGGTCAATAAAGCTATCTTTTGAGCAGCTCATAAGTTTTTTTATTCATAGATGACTAGCAGTAGGGCCATCTTGATATTAAAACAAAACTTTCCTTCTTAGTTCTTGATTGCAAGGTACATAGGCCTTTCCTTTGTGTAACATATATTGATCTTGCATATTATAATTCTTGAACGTATCTTCAGATGATAAGTTTGTACCTTGCTCAAGAACCTTTTGTAATCTTCTTTAAAACTTGGATCTTTGATACTTACCTTTCATTAAATCTACGAAGTCATTGGAGGTTTTTATGAAACTTAGAGAATTCAATATAGGCATATGGCTTAAAGCATTTCCGATTACATTGAATTTTCCTCTTCAATATCTGAGATCATAGTCAAACTCTTGAAGTATCTTGGCACATCTTTCCGTCCTACCTATTAACTAAGATTGGTCAACAAACCACTTGATACTTGCTTGATAAAAATTATAGTCACTTTGGTTCCAAACAAGTAATGTCTCCATTTCTTTAGAGCATTCACATAGGCATAAAGCTCTCTCCCATGGGTAGAATAATTTCATTGGGGTGAGTTTAGCTTTTGGCTTTCAAAAGCAATTCGTCGATGTCACGCTAGCACAATTATAAGTATCAACATGAGTAGATCCACCTCATAATTTTCAGTCCAACAAGACGTGAGAATGGTATGATGACCATGAGCTAGTGAGAATGCATATGTGTGAGTGAGAAGCACACCAACATGCACACACATACACACACATATAACAAGACAAAGAGATGGAGCAATGGAATGTTTGATTAAGCAAAAGTATGATTACAATGTTTTTTTCTCACTTCAACTCCCAAAAAAACTACCTTAAAAAGTGAGCTCTTTAGCTCTTTTATAGTTGTTCACTAGTTTTGGCCCTGTCCAGACCATGTGTCCAACCTAGTTAAGAAATAGATTCCTATGCCTATTTGGAGGCTCAAACAAGCTCAAAAAGAAATGAGATTTGATACATAGATGATTCTAGTGCTCCTCAAGCTCAAGGAATCCTTGGCTTGAACAAAATGGAGTTGCGATTATCAAAAACCAAATTTACAGTGATGTGTAGTAACTAAAATCAGTCTTTTAGAAGAATTAGAGATTTTGGAAATTTACTAGGCCTAGTTGATGGATCTTCTTTGACTTCCTTGCACGCTTGATTCTGCTTGGCCTTTGCTCTATCTTGAATCTCTTTGACTAGTATGTCTCATGCTTCCTTGTCTGATGACATGGCCTAGACCTCCTTGGCTACTACCAACACCTCCCCTCTCTCACGTTTGTCATCCATGATAGACGTTTGTTGTGTGGGGTGTGCAGTGTAGTATCCCAAGACATCTATAGCCAAATGATGTTCCTTGAGTTGGAGGCCACTTGCTAGATCTATCATGAAAGCATCCCAATCAATTGGACTTGGTACATCTAGATGTGGAATATGTAGTTGTTTTGCATAGAGGGCATGTTTAATGGAAAATAATTGTAGCGTGTGGGTCTAGGAATGAATATCTTTGAGTGATATTCCCAGAAACCTGTAGAGAACATCTCCTCAAACATCTAATTATAACAAGCAAGTAGGTATTTAATGTGTGAGTTCCAAGCAAAGATTGTGTTAATGGAGAGGGTCTTGCTCATATCATATATTGAGTCAAAGTTACCTTCATTGAAGTCAGGAGCAAAGATGGATGAGGCTTTAATGTTCCTAAGGGTTTTGGACACCACCATCATCAACTTGAAAATCTTCATCTGATCTTGACCCAAGATAAGAGGTTTTGTAAGGTCCTTATCTTGACACACTAGTACTTGTACTATCATAGGGATATCATGAATGGAGATGGGAAGTTCCACTTTGCCAAGGCAAGGGGTTTCTGCTCCTCCTAGTCCTATGAGATACACTTTAATAGCATGGATGTTAAATTGTTTTGATAGTCGGAAAACCTGATTGCACTAGTGGCACACCTAAGTCAACCAAGGCTCTTACAATCCTTTCATTAGTTCCTTGTCCTATCTCTAATGTTACAAAATGACATCTATCATTAATTTCATGACTAGTTCCACCCCTCATTTGACACATAGCCATGTGGTATCTTGGTGCCTTATAAGCATTTAGCCTAGGTTGATCTCAACCTTGTCTTCATAACTTCATATGTTGCATGTGTTCTAGGGCTTCTTCTCGATCTTCTTCTCTAACCCGTTTTTCTTCTTCTTTGTGTTTCTTGGTTGTATTGAGTTGATTTAGAATTTCCTCCATGAGGGATTCTTAGTTGTATTGAGTTGATTTACAATTTCCTCCGTGAGGGTTTCTTGATATAATTTGACTCTGCATCCACTGGTGTAACTCAGTATTATATCACCTTCTAGGGTGGCTAACTAGATAGCTCCTCTTGTTGATATTCTATTTATTGTCATGGGTCCATAGCCACGCTTCTCCAATTTCCTTGCATGCTATTTTAGTGTATATAGCAAGACTAAGTCTCTTACCTTTAATCCCTTATCTTTTACATGTGCATCAAAGTAGGCCTTTTGTCTTTCCTTGGCTATGTAAATTCCATCAGCTGCTCTTAGTCTAGTTTCTCCTAGTCGTTCTAAGTCGAAAATTCTAGACAAGATCTCGTGATCAGTCCATTGATGCTCTTGTGCCACTTTTAAAGTAGGTATCAAAAATTCTAGCGGCAAAACTGCATTTCGGCCAAATACCATCTAAAAGGGTGTGGCTTGTGAAGTATTTCGATGGCGATGCACCGCACTGTACTCTTCTTCTTGAGAGCTCCACGACGATCTGCTCGGAGTAGAAAAACGAGCTCCTAATGCCACACACAGTACTCCGCACGGAGGCTGTAGAATACGCAGAAAACACAATACACAGGGAGCACGAAGACAGACTTCTTAGGTCTTGCAAACTGCGGTCGAACTTACAGTCTGTGACTGACCAGGCCACTATATGTTTTATTAAAGAACATATACAAAGAAGTGTCCGGTGGCCATTTGGCCTTTCACATGGACACTAACGGTAACAATCTCCCACTAAAGGCCAATATGGCCAGAGTAACTATGGGAGAAAAAAGAAAGAATGATAAAGAATACCTGAGTGTAAGCATACAAACTATACCTCCCACCTGATGGGCATGTTACACAGTATACAAGTGACTGCGTAAGATCAAGAATCAAGTAACCCCCATCAAGTGACAACAGTGTCGAAAGCTATCATGTGGTAGAGCTTTAGTCAAAGCATCTGCAGCATTATCTCGAGTGTGAACCTTCTCAAGAATAATGCTCTCAGTGGCTAAGCAATCTCTAATGAAGTGATACCTCACCTCAATGTGCTTGGTCTTTGCATGATAGACCGGATTCTTAGCCAAAGCAATGGCACTCTGACTATCACTGAGCAAGTGAGGTACATGCTGAGGCAAACCCATATCACAAGCAAGACGAGAAAGCCACAATGCTTCCTTACATGCCTCACTTGCTGCAACATACTCTGCTTCTGTGGTGGAAACAGCTGTACATTCTTGAAGACGAGATCTCCAAGAGATAGCACCTCCAGCAAAATGAAAAATGTACCCTGATGTAGACTTACGATTGTCTACACAACCAGCATAGTCAGAATCTATGTAACCAATAATGGATGCTTTCCCTCTACCTAAGCATAGACACTTGTCCTTAGTGCCACTCAGATATCTCAAAATCATTTTGACCGCTTCCCAATGTTTCTTGCCAGGATTAGACATATATCTGCTCACAACTCCCACTGCAAATGCAATGTCTGGTCTCGTAGCTACCATAGCATACATGAGACTACCAACAGCAGACTGATAGGGAATCTTGGTCATGAATTCCTTTTCCTCATCTGATTTGGGGCAGTCATCCTTGCTCAATTTCACATATGTGGGTAAAGGTGTACTCAATGCCTTTCCACCCTGCATATTGAATCGATGAAGTACTTTGGATATGTACTCACTTTGAGACAAGTATATGCATCTTTTACTCCTATGCCAAGAATATGTTTGGCATCCCCCAAATCCTTCATATCAAATGTCTGAATCAACTTCTTTTTGAGAATTGACAAATCATAAGAGGACTTCCCAGCAATCAACATATCATCGACGTAAAGTATCAAGCATATCAAGCTGCCATCAGAACATCTCTTTGTGTAGAGACAATGATCCTCATTGCTCCGAGAATAGCCTTGGGACTTCATAAAAGCATCAAACTTTTGGTACCATTGTCTAGGAGACTGTTTAAGTCCATACAAGCTCTTCTTGAGCTTACAAACTAGACTTTCCTTGCCAGAATTACATGACCCTCTGGTTGTTCCATAAAAAATCTCATCTGTAAGATCTCCATGCAAGAAAGCTGTTTTCACATCCATTTGGACTAGCTCTAAGTCCTCCATTGCAACGAATCCAAGCAACATGCGCAAAGTAGTCATCTTGACCACTGGAGAGAAGATTTCCTCAAAATCAACACCATGTTGTTGTTTAAAACCCTTTGCAACAAGTCGTGCTTTATATTTTGGAGAAGCACTATCTGATGTGAATTTCAGCTTATATACCCATTTACATGGTAAAGCTTTCCTGCCCTTTGGCAAAGGTACTAAGTCCCAAGTACCATTCTTGTGAATAGAATCCAACTCACTCTTCATGGCACGCTCCCACTTGACATGATCCTCTGTCTGCATAGCCTCTTTGTAGCAAGAGGGCTCACCGGCATCTGTTAGCATAACAAAATCTAAACCTGGAACATATCTATCAGGTGGATATGAGACATGTGCAGAACGTCTCAATGGTTGCTGAACAGGAACATGTGCAGACTGATCTGAATGGACATTGTCTTGAACATCCCTATGTGCATCATTTTTATGCATGCTAACTGGAGGACTAGTATCCTCAAACACCACTCTTCTCACTTCAACCTCCTTAATCGGCTGTTTATGCATCTTAGACTCATCAAAAATGACATCACTACTTCTGATCACTGACCGTGTTTCAGGATCCCATAAGCGATATCCAAATTGTCCTTCTCGACCATATCCAAGAAAAATGCATTTCTTTGACTTATGGTCCAACTTCTGTCTAAGATTCTTGGGTATATGAACATATGCTTCACACCCAAAAACTCGAAGATGATCGTAATATGGTGGTTTCCCTGTCCATAACTCTTGTGCCACTTTCAGACCTTTGGCAGTACTAGGTGAAAGGTTAATCACATGCACTGCAGTCAATAGTGCTTCTACCCAAAAACCTTGTGAGAGGTTTGCATGATGCAACATAGAGACTACTCTATCTTGAATAGTTCTATTCATCCTCTCAGCTACACCATTCTGTATTGGGGTATAAGGAGCTGTAAACTCTCTACGAATCCCTCTACACTGACAGAAAAGGCTGAATTCATGTGAGGTATACTCACCCCCATTATCTAGCGGCAAAACTGCATTTCGGCCAAATACCATCTAAAAGGGTGTGGCTTGTGAAGTATTTCGATGGTGATGCACTGCACTGTACTCTTCTTCTTGAGAGCTCCACGATGATCTGGTCGGAGTAGAAAAACGAGCTCCTAACGCCACACACAGTACTCCGCATGGAGGCTGTAGAATACGCAGAAAACACAGTACACAGGGAGCACGAAGACAGACTTCTTAGGTTTTGCAAACTGCGGTCGAACTTACAGTCTGTGACTGACCAGGCCACTATATGTTTTATTAAAGAACATATACAAAGAAGTGTCCGGTGGCCATTTGGCCTTTCACATGGACACTAACGGTAACAGCTTGGAGTATCATTTTGTAAGCAACTTGATTAACTATTTGTCCCAATCAGAACATTTATTATTCACCAACTTTGTTAGCATAGTGCACAAGATCTTATTTGTGCTTTCTACTTGTTCATTGGCTTGTGGGTGGTATGGGGCCAACTTCTTGTGAATGACCGTGAATTCTTGCAGCAAGTATTCAATGACCTCATTCAAGAAATGAGTACCATGATTGCTGACCAATTCTATTGGCAAACCATATCTTGCAAACACATTGTCAAAGACAAACTTAGTTGTAGTTTGGGCATCGTTCTTCTTAGTGGCTTTCACTTCCACCCATTTGTTTAGATAATTTGTGGCCATGATAATATATTCCACATGTGAAGTCTCAGCTAGGGGATGAATAGGACCAAGCAATTATATTCCCCACTTAGAAAATGCATGTCCTCCCATTATGGGTCTTAGTAGCATCTTGTCCTTACGTATTAGATATTGAGTACGCTGAAAAATGTCATATGGCTTCACATAGGTATGTGCATCCATGTGGAGAGTTGGCTACCAAAGACTTGCATAGTATAGCTTTGATCATGTGTTCTGGTCGAAAATGTCCTCCTGCCACACCTTGGTGGGAAGAGTCTAAAATTTTTAAGATATTCACTCTTGTGGACACAGTCTTAGGTATCCATCTCTTCCTTGTCTGTATAAGTTATCTCCAATAAGTGGGTAGTCTAGGGCTTCCTACTCTAAACTCTTTTGCCTGTTCAATGTCATCTCTTGAGGGAATGTTTTCATCCTCAAAAAGTTTACCAAAGGTTTGCTCCAATCCGATACTAAGGATATTTTATACAGAGTAGCATGTTCCACTAATGGTCTAACAACACAGATTGGGCATTCCTTGTGCATAATATGGACATCTCCTTCCATTGGTGGCCAATATACTCCTAATCTTCATAGAGTCTATAGAGATCTATTTTTAGAGTGATTTTGTTTTGGTGCATCTACATGTGCTATTTGCAACCACTTTGCATGCTCATCTTCATCTACACAACAAGCCAATATGCTTTGATTGGTGTGCTTATACACACTACCTAGCAGTACGTGATATTTTTGATATCTCACTAATTTGTCTTTAGATTTCACACAAGATGTTTAAGTCCAAAGGTTAGAATGAGCACTATAGTTTTGGCCCAATCAAGCACTACTTCCAAGTTGAATAAATAAACATCAAGAATTTCACCTCACACTCCTTGTGGGAACTCTCTTGAAATGAATCTAGAAAGATGATCCACTCTCAGGTGGGTTTTACCTTTCCTAACCATAGCTTCAAAGTCAAGTTCCATTAGTAAGAGGAACCATCTTTTCGCGAATACAGTGCAAGGTCTATTCACCAAATAGAGTAATGTTTGATTTTCTATAGAAAAATTAAAGTTATTTGCAAGAAAATAATGTCTAAACTTTCTAACCACATATACCATGCCTAATCCTTCTCTTTCAGTAGTGTTATAATTTCATTTAGCCGCATTAAAATGCCTACTTGCATACGCTATCAAAAGATCAATGTTACCTTCGCCTATGGGTTGTGCTAGCACACATCCAATAGCATAATTGGATGCATCCACATGTACATGGAAAGGCTTACTCCAATCTAGTGGGCAAACCAACACTCGAAAAAATGAGAATGAGTTGCAAATGGTAGATGGCCATATCCAAAAACCTCTTGGATTGTTGAAAGGAATCACTGTTACCACGTGGTGTGGAGTTTGAGCATACTTTTGTCATATGTGAATTTGGCAAGAACCATGCATATGAGATGATTTTAGGTAGACCATTCATGAGACAATTGCAGATAGTTCAAGATTGGGGAACTAATTCTTTGTACTTACAACATTTAGGATTCACCACTAAGGTCAATCTCAAGGATTATTCTCATAGAGATATGCCCCCTATGCAATGGAACCCCATCCATAGAGCAATGGATGACGTGGAATATGTGCACTCCATAGGATCACAATCCTCATGGATGCATGAAGACACTCACTTATGGATGAGAAAAGTTGCATTTGAAGAAGAGAAAAGATTATCGCATGAGAAATAGGCATATAGAAGCACCCTAGATCAGTTCAAGACCCAATCTATGAACCCATAGTGTTCCCAGATGATGAATTTGAACCTTGCAGCTGGGTAGAAATCCTAGCCACAATGGACATAGTGAACCCAAGAAAGAGTTTGACAATGATGAAGATTCTATCCTCATGGAGCCTTTTTGTGCTTCAGAGGAGGAGTACCTCTATCTAATAGAAGCCGAAATTCAGGAAGAGGAAAGATCAAAACAAGAATAAATGTTGATAGTAACCAAGAAGAAGAAAAGAAAAAAACCAAACCCTAAGCCAGTGAAGGAAGAGAACCTCTTTGAAGTCCCCCAAAACTTCAAGAAATATGAAATAGAGGATGGAAAATTCATGATTAGGATGCCTAATTGAGAAGCACTCACAGGAGCGGCATACCACAACAAAGAGAGAAATAAGAAAATTTTTGTGACCATAGAAGAGAATGAGGAACAATGTACGCACACAAGA